>CM049426.1:2028163-3228163 GCA_026929855.1 Poa annua
GTTTTCGTGGGCTACAGTCCATGGTTTTTGGGTCCCGGGAGGATTTCGACGCCCCATGACCCCTGATACACGACTCTGCTAACATCGTCAAAACTCGTGATTTCGGGCATTTATGTCCGTTTTCGTGGGCTATAGTCCACGGTTTTTGTGTCCCGGGAGGATTTTCGACGCCCCATGACCCCCGATACACGACTCTGCTAACATCGTCAAAACTCGTGATTTCGGGCATTTCTGGCCGTTTTCGTGGGCTACAGTCCACGGTTTTTGAGTCCTGGGAGGATTTCGACGCCCCATGACCCCCGATACACGACTCTGCTAACATCGTCAAAACTCGTGATTTCTAGCATTTCTGACCGTTTCCGTGGGCCATAGTCCACGGTTTTCGTGGTACCGGGAGGATTTCGGTGCCCCGTCACCCCCGGTACACGACTCTAGCGGCATCGTCAAAACTAGTGATTTTGGCCATTTCTGTCCGTTTTCGTGGGCTATAGTCCACGATTTTTGGGTCCCGGGAGGATTTCGACGCCCCATGACCCCTGATACACGACTCTGCTAACATCGTCAAAACTCGTGATTTTGGGCATTTCTGGCCGTTTTCGTGGGCTATAGTCCACGGTTTTTGGGTCCCGAGAGGATTTCGACGTCCCATGACCCGAGATACAAGACTCTGCTAACATCGTCAAAACTCCTGATTCCGGGCATTTCTGGCCGTTTTCGTGGGCTATAGTCCACGGTTTTTGGATCCCGGGAGGATTTCGACGCCCCATGACCCGAGATACACGACTCTGCTAACATCGTCAAAACTCGTGATTTCGGGGCATTTCTGGCCGTTTTCGTGGGCTATAATCCACGGTTTTCGGGTCCCGGGAGGATTTCGATGCCCCGTGACCCCCGGTACATGACTCTAACGGCATCGTCAAAACTCATGATTTCGGGCAATTCTGGCCGTTTTCGTGGGCTATAATCCACGGTTTTCGGGTCCCGGGAGGATTTCGATGCCCCGTGACGCCGGTACACGACTCTAACGGCATCGTCAAAAACTCGTGATTTCGGGCATTACTTGCCGTTTTCGTGGGCTATAGTCCACGGTTTTCGGGTCCTGGTAGGATTTCGATGCCCTGTGACCCCCGGTACACGACTCTAGCGGCATTGTTAAAACTCGTGATTTCGGGCATTTCTGGCCGTTTTCATGGGCTATAGTCCTTGGTTTTCGGGTCCTGGGAGGATTTCGATGCCCTATGACCCCCGGTACACGACTCTAGCGGCATCGTCAAAACTCGTGATTTCGGGCATTTCTGGCCGTTTTCGTGGGCTATAGTCCACGGTTTTTCGGGTCCCGGGAGGATTTCGGTGCCCCGTCACCCTCGGTGCACGACTCTAGCGGCATCGTCAAAACTCGTGATTTTGGGCATTTCTGTCCGTTTTCGTGGGCTATAGTCAACGGTTTTTGGGGTCCCGGGAGGATTTCGACGCCCCATGACCCCTGATACACGACTCTGCTAACATCGTCAAAACTCGTGATTTCGGGCATTTATGTCCGTTTTCGTGGGCTATCGTCCACGGTTTTTGTGTCCCGGGAGGATTTCGACGCCCCATGACCCCCGATACACGACTCTGCTAACATCGTCAAAACTCGTGATTTCGGGCATTTCTGGCCGTTTTCGTGGGCTACAGTCCACGGTTTTTGAGTCCTGGGAGGATTTCGACGCCCCATGACCCCCGATACACGACTCTGCTAACATCGTCAAAACTCGTGATTTCTGGCATTTCTGGCCGTTTTCGTGGGCTATAGTCCACGGTTTTCGGGGTCCCGGGAGGATTTCGGTGCCCCGTCACCCCCGGTACACGACTCTAGCGGCATCGTCAAAACTCGTGATTTTGGGCATTTCTGTCCGTTTTCGTTGGCTATAGTCCACGGTTTTTTGGTCCCGGGAGGATTTCGACGCCCTATGACCCCTGATACACGACTCTGCTAACATCGTCAAAACTCGTGATTTCGGGCATTTCTAGCCGTTTTTGTGGGCTATAGTCCCACGGTTTTTGGATCCCGGGAGGATTTCGACGCCCCATGACCCGAGATACACGACTCTGCTAACATCGTCAAAACTCGTGATTTCGGGCATTTCTGGCCGTTTTCGTGGGCTATAATCCACGGTTTTCGGGTCCCGGGAGGATTTCGATGCCCCGTGACCCCCGGTACATGACTCTAGCGGCATCGTCAAAACTCATGATTTCGGGCAATTCTGGCCGTTTTCGTGGGCTATAATCCACGGTTTTCGTGTCCCGGGAGGATTTCGATGCCCCGTGACGCCCGGTACACGACTCTAACGGCATCGTCAAAACTCGTGATTTCGGTCATTACTTGCCGTTTTCGTGGGCTATAGTCCACGGTTTTCGGGTCCTGGGTAGGATTTTGATGCCCTGTGACCCCCGGTACACGACTCTAGCGGCATTGTTAAAACTCGTGATTTCGGCATTTCTGGCCGTTTTCATGGGCTATAGTCCTTGGTTTTCGGGTCCTGGGAGGATTTCGATGCCATATGACCCCCGGTACACGACTCTAGCGGCATCGTCAAAACTCGTGATTTCTGGCATTTCTGGCCGTTTTCATGGGCTATAGTCCACGGTTTAAGGGTCCCGGGAGGATTTCGATGCCCTATGACCCCCGGTACACGACTCTAGCGGCATCGTCGAAACTCGTGATTTCTGGCATTTCTGGCCATTTTCGTGGGCTATAGTCCACGGTTTTCGGGTCCCGGGAGGATATTTCGATGCCCTATGACCCCCCGTTACACGACTCTAGCGGCATCGTCAAAACTCGTGATTTCTGGCATTTCTGGCCGTTTTCGTGGGCTATAGTCCACGGTTTTCGGGTCCCGGGAGGATTTCGGTGCCCCGTCACCCCCGGTGCACGACTCTAGCGGCATCGTCAAAACTCGTGATTTCTGGCATTTCTGCGCGTTTTCGTGGGCTATAGTCCACGGTTTTCGGGTCCCGGGAGGATTTCGGTGCCCCGTCACCCCCGGTGCACGACTCTAGCGGCATCATCAAAACTCGTGATTTTGGGGCATTTATGTCCGTTTTCGTGGGCTACAGTCCACGGTTTTTGGGTCCCGGGAGGATTTCGACGCCCCATGACCCCTGATACACGACTCTGCTAACATCGTCAAAACTCGTGATTTCGGGCATTTATGTCCGTTTTCGTGGGCTATAGTCCACGGTTTTTGTGTCCCGGGAGGATTTCGACGCCCCATGACCCCCGATACACGACTCTGCTAACATCGTCAAAACTCGTGATTTCGGGCATTTCTGGCCGTTTTCGTGGGCTACAGTCCACGGTTTTTGAGTCCTGGGAGGATTTCGACGCCCCATGACCCCCGATACACGACTCTGCTAACATCGTCAAAACTCGTGATTTCTGGCAATTTCTGGCCGTTTTCGTGGGCTATAGTCCACGGTTTTCGGGTCCCGGGAGGATTTCGGTGCCCCGTCACCCCCGGTACACGACTCTAGCGGCATCGTCAAAACTCGTGATTTTGGGCATTTCTGTCCGTTTTCGTTGGCTATAGTCCACGGTTTTTGGGTCCCGGGAGGATTTCGACGCCCTATGACCCCTGATACACGACTCTGCTAACATCGTCAAAACTCGTGATTTCGGCATTTCTGGCCGTTTTTGTGGGCTATAGTCCACGGTTTTTGGATCCCGGGAGGATTTCGACGCCCCATGACCCGAGATACACGACTCTGCTAACATCGTCAAAACTCGTGATTTCGGGCATTTCTGGCCGTTTTCGTTGGCTATAATCCACGGTTTTCGGGTCCCGGGAGGATTTCGATGCCCCGTGACCCCCGGTACATCTCTAACGGCATCGTCAAAACTCATGATTTCGGGCAATTCTGGCCGTTTTCGTGGGCTATAATCCACGGTTTTCGTGTCCCGGGAGGATTTCGATGCCCCGTGACGCCCGGTACACGACTCTAACGGCATCGTCAAAACTCGTGATTTCGGTCATTACTTGCCGTTTTCGTGGGCTATAGTCCACGGTTTTCGGGTCCTGGTAGGATTTCGATGCCCTGTGACCCCCGGTACACGACTCTAGCGGCATTGTTAAAACTCGTGATTTCGGGCATTTCTGGCCGTTTTCATGGGCTATAGTCCTTGGTTTTCGGGTCCTGGGAGGATTTTTCTGATGCCCTATGACCCCCGGTACACGACTCTCTAGCGGCATCGTCAAAACTCGTGATTTCTGGCATTTCTGGCCGTTTTTGTGGGCTATAGTCCACGGTTTAAGGGTCCCGGGAGGATTTCGATGCCCTAATGACCCCCGTACACGACTCTAGCGGCATCGTCAAAACTCGTGATTTCTGGCCATTTTCGTGGGCTATAGTCCACGGTTTTCGGGTCCCGGGAGGATTTCGATGCCCTATGACCCCCGGTACACGACTCTAGCGGCATCGTCAAAACTCGTGATTTCTGGCATTTCTGGCCGTTTTCGTGGGCTATAGTCCACGGTTTTCGGGTCCCGGGAGGATTTCGGTGCCACCGTCACCCCCGGTGCACGACTCTAGCGGCATCGTCAAAACTCGTGATTTCTGGCATTTCTGGCCGTTTTCGTGGGCTATAGTCCACGGTTTTTCGGGTCCCGGGAGGATTTCGGTGCCCCGTCACCCCCGGTGCACGACTCTAGCGGCATCGTCAAAACTCGTGATTTTGGGCATTTATGTCCGTTTTCGTGGGCTACAGTCCACGATTTTTGGGTCCCGGGAGGATTTCGACGCCCCATGACCCCTGATACACGACTCTGCTAACATTCTCAAAACTCGTGATTTCGGGCATTTCTGGCCGTTTTCGTGGGCTACAGTCCACGGTTTTTGAGTCCTGGGAGGATTTCGACGCCCCATGACCCCCCGATACACGACTCTGCTAACATCGTCAAAACTCGTGATTTCTGGCATTTCTGGCCGTTTTCGTGGGCTATAGTCCACGGGTTTTCGGGTCCCGGGAGATTTCGGTGCCCCGTCACCCCCGGTACACGACTCTAGCGGCATCGTCAAAACTCGTGATTTTGGGCATTTCTGTCCGTTTTCGTTGGCTATAGTCCACGGTTTTTGGGTCCCGGGAGGATTTCGACGCCCTATGACCCCCTGATACACGACTCTGCTAACATCGTCAAAACTCGTGATTTCGGGCATTTCTGGCCGTTTTTGTGGGCTATAGTCCACGGTTTTTGGATCCCGGGAGGATTTCGACGCCCCATGACCCGAGATACACGACTCTGCTAACATCGTCAAAACTCGTGATTTCGGGCATTTCTGGCCGTTTTCGTGGGCTATAATCCACGGTTTTCGGGTCCCGGGAGGATTTCGATGCCCCGTGACCCCCGGTACATGACTCTAACGGCATCGTCAAAACTCATGATTTCGGGCAATTCTGGCCGTTTTCGTGGGCTATAATCCACGGTTTTCGTGTCCCGGGAGGATTTCGATGCCCCCGTGACGCCCGGTACACGACTCTAACGGCATCGTCAAAACTCGTGATTTCGGTCATTACTTGCCGTTTTCGTGGGCTATAGTCCACAGGTTTTCGGGTCCTGGTAGGATTTCGATGCCCTGTGACCCCCGGTACACGGACTCTAGCGGCATTGTTAAAACTCGTGATTTCGGGCATTTCTGGCCGTTTTCATGGGCTACAGTCCTTGGTTTTCGGGTCCTGGGAGGATTTCGATGCCCTATGACCCCCGGTACACGACTCTAGCGGCATCGTCAAAACTCGTGATTTCTGGCATTTCTGGCCGTTTTTGTGGGCTATAGTCCACGGTTTAAGGGTCCCGGAGGATTTCGATGCCCTATGACCCCCGGTACACGACTCTAGCGGCATCGTCAAAACTCGTGATTTCTGGCCATTTTCGTGGGCTATAGTCCACGGTTTTCGGGTCCCCGGGAGGATTTCGATGCCCTATGACCCCCGGTACACGACTCTAGCGGCATCGTCAAAACTCGTGATTTCTGGCATTTCTGGCCGTTTTCGTGGGCTATAGTCCACGGTTTTCGGGTCCCGGGAGGATTTCGGTGCCCCGTCACCCCCGGTGCACGACTCTAGCGGCATCGTCAAAACTCGTGATTTCTGGCATTTCTGGCCGTTTTCGTGGGCTATAGTCCACGGTTTTCGGGTCCCGGGAGGATTTCGGTGCCCCGTCACCCCCGGTGCACGACTCTAGCGGCATCGTCAAAACTCGTGATTTTGGGCATTTATGTCCGTTTTCGTGGGCTACAGTCGACGGTTTTTGGGTCCTGGGAGGATTTCGACGCCCCATGACCCCTGATACACGACTCTGCTAACATTCTCAAAACTCGTGATTTCGGGCATTTCTGGCCGTTTTCGTGGGCTACAGTCCACGGTTTTTGAGTCCTGGGAGGATTTCGACTCCCCATGACCCCCGATACACGACTCTGCTAACATCGTCAAAACTCGTGATTTCTGGCATTTCTGGCCGTTTTCGTGGGCTATAGTCCACGGTTTTCGGGTCCCGGGAGGATTTCGGTGCCCCGTCACCCCCGGTACACGACTCTAGCGGCATCGTCAAAACTCGTGATTTTGGGCATTTCTGTCCGTTTTCGTTGGCTATAGTCCACGGTTTTTGGGTCCCGGGAGGATTTCGACGCCCTATGACCCCTGATACACGACTCTGCTAACATCGTCAAAACTCGTGATTTCGGGCATTTCTGGCCGTTTTTGTGGGCTATAGTCCACGGTTTTTGGATCCCGGGAGGATTTCGACGCCCCATGACCCGAGATACACGACTCTGCTAACATCGTCAAAACTCGTGATTTCGGGCATTTCTGGCCGTTTTCGTGGGCTATAATCCACGGTTTTCGGGTCCCGGGAGGATTTCGATGCCCCGTGACCCCCGGTACATGACTCTAACGGCATCGTCAAAACTCATGATTTCGGGCAATTCTGGCCGTTTTCGTGGGCTATAATCCACGGTTTTCGTGTCCCGGGAGGATTTCGATGCCCCGTGACGCCCGGTACACGACTCTAACGGCATCGTCAAAACTCGTGATTTCGGTCATTACTTGCCGTTTTCGTGGGCTATAGTCCACGGTTTTCGGGTCCTGGTAGGATTTTGATGCCCTGTGACCCCCGGTACACGACTCTAGCGGCATTGTTAAAACTCGTGATTTCGGGCATTTCTGGCCGTTTTCATGGGCTATAGTCCTTGGTTTTCGGGTCCTGGGAGGATTTCGATGCCCTATGACCCCCGGTACACGACTCTAGCGGCATCGTCAAAACTCGTGATTTCTGGCATTTCTGGCCGTTTTTGTGGGCTATAGTCCACGGTTTAAGGGTCCCGGGAGGATTTCGATGCCCTATGACCCCCGGTACACGACTCTAGCGGCATCGTCAAAACTCGTGATTTCTGGCATTTCTGGCCATTTTCGTGGGCTATAGTCCACGGTTTTCGGGTCCCGGGAGGATTTCGGTGCCACGTCACCCCCGGTGCACGACTCTAGCGGCATCGTCAAAACTCGTGATTTTGGGCATTTATGTCCGTTTTCGTGGGCTACAGTCCACGGTTTTTGGGTCCCGGGAGGATTTCGGTGCCACGTCACCCCCGGTGCACGACTCTAGCGGCATCGTCAAAACTCGTGATTTTGGGCATTTATGTCCGTTTTCGTGGGCTACAGTCCACGGTTTTTGGGTCCCGGGAGGATTTCGACGCCCCATGACCCCTGATACACGACTCTGCTAACATCGTCAAAACTCGTGATTTCGGGCATTTATGTCCGTTTTCGTGGGCTATAGTCCACGGTTTTTGTGTCCCGGGATGATTTCGACGCCCCATGACCCCCGATACACGACTCTGCTAACATCGTCAAAACTCGTGATTTCGGGCATTTCTGGCCGTTTTCGTGGGCTACAGTCCACGGTTTTTGAGTCCTGGGAGGATTTCGACGCCCCATGACCCCCGATACACGACTCTGCTAACATCGTCAAAACTCGTGATTTCTGGCATTTCTGGCCGTTTTCGTGGGCTATAGTCCACGGTTTTCGGGTCCCGGGAGGATTTCGGTGCCCCGTCACCCCCGGTACACGACTCTAGCGGCATCGTCAAAACTCGTGATTTTGGGCATTTCTGTCCGTTTTCGTTGGCTATAGTCCACGGTTTTTGGGTCCCGGGAGGATTTCGACGCCCTATGACCCCTGATACACGACTCTGCTAACATCGTCAAAACTCGTGATTTCGGGCATTTCTGGCCGTTTTTGTGGGCTATAGTCCACGGTTTTTGGATCCCGGGAGGATTTCGACGCCCCATGACCCGAGATACACGACTCTGCTAACATCGTCAAAACTCGTGATTTCGGGCATTTCTGGCCGTTTTCGTGGGCTATAATCCACGGTTTTCGGGTCCCGGGAGGATTTCGATGCCCCGTGACCCCCGGTACATGACTCTAACGGCATCGTCAAAACTCATGATTTCGGGCAATTCTGGCCGTTTTCGTAGGCTATAATCCACGGTTTTCGTGTCCCGGGAGGATTTCGATGCCCCGTGACGCCCGGTACACGACTCTAACGGCATCGTCAAAACTCGTGATTTCGGTCATTACTTGCCGTTTTCGTGGGCTATAGTCCACGGTTTTCGGGTCCTGGTAGGATTTCGATGCCCTGTGACCCCCGGTACACGACTCTGCTAACATCGTCAAAACTCGTGATTTCTGGCATTTCTGGCCGTTTTCGTGGGCTATAGTCCACGGTTTTCGGGTCCCGGGAGGATTTCGGTGCCCCGTCACCCCCGGTACACGACTCTAGCGGCATCGTCAAAACTCGTGATTTTGGGCATTTCTGTCCGTTTTCGTTGGCTATAGTCCACGGTTTTTGGGTCCCGGGAGGATTTCGACGCCCTATGACCCCTGATACACGACTCTGCTAACATCGTCAAAACTCGTGATTTCGGGCATTTCTGGCCGTTTTTGTGGGCTATAGTCCACGGTTTTTGGATCCCGGGAGGATTTCGACGCCCCATGACCCGAGATACACGACTCTGCTAACATCGTCAAAACTCGTGATTTCGGGCATTTCTGGCCGTTTTCGTGGGCTATAATCCACGGTTTTCGGGTCCCGGGAGGATTTCGATGCCCCGTGACCCCCGGTACATGAAATCTAACGGCATCGTCAAAACTCAATGATTTCGGGCAATTCTGGCCGTTTTCGTGGGCTATAATCCACGGTTTTCGTGTCCCGGGAGGATTTCGATGCCCCGTGACGCCCGGTACACGACTCTAACGGCATCGTCAAAACTCGTGATTTCGGTCATTACTTGCCGTTTTCGTGGGCTATAGTCCACGGTTTTCGGGTCCTGGTAGGATTTCGATGCCCTGTGACCCCCGGTACACGACTCTAGCGGCATTGTTAAAACTCGTGATTTCGGGCATTTCTGGCCGTTTTCATGGGCTATAGTCCTTGGTTTTCGGGTCCTGGGAGGATTTCGATGCCCTATGACCCCCGGTACACGACTCTAGCGGCATCGTCAAAACTCGTGATTTCTGGCATTTCTGGCCGTTTTTGTGGGCTATAGTCCACGGTTTAAGGGTCCCGGGAGGATTTCGATGCCCTATGACCCCCGGTACACGACTCTAGCGGCATCGTCAAAACTCGTGATTTCTGGCCATTTTCGTGGGCTATAGTCCACGGTTTTCGGGTCCCGCGAGGATTTTGATGCCCCGTGACCCTCGGTACATGACTCTAACGACATCGTCAAAACTCGTGATTTCGGGCAATTCTGGCCGTTTTCGTGGGCTATAATCCACGGTTTTCGTGTCCCGGGAGGATTTCGATGCCCCGTGACGCCCGGTACACGACTCTAACGGCATCGTCAAAACTCGTGATTTCGGTCATTACTTGCCGTTTTCGTGGGCTATAGTCCACGGTTTTCGGGTCCTGGTAGGATTTCGATGCCCTGTGACCCCCGGTACACGACTCTGCTAACATCGTCAAAACTCGTGATTTCTGGCATTTCTGGCCGTTTTCGTGGGCTATAGTCCACGGTTTTCGGGTCCCGGGAGGATTTCGGTGCCCCGTCACCCCCGGTACACGACTCTAGCGGCATCGTCAAAACTCGTGATTTTGGGCATTTCTGTCCGTTTTCGTTGGCTATAGTCCACGGTTTTTGGGTCCCGGGAGGATTTCGACGCCCTATGACCCCTGATACACGACTCTGCTAACATCGTCAAAACTCGTGATTTCGGGCATTTCTGGCCGTTTTTGTGGGCTATAGTCCACGGTTTTTGGATCCCGGGAGGATTTCGACGCCCCATGACCCGAGATACACGACTCTGCTAACATCGTCAAAACTCGTGATTTCGGGCATTTCTGGCCGTTTTCGTGGGCTATAATCCACGGTTTTCGGGTCCCGGGAGGATTTCGATGCCCCGTGACCCCCGGTACATGACTCTAACGGCATCGTCAAAACTCATGATTTCGGGCAATTCTGGCCGTTTTCGTGGGCTATAATCCACGGTTTTCGTGTCCCGGGAGGATTTCGATGCCCCGTGACGCCCGGTACACGACTCTAACGGCATCGTCAAAACTCGTGATTTCGGTCATTACTTGCCGTTTTCGTGGGCTATAGTCCACGGTTTTCGGGTCCTGGTAGGATTTCGATGCCCTGTGACCCCCGGTACACGACTCTAGCGGCATTGTTAAAACTCGTGATTTCGGGCATTTCTGGCCGTTTTCATGGGCTATAGTCCCTTGGTTTTCGGGTCCTGGGAGGATTTCGATGCCCTATGACCCCCGGTACACGACTCTAGCGGCATCGTCAAAACTCGTGATTTCTGGCATTTCTGGCCGTTTTTGTGGGCTATAGTCCACGGTTTAAGGGTCCCGGGAGGATTTCGATGCCCTATGACCCCCGGTACACGACTCTAGCGGCAATCGTCAAAACTCGTGATTTCTGGCCATTTTCGTGGGCTATAGTCCACGGTTTTCGGGTCCCGGGAGGATTTCGATGCCCTATGACCCCCGGTACACGACTCTAGCGGCATCGTCAAAACTCGTGATTTCTGGCATTTCTGGCCGTTTTCGTGGGCTATAGTCCACGGTTTTCGGGTCCCGGGAGGATTTCGGTGCCCCGTCACCCCCGGTGCACGACTCTAGCGGCATCGTCAAAACTCGTGATTTCTGGCATTTCTTGCCGTTTTCGTGGGCTATAGTCCACGGTTTTCGGGTCCCGGGAGGATTTCGGTGCCCCGTCACCCCCGGTGCACGACTCTAGCGGCATCGTCAAAACTCGTGATTTTGGGCATTTATGTCCGTTTTCGTGGGCTACAGTCCACGGTTTTTGGGTCCCGGGAGGATTTCGACGCCCCATGACCCCTGGTACACGACTCTGCTAACATTCTCAAAACTCGTGATTTCGGGCATTTCTGGCCGTTTTCGTGGGCTACAGTCCACGGTTTTTGAGTCCTGGGAGGATTTCGACGCCCCATGACCCCCGATACACGACTCTGCTAACATCGTCAAAACTCGTGATTTCTGGCATTTCTGGCCGTTTTCGTGGGCTATAGTCCACGGTTTTCGGGTCCCGGGAGGATTTCGGTGCCCCGTCACCCCCGGTACACGACTCTAGCGGCATCGTCAAAACTCGTGATTTTGGGCATTTCTGTCCGTTTTTGTTGGCTATAGTCCACGGTTTTTGGGTCCCGGGAGGATTTCGACGCCCTATGACCCCTGATACACGACTCTGCTAACATCGTCAAAACTCGTGATTTCGGGCATTTCTGGCCGTTTTTGTGGGCTATAGTCCACGGTTTTTGGATCCCGGGAGGATTTCGACGCCCCATGACCCGAGATACACGACTCTGCTAACATCGTCAAAACTCGTGATTTCGGGCATTTCTGGCCGTTTTCGTGGGCTATAATCCACGGTTTTCGGGTCCCGGGAGGATTTCGATGCCCCGTGACCCCCGGTACATGACTCTAACGGCATCGTCAAAACTCATGATTTCGGGCAATTCTGGCCGTTTTCGTGGGCTATAATCCACGGTTTTCGTGTCCCGGGAGGATTTCGATGCCCCGTGACGCCCGGTACACGACTCTAACGGCATCGTCAAAACTCGTGATTTCGGTCATTACTTGCCGTTTTCGTGGGCTATAGTCCACGGTTTTCGGGTCCTGGTAGGATTTCGATGCCCTGTGACCCCCGGTACACGACTCTAGCGGCATTGTTAAAACTCGTGATTTCGGGCATTTCTGGCCGTTTTCATGGGCTATAGTCCTTGGTTTTCGGGTCCTGGGAGGATTTCGATGCCCTATGACCCCCGGTACACGACTCTAGCGGCATCGTCAAAACTCGTGATTTCTGGCATTTCTGGCCGTTTTTGTGGGCTATAGTCCACGGTTTAAGGGTCCCGGGAGGATTTCGATGCCCTATGACCCCCGGTACACGACTCTAGCGGCATCGTCAAAACTCGTGATTTCTGGTATTTCTGGCCATTTTCGTGGGCTATAGTCCACGGTTTTCGGGTCCCGGGAGGATTTCGATGCCCTATGACCCCCGGTACACGACTCTAGCGGCATCGTCAAAACTCGTGATTTCTGGCATTTCTGGCCGTTTTCGTGGGCTATAGTCCACGGTTTTCGGGTCCCGGGAGGATTTCGGTGCCCCGTCACCCCCGGTGCACGACTCTAGCGGCATCGTCAAAACTCGTGATTTCTGGCATTTCTGGCCGTTTTCGTGGGCTATAGTCCACGGTTTTCGGGTCCCGGGAGGATTTCGGTGCCCCGTCACCCCCGGTGCACGACTCTAGCGGCATCGTCAAAACTCGTGATTTTGGGCATTTATGTCCGTTTTCGTGGGCTACAGTCCACGGTTTTTGGGTCCCGGGAGGATTTCGACGCCCCATGACCCCTGATACACGACTCTGCTAACATCGTCAAAACTCGTGATTTCGGGCATTTCTGGCCGTTTTCGTGGGCTACAGTCCACGGTTTTTGAGTCCTGGGAGGATTTCGACGCCCCATGACCCCCGATACACGACTCTGCTAACATCGTCAAAACTCGTGATTTCTGGCATTTCTGGCCGTTTTCGTGGGCTATAGTCCACGGTTTTCGGGTCCCGGGAGGATTTCGGTGCCCCGTCACCCCGGTACACGACTCTCGCGGCATCGTCAAAACTCATGATTTCGGGCAATTCTGGCCGTTTTCGTGGGCTATAATCCACGGTTTTCGTGTCCCGGGAGGATTTCGATGCCCCGTGACGCCCGGTACACGACTCTAACGGCATCGTCAAAACTCGTGATTTCGGTCATTACTTGCCGTTTTCGTGGGCTATAGTCCACGGTTTTCGGGTCCTGGTAGGATTTCGATGCCCTGTGACCCCCGGTACACGACTCTAGCGGCATTGTTAAAACTCGAGATTTCGGGCATTTCTGGCCGTTTTCATGGGCTATAGTCCTTGGTTTTCGGGTCCTGGGAGGATTTCGATGCCATATGACCCCCGGTACACGACTCTAGCGGCATCGTCAAAACTCGTGATTTCTGGCATTTCTGGCCGTTTTTTGTGGGCTATAGTCCACGGTTTTTGGATCCCGGGATGATTTCGACGCCCCATGACCCGAGATACACGACTCTGCTAACATCGTCAAAACTCGTGATTTCGGGCATTTCTGGCCGTTTTCGTGGGCTATAATCCACGGTTTTCGGGTCCCGGGAGGATTTCGATGCCCCGTGACCCCCCGGTACATGACTCTAACGGCATCGTCAAAACTCATGATTTCGGGCAATTCTGGCCGTTTTCGTGGGCTATAATCCACGGTTTTCGTGTCCCGGGAGGATTTCGATGCCCCGTGACGCCCGGTACACGACTCTAACGGCATCGTCAAAACTCGTGATTTCGGTCATTACTTGCCGTTTTCGTGGGCTATAGTCCACGGTTTTCGGGTCCTGGTAGGATTTCGATGCCCTGTGACCCCCGGTACACGACTCTAGCGGCATTGTTAAAACTCGTGATTTCGGGCATTTCTGGCCGTTTTCAATAGTCCTTGGTTTTCGGGTCCTGGGAGGATTTCGATGCCCTATGACCCCCGGTACACGACTCTAGCGGCATCGTCAAAACTCGTGATTTCTGGCATTTCTGGCCGTTTTTGTGGGCTATAGTCCACGGTTTAAGGGTCCCGGGAGGATTTCGATGCCCTATGACCCCGGTACACGACTCTAGCGGCATCGTCAAAACTCGTGATTTCTGGTATTTCTGGCCATTTTCGTGGGGCTATAGTCCACGGTTTTCGGGTCCCGGGAGGATTTCGATGCCCTATGACCCCCGGTTACACGACTCTAGCGGCATCGTCAAAACTCGTGATTTCTGGCATTTCTGGCCGTTTTCGTGGGCTATAGTCCACGGTTTTCGGGTCCCGGGAGGATTTCGGTGCCCCGTCACCCCCGGGTGCACGACTCTAGCGGCATCGTCAAAACTCGTGATTTCTGGCATTTCTGGCCGTTTTCGTGGGCTATAGTCCACGGTTTTCGGGGTCCCGGGAGGGATTTCGGTGCCCCGTCACCCCCGGTGCACGACTCTAGCGGCATCGTCAAAACTCGTGATTTTGGGCATTTATGTCCGTTTTCGTGGGCTACAGTCCACGGTTTTTTGGGTCCCGGGAGGATTTCGACGCCCCATGACCCCTGATACACGACTCTGCTAACATCGTCAAAACTCGTGATTTCGGGGCATTTCTGGCCGTTTTCGTGGGCTACAGTCCACGGTTTTTGAGTCCTGGGAGGATTTCGACGCCCCATGACCCCCGATACACGACTCTGCTAACATCGTCAAAACTCGTGATTTCTGGCATTTCTGGCCGTTTTCGTGGGCTATAGTCCACGGTTTTCGGGTCCCGGGAGGATTTCGGTGCCCCGTCACCCCCGGTACACGACTCTAGCGGCATCGTCAAAACTCATGATTTCGGGCAATTCTGGCCGTTTTCGTGGGCTATAATCCACGGTTTTCGTGTGCCGGGAGGATTTCGATGCCCCGTGACGCCCGGTACACGACTCTAACGGCATCGTCAAAACTCGTGATTTCGGTCATTACTTGCCGTTTTCGTGGGCTATAGTCCACGGTTTTCGGGTCCTGGTAGGATTTCGATGCCCTGTGACCCCCGGTACACGACTCTAGCGGCATTGTTAAAACTCGAGATTTCGGGCATTTCTGGCCGTTTTCATGGGCTATAGTCCTTGGTTTTCGGGTCCTGGGAGGATTTCGATGCCATATGACCCCCGGTACACGACTCTAGCGGCATCGTCAAAACTCGTGATTTCTGGCATTTCTGGCCGTTTTTGTGGGCTATAGTCCACGGTTTTTGGATCCCGGGATGATTTCGACGCCCCATGACCCGAGATACACGACTCTGCTAACATCGTCAAAACTCGTGATTTCGGGCATTTCTGGCCGTTTTCGTGGGCTATAATCCACGGTTTTCGGGTCCCGGGAGGATTTCGATGCCCCGTGACCCCCGGTACATGACTCTAACGGCATCGTCAAAACTCATGATTTCGGGCAATTCTGGCCGTTTTCGTGGGCTATAATCCACGGTTTTCGTGTCCCGGGAGGATTTCGATGCCCCGTGACGCCCGGTACACGACTCTAACGGCATCGTCAAAACTCGTGATTTCGGTCATTACTTGCCGTTTTCGTGGGCTATAGTCCACGGTTTTCGGGTCCTGGTAGGATTTCGATGCCCTGTGACCCCCGGTACACGACTCTAGCGGCATTGTTAAAACTCGTGATTTCGGGCATTTCTGGCCGTTTTCATGGGCTATAGTCCTTGGTTTTCGGGTCCTGGGAGGATTTCGATGCCCTATGACCCCCGGTACACGACTCTAGCGGCATCGTCAAAACTCGTGATTTCTGGCATTTCTGGCCGTTTTTGTGGGCTATAGTCCACGGTTTAAGGGTCCCGGGAGGATTTCGATGCCCTATGACCCCCGGTACACGACTCTAGCGGCATCGTCAAAACTCGTGATTTCTGGCCATTTTCGTGGGCTATAGTCCACGGTTTTCGGGTCCCGGGAGGATTTCGATGCCCTATGACCCCCGGTACACGACTCTAGCGGCATCGTCAAAACTCGTGATTTCTGGCATTTCTGGCCGTTTTCGTGGGCTATAGTCCACGGTTTTCGGGTCCCGGGAGGATTTCGGTGCCCCGTCACCCCCGGTGCACGACTCTAGCGGCATCGTCAAAACTCGTGATTTCTGGCATTTCTGGCCGTTTTCGTGGGCTATAGTCCACGGTTTTCGGGTCCCGGGAGGATTTCGGTGCCCCGTCACCCCCGGTGCACGACTCTAGCGGCATCGTCAAAACTCGTGATTTTGGGCATTTATGTCCGTTTTCGTGGGCTACAGTCGACGGTTTTTGGGTCCTGGGAGGATTTCGACGCCCCATGACCCCTGATACACGACTCTGCTAACATTCTCAAAACTCGTGATTTCGGGCATTTCTGGCCGTTTTCGTGGGCTACAGTCCACGGTTTTTGAGTCCTGGGAGGATTTCGACGCCCCATGACCCCCGATACACGACTCTGCTAACATCGTCAAAACTCGTGATTTCTGGCATTTCTGGCCGTTTTCGTGGGCTATAGTCCACGGTTTTCGGGTCCCGGGAGGATTTCGGTGCCCCGTCACCCCCGGTACACGACTCTAGCGGCATCGTCAAAACTCGTGATTTTGGGCATTTCTGTCCGTTTTCGTTGGCTATAGTCCACGGTTTTTTGGGTCCCGGGAGGATTTCGACGCCCTATGACCCCTGATACACGACTCTGCTAACATCGTCAAAACTCGTGATTTCGGGCATTTCTGGCCGTTTTTGTGGGCTATAGTCCACGGTTTTTGGATCCCGGGAGGATTTCGACGCCCCATGACCCGAGATACACGACTCTGCTAACATCGTCAAAACTCGTGATTTCGGGCATTTCTGGCCGTTTTCGTGGGCTATAATCCACGGTTTTCGGGTCCCGGGAGGATTTCGATGCCCCGTGACCCCCGGTACATGACTCTAACGGCATCGTCAAAACTCATGATTTCGGGCAATTCTGGCCGTTTTCGTGGGCTATAATCCACGGTTTTCGTGTCCCGGGAGGATTTCGATGCCCCGTGACGCCCGGTACACGACTCTAACGGCATCGTCAAAACTCGTGATTTCGGTCATTACTTGCCGTTTTCGTGGGCTATAGTCCACGGTTTTCGGGTCCTGGTAGGATTTTGATGCCCTGTGACCCCCGGTACACGACTCTAGCGGCATTGTTAAAACTCGTGATTTCGGGCATTTCTGGCCGTTTTCATGGGCTATAGTCCTTGGTTTTCGGGTCCTGGGAGGATTTCGATGCCCTATGACCCCCGGTACACGACTCTAGCGGCATCGTCAAAACTCGTGATTTCTGGCATTTCTGGCCGTTTTTGTGGGCTATAGTCCACGGTTTAAGGGTCCCGGGAGGATTTCGATGCCCTATGACCCCCGGTACACGACTCTAGCGGCATCGTCAAAACTCGTGATTTCTGGCATTTCTGGCCATTTTCGTGGGCTATAGTCCACGGTTTTCGGGTCCCGGGAGGATTTCGGTGCCACGTCACCCCCGGTGCACGACTCTAGCGGCATCGTCAAAACTCGTGATTTTGGGCATTTATGTCCGTTTTCGTGGGCTACAGTCCACGGTTTTTGGGTCCCGGGAGGATTTCGACGCCCCATGACCCCTGATACACGACTCTGCTAACATCGTCAAAACTCGTGATTTCGGGCATTTATGTCCGTTTTCGTGGGCTATAGTCCACGGTTTTTGTGTCCCGGGAGGATTTCGACGCCCCATGACCCCCGATACACGACTCTGCTAACATCGTCAAAACTCGTGATTTCGGGCATTTCTGGCCGTTTTCGTGGGCTACAGTCCACGGTTTTTGAGTCCTGGGAGGATTTCGACGCCCCATGACCCCCGATACACGACTCTGCTAACATCGTCAAAACTCGTGATTTCTGGCATTTCTGGCCGTTTTCGTGGGCTATAGTCCACGGTTTTCGGGTCCCGGGAGGATTTCGGTGCCCCGTCACCCCCGGTACACGACTCTAGCGGCATCGTCAAAACTCGTGATTTTGGGCATTTCTGTCCGTTTTCGTTGGCTATAGTCCACGGTTTTTGGGTCCCGGGAGGATTTCGACGCCCTATGACCCCTGATACACGACTCTGCTAACATCGTCAAAACTCGTGATTTCGGGCATTTCTGGCCGTTTTTGTGGGCTATGGTCCACGGTTTTTGGATCCCGGGAGGATTTCGACGCCCCATGACCCGAGATACACGACTCTGCTAACATCGTCAAAACTCGTGATTTCGGGCATTTCTGGCCGTTTTCGTGGGCTATAATCCACGGTTTTTCGGGTCCCGGGAGGATTTCGATGCCCCGTGACCCCCGGTACATGACTCTAACGGCATCGTCAAAACTCATGATTTCGGGCAATTCTGGCCGTTTTCGTGGGCTATAATCCACGGTTTTCGTGTCCCGGGAGGATTTCGATGCCCCGTGACGCCCGGTACACGACTCTAACGGCATCGTCAAAACTCGTGATTTCGGTCATTACTTGCCGTTTTCGTGGGCTATAGTCCACGGTTTTCGGGTCCTGGTAGGATTTCGATGCCCTGTGACCCCCGGTACACGACTCTGCTAACATCGTCAAAACTCGTGATTTCTGGCATTTCTGGCCGTTTTCGTGGGCTATAGTCCACGGTTTTCGGGTCCCGGGAGGATTTCGGTGCCCCGTCACCCCCGGTACACGACTCTAGCGGCATCGTCAAAACTCGTGATTTTGGGCATTTCTGTCCGTTTTCGTTGGCTATAGTCCACGGTTTTTGGGTCCCGGGAGGATTTCGACGCCCTATGACCCCTGATACACGACTCTGCTAACATCGTCAAAACTCGTGATTTCGGGCATTTCTGGCCGTTTTTGTGGGCTATAGTCCACGGTTTTTGGATACCGGGAGGATTTCGACGCCCCATGACCCGAGATACACGACTCTGCTAACATCGTCAAAACTCGTGATTTCGGGCATTTCTGGCCGTTTTCGTGGGCTATAATCCACGGTTTTCGGGTCCCGGGAGGATTTCGATGCCCCGTGACCCCCGGTACATGAATCTAACGGCATCGTCAAAACTCATGATTTCGGGCAATTCTGGCCGTTTTCGTGGGCTATAATCCACGGTTTTCGTGTCCCGGGAGGATTTCGATGCCCCGTGACGCCCGGTACACGACTCTAACGGCATCGTCAAAACTCGTGATTTCGGTCATTACTTGCCGTTTTCGTGGGCTATAGTCCACGGTTTTCGGGTCCTGGTAGGATTTCGATGCCCTGTGACCCCCGGTACACGACTCTAGCGGCATTGTTAAAACTCGTGATTTCGGGCATTTCTGGCCGTTTTCATGGGCTATAGTCCTTGGTTTTCGGGTCCTGGGAGGATTTCGATGCCCTATGACCCCCGGTACACGACTCTAGCGGCATCGTCAAAACTCGTGATTTCTGGCATTTCTGGCCGTTTTTGTGGGCTATGGTCCACGGTTTAAGGGTCCCGGGAGGATTTCGATGCCCTATGACCCCCGGTACACGACTCTAGCGGCATCGTCAAAACTCGTGATTTCTGGCCATTTTCGTGGGCTATAGTCCACGGTTTTCGGGTCCCGCGAGGATTTTGATGCCCCGTGACCCTCGGTACATGACTCTAACGACATCGTCAAAACTCGTGATTTCGGGCAATTCTGGCCGTTTTCGTGGGCTATAATCCACGGTTTTCGTGTCCCGGGAGGATTTCGATGCCCCGTGACGCCCGGTACACGACTCTAACGGCATCGTCAAAACTCGTGATTTCGGTCATTACTTGCCGTTTTCGTGGGCTATAGTCCCACGGTTTTCGGGTCCTGGTAGGATTTCGATGCCCTGTGACCCCCGGTACACGACTCTGCTAACATCGTCAAAACTCGTGATTTCTGGCATTTCTGGCCGTTTTCGTGGGCTATAGTCCACGGTTTTCGGGTCCCGGGAGGATTTCGGTGCCCCGTCACCCCCGGTACACGACTCTAGCGGCATCGTCAAAACTCGTGATTTTGGGCATTTTTGTCCGTTTTCGTTGGCTATAGTCCACGGTTTTTGGGTCCCGGGAGGATTTCGACGCCCTATGACCCCTGATACACGACTCTGCTAACATCGTCAAAACTCGTGATTTCGGGCATTTCTGGCCGTTTTTGTGGGCTATAGTCCACGGTTTTTGGATCCCGGGAGGATTTCGACGCCCCATGACCCGAGATACACGACTCTGCTAACATCGTCAAAACTCGTGATTTCGGGCATTTCTGGCCGTTTTCGTGGGCTATAATCCACGGTTTTCGGGTCCCGGGAGGATTTCGATGCCCCGTGACCCCCGGTACATGACTCTAACGGCATCGTCAAAACTCATGATTTCGGGCAATTCTGGCCGTTTTCGTCGGCTATAATCCACGGTTTTCGTGTCCCGGGAGGATTTCGATGCCCCGTGACGCCCGGTACACGACTCTAACGGCATCGTCAAAACTCGTGATTTCGGTCATTACTTGCCGTTTTCGTGGGCTATAGTCCACGGTTTTCGGGTCCTGGTAGGATTTCGATGCCCTGTGACCCCCGGTACACGACTCTAGCGGCATTGTTAAAACTCGTGATTTCGGGCATTTCTGGCCGTTTTCATGGGCTATAGTCCTTGGTTTTCGGGTCCTGGGAGGATTTCGATGCCCTATGACCCCCGGTACACGACTCTAGCGGCATCGTCAAAACTCGTGATTTCTGGCATTTCTGGCCGTTTTTGTGGGCTATAGTCCACGGTTTAAGGGTCCCGGGAGGATTTCGATGCCCTATGACCCCCGGTACACGACTCTAGCGGCATCGTCAAAACTCGTGATTTCTGGCCATTTTCGTGGGCTATAGTCCACGGTTTTTCGGGTCCCGGGAGGATTTCGATGCCCTATGACCCCCGGTACACGACTCTAGCGGCATCTTCAAAACTCGTGATTTCTGGCATTTCTGGCCGTTTTCGTGGGCTATAGTCCACGGTTTTCGGGTCCCGGGAGGATTTCGGTGCCCCGTCACCCCCGGTGCACGACTCTAGCGGCATCGTCAAAACTCGTGATTTCTGGCATTTCTGGCCGTTTTCGTGGGCTATAGTCCACGGTTTTCGGGTCCCGGGAGGATTTCGGTGCCCCGTCACCCCCGGTGCACGACTCTAGCGGCATCGTCAAAACTCGTGATTTTGGGCATTTATGTCCGTTTTCGTGGGCTACAGTCCACGGTTTTTGGGTCCCGGGAGGATTTCGACGCCCCATGACCCCTGATACACGACTCTGCTAACATTCTCAAAACTCGTGATTTCGGGCATTTCTGGCCGTTTTCGTGGGCTACAGTCCACGGTTTTTGAGTCCTGGGAGGATTTCGACGCCCCATGACCCCCGATACACGACTCTGCTAACATCGTCAAAACTCGTGATTTCTGGCATTTCTGGCCGTTTTCGTGGGCTATAGTCCACGGTTTTCGGGTCCCGGGAGGATTTCGGTGCCCCGTCACCCCCGGTACACGACTCTAGCGGCATCGTCAAAACTCGTGATTTTGGGCATTTCTGTCCGTTTTCGTTGGCTATAGTCCACGGTTTTTGGGTCCCGGGAGGATTTCGACGCCCTATGACCCCTGATACACGACTCTGCTAACATCGTCAAAACTCGTGATTTCGGGCATTTCTGGCCGTTTTTGTGGGCTATAGTCCACGGTTTTTGGATCCCGGGAGGATTTCGACGCCCCATGACCCGAGATACACGACTCTGCTAACATCGTCAAAACTCGTGATTTCGGGCATTTCTGGCCGTTTTCGTGGGCTATAATCCACGGTTTTCGGGTCCCGGGAGGATTTCGATGCCCCGTGACCCCCGGTACATGACTCTAACGGCATCGTCAAAACTCATGATTTCGGGCAATTCTGGCCGTTTTCGTGGGCTATAATCCACGGTTTTCGTGTCCCGGGAGGATTTCGATGCCCCGTGACGCCCGGTACACGACTCTAACGGCATCGTCAAAACTCGTGATTTCGGTCATTACTTGCCGTTTTCGTGGGCTATAGTCCACGGTTTTCGGGTCCTGGTAGGATTTCGATGCCCTGTGACCCCCGGTACACGACTCTAGCGGCATTGTTAAAACTCGTGATTTCGGGCATTTCTGGCCGTTTTCATGGGCTATAGTCCTTGGTTTTCGGGTCCTGGGAGGATTTCGATGCCCTATGACCCCCGGTACACGACTCTAGCGGCATCGTCAAAACTCGTGATTTCTGGCATTTCTGGCCGTTTTTGTGGGCTATAGTCCACGGTTTAAGGGTCCCGGGAGGATTTCGATGCCCTATGACCCCCGGTACACGACTCTAGCGGCATCGTCAAAACTCGTGATTTCTGGTATTTCTGGCCATTTTCGTGGGCTATAGTCCACGGTTTTCGGGTCCCGGGAGGATTTCGATGCCCTATGACCCCCGGTACACGACTCTAGCGGCATCGTCAAAACTCGTGATTTCTGGCATTTCTGGCCGTTTTCGTGGGCTATAGTCCACGGTTTTCGGGTCCCGGGAGGATTTCGGTGCCCCGTCACCCCCGGTGCACGACTCTAGCGGCATCGTCAAAACTCGTGATTTCTGGCATTTCTGGCCGTTTTCGTGGGCTATAGTCCACGGTTTTCGGGTCCCGGGAGGATTTCGGTGCCCCGTCACCCCCGGTGCACGACTCTAGCGGCATCGTCAAAACTCGTGATTTTGGGCATTTATGTCCGTTTTCGTGGGCTACAGTCCACGGTTTTTGGGTCCCGGGAGGATTTCGACGCCCCATGACCCCTGATACACGACTCTGCTAACATCGTCAAAACTCGTGATTTCGGGCATTTCTGGCCGTTTTCGTGGGCTACAGTCCACGGTTTTTGAGTCCTGGGAGGATTTCGACGCCCCATGACCCCCGATACACGACTCTGCTAACATCGTCAAAACTCGTGATTTCTGGCATTTCTGGCCGTTTTCGTGGGCTATAGTCCACGGTTTTCGGGTCCCGGGAGGATTTCGGTGCCCCGTCACCCCCGGTACACGACTCTAGCGGCATCGTCAAAACTCATGATTTCGGGCAATTCTGGCCGTTTTCGTGGGCTATAATCCACGGTTTTCGTGTCCCGGGAGGATTTCGATGCCCCGTGACGCCCGGTACACGACTCTAACGGCATCGTCAAAACTCGTGATTTCGGTCATTACTTGCCGTTTTCGTGGGCTATAGTCCACGGTTTTCGGGTCCTGGTAGGATTTCGATGCCCTGTGACCCCCGGTACACGACTCTAGCGGCATTGTTAAAACTCGTGATTTCGGGCATTTCTGGCCGTTTTCATGGGCTATAGTCCTTGGTTTTCGGGTCCTGGGAGGATTTCGATGCCATATGACCCCCGGTACACGACTCTAGCGGCATCGTCAAAACTCGTGATTTCTGGCATTTCTGGCCGTTTTTGTGGGCTATAGTCCACGGTTTTTGGATCCCGGGATGATTTCGACGCCCCATGACCCGAGATACACGACTCTGCTAACATCGTCAAAACTCGTGATTTCGGGCATTTCTGGCCGTTTTCGTGGGCTATAATCCACGGTTTTCGGGTCCCGGGAGGATTTCGATGCCCCGTGACCCCCGGTACATGACTCTAACGGCATCGTCAAAACTCATGATTTGGGGCAATTCTGGCCGTTTTCGTGGGCTATAATCCACGATTTTCGTGTCCCGGGAGGATTTCGATGCCCCGTGACGCCCGGTACACGACTCTAACGGCATCGTCAAAACTCGTGATTTCGGTCATTACTTGCCGTTTTCGTGGGCTATAGTCCACGGTTTTCGGGTCCTGGTAGGATTTTGATGCCCTGTGACCCCCGGTACACGACTCTAGCGGCATTGTTAAAACTCGTGATTTCGGGCATTTCTGGCCGTTTTCATGGGCTATAGTCCTTGGTTTTCGGGTCCTGGGAGGATTTCGATGCCCTATGACCCCCGGTACACGACTCTAGCGGCATCGTCAAAACTCGTGATTTCTGGCATTTCTGGCCGTTTTTGTGGGCTATAGTCCACGGTTTAAGGGTCCCGGGAGGATTTCGATGCCCTATGACCCCCGGTACACGACTCTAGCGGCATCGTCAAAACTCGTGATTTCTGGCATTTCTGGCCATTTTCGTGGGCTATAGTCCACGGTTTTCGGGTCCCGGGAGGATTTCGATGCCCTATGACCCCCGGTACACGACTCTAGCGGCATCGTCAAAACTCGTGATTTCTGGCATTTCTGGCCGTTTTCGTGGGCTATAGTCCACGGTTTTCGGGTCCCGGGAGGATTTCGGTGCACCGTCACCCCCGGTGCACGACTCTAGCGGCATCGTCAAAACTCGTGATTTCTGGCATTTCTGGCCGTTTTCGTGGGCTATAGTCCACGGTTTTCGGGTCCCGGGAGGATTTCGGTGCCCCGTCACCCCCGGTGCACGACTCTAGCGGCATCGTCAAAACTCGTGATTTTGGGCATTTATGTCCGTTTTCGTGGGCTACAGTCCACGGTTTTTGGGTCCCGGGAGGATTTCGACGCCCCATGACCCCTGATACACGACTCTGCTAACATCGTCAAAACTCGTGATTTCGGGCATTTATGTCCGTTTTCGTGGGCTATAGTCCACGGTTTTTGTGTCCCGGGAGGATTTCGACGCCCCATGACCCCCGATACACGACTCTGCTAACATCGTCAAAACTCGTGATTTCGGGCATTTCTGGCCGTTTTCGTGGGCTACAGTCCACGGTTTTTGAGTCCTGGGAGGATTTCGACGCCCCAGGACCCCCGATACACGACTCTGCTAACATCGTCAAAACTCGTGATTTCTGGCATTTCTGACCGTTTCCGTGGGCTATAGTCCACGGTTTTCGGGTACCGGAAGGATTTCGGTGCCCCGTCACCCCCGGTACACGAGTCTAGCGGCATCGTCAAAACTAGTGATTTTGGGCATTTCTGTCCGTTTTCGTGGGCTATAGTCCACGGTTTTTGGGTCCCGGGAGGATTTCGACGCCCCATGACCCCTGATACACGACTCTGCTAACATCGTCAAAACTCGTGATTTTGGGCATTTCTGGCCGTTTTCGTGGGCTATAGTCCACGGTTTTTGGGTCCCGAGAGGATTTCGACGTCCCATGACCCGAGATACAAGACTCTGCTAACATCGTCAAAACTCCTGATTCCGGGCATTTCTGGCCGTTTTCGTGGGCTATAGTCCACGGTTTTTGGATCCCGGGAGGATTTCGACGCCCCATGACCCGAGATACACGACTCTGCTAACATCGTCAAAACTCGTGATTTCGGGCATTTCTGGCCATTTTCGTGGGCTATAATCCACGGTTTCGGGTCCCGGGAGGATTTCGATGCCCCGTGACCCCCGGTACATGACTCTAACGGCATCGTCAAAACTCATGATTTCGGGCAATCCTGGCCGTTTTCGTGGGCTATAATCCACGGTTTTCGGGTCCCGGGAGGATTTCGATGCCCCGTGACGCCCGGTACACGACTCTAACGGCATCGTCAAAACTCGTGATTTCGGGCATTACTTGCCGTTTTCGTGGGCTATAGTCCACGGTTTTCGGGTCCTGGTAGGATTTCGATGCCCTGTGACCCCCGGTACACGACTCTAGCGGCATTGTTAAAACTCGTGATTTCGGGCATTTCTGGCCGTTTTCATGGGCTATAGTCCTTGGTTTTCGGGTCCTGGGAGAATTCCGATGCCCTATGACCCCCGGTACACGACTCTAGCGGCATCGTCAAAACTCGTGATTTCGGGCATTTCTGGCCGTTTTCGTGGGCTATAGTCCACGGTTTTCGGGTCCCGGGAGGATTTCGATGCCCTATGACCCCCGGTACACGACTCTAGCGGCATCGTCAAAACTCGTGATTTCGGGCATTTCTGGCCGTTTTCGTGGGCTATAGTCCATGGTTTATGGGTCCCGGGAGGATTTCGACGCCCCATGACCCGAGATACATGACTCTGCTAATATCGTCAAACTCGTGATTTCGGTCATTTCTGGCCGTTTTCGTGGGCTAAAGTCCACGGATTTTGGGTCCCGGGAGGATTTCGACGCCCCATGACCCGAGATACACGACTCTGCTAACATCGTCAAACTCGTGATTTCGGTCATTTCTGGCCGTTTTCGTGGGCTATAGTCCACGGTTTTTGTGTCCCGCGAGGATTTCGACGCCCCATGACCCCCGATACACGAATCTGCCAACATCGTCAGAACTCGTGATTTCGGGCATTTCTGGCCGTTTTCGTGGGCTATAGTCCACGGTTTTTGGGTCTTGGGAGGATTTCGACGCCCCATGACCCCCGATACACGACACTGCTAACATCGTCAAAACTCGTGATTTCGGGCATTTCTGGCCGTTTTCGTGGGCTATAGTCCACGGTTTTCGGGTCCCGCGAGGATTTTGATGCCCCGTGACCCTCGGTACATGACTCTAACGACATCGTCAAAACTCGTGATTTCGGGCAATTCTGGCCGTTTTCGTGGGCTATAGTCCACGATTTCGGGTCCCGGGAGGATTTCGATGCCCCGTGACGCCCGGTACACGACTCTAACGGCATCGTCAAAACTCGTGATTTCGGTCATTTCTGGCCGTTTTCGTGGGCTATAGTCCACGGTTTTTGTGTCCCGGGAGGATTTCGACGCCCCATGACCCCCGATACACGACTGTGGCAACATCGTCAAAACTCGTGATTTTGGGCATTTCTGGCCGATTTCGTGGGCTATAGTCCACGGTTTTCAGGTCCTGGTAGGATTTCGATGCCCTGTGACCCCCGGTACATGACTCTAGCGGCATTTTTAAAACTCGTGATTTCGGGCATTTCTGGCCGTTATCGTGGGCTATAGTCCACGGTTTAAGGGTCCCGGGAGGATTTCGGTGCCCCGTCACCCCCGGTACACGACTCTAGCAGCATCGTCAAAACTCGTGATTTCGGGCATTTCTGTCCGTTTTCGTGGGCTATAGTCCACGGCTTTTGGGTCCCTGGAGGATTTCGACGCCCCATGACCCGAGATACACGACTCTGCTAACATCATCAAAACTCTTGATTTCGGTCATTTCTGGCCGTTTTCGTGGGCTATAGTCCACGGTTTTTGTGTCCCGGGAGGATTTCGACGCCCCTGACCCCCGATACACGACTCTGCTAACATCGTCAAAACTCGTGATTTCGGTCATTTCTGGCCGTTTTCGTGGGCTATAGTCCACGGTTTTTGTTTCCCGGGAGGATTTCGACGCCCCATGACCCCCGACACACGACTCTGCCAACATCGTCAAAACTCGTGATTCCGGGCATTTCTGGCCGTTTTCGTGGGCTATAGTCCACGGTTCTTGGGTCTTGGGAGGATTTCGACGCCCCATGACCCCCGATACACGACTCTGCTAACATCGTCAAAACTCGTGATTTCGGGCATTTCTGGCCGTTTTCGTGGGCTATAGTCCACAGTTTTCGGGTCCCGGGAGGATTTCGATGCCCCGTGACCCCCGGTACATGACTCTAACGGCATCGTCAAAACTCGTGATTTCGGGCAATTCTGGCCGTTTTCGTGGGCTATAGTCCGCGGTTTTCGGGTCCTGGTAGGATTTCGATGCCCTATGACCCCCGGTACACGACTCTAGCGGCATTGTTAAAACTCGTGATTTCGGGCATTTCTGGCCGTTTTCGTGGGCTGTAGTCCACGGTTTTCGGGTCCCGGGAGGATTTCGATGCCCTATGACCCCCCGTACACGACTCTAGCGGCATCGTCAAAACTCGTGATTTCTGGCATTTCTGGCCGTTTTCGTGGGCTATAGTCCACGGTTTAAGGGTCCCTGGAGGATTTCGGTGCCCCGTCACCCCCGTTACACGACTCTAGCGGCATCGTCAAAACTCGTGATTTCGGGCATTTCTGTCCGTTTTCGTGGGCTATAGTCCACGGTTTTTGGGTCCCGGGAGGATTTCGACGCCCCATGACCCGAGATACACGACTCTGCTAACATCGTCAAAACTCGTGATTTCGGTCATTTCTGGCCGTTTTCGTGGGCTATAGTCCACGGTTTTTGTGTCCCGGGGGGATTTCAACGCCCCATGACCCCCGATACACGACTCTGCTAACATCTTCAAAACTCGTGATTTCGGGCATTTCTGGCCGTTTTCGTGGGTTATAGTCCACGGTTTTTGGGTCCCAGGAGGATTTCCGGGACGGCCTGAAGCTTAAGACCGATGGGTCTAACTTCGTGTCCTGGTTCCGCGATCTGAAGTCCATCCTTGAAACCCACAAGGTGGCCTACATCCTTGATACCCCCTTAGGTGATCTTCCTAGCACCGCCCCGGAAATCGATAGGATTGTCCATGGGGTAATGGCGGAGATTTCTTCTTATGTCCAGAGTGGCATGCTCTTTGCCATGGAGGCTGACCTGCAAAACCGTTTCATGAACAAGGGTGCTTATGATATAATCACTGAACTCATGGTTGTTTTTGCACGACAAGTCAAGGCTGAGACGTACGAGGCAACTGTGCTTTTCTTCTCAGCCCAGATGGAAGAGCACGGCAATATCAGTGAGCACTTGGCCAAGTTGTTTGGCTGCGCTCAACTTCTGAGTGATCTGGGAAGTGTGATCCCAGAGGAGTTGGTTATTGATAGGGCGCTGATTTCTCTGCCCCCTAGCTATAAGAACGCCATAGTGGACTACGGCATGAAAGGGACGTCAAAACCCCTGTCGGAAATCCTGAAGATGCTCGAAGTGGCCGAATTAGAAATCAAGCTGCAGAAGATTGTGGTGACCATCGGATCACCTGAGCGTAACTGCCCCAAGTATCTGGAGGATAGGAAGTCTGGCAAGACGGTCGACAAAGAGAAAGGTATATTTGATATACATGTTATAGATGTGTACCTTACATCCGCCCGGAGCAATACGTGGGTATTTGATACTGGTTCTGTTGCTCATATATGTAACTCTCAGGAGGAGTTACGGAATAGAAGGCGGCTGGCAAAGGATGAGGTGACGATGCGCGTCGGCAACGGATCGAGAGTCGACGTGGTGGCTGTCGGCACGCTCCCTCTGCATCTACCATCGGGATTAGTTTTGGTTTTAAATAAATGTTATTTTGTGCCATCCTTGAGTGTAAACATTATAAGTGGGTCTTGCCTGTTACAAGACGGTTATTCATTTAAATCAGTGTCAAGCAATTGTGCTATTTATATGAATGATATCTTTTATGTTGATGCTCCCGAGAATAACGGTTTATTCTTGTTGAATCTCGATCGTAGTACTCACATCCATAACATAGAGGCCAAACGAATTAAGTGTAGTGACGATACCGCCATGTTTTTGTGGCATTACCGTCTTGGTCATATTGGTATAAAGCGCATGAAGCGACTCCACTCCGATGGACTCTTGGACTCGTTGGATTTCGGATCCCTCGATACATGTGAACCATGCCTCATGGGCAAAATGACCAGGACACCGTTCAAAGGTTTCGTTGAACGGGCGTCGGATTTGTTGGGGATCATACATACAGACGTATGTGGACCAATGAGCGTTTCGACACGCAATGGTTATCGTTACTTCGTCACCTTCACTGATGACTTGAGTAGATACGGTTATATCTATTTGATGAAACACAAGTCTGAAACGTTTGAAAAGTTCAAAGAATTCCAGAGTGAAGTTGAGAATCAGCTTAATAGGAAAATCAAGCATCTCCGGTCCGATCGCGGTGGAGAGTACTTGAGTTTTGAGTTTGGCACACATCTGAAGAGTTGTGGCATAGTGCCCCAACTTACGCCCGCCGGAACACCACAGCGTAACGGTGTGTCAGAGCGACGTAATCGTACTCTACTGGATAGTGTCCGATCTATGATGTCTCTTACCGATCTGCCAGTGTCCTTCTGGGGTTATGCGTTAGAAACAGCCGCATTCATTTTAAATAGGGCTCCGTCCAAGTCCGTTGAAATGACGCCGTATGAATTATGGTATGGCCATAAGCCTAAGTTATCGTTTCTGAAGGTTTGGGGTTGTGAGGCGTACGTTAAGAAACTACAGCCCGACAAACTCGAACCGAAGTCGGAGAAAGTCGTCTTTGTAGGATATCCGCGGGAAACCGTTGGGTACACCTTCTACAACCAAGCTGAGGGCAAAACTTTTGTCGCGAAGACCGGTGCCTTTTTAGAGAAGGAATTTCTCGCGAAAGGAGTAAGTCGGAGGAAGGTAGACCTCGATGAAATCGTTGATCCTGAACTCGAGATTCCGAGTGGCGCAACGGAAGCAATTCCGGAAACGTCCTCCGTGGAAGGAGTGGGAGAAACTGTCGAGGAAGATGTTCTACCTCGTAGGTCTGGTAGATCTCGGATCCCACCAGAATGGTATGGCAACATGGTTTGCACCGTCATGCTAGTCGAGCAAGACGAACCTACGAACTACAAGGAGGCGATGGAGAGTCTAGAGTCCGAGAAATGGCTTGAAGCCATGAAATCCGAAATAGGATCCATGTATGATAACAAAGTGTGGACTTTGGTGGATATTCCCGAAGGGCGCAAGGCCGTCGAGAATAAGTGGATCTTTAAGAAGAAGACTGATGCTGATGGTAATGTGACCGTCTATAAAGCTCGGCTTGTCGCAAAAGGTTTCCGACAAGTTCATGGAATTGACTACGATGAAACTTTTTCACCGGTAGCGATGCTTAAGTCTATTCGGATTTTGTTCGCGGTAGCTGCCTACTATGATTATGAAATCTGGCAGATGGACGTCAAAACGGCCTTCCTGAATGGAAACATTGAGGAAGAGTTGTACATGGTACAGCCGGAAGGTTTTGTCGATCCAGGAAGTGCTAACAAGGTGTGCAAGCTTCAGCGATCCATCTATGGATTGAAGCAGGCATCTCGGAGCTGGAATCTTCGCTTTGATGAGGTAATCGAAGGTTTTGGATTTATCCAGAATGTGGAAGAGACCTGTATTTACAAGAAAATGAGTGGGAGCTCGGTTGTGTTCTTAGCACTGTATGTTGACGACATATTGCTAATAGGGAAGGCTTTTTGCCTGGCGAGGAGGCCCTCTTGAGAGATCATCCCCGGGTGTCTCCTCTGGCTTGCGGGGGCTTATGTTCCTTGTAGATGTTAGAGGGGCGAACCCAAACACTATAACTCAGCCCCCGCTCGCGAGGTACGCATGCGGAGAGATACGCTTTGTTTGTGTAGCCTAAATTCAGGGTCTGACATCGCCCCTCTCCCGTACAGGATCACAAGAGGCGGGGTTCCGGAGGCCTACTGTCCCTTCAACCGGTGCACGCCGGAAGACGGGATGGAGAAGTCTTGGTAGACGGCGGCGCAATGTTATGGAACGGTGTGAGACCATGTATCTCGTGGTGGCGGCTAGGGTTTGCCCCGGGCTGTATATGTAGTGCGAGTCGGGTAGAACGTGGGCTGTAAGACACGATCGAGTCGGTAACGTCCCACGATCCCATAGGAATCGGAAACGGCAATATAATTAATGCGTCCGTTAATTACTAATCAATGACTTATTAATTTTCCCGGACTGCAAAAATATAACCTCGGCTCACGGCGCGGCGCGTCGTGACGTGACGAGGCGAGCGAGGAGGAGGAGGAGCGCGCGTGTAGCACCCTTCATCTTCTCTTATTCTCACTAGCTCATATTGGTAATAGAACATCCCACTATATAAAGTGGTGCAGCTCACTCTCCACTAGTAGTATGGGACTAAACATTAATCACGTACACTCAACCAGCCATTTATTAATGGGTCATGGGAATTTCGAATTTTAGTTGGGCTGACCCATGTACACTAAAATTCCTGCACCAACTATATGCTACTCCACTATGGTTTTTCTATAGGCCGGCCGGTCAAATGTGTTACGTTGTGACGGACTAGTGGGTTCTGACGGACTAGTGGGGTGTGCATGCTTAATAGTATACTAGATTTGGGGCGCGGCTTGCCGCGCGCCACCTGGTTTAAAATAATTTATTAACCCAGGTCGAACTTCCTTTTCATCGTCATTTGTATGGATGATACTATGAGACTCATTTTGGTGATGTTAAAAGGTTGGGATCAACAACATCAAAATAAATAGTCTTAGAAACTAACCCATAGACAGTAAATATTATCTTAGTCTATTACATAAGATAGATGACATAGGATTAACAGGTTCTAAGGGTGACATAAACTCTGGGTCAGCTACACCGGCCGGTCCCCCGCCGTGCATCACCGGTTCTAAGTAGCACTGATCAGCAATATCACTTAAGCATCACCGATGGATCATGTTTACATGCGGAGCAAAATAAAGTCTGCAAGAAATCAAATATAGTTAAATACATTAAGCTACAAACACAACAGACTGAGAATTAATCATTGTCATAGAACTGGCAATGACCAAATGTAAACGTAGCAAGCAAATTGAAGCGTGTGTATACCAGCATTTAAAACAACATTAATACCTACTGTTCTTAACGTGAACACGCCTTCATGCACACATACAGGCTACGTCTTGTCTTTCTTTGGCAACGGTGTGCTCCATACTAAGGTTCCTGGTTATTCGTAGAAACATGAAACAAATCAGTAACTGTGCGTTAAAGATTTAGAGCGTCAACTTGAAGGGTTCAGGCTTTTAATTACATAAAACAGTTTAAATTAGTTAGGCAAACAAAAAGGAAAGGATCAACCATACCAAGCAAAACCCAAAAGCCCATTGTAAAGATAGTAACAAAATGGGCACTACTATAAGAAAGTAAACATATTATAAGAAAGTAAACATACTCCTGGTTTATATTGGAGGTTACCTCAACATGAACATTAATATGGTGAGAAATTAATGAGCACTATATGGTTTTATGATGGCAAACAAATTCTCCCACAAATTCTATGTTTTGATTGCACTCTGTTTTTAAGGTACACACTGTTGTGCGCTTACTTAATTCCTGCATTTCATGTCACCTCCCAACTGTTCCCTGACACACTAACAACTCTTTGGTGCTTCCTCTGTACATCAGTGGGCTAACCACCATTAACCTTGAAAAAGTCTACCCTGATTTTCAGGCTGCGCGAACTATTTTTTCTATAGCTGTGTAGGTGTTTAGTATGTTAGAAGAGTAAAAGAACGAAACCAAAGAATCAAATAGAAGCTAAGTTTCAGCCCCCATATATTAAACACCTCTGAATTTATGAGAGATGGAAGAAGAAACTTATACATACCACAGGAAACCTGAAATGCAGGTATGAGTCGATTGGTGCAGCTTCGGGTTGTAGCACTAGTAGAAAACGAGCCTTTGGTTCACCCCTTTAGTCTCGGTTCATTTTTTGAACCCAGACTAAAGGGGTGAGAGCCACACCGCGGGATTTCTGAGGGACCTTTAGTCCCGGTTCGTGTTACGAACCGGGACTAAAGGTTCACCGCATGCGGTAGCAGAGGCGGGCCCCAGCGCCAGAGACCTTTAGTCCCGGTTGTAACACAAACCGGGACTAAAGGTCCTCACTTTATCAGCTTCTTCCACCCCTGCTCACTCCATTTTTCCCACCGAGCCCGAGCTCAAAATCATTTCCTCTCCATTTCTTCTCCATTTCCTCTCCCCAAGACTAGATAATCCATAATATTTTACACCATTTGGCAAGATTGAAGCCACCCCACGGTTAGCCTCTTCATCCTGTTTCCGGCATTGCTTATTTAGCTCATTTTGCTCATTTCAATTTTTTTGTGCAAGCAAGGTGTTCGATGTAATGCCTAAGTTATGATCTCATTTGTGTATATGTGCAATTTGTTCTCAAACTAAAATAATGATTTATGTGTTTTAGTGTGGTGAGGAGCCTTATCGACGTCGATCGCCCGCGCCGTCCCGTCACCACCTCGGTGAGCCTCTATATTTTATTTTAAAAACATAGCTTTTATGATTTAGATGCATAGTTACTACTTGTATAATTTTCTAACTTGTATTATATGTATAGTGTCATGGTTCTGATATCCGTCCCCGTCGGTCCTCGTCCGGTCTATGATTCGGATGTGGTATATTTTCAAAACTATTTATTTCATTCTATGTTTCTGGCAATTATGGCGACCAACTTGACATAGAATTATTTTTATCTAGGAGGTAGTTGAACCAGAAATTGAACCTGACCCTATTGTCGAGTTTTTGGATAAAGAAAACAATGATTTGAAAGCAAAATTGAAAAGAAGTGAAGCTCTTTATCTTCAATGCTTAGAAGATAAGATGAAATTAGAACTCAAACTTGCCGACGTGGTCGATGGTAACGAGATCAAGATGGATGCAATGCGCTTGAAGATAAAAAGGATTAGAAAATATGCCATTAATCGGGAGGCTTGGTATCATTATGCTGTGGGTTCAGTATTTACCTTAGTTGCGATTTTGATCGCATTTGTTGTTGGATTTAAATTCTTTAGATAATTTTTATATTTGTTTCAGTTAATGTATGTTTTATGAGAACTATGTATTACCGCTTGACGTGGGGCTAACTTGCGGGTAGCCCACGATGATGCTACCTGGGCCGCGCCAAGGATGGAAAGGCCCGCAGAAAGCCCACTCGGGGTATCTAGTATCCTAGTCCAACTCGGTTAGGTCTCATAACCTACCGTATCTGTACCAACCACCCAAGACCTGGCTACCTATAAAGCCAGGAGGGTTGCCCGTCCTAGCGAACACGCTGATAACCACTACGACAAACCCTAGCGAGATCGCAATCTCGCCATTGTAATCGCTACTCGCATCAATAACCAGACAAGCAGGAGTAGGGTGTTATCCTCCGGGAGCCTGAACCTGGGTAAACCTTGCTTGTCAGCCGTCGTGATCACCTTGCACTCATCTCTCTCCCCATCAATCAACCCGGGGTGCACAACCCTGGGACTTGTCGAGTTAACACCTCGTCAATTGGCGCCGTCTGTGGGAAGTTCAACAAGTGTTAGGATCATGGTCGCACCGGCTCCATCCGCAATGAAGATCGGCGCATCCGCCGTCAGGGAGTCGATCCGATTCGGCTCCTTCGAGTACATCGTCCACTCGCCAACTCATCGATCGGTGTATGTCGATCTGGACAAAGGTATACACATTACCTTCGGCTCCATATTCTGCTGCATAGATAGTCGTGGTATACTCAGGTCTACGACTACTGCGCTACGCGCGACGGCGTCTCCAAAATCGCCGACCGTCGCGCCCGCTGGACCCGCCGAGATCGCATCTGCCGCACCCGCGGAGATCGCAATCGCAGGACCCGCAGAGATCGCATCTGCCGCACCCGCGAAGATCGCGACCGCCGAACCCGCGAAGATCGCGTCTGTCGCACCCGCAGGGGTCGCGCCAGCTGCTCCCGCGAAGAGGACATCTACAACGACAATCTCGGCTTTGACCGCGTGAATCGAGTCCGCTACACCAACCTCGGTCGCGCGGTCGATCAAGTCAAGATCCACCTCCACCGTCGCACCCGCACGGCCGACCAGGGGCCCGCGTCCGACAACCATGTCACGCGCGCCCTCGTCTTCGTGGAGATCCCAGGTCTACCCCAAGCCAATCGCACTCGCCCCGGCAAGTGTGAGCACCTGGACAATCGCGAAGAGACGCGACAGCGGGTGCGCCGCGCGCCACGTTGCAGCAATTTTCGACCCCGAGCAAGAAGCGGGTGACAGAAGCAGCAGCGGCAGCACCAACTCTCCAATCCATGCCTACCCCAAGCAAGTCTTCATGGCCGGCACAGCGCCGCATAACGACGAAGACGAACCCGCATACCCACTAGAGGTGGACATGCCGGACCAGACGAAACTTGTCATCACGCGCGATATGGCGATCCAAGCCATGAAGCATGTGGACGAAGGCACTTTCCCGCCACCCGACGCACCTCGAGAAGATCACCTAGCGGTCCAGTACTTGCTACGCAAGGAAGGCGAACGAATTCGCGCCGAAAAAGCCGAACTTCTCAGGCGCAAAAGGGACGCAGATGCATCGAGTGCCAGGCGAGCTGCTCTCTCCTTCACATCCTCCACAGAGGTGAACCAGGGAGCACGGCGAACCAGAGCTCGTGTCCCCCACATGGCAGAGGCTGATCGTACAAGGCTCACTCGCAACCTCGATTCGTCTTTCGTCACCGAAGATGAGAATGGGATACCCGTCCCAAAGACGGCGAATGCCGCCCTGATATCAGTCGAGACATACCTCCGGCTCACGCAGCCACCGGAGGGAGACGCGCGCTCCCTTCTCCACAAGCAACAAATTGCCTCCATAAGGGCAATCGAAGAGGCTCTGGCGGCCAAGGGGCCAAGCAACAGAGCGACTGAGCCAACGACGTCGGGCATCCCAGCGGCGCAGCGACAAGCGGTCAAGGACCTCCGTGACGTCCTGACACAGAAGACGGTGGACCGCAACCGCAAGGAGCGTTCGGCTAGCGTGGCACACGCAAACGACCACGCCAACCGCGACTTCGAGCCGTGTGGCGCAGCATGCTTTAGCTTCAACATCCGCGACACCCGCATGCCTAAAGGCTTCAAGTTGACGGCGGGCACACCAAAATACGACGGGAAGCAAGACCCAAAGTTATGGCTCGAGGACTACCTCATCGCTTGCACCTGTCAAGGCGGAACGTCGACTAAAGCCATGCAGTACATCCAGCTCATGCTGACATACTCGGCACGAGGGTGGCTCACAAGCCAACCCAAAGATTCTTTCCGGACATGGGAGGAATTCCAAGATAACTTCATCAAGAGTTTCTCAGGAACATTCGCCAGGCCGACGACCTACATCGAGTTGCAGGCCTGCAAGCAAGGGAAAGACGAGTCGCTCCGCTCTTACATCCAGAGGTGGACACTCCTCCGCAATACCATGGAACCCGTATCAGAGGATCGAGTGATGGACGCTTTCATGCATGGCGTCGCTCGCCGCGACCTCCGGGAGGAATTCGGTAGGCTGCAGCCGAAGACCACAATAGAACTCATGAAGACAGCCAACCAATGGGCCGAAGGAGAGGACTATGTCCGCGAAACTTCTCCCAAAAAGGAAGGCGAAACAAGCAACTGGCGCGAAGCGCGTCAAAAGAAGAAGGCACGTTACACCCACGATTCAATCGAATTAGTAGCGGCAGGGTACGAAACCCCCCGCGAGGAAAAGCGTGACAACAGCTGACAATACGAGCAGAGTCGGCAGCCCAGCTCGAGTCAGTACAACCGTAGCAGCAGCAGCATCGACCACAATGATGGAAGTCAAAAGCGCGAGTGGAAGCGCCCGCTGACCCCAGCAGAGGAACTGATGCAACCCTGTAAGCATCACTCGTTCCGCAACCCCGCAACAGGAAAGTGGGGTTCAAACCACCTGTTGAAGGATTGCCGCAAAGCAAGAAAGATCTACCACGCCATGCAGCAAATAATCGCCCCGGTGCAGGCCATACAAGCGGCACCACATCTAGCCATCCAGGCAGCACCCGCAAACAACAATCAAGTGTAGGCGGCAGGAGCGTTCCCCCAGCCGCAGCAGCAGCAACAAGGTCCGTCGGCAGCAGCCGACGCGTACCCAGCCGCACGGGGACAGTTGAACATGATCCAGAAAGGACCCCCGTCGAACAGGACGCAGAAGATCATCACACGCCAAGTACTTCAAGCCATCAACAGCCCGCGCGCGGTAACAGATTACCTGCGCGGGTCGGAGACACCAATCACATTTTCCAGGGCAGATCACCCAGCGGAGGTAGTCCGACCCGGGCACGCCGCACTCGTGATTGAGGCTTTGATCGGCGACTACAGCCTGAAGAAGGTATTCCTAGACGGAGGCAGCGGCATCAACATCATATTCGCCGATACCCTCAGACGAATGAACAGGTCGACAGAGAAATTGCCGGAATCGGAGACCACCTTCCACGGCATAGTACCAGGGCAAGCAATCACGCCCATGGGAACAATCACACTCGACGTCATCCTCGGTACACCCGAGCACTTCAGGAAGGAGTCGATAGACTTTGAGGTCGTCGACTGGAAGTCACAATACCACGCCATCCTCGGACGCCCAAGCTTTGCCAGGTTCATGGCAGTACCCCACTACGCCTACCTGATGATAAAGTTACCCGGGCCGAAAGGAGTGATCACCGTCCGTGGTGACTTTGGGCTCTCCAACAGCTGCGACCGCGAGTTCGCCAAGATCTCCGAGTCCTTCGGAGTCGAAGAATACTTCAAGGCCATATCAGCCGACAACGACAAGACCATCTTCCCGGCTCGCAAGAAGCCTGCCAAAGACGCAGCGTTCAACACGAATGACGACACTGTCACCCACCAAGTCCATCCGACTGACAGTGGAAAGACGGTCAAGGTCTCATCGAGTCTGACCCCCGCATAGGAAGGCGCGCTCGTCGAGTTCCTACGTGAGAACTGGAAAATCTTTGCATGGCAACCCTCTGACATGCCAGGGATACCCAGGGAACTCGCCGAGCACTCTCTAAAAGTCCACAAGGACGCAAGGCCAGTCAAGCAATCCATGCGACGCTTCTCAGGACCCAAACGAGACGCGATCACCATGGAAGTCGATAGACTACTACACGCGAAGTTCATCCGAGAGATCAAGGACTCGGACTGGGTCGCCAACCCGGTTCTAGTTGAGAAAAAGAAGACGAAGAAACTGCGCATGTGCGTTGACTTCACCGCAGTCAACAAATGCTGCCACAAGGACCACTTCCCGCTCCCGCGGATAGACCAGATCATCGACTCGACTGCAGGATGCGAACGCCTATCTTTTCTGGATGCCTACTCAGGCTACCAGCAGATCAGGCTGAAAGTCGAGGACGAGGAGAAGACAACCTTCATTACACCCGACGGCGTCTGTTGCTACCAGACGATGCCGTTCGGGTTAAAGAACGCAGGTGCCACCTACCAGCGGACAATGCAAGCATGCCTCAAGGGGCTAATCGGGCAGATTGTCCAAGTCTACGTCGACGACATTGTCGTTACTACCCGAAAGGAAGATACCCTAGTCGACGACCTCCGCAAGGTCTTCGCTGCGCTGGACGTATATCAGATCAAGCTCAATCCAGAGAAGTGCGTGTTCGGCGTACCAGCCGGAGAGCTACTGGGGTACCTTGTATCTTCAAGAGGAATCGAAGCAAACCCCGAGAAGGTGCAGAACATCCTCACAATGCCAGATCCAACCAAGCTCAGGGAGGTGCAACGATTAGCTGGCCGAGTCGCAGCTCTCAGCCGGTTCATTAGTAAGTTGGGAGAGAAAGCCTTACCTTTTTACCAACTGATGAAGAAGGCAGACAAGTTCGAGTGGACACAAGAGGCGCAGGACGCATTCGACCATCTCAAGAAAACACTGACAACTCCAGTCCTCGTGGCACCACTGGAAAATGAGCCGCTGTACCTATACGTCTCAGCAACGAACAGGGTGGTAAGCACGGTGCTCGTAGTAGAACGCGAAGAAGAAGGGCACAGTCACCCGGTACAGAGGCCCGTCTACTACCTCAGCGAAGTACTCACCCTGTCCAAACAGAATGACCCTCATTACCAGAAGCTGGCATACGGAGTCTTCATGACCTCCAGGAAGGTCGTCCACTACTTCTCCGAGCACCCGATCACGGTGGTAAGCTCCTCTGGACTAGCAGACATTCTCACAAACCAGCGCGCGACAGGACGAGTCGCCAAGTGGGTTGTCGAACTAGGACCATGGGGGCTGAAGTATGCTCACCCGAAGTCTATCAAGGCCCAAGTTCTCCCAGAGTTCACAACCGAGTGGATAGAAGCCCAGCTACCAAATGTCCCCGACCTGTCCAACGCATGGACAATGTACTTTGATGGCTCGAAGAAATTCAAGTCAGCCGGGGCAGGAGTCGTGCTCATCTCCCCCAAAGGCGACAAGCTCAAGTATGTCTTACAGATGGACTTCCCGAAGCCGTCCAACAACGAAGCCGAATACGAGGCCCTGATCCACGGCATGAGGATGGCCAAGAACTGCGGCGCCACGCACCTCATGATCTACGGCGACTCCTATCTGGTGGTACAGCAAACCATGAAGTCCTGCGACGCCGTCGCCGACAACATGATCGCCTACAGAGACCTCTACAATCAGATGGAAGGAAACTTCGACGGCTGCGAGCTGCGCCACATTGGCCGTGAAAGCAACGAGGAAGCCGACGTCCTCGCTAACACGACTCTAGCGGCATCGTCAAAACTCGTGATTTCTGGCATTTCTGGCCGTTTTCGTGGGCTATAGTCCACGGTTTAAGGGTCCCTGGAGGATTTCGGTGCCCCGTCACCCTCGGTACACGACTCTAGCGGCATCGTCAAAACTCGTGATTTTGGGCATTTCTGTCCGTTTTCGTGGGCTATAGTCCACGGTTTTTGGGTCCCGGGAGGATTTCGACGCCCCATGACCCGAGATACACGACTCTGCTAACATCGTCAAAACTCGTGATTTCGGTCATTTCTGGCCGTTTTCGTGGGCTATAGTCCACGGTTTTTGTGTCCCGGGGGGATTTCAACGCCCCATGACCCCCGATACACGACTCTGCTAACATCTTCAAAACTCGTGATTTCGGGCATTTCTGGCCGTTTTCGTGGGTTATAGTCCACGGTTTTTGGGTCCCAGGAGGATTTCCGGGACGGCCAGAAGCTTAAGACCGATGGGTCTAACTTCGTGTCCTGGTTCCGCGATCTGAAGTCCATCCTTGAAACCCACAAGGTGGCCTACATCCTTGATACCCCCTTAGGTGATCTTCCTAGCACCGCCCCGGAAATCGATAGGATTGTCCATGGGGTAAAGGCGGAGATTTCTTCTTATGTCCAGAGTGGAATGCTCTTTGCCATGGAGGCTGACCTGCAAAACTGTTTCATGAACAAGGGTGCTTATGATATAATCACTGAACTCATGGTTGTTTTTGCACGACAAGTCAAGGCTGAGACGTACGAGGCAACTGTGCTTTTCTTCTCAGCCCAGATGGAAGAGCACGGCAATATCAGTGAGCACTTGGCCAAGTTATTTGGCTGCGCTCAACTTCTGAGTGATCTAGGAAGTGTGATCCCAGAGGAGTTGGTTATTGATAGGGCGCTGATTTCTCTGCCCCCTAGCTATAAGAACGCCATAGTGGACTACGGCATGAAAGGGACGTCAAAACCCCTGTCGGAAATCCTGAAGATGCTCGAAGTGGCCGAATTAGAAATCAAGCTGCAGAAGATTGTGGTGACCATCGGATCACCTGAGCGTAACTGCCCCAAGTATCTGGAGGATAGGAAGTCTGGCAAGACGGTCGACAAAGAGAAAGGTATATTTGATATACATGTTATAGATGTGTACCTTACATCCGCCCGGAGCAATACGTGGGTATTTGATACTGGTTCTGTTGCTCATATATGTAACTCTCAGGAGGAGTTACGGAATAGAAGGCGGCTGGCAAAGGATGAGGTGACGATGCGCGTCGGCAACGGATCGAGAGTCGACGTGGTGGCTGTCGGCACGCTCCCTCTGCATCTACCATCGGGATTAGTTTTGGTTTTAAATAAATGTTATTTTGTGCCATCCTTGAGTGTAAACATTATAAGTGGGTCTTGCCTGTTACAAGACGGTTATTCATTTAAATCAGTGTCAAGCAATTGTGCTATTTATATGAATGATATCTTTTATGTTGATGCTCCCGAGAATAACGGTTTATTCTTGTTGAATCTCGATCGTAGTACTCACATCCATAACATAGAGGCCAAACGAATTAAGGCTAGTGACGATACCGCCATGTTTTTGTGGCATTATCGTCTTGGTCATATTGGTATAAAGCGCATGAAGCGACTCCACTCCGATGGACTCTTGGACTCGTTGGATTTCGGATCCCTCGATACATGTGAACCATGCCTCATGGGCAAAATGACCAGGACACCATTCAAAGGTTTCGTTGAACGGGCGTCGGATTTGTTGGGGATCATACATACAGACGTATGTGGACCAATGAGCGTTTCGACACGCAATGGTTATCGTTACTTCGTCACCTTCACTGATGACTTGAGTAGATACGGTTATATCTATTTGATGAAACACAAGTCTGAAATGTTTGAAAAGTTCAAAGAATTCCAGAGTGAAGTTGAGAATCAGCTTAATAGGAAAATCAAGCATCTCCGGTCCGATCGCGGTGGAGAGTACTTGAGTTTTGAGTTTGGCACACATCTGAAGAGTTGTGGCATAGTGCCCCAACTTACGCCCGCCGGAACACCATAGCGTAACGGTGTGTCCGAGCGACGTAATCGTACTCTACTGGATAGTGTCCGATCTATGATGTCTCTTACCGATCTGCCAGTGTCCTTCTGGGGTTATGCATTAGAAACAGCCGCATTCATTTTAAATAGGGCTCCGTCCAAGTCCGTTGAAACGACGCCGTATGAATTATGGTATGGCCATAAGCCTAAGTTATCGTTTCTGAAGGTTTGGGGTTGTGAGGCGTACGTTAAGAAACTACAGCCCGACAAACTCGAACCGAAGTCGGAGAAAGTCGTCTTTGTAGGATATCCGCGGGAAACCGTTGGGTACACCTTCTACAACCAAGCTGAGGGCAAAACTTTTGTCGCGAAGACCGGTGCCTTTTTAGAGAAGGAATTTCTCGCGAAAGGAGTAAGTGGGAGGAAGGTAGACCTCGATGAAATCGTTGATCCTGAACTCGAGATTCCGAGTGGCGCAACGGAAGCAATTCCGGAAACGTCCTCCGTGGAAGGAGTGGGAGAAACTGTCGAGGAAGATGTTCTACCTCGTAGGTCTGGTAGATCTCGGATCCCACCAGAATGGTATGGCAACATGGTTTGCACCGTCATGCTAGTCGAGCAAGACGAACCTACGAACTACAAGGAGGCGATGGAGAGTCTAGAGTCCGAGAAATGGCTTGAAGCCATGAAATCCGAAATAGGATCCATGTATGATAACAAAGTGTGGACTTTGGTGGATATTCCCGAAGGGCGCAAGGCCGTCGAGAATAAGTGGATCTTTAAGAAGAAGACTGATGCTGATGGTAATGTGACCGTCTATAAAGCTCGGCTTGTCGCAAAAGGTTTCCGACAAGTTCATGGAATTGACTACGATGAAACTTTTTCACCGGTAGCGATGCTTAAGTCTATTCGGATTTTGTTAGCGGTAGCTGCCTACTATGATTATGAAATCTGGCAGATGGACGTCAAAACGGCCTTCCTGAATGGAAACATTGAGGAAGAGTTGTACATGGTACAGCCGGAAGGTTTTGTCGATCCAGGAAGTGCTAACAAGGTGTGCAAGCTTCAGCGATCCATCTATGGATTGAAGCAGGCATCTCGGAGCTGGAATCTTCGCTTTGATGAGGTAATCGAAGGTTTTGGATTTATCCAGAATGTGGAAGAGACCTGTATTTACAAGAAAATGAGTGGGAGCTCGGTTGTGTTCTTAGCACTGTATGTTGACGACATATTGCTAATAGGGAAGGCTTTTTGCCTGGCGAGGAGGCCCTCTTGAGAGATCATCCCCGGGTGTCTCCTCTGGCTTGCGGGGGCTTATGTTCCTTGTAGATGTTAGAGGGGCGAACCCAAACACTAGAACTCAGCCCCCGCTCGCGAGGTACGCATGCGGAGAGATACGCTTTGTTTGTGTAGCCTAAATTCAGGGTCTGACATCGCCCCTCTCCCGTACAGGATCACAAGAGGCGGGGTTCCGGAGGCCTACTGTCCCTTCAACCGGTGCACGCCGGAAGACGGGATGGAGAAGTCTTGGTAGACGGCGGCGCAATGTTATGGAACGGTGTGAGACCATGTATCTCGTGGTGGCGGCTAGGGTTTGCCCCGGGCTGTATATGTAGTGCGAGTCGGGTAGAACGTGGGCTGTAAGACACGATCGAGTCGGTAACGTCCCACGATCCCATAGGAATCGGAAACGGCAATATAATTAATGCGTCCGTTAATTACTAATCAATGACTTATTAATTTTCCCGGACTGCAAAAATATAACCTCGGCTCACGGCGCGGCGCGTCGTGACGTGACGAGGCGAGCGAGGAGGAGGAGGAGCGCGCGTGTAGCACCCTTCATCTTCTCTTATTCTCACTAGCTCATATTGGTAATAGAACATCCCACTATATAAAGTGGTGCAGCTCACTCTCCACTAGTAGTATGGGACTAAACATTAATCACGTACACTCAATCAGCCATTTATTAATGGGTCATGGGAATTTCGAATTTTAGTTGGGCTGACCCATGTACACTAAAATTCCTGCACCAACTATATGCTACTCCACTATGGTTTTTCTATAGGCCGGCCGGTCAAATGTGTTACGTTGTGACGGACTAGTGGGGTGTGCATGCTTAATAGTATACTAGATTTGGGGCGCGGCTTGCCGCGCGCCACCTGGTTTAAAATAATTTATTAACCCAGGTCGAACTTCCTTTTCATCGTCATTTGTATGGATGATACTATGAGACTCATTTTGGTGATGTTAAAAGGTTGGGATCAACAACATCAAAATAAATAGTCTTAGAAACTAACCCATAGACAGTAAATATTATCTTAGTCTATTACATAAGATAGATGACATAGGATTAACAGGTTCTAAGGGTGACATAAACTCTGGGTCAGCTACACCGGCCGGTCCCCCGCCGTGCATCACCGGTTCTAAGTAGCACTGATCAGCAATATCACTTAAGCATCACCGATGGATCATGTTTACATGCGGAGCAAAATAAAGTCTGCAAGAAATCAAATATAGTTAAATACATTAAGCTACAAACACAACAGACTGAGAATTAATCATTGTCATAGAACTGGCAATGACCAAATGTAAACGTAGCAAGCAAATTGAAGCGTGTGTATACCAGCATTTAAAACAACATTCATACCTACTGTTCTTAACGTGAACACGCCTTCATGCACACATACAGGCTACGTCTTGTCTTTCTTTGGCAACGGTGTGCTCCATACTAAGGTTCCTGGTTATTCGTAGAAACATGAAACAAATCAGTAACTGTGCGTTAAAGATTTAGAGCGTCAACTTGAAGGGTTCGGGCTTTTAATTACATAAAACAGTTTAAATTAGTTAGGCAAACAAAAAGGAAAGGATCAACCATACCAAGCAAAACCCAAAAGCCCATTGTAAAGATAGTAACAAAATGGGCACTACTATAAGAAAGTAAACATATTATAAGAAAGTAAACATACTCCTGGTTTATATTGGAGGTTACCTCAACATGAACATTAATATGGCGAGAAATTAATGAGCACTATATGGTTTTATGATGGCAAACAAATTCTCCCACAAATTCTATGTTTTGATTGCACTCTGTTTTTAAGGTACACACTGTTGTGCGCTTACTTAATTCCTGCATTTCATGTCACCTCCCAACTGTTCCCTGACACACTAACAACTCTTTGGTGCTTCCTCTGTACATCAGTGGGCTAACCACCATTAACCTTGAAAAAGTCTACCCTGATTTTCAGGCTGTGCGAACTATTTTTTCTATAGCTGTGTAGGTGTTTAGTATGTTAGAAGAGTAAAAGAACGAAACCAAAGAATCAAATAGAAGCTAAGTTTCAGCCCCCATATATTAAACACCTCTGAATTTATGAGAGATGGAAGAAGAAACTTATACATACCACAGGAAACCTGAAATGCAGGTATGAGTCGATTGGTGCAGCTTCGGGTTGTAGCACTAGTAGAAAACGAGCCTTTGGTTCACCCCTTTAGTCTCGGTTCATTTTTTGAACCCAGACTAAAGGGGTGAGAGCCACACCGCCGGATTTCTGAGGGACCTTTAGTCCCGGTTCGTGTTACGAACCGGGACTAAAGGTTCACCGCATGCGGTAGCAGAGGCGGGCCCCAGCGCCAGAGACCTTTAGTCCCGGTTGTAACACAAACCGGGACTAAAGGTCCTCACTTTATCAGCTTCTTCCACCCCTGCTCACTCCATTTTTTCCACCGAGCCCGAGCTCAAAATCATTTCCTCTCCATTTCTTCTCCATTTCCTCTCCCCAAGACTAGATAATCCATAATATTTTACACCATTTGGCAAGATTGAAGCCACCCCACGGTTAGCCTCTTCATCCTGTTTCCGGCATTGCTTATTTAGCTCATTTTGCTCATTTCAATTTTTTTGTGCAAGCAAGGTGTTCGATGTAATGCCTAAGTTATGATCTCATTTGTGTATATGTGCAATTTGTTCTCAAACTAAAATAATGATTTATGTGTTTTAGTGTGGTGAGGAGCCTTATCGACGTCGATCGCCCGCGCCGTCCCGTCACCACCTCGGTGAGCCTCTATATTTTATTTTATTTTAAAAACATAGCTTTTATGATTTAGATGCATAGTTACTACTTGTATAATTTTCTAACTTGTATTATATGTATAGTGTCATGGTTCTGATATCCGTCCCCGTCGGTCCTCGTCCGTTCTATGATTCGGATGTGGTATATTTTCAAAACTATTTATTTCATTCTATGTTTCTGGCAATTATGGCGACCAACTTGACATAGAATTATTTTTATCTAGGAGGTAGTTGAACCAGAAATTGAACCTGACCCTATTGTCGAGTTTTTGGATAAAGAAAACAATGATTTGAAAGCAAAATTGAAAAGAAGTGAAGCTCTTTATCTTCAATGCTTAGAAGATAAGATGAAATTAGAACTCAAACTTGCCGACGTGGTCGATGGTAACGAGATCAAGATGGATGCAATGCGCTTGAAGATAAAAAGGATTAGAAAATATGCCATTAATCGGGAGGCTTGGTATCATTATGCTGTGGGTTCAGTATTTACCTTAGTTGCGATTTTGATCGCATTTGTTGTTGGATTTAAATTCTTTAGATAATTTTTATATTTGTTTCAGTTAATGTATGTTTTATGAGAACTATGTATTACCGCTTGACGTGGGGCTACCTTGCGGGTAGCCCACGATGATGCTACCTGGGCCGCGCCAAGGATGGAAAGGCCCGCAGAAGGCCCACTCGGGGTATCTAGTATCCTAGTCCAACTCGGTTAGGTCTCATAACCTACCGTATCTGTACCAACCACCCAATACCTGGCTACCTATAAAGCCAGGAGGGTTGCCCGTCCTAGCGAACACGCTGATAACCACTACGACAAACCCTAGCGAGATCGCAATCTCGCCATTGTAATCGCTACTCGCATCAATAACCAGACAAGCAGGAGTAGGGTGTTATCCTCCGGGAGCCTGAACCTGGGTAAACCTTGCTTGTCAGCCGTCGTGATCACCTTGCACTCATCTCTCTCCCCATCAATCAACCCGGGGTGCACAACCCTGGGACTTGTCGAGTTAACACCTCGTCAATTGGCGCCGTCTGTGGGAAGTTCAACAAGTGTTAGGATCATGGTCGCACCGGCTCCATCCGCAATGAAGATCGGCGCATCCGCCGTCAGGGAGTCGATCCGATTCGGCTCCTTCGAGTACATCGTCCACTCGCCAACTCATCGATCGGTGTACGTCGATCTGGACAAAGGTATACACATTACCTTCGGCTCCATATTCTGCTGCATAGATAATCGTGGTATACTCAGGTCTACGACTACTGCGCTACGCGCGACGGCGTCTCCAAAATCGCCGACCGTCGCGCCCGCTGGACCCGCCGAGATCGCATCTGCCGCACCCGCGGAGATCGCAATCGCAGGACCCGCAGAGATCGCATCTACCGCACCCGCGAAGATCGCGACCGCCGAACCCGTGAAGATCGCGTCTGTCACACCCGCAGGGGTCGCGCCAGCTGCTCCCGCGAAGAGGACATCTACAACGACAATCTCGGCTTTGACCGCGCGAATCGAGTCCGCTACACCAACCTCGGTCGCGCGGTCGATCAAGTCAAGATCCACCTCCACCGTCGCACCCGCGCGGCCGACCAGGGGCCCGCGTCCGACAACCATGTCACGCGCGCCCTCGTCTTCGTGGAGATCCCAGGTCTACCCCAAGCCAATCGCACTCGCCCCGGCAAGTGTGAGCACCTGGACAATCGCGAAGAGACGCGACAGCGGGTGCGCCGCGCGCCACGTTGCAGCAATTTTCGACCCCGAGCAAGAAGCGGGTGACAGAAGCAGCAGCGGCAGCACCAACTCTCCAATCCATGCCTACCCCAAGCAAGTCTTCATGGCCGGCACAGCGCCGCATAACGACGAAGACGAACCCGCATACCCACTAGAGGTGGACATGCCGGACCAGACGAAACTTGTCATCACGCGCGATATGGCGATCCAAGCCATGAAGCATGTGGACGAAGGCACTTTTCCGCCACCCGACGCACCTCGAGAAGATCACCTAGCGGTCCAGTACTTGCTACGCAAGGAAGGCGAACGAATTCGCGCCGAAAAAGCCGAACTTCTCAGGCGCAAAAGGGACGCAGATGCATCGAGTGCCAGGCGAGCTGCTCTCTCCTTCACATCCTCCACAGAGGTGAACCAGGGAGCACGGCGAACCAGAGCCCGTGTCCCCCACATGGCAGAGGCTGATCGTACAAGGCTCACTCGCAACCTCGATTCGTCTTTCGTCACCGAAGATGAGAATGGGATACCCGTCCTAAAGACGGCGAATGCCGCCCTGATATCAGTCGAGACATACCTCCGGCTCACGCAGCCACCGGAGGGAGACGCGCGCTCCCTTCTCCACAAGCAACAAATTGCCTCCATAAGGGCAATCGAAGAGGCTCTGGCGGCCAAGGGGCCAAGCAACAGAGCGACTGAGCCAACGATGTCGGGCATCCCAGCGGCGCAGCGACAAGCGGTCAAGGACCTCCGTGACGTCCTGACACAGAAGACGGTGGACCGCAACCGCAAGGAGCGTTCGGCTAGCGTGGCACACGCAAACGACCACGCCGACCGCGACTTCGAGCCGTGTGTCGCAGCATCCTTTAGCTTCAACATCCGCGACACCCGCATGCCTAAAGGCTTCAAGTTGACGGCGGGCACACCAAAATACGACGGGAAGCAAGACCCAAAGTTATGGCTCGAGGACTACCTCATCGCTTGCACCTGTCAAGGCGGAACGTCGACTAAAGCCATGCAGTACATCCAACTCATGCTGACAGACTCGGCACGAGGGTGGCTCACAAGCCAACCCAAAGATTCTTTCCGGACATGGGAGGAATTCCAAGATAACTTCATCAAGAGTTTCTCAGGAACATTCGCCAGGCCGACGACCTACATCGAGTTGCAGGCCTGCAAGCAAGGGAAAGACGAGTCGCTCCGCTCTTACATCCAGAGGTGGACACTCCTCCGCAATACCATGGAACCCGTATCAGAGGATCGAGTGATGGACGCTTTCATGCATGGCGTCGCTCGCCGCGACCTCCGGGAGGAATTCGGTAGGCTGCAGCCGAAGACCACAATAGAACTCATGAAGACAGCCAACCAATGGGCCGAAGGAGAGGACTATGTCCGCGAAACTTCTCCCAAAAAGGAAGGCGAAACAAGCAACTGGCGCGAAGCGCGTCAAAAGAAGAAGGCACGTTACACCCACGATTCAATCGAATTAGTAGCGGCAGGGTACGAAACCCCCCGCGAGGAAAAGCGTGACAACAGCCGACAATACGAGTAGAGTCGGCAGCCCAGCTCGAGTCAGTACAACCGTAGCAGCAGCAGCATCGACCACAATGATGGAAGTCAAAAGCGCGAGTGGAAGCGCCCGCTGACCCCAGCAGAGGAACTGATGCAACCCTGTAAGCATCACTCGTTCCGCAACCCCGCAACAGGAAAGTGGGGTTCAAACCACCTGTTGTAGGATTGCCGCAAAGCAAGAAAGATCTACCACGCCATGCAGCAAATCATCGCCCCGGTGCAGGCCATACAAGCGGCACCACAGCTAGCCATCCAGGCAGCACCCGCAAACAACAATCAAGTGCAGGCGGTAGGAGCGTTCCCCCAGCCGCAGCAGCAGCAACAAGGTCCGTCGGCAGCAGCCGACGCGTACCCAGCCGCACGGGGACAGTTGAACATGATCCAGAAAGGACCCCCGTCGAACAGGAGGCAGAAGATCATCACACGCCAAGTACTTCAAGCGATCAACAGCCCGCGCGCGGTACCAGATTACCTGCGCGGGTCGGAGACACCAATCACATTTTCCAGGGCAGATCACCTAGCGGAGGTAGTCCGACCCGGGCACGCCGCACTCGTGATTGAGGCTTTGATCGGCGACTACAGCCTGAAGAAGGTATTCCTAGACGGAGGCAGCGGCATCAACATCATATTCGCCGATACCCTCAGACGAATGAACAGGTCGACAGAGAAATTGCCGGAATCGGAGACCACCTTCCACGGCATAGTACCAGGGCAAGCAATCACGCCCATGGGAACAATCACACTCGACGTCATCCTCGGTACACCCGAGCACTTCAGGAAGGAGTCGATAGACTTTGAGGTCGTCGACTGGAAGTCACAATACCACGCCATCCTCGGACGCCCAAGCTTTGCCAGGTTCATGGCAGTACCCCACTACGCCTACCTAATGATAAAGTTACCCGGGCCGAAAGGAGTGATCACCGTCCGCGGTGACTTTGGGCTCTCCAACAGCTGCGACCGCGAGTTCGCCAAGATCTCCGAGTCCTTCGGTGTCGAAGAGCACTTCAAGGCCATATCAGCCGACAACGACAAGACCATCTTCCCGGCTCGCAAGAAGCCTGCCAAAGACGCAGCGTTCAACACGAATGACGACACTGTCACCCACCAAGTCCATCCGACTGATAGTGGAAAGACGGTCAAGGTCTCATCGAGTCTGACCCCCGCATAGGAAGGCGCGCTCGTCGAGTTCCTACGTGAGAACTGGAAAATCTTTGCATGGCAACCCTCTGACATGCCAGGGATACCCAGGGAACTCGCCGAGCACTCTCTAAAAGTCCACAAGGACGCAAGGCCAGTCAAGCAATCCATGCGACGCTTCTCAGGACCCAAACGAGACGCGATCACCATGGAAGTCGATAGACTACTACACGCGAAGTTCATCCGAGAGATCAAGGACTCGGACTGGGTCGCCAACCCGGTTCTAGTTGAGAAAAAGAAGACGAAGAAACTGCGCATGTGCGTTGACTTCACCGCAGTCAACAAATGCTGCCCCAAGGACCACTTCCCGCTCCCGCGGATAGACCAGATCATCGACTCGACTGCAGGATGCGAACGCCTATCTTTTCTGGATGCCTACTCAGGCTACCAGCAGATCAGGCTGAAAGTCGAGGACGAGGAGAAGACAGCCTTCATTACACCCGACGGCGTCTTTTGCTACCAGACGATGCCGTTCGGGTTAAAGAACGCAGGTGCCACCTACCAGCGGACAATGCAAGCATGCCTCAAGGGGCTAATCGGGCAGATTGTCCAAGTCTACGTCGACGACATTGTCGTTACTACCCGAAAGGAAGATACCCTAGTCGACAACCTCCGCAAGGTCTTCGCTGCGCTGGACGTATATCAGATCAAGCTCAATCCAGAGAAGTGCGTGTTCGGCGTACCAGCCGGAGAGCTACTGGGGTACCTTGTATCTGCAAGAGGAATCGAAGCAAACCCCGAGAAGGTGCAGAACATCCTCACAATGCCAGCACCAACCAAGCTCAGGGAGGTGCAACGATTAGCTGGCCGAGTCGCAGCTCTCAGCCGGTTCATTAGTAAGTTGGGAGAGAAAGCCTTACCTTTTTACCAACTGATGAAGAAGGCAGACAAGTTCGAGTGGACACAAGAGGCGCAGGACGCATTCGACCATCTCAAGAAAACACTGACAACCTCTCCAGTCCTCGTGGCACCACTGGAAAATGATCCGCTGTACCTATACGTCTCAGCAACGAACAGGGTGATAAGCACGGTGCTCGTAGTCGAACGCGAAGAAGAAGGGCACAGTCACCCGGTACAGAGGCCCGTCTACTACCTCAGCGAAGTACTCACCCTGTCCAAACAGAATTACCCTCATTACCAGAAGCTGGCATACGGAGTCTTCATGACCTCCAGGAAGGTCGTCCACTACTTCTCCGAGCACCCGATCACGGTGGTAAGCTCCTCTGGACTAGCAGACATTCTCACAAACCAGCGCGCGACAGGACGAGTCGCCAAGTGGGTTGTCGAACTAGGACCATGGGGGCTGAAGTATGCTCACCCGAAGTCTATCAAGGCCCAAGTTCTCCCAGAGTTCACAACCGAGTGGATAGAAGCCCAGCTACCAAATGTCCCCGACCTGTCCAACGCATGGACAATGTACTTTGATGGCTCGAAGAAATTCAAGTCAGCCGGGGCAGGAGTCGTGCTCATCTCCCCCAAAGGCGACAAGCTCAAGTATGTCTTACAGATGGACTTCCCGAAGCCGTCCAACAACGAAGCCGAATACGAGGCCCTGATCCACGGCATGAGGATGGCCAAGAACTGCGGCGCCACGCACCTCATGATCTACGGCGACTCCTATCTGGTGGTACAGCAAACCATGAAGTCCTGCGACGCCGTCGCCGACAACATGATCGCCTACAGAGACCTCTACAATCAGATGGAAGGAAACTTCGACGGCTGAAAGATGCGCCACATTGGCCGTGAAAGCAACGAGGAAGCCGACGTCCTCGCTAACATGGGCTCAGACAGGGTACCAGTCCCACCCGGCGTCTTCCTCGAGTGCATCACGCAGAGATCCATCAAGACTCAGGGTACAGCAAGCACAGAAACAAAGAAAGGCGATGCCAACCCGCCGAGCCAAGAAAAGGTCCCCATGGAGGTCATGCTAATTGAGGCCACATGGACAGGGCCATACCTGGCATACATATTACATCAGAAGCTGCCAGTAGATCCAGTCGAAGCAAAGCGCATCATCAGGCGCTCCAAAAGTTTCACCGTCATCAACGGAGAACTCTACAAAAGAAGCATCTCAGGAATCCTGCAAAGGTGCATAGATCCAGTCGACGGCCAAGCCATCTTACTCGACATCCATGCGGGTATCTGCGGGCATCACGCCAGCAGTCGGGCACTAGTGGCCAAGGCGCTACGCGCCGGGTTCTACTGGTTGACAGCCATGCAGGACGCCGAGGAGCTGGTGAAGAAATGCACAGGGTGCCAGGAATTTGCCAACAAACCACACCCCCCAGCATCAGAACTCAAGACGATACCGTTGGCCTGGCCCTTTGCCCAATGGGGTCTGGACATGGTGGGCCCACTAAAGAAATCCTCACCCGGAGGTCACACTCACCTCCTGGTCGCAGTCGATAAGTTCACAAAGTGGATCGAAGCCGTGCCCATCACAAGTTCGACTGCATCCACAGCGGTCAACTTCATCCGGTCAATCATCTTCAGGTTTGGGGTACCAAACGGGATCATCACAGACAACGGCTCGAATTTCACAGCCGAAGAATTCAAGGACTTTTGCTCAGAGCAGGGGATCAAACTCAACTATGCGTCCGTCTCGCACCCGCAGTCCAACGGACAGGTGGAGAAAGCCAATGGCCTAGTCTGTAGCGGCATCAAGAAACGACTGCGCGTGCCCCTGAGACGCGCAGCGGGCGCATGGGTGGAAGAGCTTCCATCGGTCCTCTGGAGTCTGCGAACAACGCCGAATAGATCCACCCAGTACACTCCATTCTTCATGGTGTACGGTGCAGAGGCGGTCCTCCCCTGCGACATCAAGTTCGACGCACCAAGAGTAGTCACCTACGACGAGTCGGAAGCATAGGAAGCACTCGAAGACAGCAGAGACACCCTGGACGAAGCGCGAGACATCGCCCTGACACGATCAGCCATGTACCAGCAAGACCTGCGCAATTATCACACTCGGAGACTACGACCAAGAGCGTTCGTTGCAGGCGACCTGGTTCTTCGACTCAAGCAAAAGAAGGTGCACAAGCTCGCCTCCCCATGGGAGGGCCCGTATATTGTAACAGAAGCAATAAGCAATGGAGCTTACCGCCTAAAGGACTCGAAGACAGGAGCAGACTGCAGCAACCCATGGAACGTAGCACAGCTCCGCCGGTTCTACGCCTAGCTCAAAACAACCATTGTACAAGAAAACCAACGCGGCAGGTTTCAGACGCACTCTTTCCCTTACCAGGGTACCTGCGGGGACTGGAAGGGTTTTAATGAGGCGGCCTATTCGCAAGAATCAATAAAGTGATTTGAAGAAATTCTGTCTCCTTTACCTGTCACTCAGAGAAAGATGAAAAATCCTAGGCCGCCACTCGAAATACTCGAGGGCTGCGCCACACAGGTTGAAATAAAAGCTTAGGCCGCTACTCGAACCACTCGGGGGCTGCGCCATACAAGCATGATCAAAAATCCTAGGTCGCCACCCGAACCACTCGGGGGCTGCGCCACACAGGTTGAAATAAAAGCTTAGGCTGCCACCCAACTCACTCGGGGGCTACGCCGTACAAGTACCATGCCAAAAAATCCTAGGCCGCCACCCGACCGACTCGGGGGCTGCGCCATACAGGTCAAGTTCAAAATCCTAGGGCGCCGCCCGCCACACACGGGGGCTGCGCCACACAGGTCACACTTGTAACCCTAGGCTGCCACTCGACTTTACTCGGGGGCTACGCCAAACAGGACCTCCAAGAAAAATCCTCAGCCGCCACTTGAACCTACTCGGGGGCTGCGCTGCACAGGTCAAGTTCCAAATCCTAGGTCACCACCCGACATACTCGGGGGCTGCGCCAAACAGGTAACACTTGTAACCCTAGGCCGCCACCCGACCTACCCGGGGGCTGCGCCATACAGGTCTTCGCCAAAATCCTAGGCCATCACTCGAGCGACTCGGGGGCTGCGCCATACAGGTCAAGTCGCAGAAATCCTAAGTCGCCACCTGATATAATCAGAGACTGCGGCATGCAGGTCACACTTGAGAAACCTAGGTCGCCGCCTAGCATTCTAGGCGACTGCGCCAAACAGGTCGCAAGCCCAAATCAACCACTCACTTTCGGAAGACAGCTACTCTACACTGCAGGTGCAGCCTTTGGCGCATCAAGAGGCCCTACAAGACGCTCGCTCAGGTCCTGAACCTGCCGGATAATCCGACGCGCAGCAGCCAGAGTCTCGTCGAAGTCATCATCACTCGGCAGGCCTTCAAGCACCCGCTCAAGCGGAAGATGAGGCCGGTGCATCCGGATGTATGCCAATGCAGCGTTCGCACCAGCCACAAGTTGGGCGTCGACGACTTCCTTCAAGCCTTCGCCATCGCGGAACCTCTCCAGCAAAGCAGACAACCCGCTTGGCTGCGCATTATGCGGGAAGTACACACGATTGATGTGCCAAAGTGTCTTCCGGCAGCTCCCCAGAAGTTAAGAAGTGCGCCACGTGCGATCAAGCATGGTGGCAAGGACGCGCCCCCTCGAGTGGCTCACCCAGAACTGCTGAGCTTCGTACGAGTTGCCGGACGCCTCTCGGGTGACTCGCTCTTCAACGCGAACCCGCTCAGCCTCCCAGTCGGGATTGACGTCTGCGCGCATAAAATACAACTAAGAACGAGAAGGAAAGCCACAAAAGGTCGGCAGCCGCCAAGAAGAGGATACATACCCTGCAGCTGTCGGCTGATCAGGTCGATCTCCCCAAGCAAAAAGTCCTCACGTCGCGAGAACTCCGCCGTGGGATGCGACTGAGAACGTTGTAGCAGCCGCTCCGTATCTTCAGGGTCGCCTCAAGCTCCGCCACCTTGTTCTTCAAAAATGTGATTATACGCTGATCGTTGGCACTGCGTGGAGGAGCCGGCGCCGCCCGACGACGGCGAGCACCCGAAAAAGAAGCCGCGCCACTCGGCACGGCCGCCGGAGAAGGCGGAACATCATCACGCGCAGCACTCTGCCAGGGATACGCAGAGTCAATACAATCAGGCGAGCGCGAAGCACAAATCAACTCAGGAGAAATAAAGACCAGCAAAATCATTATCGAAGATCAAAAGACCCGACAGGGCAATATTCATTACAGGCATAAAATTCAAATACAGATCGCGGCGACTTCCGCATTCCTACAACTATGCCTACTCTTAGGCCGCGGACTGCGACCGGGAACGGCCCTTCCGAGTTGCCGCCTCAGTCGCCTTAGCAAGGGCCCTCTCGAAGAGTGCCACAAGCTGCGCAGCCAGCTGTGAGGCGCGCTCCTTCACGCCACTCAGCGACGCGGTCCGGCCATCGGGTTTGCGAGGAAAACCGCTGACGACCTTCTCGAAGTCACCGGGGACTTGGTGGCCTAATAAGAGCTGGAAGGTGAGCTCGGAGCCGCGTACCGTCTGCGACCGCGTGAAGTCGGCGATGGTAGTCGCGTCCTCAAACGGCGCAGCCAGGGCGTCCACGGTCGCCGGCGGCTGGTCACCCGGGAAGATGCTCTGGTGCACCACAGCCAGAGCTCCAGTCGACTTCTGCAACGCGGCCGAAGACTTCTTCAGCGCGTCCGAAGCGTAGGCGCATACCCGGTCGAGGAAGCCAACAGCGGTGGCCAGGTCAACCGTGTCACTCGACGCATCTTCGGGAGGAGCTCCACCGCAAGTCTCTGCGCAAAAATTCAAAGTCAGATCAAGAAAAAAGAGCAAAAGACTCCGTAGGCGTCAAGCCGAAACTCACCCCCAAGTACGCCGGCTAGCGAAAGGAGACGACCAACATGAGTCTTCTCCTTGGCGACCCGCGCCAGCTCCCGCTCTTGGGACTCGCGAAGAGCCTTCTCAAGCTCATCAACCCGCCCAGTAGCCTGGTCCAGCGAGGAACGCAGTTGGTCCCTTTCTTTCTCTAGGCGAACATAAGCCGCGGCTGCGTCGAGCTGCTGGCGATAGTAAGGCTGAAATAAAAGCAAGAAGTTAATAAAGTTGCGGGCGACTACACTAGTCACCCACACCTTCGGGGGCTACTCCCATCGGGAGCGCTGATCGCGCACCCGATGAAAATCGAAGAACACAAAGAAGAAGCATACAAGACTTACGTGGTCCAGGAGTTCAAGGTCTTCCGTAGTCGAAGGAAGCACGCGGCTGGAAGATGCAATACCGGCAGGCTCAGCATGCACCTTCTCCACCACCACTGGCGTCCTCAAGTCAGCCGAAGGGGCAGATGTGAGCTCCACGTCCCGAAGGGGGGAGCCAACATCGTCCGAACGATGGCTGTAGCAGAACCAAGAACACCAGTCGAATCAAAAAACGGCCAAACTGCAAAGTACAACTAGATGGACACATTACAAAGGAACTCACCTGGGGGTGCCGGCGTCATCATAGCTCTCAAGGGAAGGCGAAGGCATCCGCGCAAACGAGCGTGGCGCCGCGGAGCTGACTGGGGGAACGTTCAGAGGTTCCTCCCAGCCACCCGAAAAACGAGCACCCGGAGACGTCACGGCGACCTCCTCCTCAGCAGCGTCCACGCCCCGGGCAGGTGACGACGCAGTGGCAGACTCGCCGCGACTCGGAAGCTTCCGCTTCTTCCTCGCGGGTTCCTCCGCCTCGTCTTCCTCCTCCACCTCGTCGCGGGGAGAATGCGCGGAGGGAATCTCTTCGTCCTCGTCATCCTCTTCGACAAACCTCGACTCATCGTCGGGTCCGTTCTCAGGGAGGGGAGGACAGCTGACGAAAAGATCTCGGCCCTGAAGCAAATAGACACAAGTAGAATCAGAAAGAAAGGTAGACTCAAGTCGAAGAAGGTCAGAGAGAAGACAATAAAAGACGTACCTCAGGAACGGGGTTCGAAACCCCGTAAGGAGAAATTGGGCACCTGACGTTGCACGTGTCCCCGGCCCGGAGGTTGGTGATGGACCTGACGCTGGCTTCCACCTCCTCGTCCTCCAGCGGCTTGGCGCTGACGCCTTCGGCGGCCCACATCGGGTGAGGCCGGGCGCTGAGCGGCTGCACCCGAAGACGGTAGAAGGTGGTCATCAGAAAGACGCCACCCGCATCACGCCCAAGGGTCTGAGTCAGCTCATGCAGCAGGGACAGCAGGGGTCGCACAGCCTCCTTCTCCACGGCAGACAGCGGGTGCGCCCAGGCGCCGGTCTTCCGCAGTCCACGCTTGCTGTCGAATGCGTCCAGTCCGTCGTCGTTCGACTGGACGTAAAACCATGTCCGACGCCACCCTTGGACGGAGTCGGACTTCTTCATCTGAAAGTACGCGGTGTCACCGCGCACCTGGATTCCAAAGCCGCCCACTTGGAAGGTCAGCCCACTCTTCCCCACGTTCTTGCGAACGAGGAAGAGCGACTTCCACAGTGCCCAGTGGGGCGCGACACCCAAGAAACACTCGCAGAGCACGATAAAGCCCGCGATGCTCAAGACGCCATTGGGGGTCAGATCGTGGATCTGAACCCCATATGCGTACAGGAGACCACGCACGAAATCGTGCATAGGGAACCCGAAGCCTCGCGGAATGAAGTCCGCGAAGCAAACACGTTCCCCATCGCGAGGAGTGGGGAAGACCTCCTTGCCAGGGACTCGTACCTGGACTTGGTCGGCGGGCGGCAGCAGGCCCTGCGCGCGGAGCAGCTCCACATCGCTCTTCTTCGTCGACGACCTCTGCCAATCGCCCTCGGGTTTCTTCATCACCCCGGCGTCGTCAGCGGTGGCGGAGGAGCCAGCGGCGCTCTTCGGCTTGCCCATCGCCTAGGCTGCAGGGTGCGTGGACGGATTGCTTGGAGCTCGGGATGGCGGCGGAAATGGCAGAGCGCAAGAGGAGAAGAAAGGCAAGAATGGATTGGAGAAGATGACATCCCAAAAGCCAAAGCGCAGTACTTATTCCTCGAGGATCGGCATCTCAACCGTCCATCAAGCAATGGCTCCGAGCGAGAGCATCCAGCCGTCCACGTGTCGCACGGAGAAACCAACCGTCGCCGCCAACTTCCTCCACTACGCACGGGAACCGAGGCGTCGTCATCGTGCCGCGCAAATTTCGCGCCCACTTCGAAGACGTGACACCTGCGGACTGTGGTCAGCTCTGACAGCGGGGCCCGTCACGTCACGTCCCATCGGGCGCAGAGGCGTGCAACGAATCGTCATCGATGACGTCATCAAGCCAACGGCTCCAAAATCAACCGAAGAAACTCGAAGAAGTTATTCGAGTGGTAGGCTCCGCAGCTGAACTCAGCAAGGTAGGATCAGCCAGTGATCCGAGCACCCGAAGAAACCGTTCGAGTGGCAACTCAGTAAGCTCGAGCAGCCGAAGCCATCCAACAAGTAAGCCAAAACAGGCTGAGTAGAAGCAAGCTTCAAAAGAAGATGAAGACAAAGTAATTCGACTGCACAGATTACTCCCATCGGGAGTGGCTGGTTCGACTGAAGAAATTCGAGTTCAAGCTCAAGATCAAGCAATCCAACGGCGCGTCCAGGAAGAAGGAGTCCTTTGTCCGACTCTACGCTTCGACCAAGCACTCGGGGGCTACTGACGTGGGGCTACCTTGCGGGTAGCCCACGATGATGCTATCTGGGCCGCGCCAAGGATGGAAAGGCCCGCAGAAGGCCCACTCAGGGTATCTAGTATCCTAGTCCAACTCGGTTAGGTCTCATAACCTACCGTATCTGTACCAACCACCCAAGACCTGGATACCTATAAAGCCAGGAGGGTTGCCCGTCCTAGCGAACACGCTGATAACCACTACGACAAACCCTAGCGAGATCGCAATCTCGCCATTGTAATCGCTACTCGCATCAATAACCAGACAAGCTGGAGTAGGGTGTTATCCTCCGGGAGCCTGAACCTGGGTAAACCTTGCTTGTCAGCCGTCGTGATCACCTTGCACTCATCTCTCTCCCCATCAATCAACCCGGGGTGCACAACCCTGGGACTTGTCGAGTTAACACCTCGTCACCGCTTGTCAATACTCTACTCTTATTTTAATGGATGACATTGTATTAATTAATTTGCTCTTACATATTATTTATGACAGTAGTGTAATAATGGGGTTCGATATACTTTTATGTAATACAGATGAACCGACAATGGATGTACGGTGACCGATGTTGTCCTGAGTTCATTGATGGCATGCATAATTTTCTCCATATGGCTGAGGCAAACAAGCCGAAGAACGGTTTTATTCGTTGTCCATGTAGTGCCTGCAAGAATATGAGTGATCACTCTACCTCAAAAGTCATTCACTCACACCTCTTGCATAATGGTTTTATGCCTGGTTATTATTGTTGGACCAAGCACGGAGAAACAGGGGTTATCATGGAAGAAAATGAAGAAGAGGAGGATAATGACAAGTATCCTTGGTTCAGTGATAGTACAATGGGAGAAGACGAAACTGAAGAAGATCCCATTATTGATGAGCCCGACGATGATCTTCGTCGGGCCATTCGTGATGCACAAATGGACTGTGGAAGTGAAAACGAAAGGTTGAAGTTGGAGCGTATGTTAGCTGATCACGCCAAATTGTTGTACCCAACTTGTCAAAATGACCAGAAAAAGCTAGGTACCACACTTGAATTGTTGCAATGGAAGGCAGAGAATGGTACTTCTGACAAGGGATTTGAAAATTTGTTAAAAATAGTTAAGAAGATGCTTCCAAAGGATAACGAATTGCCGTCTAGTACGTATGAAGCAAAGAAGGTGGTATGCCCTCTAGGATTAGAGGTGCATAAGATACACGCTTGCATTAATGACTGCATCCTCTACCGCGGTGAGCACGAAAAATTGAATGCATGTCCTGTATGCGGTGCTTTGCGGTATAAGATCGGGCGAGATGACCCTGGTGATGTTGAGGGCGAGCCGCGCCCCAGGAAGAGGATTCCTGCAAAGGTGATGTGGTATGCTCCTATAATACCACGGTTGAAACGTTTGTTCAGCAATAGAGAGCATGACAAGTTGTTGCGTTGGCACAAAGAAGATCGTAAAAAAGACTTGATGTTGAGACACCCCGCGGATGGGTCCCAGTGGAGAAAAATTGACAGAGAGTTCCCGACATTTTCAGATGACGCGAGGAACTTAAGATTTGGCCTAAGTACAGATGGCTTTAATCCTTTTGGAGAGCAGAGCTCCAGTCACATCACTTAGCCCGTGACTCTATGTTTCTATAACCTTCCTCCTTGGCTGTGCATGAAGCGGAAGTACATTATGATGCCCGTGCTCATTCAAGGCCCGAAGCAACCTGGCAACGACATTGATGTGTACCTCAGGCCATTAGTTGAAGAACTTTTACAGTTGTGGTGTGAGGAAGGTGTACGTGTGTGGGATGAGCACAAACTGGAGGAATTTGATCTACGAGCTTTGCTTTTTGTAACCATCAATGATTGGCCTGCTCTAGGCAACATTTCAGGACAGTCAAACAAGGGATACAATGCATGCACGCACTGTTTAGCTGAGACTGATAGTATACATTTAGGTAACAAGAATGTGTACCTAGGTCATCGTCGGTTTCTTGTACCCAAGCATCCGTTAAGGAAGAAAGGCAAGCATTACAAAGGTGAGGCAGATCATCGGCCGAGGCCTACCCGCCCTTCTAGTTCTGCTATACATGATATGGTCAAGGATTTAAATGTAATCTTTGGAAAGGGTCCTGGCGGTCTCACTGTTCCGAATGACGCAAACAACCACGTACCCATGTGGAAGAAGAAATCTATATTTTGGGAGCTTCCATATTGGATAATGCTAGAGATTCACTCTGCAATCGACGTGATGCACGTGACAAAGAACATTTGTTGCAATTTGCTAAACTTCTTAGGCGTGTATGGGAAGTCAAAAGATGGGAAGTCAAAAAAAGGTACACCGAAAGGAAGGCAGACCCATCAACGTATGAGCGAAGAGATGCATCGAGACGATACTCATTCAGAGAATCAGCTAGGTCCTGCAAGCTACGCTCTTACTAAAGAAGAGAAGAAAATATTTTTTGAGTGCCTTCGCAGTATGAAGGTTCCATCTGGCTTCTCATCAAATATAAAAAGAATAATAAACATGGCAGAGCAAAAATTTCAGAATCTAAAGTCTCATGACTGTCACGTGATTATGACACAATTACTTCCGGTTGCATTGAGAGGGCTTCTACCGGAAAATGTTCGAGAACCCATTGTGAAGCTATGTGCATTTCTCAATGCAATTTCTCAGAAGGTCATCAATCCACTAACTCTAAAAAATTTAGAGAAGGATGTGGTCCAATGTCTTGTCAGCTTCGAGTTGGTGTTCCCACCAACCTTCTTCAATATTATGACGCACCTTGTAGTCCACCTAGTCGAAGAGATTTCTGTTCTCGGTCCTGTATTTTTACACAACATGTTCCCCTTTGAGAGGTTCATGGGAGTCTTAAAAAAATATGTGCATAACCGGGCTAGGCCAGAAGGAAGCATCGTCAAGGGTTATGGAACAGAGGAGGTCATTGAGTTTTGTGTAGATTTTATTCCTGATCTGAAGCCGATCGGTGTTCCTGAATCACGTCATGAGGGGAGACTGCATGGAAAAGGCACCCTTGGAAAGAAAGCAACAATATGTCAAGACGGGGATTCTTTCACTCAAGCACACGACACCGTTCTACATAATTCCAGTTTGGTGGGTCCGTATGTCGAGGAACACAAGAATGTTTTACGCTCCAAGTACCCGGAGAAATCTGAAGATTGTATTGATGGAGAACACATGAAGACTTTCAGCAGTTGGTTAAAAAGACGTCTCATTAATGACACCAATGTTGAAGAACAGCTATACTTGTTGGCCACATCACCAGCTTCAACTATATTGACTTTTCAAGGGTACGAGATAAATGGAAATATATTTTACACAGCCAAACAAGATAAAAAGAGCACCAACCAAAACAGTGGAGTACGCTTTGATGCAACAAACTGCAACGGGACAAAGGACACATATTATGGTTACATAGAGGAGATATGGGAACTTGACTATGGACCTACTTTTAAGGTCCCTTTGTTCAAGTGCAAATGGTTCAACCTACGAGGCGGGGTAGAGGTAGACCCACGATACGGAATGACTACAGTGGATCTCAACAATCTTTCGTACGAGAATGAACCATTCGTCCTAGCCAGTGAAGTTGCTCAGGTTTTCTATGTGAAAGACATGTCTACCCTACCGAAAAAAAGAAAAGATAAGCAAGCGAGTACATCATACGATGAGCCAAAGCGCCACATAGTTCTTTCAGGGAAAAGAGTCATTGTTGGAGTGGAGGACAAGACAGACATGTCAGAAGATTACGATAAGTTTCATGACATTCCGCCCTTTAAAGTCAACACTGATCCAAGTATCAAGTTAAATGAAGAAGATTGTCCGTGGTTACGGCGCAATCGGAAGAACAAGTAAGCACTAGAGAGGGATATTATTGTTGATGTGTAATATCCGAATGCTTTGTATCATAAGAACAAGTGAACTGAAGTATTTTGTAGATGCATGGAATAAAACACACGATTTCACCTGCATACAGCCCAACGGTGGCTCGTGAGTGCCTGCATATGAAATGCACCGTTGGACGTATGCAGGGAATCCGAATGCTTTGTATTCTGTCGATGAAGTAGAATGAGGAGACAATGACTGCCGAACATGTTCAAGAGGGGGCTATATATAGGGTCATGTGACTCACGAACTGGTCATGATAGTGCCCATCCAACAGCTCAGAATCTCTCAAAAGAAACACATCTCTTCATCCAACGGCTCACAAGTGCTTTAAAGAAACACACGATCCATGTGCTTCTTTAGTCCCGGTTGGTGTTACCAATCGAGACTAAAGAAGCACATGGATCGTGTGTTTCTTTCTAGTGCTTGTGAGACGTTGGATCTGAGGTGTGTTTCTTTTGAGAGATTCTGAGCTGTTGGATCAGCAGTATGACGACCACTTCGTGACCCACATGACTCGGTTGTTGTTACCAACCGGGACTAAAGAAGCACACGTACCTTATATATATCCCCCCTCCCGGACATGTTCAACACTCAGTGTCTACTCATTGTAGTTCATTTTGGCAGCACACGGGTAGCAGAGAGCACTCAGTGAAGGCTGAAGGTGAACCCTCCCCTCGGTAGAGGCATCTCTGGGAAACCAGCGGCAAGACGTCTCTGATGATCTGCGACCGTTTCAAACGGTTGCATATCATCAGAGATGTCTTGTCGGACGGTTGTAGATCATCAGAGATGTCTTGCCACGGTCATTTGGCTTGGCTTGAAATGACCATAACTTGGTCATTTGGCTTGAAACTTCTAGATGTTCAAGGATTTGATTTTTTGAGGTGTTTATCATTTTTCCTAGCAACTAGTACACATATAAGGAGCCCATGCCTAAGGATTTGATTTTTTGAGGTGTTTATCACTTTATTACATTTTTTCTTAAAAACGATCAAAACGGTCGCTACGACTAATCATCGGAAGAGGTGATATTTTCTAGAACTATCAATGTTTCTGTGATATAACCACTAGTTGTGTACCTTAAAATGATTTTTCCAAAAGTTTCAGACCAAACTATCAAATAGTTGTAGTTCAAATTTGAATTACTTTCGATAAATCAACATAAACTCAATTAACTAGGGGAAATTAGTTAGAATTGTAAGAAAAAAACTCATACTTGGGGATCATCCATCATATGTGCACCACTCTTAGTGAAAAATAGTTGGGTGCCATTTGGAATCATATTTTCTGTACTCACTTCACAAAAAACCTCATTTCTTGCACTAAAAAAAAGGAAAATGATATTTATGAAAATAATTTGAAGACTCCCTTTGGCATGGTTGTTTAATATACCAATATGCACCTATGTGTGGAGTATGAGATCTTTATCACAAACTATGTCGTCGAAATGATCATAACTTGGTCATTTGGCTTGAAACTTCTAGATGTTCATACATGATAGACCTTTTTGTGAAGACTTTTTTTGCAAATGTAGGCAAAAATCAAGTTTATCATTTTTCCTAGCAACTAGTACACATATAAGGAGCCCATGCCAAAGTATTTGATTTTTTGAGGTGTTTATCACTTTATTACATTTTTCTTAAAAACGATCAAAACGGTCGCTACGACTAATCATCGGAAGAGGTGATATTTTCTAGAACTATCAATGTTTCTGTGATATAACCACTAGTTGTGTACCTTAAAATGATTTTTCCAAAAGTTTCAGACCAAACTATCAAATAGTTGTAGTTCAAATTTGAATTACTTTCGATAAATCAACATAAACTCAATTAACTAGGGGAAATTAGTTAGAATTGTAAGAAAAAACTCATACTTGGGGATCATCCATCATATGTGCACCACTCTTAGTGAAAAATAATTGGGTGCCATTTGGAATCATATTTTATATACTCACTTCACAAAAAACCTCATTTTTTGCACTCAAAAAAAGAAAAATGATATTTATGAAAATAATTTGAAGAATCCCTTTGGCATGGTTGTTTAATATACCAATATGCACTATGTGTGGAGTATGAGATCTTTATCACAAACTATGTCGTCGAAATGACCATAACTTGGTCATTTGGCTTGAAACTTCTAGATGTTCATACATGAAAGACCTTTTTGTGAAGACTTTTTTTGAAAATGTAGGAAAAAATCAAGTTTATCATTTTTCCTAGCAACTAGTACACATATAAGGAGCCCATGCCAAAGGATTTGATTTTTTGAGGTGTTTATCACTTTATTACATTTTTTCTTAAAAACGATCAAAACGGTCGCTACGACTAATCATCGGAAGAGGTGATATTTTCTAGAACTATCAATGTTTCTGTGATATAACCACTAGTTGTGTACCTTAAAATGATTTTTCCAAAAGTTTCAGACCAAACTATCAAATAGTTGTAGTTCAAATTTGAATTACTTTCGATAAATCAACATAAACTCAATTAATTAGGGAAAATTAGCTATAATTCTAAGAAAAAACTCAAACTTGGGGATCATCCATCATATGTGCACCACTCTTAGTGAAAAATAATTGGGTGCCATTTGGAATCATATTTTATGTACTTACTTCACAAAAACCTTAAAACATAGAAAATGATATTTATGATATAATTTGAAGAAATCACCTTGGCATCTTAAAATGTTAGAAAATATAAAACAAAACATAAAAATAAACTAGAAACCAAAACAATTCAAAAAATAAGTAAACCAAAATAAGAAATAGAAAAGTAAGCAATTCAAACAATTTAAAAGAAAACAGAAACAAAAATCAGTAAAAAGAAATAAGGAAAAAAGAACCCTTTAGTCTCGGTTGGTAACACCAACCGAGACTAAAGAGCTAAAGAGGCGCTCTGGGCTCCAGCCAGAACCCTTTAGTCGCGGTTGGTAACTCCAACCGCGACTAAAGACCCTTTAGTCTCGGTTCGTGGCTAGAACCGAGACTAAAGGTCCTTCCGCGCCGTTTAGGGTTGTCACGGCCGAAATGTTTTGCAATTTTTTCCCCAAAATCCCCCTCCTCCTCTCCGGCTTCTCCGCTCCGGCGCCCTCCTCCTCCCTTGGCGAAGCCCTGCTCCGCTCCGGTGCCCGCCTCCTCCCTCGGCGAAGCACTGCTCCGCTCCGGCGCCCGCCTCTCGCCGCCGTCCTCCGCAACGCCGTGCCCGCGACCCGGCCTCCTCCACGGCCCGCGCGCGTCGTCATCGTCCACGGCCCGCGCGCGTCATCCTCGTCGTCTTCCCGACCTCCTCCGCTTCTCCTCCACGGTAAGGGTACCCTTCCTCTCTCTCTCGTGCTGCCCGCCGTCGCTCCCGTGCTGCCCACCGTCGCGCCTCTGCTGCCCGCCGGCTTAATCCTTGCGCTGATACCGTATCTGAAACTTGCCCCTTATCCCACACAGCATTTGGCTATTATATCGACCTGTCATCGTCGCTTTAGCACATGCTTTACAGGTAATGACTAGGTCAATTAATCTGCTGTGGCGATCGTGATATTATGGACTTCTACGAGTACCAGGTCATGTATTTTTTAGATGTACAGATCACAACTCTTGTGCCAATAACATGCAATTCTTCTGGTATTCTGTAGACTACAGGTAGCTTCATGGGGCTGATTGACACTATTGTCTTTGCCTAAAACAGACTCGGTCAACTGGCTACAAATTTGTGTTGGAATTGGGATAATCATGTAGTAGGACTCTAATTTGTAGTACAATTCTATGCATAGAGCTGAAAACGTCAATAGGGATTTTAAGGATGAGATGAATGGTGTATGCATTAGATGGTCATTTGGTGAAATATCAAGTTTAGGTGCATTAGATGGTCATTTGGTGAAATATCAGTACTACAAATGCTTGCTTGCTATATGTACTGCATTTTTACTGCTTGCTTGCTTGCTATGTAATGGTGCGAGAGGTTCTTACACTCCTGCATTGGTGTACTAACATTGCTACAAATGCTTGGTGTACTAACATTGCTACAAATGCTTGGAGTAATTTTACTGAAAGAATGATTTGTTTGCTTGCATTGGAGGCTACAAATTTATATATGAATTCTTTAACCTTTTTATGAAAGTAAAATATAATTAAACATAATAAATCTATACATCCCTCTTTTCTGCAGCACAAAAAATTTGGCAGCCATTTATATTGCAAACTAATATTATTTTTACTAGAAAGATTATTTATTGAATCAAAAACAGTAGGAGCCTCTCCTACTGTGGTATATTACCAGAACACTGTGGGTTGTGCTTTTCTACTATCAAGTCTGAAACTGAGACACTTAGAATCAATGCATGCTTGTTAGATGAATTTTGGCTACGGCTATTGAGAAACCAGTCTTTTCTGTTTTATGAGATGCTATTTCTTGTTACATAATTGTAGTTCTCTCAGTGTTCTGTTTTATGGATGCTATGACTTGCAATTATTGTCTACATGCATCATTGGCTACATCTTTTGTTGTTTTGATTGATATACAATTCATTATACAACTTGCAGGAGGTCTGCTGCTCGGGTCCTTGTGTCCACGGCTTTTCAGGAGGTCTTGCTTCAGTGGCTATCTTTGTTTTGTAAATTGAGATGATTGTAAATGTGTTAGATATGAAATTGTAATATATGATCCGTATATATATTATGGTGTGTTGGATATGCAAATTGAGATGATTGTAAATGTGTACGAAAAAAGATGATTTTGTGTTAGATATGCACAATTCTAAAATATGATCCATATATATAGTTTTGTGTTAGGTATGCAAGATGAGCACACACTGTTTTCTTGGCTGCCACCTTGTTGTGCTATATGATCCATACTTGTTGCAATTATTGTACTTGTATATGTTTTTCAGATGAATAAATGTAAACTTGATTATAATGCCCGAGCTATGGATTGTAGGTAGAGCTATGGAGCACTTGCGAGACGAACAGATAGAAGAAGCACAATTTCAACGAGACGAAGAGATGGAAGACCAAATGGAACAACTTATTTTTAATGATGCCCGAGCTGGAGGAGATGTAGATGATTATGATTTCGACCAATTTTTGAACGACTTTGGAATCGAGTCACAAGACTTTGATGTGGTGATAGCAAACTCCGGCGGAGAGGTGTATATGTGTTTATAATAAATATGGCGATATGTTGTTGTTAACTACATGCATTAATTGATTTATGTTGCATTTATTAATGACTTATTTTTCTTTTAGCCATCCGGATCGAGCAAATCTGCAAAAAAGCAGCCACCATGTGCTCCTCGAGGCAAGGCAAAAAAAATGATGAGCGAGGATCCAAAGTTACCGATTGAGGAAATTGCTGATTCCGGCGAACCGCTCGAACCAAAACAGAACCGCAACAAATTTATAAGTCAAGCTGGAGTTATTGTTAGGGACATGATCCCAATCAGCATACGCGAATGGAATAAGCCGGCGGTCGCAGATGTGGACGACCCATGTTATGTCCACCAAGTTCTTAAGGATTTGGTCTATAACACGCTGTTGTCACATTTCACCCTCCCGCCAGATCTCTCTAAAGTGAAGAAGGACAACCTCAAGAAGTGGACTCTTATTAAGATGGCGGAACAATTCCGGAACTGGAAGAAAAAGTTATGGAATCAATATGTAGAAACAAAAGAAGTGCCAGATTTCAGTGGAGCACAATGGAAGAAGTTAGAATCTGAATGGGCGGCGTTTAAGGCGTATAGGGAATCACCTATGGCTGTGGCCCGATCGACGATAAATAAATTGAATGCTGGGCTGAAGGAACACCACCATACATTGGGGACAGGTGGCTACAAGAGCGCCATTCCTAAGTGGTTAGCCTATGAAGAAAAACTGCTTCAATCGGGGGTCCGTCCACAGACACTTGACTGGCCCGAGAGGTCGAAATTCTGGTTGTTCGCGCATGGGGCAATGTTGGACCCTAAAACCGGAGAGATTGTTGGAAGGGGAAAATGGAAGGTTCTCGTTAATCGTATAAAAAAGAAGCTTGAAGAAGCAATTAATGATGTTCGCAATGGTGTGTTCAAACCCGATAGAGAGGATGACGAGCTGACACGGGCACTGGGGAATCCTGAACATGTTGGACGAGCTCGAGGCTTTCCTGGCGGTGCTACGTTTAAGACTGCGTGGCCGGAATCCGCTCACACTTATAGAAGCCGTAGCAGAGGTAAGAAGAAGGAGGCCGACCGGATATTACAATTGGAACGTGAAATGAAGGAGCAACGGGCGGAAATAAAAGCATTGAAGGAGCAAAGAACGGAACCTCAGGAGCGGCACCAAATAGACCATGAAGCGCATGCCGCCCCGTCTCAGCGTAGAAGCAGCGTTGGTTCCACGCGTCAGGTCGACGTTGGTGCCTACCCAGTGGATGACATCACAGAGCCTACAGGTTGTGAGCTACATATAGCAATGTGAAACATAACTTTGAAGGCGGCGGTGGGGCAAGCTTTAGTAATTCAACCTGGAGAACTCTACCATTGTGGTCAAATTCCAGATGGCTACGCTCATGTCGGGGTGGACGAAATTATGCCGGGATTTGAATCCTTGGAACTTGAGTTACCTGGAGGTGACGAGGAGAAAACGTTGGCAGACGTCAAGCATGCCTTCGCCCTATGGCCCAAGAAATACATCGTCCTTCCAGAACAAGCAAAGTCCACTCCTCGTTCTAGGAGTCCAGCTCACCAGCCAAGTCCACTCTTCCTCGAGAGGGATCAAAGACGGAGTCCATCTCCACCCCATCAGCAAAGCCCACACCTCCCCGATAGGTAACCTAGCCCGAGTCCATCTCCAGCTCAACAGCAAAGCCAACCGCCCCCCGAGAGGGTTCCTAGCGCGAGGCCATCGCAGTCTGTGCCAGTCCGCCAGAATGTTAAGACGCTCTCGAGTAGGCGCCAGTCTGGTTCTCCTGTTAGGAAGAAACCTAGAAAGCAGAAAACACCGCCGCCTACTCCAAAGTTACCTTGGGAGAGAACCGTCGAGGAAAACGATATCGCATGCAAAGAACATACGGATGCCTGGCTTGCTGGCGTGAAACAGAAAGCGTTAGCGAAACAATTGCCTCCTGCAAAATTTACTGCCGGAATTCCTCAGGAAAAAATTGACCGTTGCATCGATGCCCTATACAACCCCCCACCATCGCCGCCAACAGACTATGATCGCAACATTGGTAAGTCATATGACGAAGAGATGGATGATCGATCGAAAAAAGGGAAACAAGTTGCCCAACTCGAAGAACAAGACGCACAGTCGCCCCCCCCCCCCCCCTCAAGGTGCTTGATGACAGAGTTCTCAAAAACATCAATGTGCGGGAGCTGGTATATTCGGGAGATGATATCCCCTTCGCGGATGTTGTTCGTACTTATGTTCACGGGGAGAATTTTGTTGACGGCGACTTACCCACAAGAATGCGTCAATTTCAAGCCTGGTACAAGGATACCGTAAAGGAGACGAATAATGTCGCTCTCATGATGGCAGTTAAGGAAGAGCATTATTTCCAAGAATACTCTGTTGTCCTTTACTTCGCCGAAATCTTTCAGTTATACAATCTCTGGGCCCTCGACAAAGGCATCATGAGTTCCTATTGTCTGTAAGTCATCTATTCCTGTAATTTAATGTTTTAATTAGCTCTACACGTTCTTTGTCTGTGATAATCCTCTCTATAATATTTTGTGTGCTTTATTACGCAGAATGAAGATGCTCGAATGCAAGAAGAAGAAAATCAACCACATTGGGTTCATTGACCCCTCTATAATGCATGAAGAAAACATAATTGATCCACTAGTTAACAAGGATACACCGGGGAATTTGCTAATGTTTTTCAAGCGACAAGCTTACAAAAAATATATATTATGGCCTTACAACTTCAAGTGAGTGTTACTGCTTATTACACATTCTATTTTTCTCACCCGATGTTAAGTTTAATTGATTAGTTATGCATGACTATTTATAAACGTGCGCAGCTACCACTACATTCTTATCGTTATTGACTTGCGGAAAGGAGAAATTGTTGTCCTTGACTCGTTAAGAAGATGCCCTAAACAATACAAGACCTGTTTTGATTTGGTGGCAAGGTACTTTCTTTTCTTATCGCCTCTTTCGTTCATTTCCTAATATCAAGGAATTTATGACTCATTCATTCAGTTTCTTGTCATGCAGCGTTTGGAAAATGTTCCTCGCGGAACATCCGAACAGTGGATGGTCAGAGAAACTGCGTTGGCGTACTAACGATGTAAGTAGTACTATAACTAGGCCCATGCACCATTATCATACTTTATTATTATTTGATTAAATTTTATTCTTCTATAGACTTGTCTTAAACAGCCAACCGGGACTGATCTATGTGGATTCTTCGTTTGTGAGTACATGCACACTGTGGTCAACGAGAGTTTGAAAAGCAAAAGAAGTATCAAAGTACGTAAAGCTCTAGTCACAACATTATTTTTGTACCATCAATCGTGATGAGTTTATTCATTTCATATCTCATGTATTCATTGTGATATCATTTTTTTACAGTTGGCAAGAAAGCGCAACGAGTTACCAATAAAGACCCGTTTCAGGGCAATTGCAGAGGAGTTGACAGGATTTTACCTCACCGATGTCATACCGGAGACCGGAGAGTACCACTATTTTGACTAGTGCGGACATGTAATATATAGTGATCTCCATGTAACAAAATATTTCTAAGTCTCTGGAACCGGGAAACGTGATATTCATGTACCACGCGTACTTAAATGTGTATGTGTTATCAACACATGATCTTCATGTAATTGTATATATGCATGATGCAATTTTATCTAGGTTCGTATAATAATTTATACGTGTTTTTCGCACTCGAAGCCGTAGCATCCGAAACCCCTACCCCCGACGCATCGACATGGTACCATCCGAAACCCCTACCCAGAAAACCGGTCGAAATAAAAAAAACAAAGCACTGAAATGAAAATAAAAACAAAACCCTGAAATGTAAAAAAAAACAAAACCCTAGTCCCGGTTCGTAACACGAACCGGGACTAAAGGGTTCGCCCTTGCGCGCCCCTGCCCCCTCCACGTGCGGAGCTCTAATTGGTGGGGGGGGGGCTCCGGTCCCGGTTTGTGCTGAGCCGGGACGAAAGGGGGGGGGGGCTCTAGTCCCGCCTTGGTAGTCCCGGTTGCTACACCGGGACTACAGGCCCTCTGGAACCGGGACTAGAGCCCCAATTTCCACTAGTGTAGGAGCAGAGATCCTGGACGCATTCGTTGCTCGCAGGGGCTCATCGAACAGTGAGATGCAAGAGGTGTGAAGAGACAGCAGGAGCGAGCTGCAGTGGGGAGTAGAAAAAGTGGAGGAGCCGGTCTAGGGTTCAGAAGATTGTCCACTGTCCAAACTGTATAAGATTCTAAATAAAAGGCCACCTTGAGCACATTATGGTTGAATTCTTTTGGCCCATTCACATGACAGGAACGTAGGGCTGCATCAACAGTACGTACAAAAGCTAGGTTCCAGAGCTAGTTTTGTAAATGCCCTGGTACAATCGAAAGAACAGTTGAGACGATTAGTTAAACACAGGAAACAATCAATATATTTATGAACACAAGAAAATAAATAATATTAGAATATAGTATTCAGTCCATGGCCTCACCATTCATGAGCTCAAAATAGAAGCTTCAAAAGTTAATACTATTTTTGTTGCACACGACCCTCCAATATCCATGAAGTTTAATCCAGTCTAATCTGTACAACAATTCAATCAACTGCGTGCGACAGAAAACAAACGACATCTGCAACAGGTTTAAAAAAAGAATTGAACTCTGAAATGTCAAAGGAAATATTGCACTTGGTTCAGCCATGTTGAACATTCAGTAACTCAATAAACAGTTAAATAACAGTGCAAGCCTATAAGGTAAATCACGCTTCCTCTAACCAAAAAGAAGCAACAAACAAGAGAGTCAACTAAGATCAGACCAAGTCAAAAGCCTGATAGCTATAAATGCAAAATCAAATAGCTCTCAGTCACCATTTGTTGTCTTAAAAGTCTGAACAGGGAGGATCAAACAAATATTCGATTCCTCAAAAAAATGCCTGAGCACCACACTTTAAATATAACCACACATACACTGATACTATGGTGCATTGTAATAATTGGATTGCACGACTTTACACATCAGGCGCAAAACAAATATATGAATAGGCAATTAGGCATATAATCAGTGCAAGTCTATAACAGTGCAAGTCTATAAGGTTAATCACCCTTCCTCTAACCAAAAGAAGTAGCAAACAGGAGAGTGTAATTAAAATTAGACCAAGTCAAAAGCCTGCTAGGTATAAATGCAAATTTTTTGTCTTGAAAGTCTGAACAGGAAGGACTAAACAAATATTCGATTCCTCATAAAAATGCCTGACCACCGCACTTTCAATATAACCACACATACACTAATTCTAAATAGAACTACCAATCAACAAATTCAATATTATGGCGCATTGTAATAATGGAATTTTATGCCTCTACACATCATGTACAAATCAAATATATGAATAGCCATATAATCAATGCAAGTCTATAAGGGGAACCACTCTTCTTTCAACATAAATTAAGCAGCAAACAGGAGAGTGTAACTATAATTAGCCCAATTAAGAAAACCTGATACATATAAATGCAAATGAAAATAGTTCCAATACACAACAAATTCAATATTATGGCGCACTGCAATAAAAGAATTTTATGCCTCTACACATCAGGTACAAATCAAATATATGAATAGCCATATAATCAGTGCAAGTCTAAGGGGAATCACTCTTCTTTCAACAGAAATTAAGCAGCAAACAGGAGGGTGTAACTAAAAATAGCCCAATTAAGAAAACCTGATACCTATAAATGCAAATGAAAATAGCACCAAGACACCTGTCATTTCCAATCTAGAAAACAACCTATTCCTTGGGATATTAATCATGTATGAACAAAAGGGAAATGAAGCATCTAATTCAACCAACAAAAACAGAGTGAAACTACACACGTACAACTCGACATCAACTGAGTAACTCATAGACAAAGAAAAGCAGAACCGAGTGAACAGCAGTCTCCTAACCCATACCATTAGCAAGCCGATATTGAACGATTTTCGCTGGAAAACAAAATCCAAGAACCCAGAACCTAGCATGAAAATAAAAAGCAACATCAGCTCTCAATGACAGCCTAGCAAACCAATAACTGAATAACATATGAAAGAACACTACAGCAGGAATAAAAACCCAATAGAACATGCACGTTCATACTCTAGGAAGACGCATAGGTTATGAACAAACCTATCTACATGTCAAGCTCGAAAGGAGGCACCACTCTTAACGTCCAAAAGAAAAGAAGCATGGTACAGAAAGGTAAAGGAAGTAGGAAGGAAACACATGTATTAGAAGTACTAACAAATCATCTATGCACCACATGGTAAGACTACAAGAAGAAACCGGCAAAGAGTCAACATTTACCTTACAAACTGGTAGTCTCTTTCAAGAATGCAGCCAATAGAATGGAAGAGATAAAATAGCAGACTAATCTGCTAAAAAGAAACAGTTATCAATAAATAAAAACCATTGAGAAAACATCTATGAGCACAAACAATGCTTAGATATAATAGTAAACCTAGAACTAAACACCCTAACCAAGGAAAAAGGGAGGCACATATCGTTCCTACACTACCAGTGTGTGTGAAGAATAACTTAGTGATGAGCTAATACAAATCATGTATAACAGTCGTTGACCATAAAAACAGCAAGCCTAAGATACACAGATTATTTTCCAAGTCATGAATAATTGAGCGGTCATTAAATCCATGTGCTACATGTATAACATTTGAGATAGACATAACACATATGCATGAAAATTCAAAAAAAGGTAAAGAAGTTGGATTGTAGCTTGCTTTACTTAATGATAAATGCTTCCCTACCTCCCAACTTCCCATTCCAACTCCAAAAGGGCAACAACATCAGCAGAACCATCAATCATCCACCTAGAAAGTAGGAAGCAAATCTACATCATGAGGACAACAGCAAGCGAGCACAAAGACGCAGTCAAGCGGGCATGCAGCCCTACATCAAGCAAGCACACACACATCAATCAAGCAACGATCAACCATGAGATGAACAGGGATTTGGATTAGGGAAGGTACCTTGCTGGGTGCTGGCGAAGGACACGACGGACGTGGGAAGGCTGTAGCCGGCGGGGAGGTGACACCACGAGGCGCCATGCAACTCTAGGCGGCGGAAAATCAGGGTGAGGGCCAACAATCCAGCAACATCTTGCATCGTCTTGACGCAGCGGCGGCCTTCCACTTCATCCAGCGATGGCGGCGACATGAGCTGTTCCTGAAGAAGGCGAGGATGGGAGCTCCCTCGTCGGCCTGCGCAGCACAAACAACGCGGTTAGCTCCTCTCCCCCATGCCCAAATCGAGCCGAGATTCCAGAGAGAGAGATGGACTGGCGCAACGGGGCGCAACGGCTCATGGAGAGAGGGGCTCCGGCGGCGCAAGCGCGTCGAGCGAGGGAGAGGGATTGGGAAGAGACGCTGCGGTGGAGCGAGGCGTGGCGGTGGCAGCGACGGGCAGGAGGGGATTGTGAGGAGACGTACGCGAGGGAGAGGAGCGACGGGGGTGGCGGCTAGGGTTTCCAGCGGCTTTGTTTTGTCCGATGAACCGACGGCCCAGATGAACGCGGAGCAGGCCGGTTCGGAGTGACGAATCGGTGAGGAGAATCCTGTGTGTACCAAGTTCTCCACCCGCTAAGGCAATGACGGGTAGGCCCAAAATTGAAGTCAAAGGTCAAAAGCAAAACGGACGGCTGAGATTACTCCTGGGCGACAATCCAACGGTCCAGACTCCAAACGCACGGGAGAGCGCGGTGACAACCCACGTATATATATTTTTAGATGCATATATACACATACCTCATCTTCCTTGCGAGGACATGCCAAAGAAATTAGCTCCCCCCGGCACTTGTGAAAAGTAAGAAGCAATAGATATCGATCAAGGCAGCTGGGATGTCGGGCGGTGGAAGGAGGAAGACTGCGTGCGTGACTGGAGGAAACGGTTACATCGCTTCAGCACTCATCAAGATGCTGCTAAACAAGGGGTACAGTGTGAAGACGACAGTGAGCACTAGTAGAAAACGAGCCTTTGGTTCACCCCTTTAGTCTCGGTTCATTTTTTGAACCCAGACTAAAGGGGTGAGAGCCACACCGCTGGATTTGTGAGGGACCTTTAGTCCCGGTTCGTGTTACGAACCGGGACTAAAGATTCACCGCATGCGGCAGCAAAGGCGGGCCCCAGCGCCAGAGACCTTTAGTCCCGGTTCGTAAAACAAACCGGGACTAAAGGTCCTCACCTTTATCAGCTTCTTCCACCCCTGCTCACTCCATTTTTCCCACCGAGCCCGAGCTCAAAATCATTTCCTCTCCATTTCTTCTCCATTTCCTCTCCCCAATACTAGATAATCCATAATATTTTACACCATTTGGCAAGATTGAAGCCACCCCACGGTTAGCCTCTTCATCCTGTTTCCGGCATTGCTTATTTAGCTCATTTTGCTCATTTCAATTTTTTGTGCAAGCAAGGTGTTCGATGTAATGCCTAAGTTATGATCTCATTTGTGTATATGTGCAATTTGTTCTCAAACTAAAATAATGATTTATGTGTTTTAGTGTGGTGAGGAGCCTTATCGACGTCGATCGCCCGCGCCGTCCCGTCACCACCTCGGTGAGCCTCTATATTTTATTTTATTTTATTTTAAAAACATAGCTTTTATGATTTAGATGCATAGTTACTACTTGTATAATTTTCTAACTTGTATTATATGTATAGTGTCATGGTTCTGATATCCGTCCCCGTCGGTCCTCGTCCGGTCTATGATTCGGATGTGGTATATTTTCAAAACTATTTATTTCATTCTATGTTTCTGGCAATTATGGCGACCAACTTGACATAGAATTATTTTTATCTAGGAGGTAGTTGAACCAGAAATTGAACCTGACCCTATTGTCGAGTTTTTGGATAAAGAAAACAATGATTTGAAAGCAAAATTGAAAAGAAGTGAAGCTCTTTATCTTCAATGCTTAGAAGATAAGATGAAATTAGAGCTCAAACTTGCCGACGTGGTCGATGGTAACGAGATCAAGATGGATGCAATGCGCTTGAAGATAAAAAGGATTAGAAAATATGTCATTAATCGGGAGGCTTGGTATCATTATGCTGTGGGTTCAGTATTTACCTTAGTTGCGATTTTGATCGCATTTGTTGTTGGATTTAAATTCTTTAGATAATTTTTATATTTGTTTCAGTTAATGTATGTTTTATGAGAACTATGTATTACCGCTTGTCAATACTCTACTCTTATTTTAATGGATGACATTGTATTAATTAATTTGCTCTTACATATTATTTATGACAGTAGTGTAATAATGGGGTTCGATATACTTTTATGTAATACAGATGAACCGACAATGGATGTACGGTGACCGATGTTGTCCTGAGGCATGCATAATTTTCTCCATATGGCTGAGGCAAACAAGCCGAAGAACGGTTTTATTCGTTGTCCATGTAGTGCCTGCAAGAATATGAGTGATCACTCTACCTCAAAAGTCATTCACTCACACCTCTTGCATAATGGTTTTATGCCTGGTTATTATTGTTGGACCAAGCACGGAGAAACAGGGGTTATCATGGAAGAAAATGAAGAAGAGGAGGATAATGACAAGTATCCTTGGTTCAGTGATACTACAATGGGAGAAGACGAAACTGAAGAAGATCCCATTATTGATGAGCCCGGCGATGATCTTCGTCGGGCCATTCGTGATGCACAAATGGACTGTGGAAGTGAAAACGAAAGGTTGAAGTTGGAGCGTATGTTAGCTGATCACGCCAAATTGTTGTACCCAACTTGTCAAAATGACCAGAAAAAGCTAGGTACCACACTTGAATTGTTGCAATGGACGGCAGAGAATGGTACTTCTGACAAGGGATTTGAAAATTTGTTAAAAATAGTTAAGAAGATGCTTCCAAAGGATAAAGAATTGCCGTCTAGTACGTATGAAGCAAAGAAGGTGGTATGCCCTCTAGGATTAGAGGTGCATAAGATACACGCTTGCATTAATGACTGCATCCTCTACCGCGATGAGCACGAAAAATTGAATGCATGTCCTGTATGCGGTGCTTTGCGGTATAAGATCGGGCGAGATGACCCTGGTGATGTTGAGGGCGAGCCGCGCCCCAGGAAGAGGATTCCTGCAAAGGTGATGTGGTATGCTCCTATAATACCACAGTTGAAACGTTTGTTCAGCAATAGAGAGCATGCCAAGTTGTTGCGTTGGCACAAAGAAGATCGTAAAAAAGACTTGGTGTTGAGACACCCCGCGGATGGGTCCCAGTGGAGAAAAATTGACAGAGAGTTCCCGACATTTTCAGATGACGCAAAGAACTTAAGATTTGGCCTAAGTACAGATGGCTTTAATCCTTTTGGAGAGCAGAGCTCCAGTCACAGCACTTGACCCGTGACTCTATGTATCTATAACCTTCCTCCTTGGCTGTGCATGAAGCGGAAGTACATTATGATGCCTGTGCTCATTCAAGGCCCGAAGCAACCTGGCAACGACATTGATGTGTACCTCAGGCCATTAGTTGAAGAACTTTTGCAGTTGTGGTGTGAGGAAGGTGTACGTGTGTGGGATGAGCACAAACTGGAGGAATTTGATCTACGAGCTTTGCTTTTTGTAACCATCAATGATTGGCCTGCTCTAGGCAACATTTCAGGACAGTCAAACAAGGGATACAATGCATGCACGCACTGTTTAGCTGAGACTGGTAGTATACATTTAGGTAACAAGAATGTGTACCTAGGTCATCGTCGGTTTCTTGTACCCAAGCATCCGTTAAGGAAGAAAGGCAAGCATTACAAAGGTGAGGCAGATCATCGGCCGAGGCCTACCCGCCCTTCTAGTTCTGCTATACATGATATGGTCAAGGATTTAAATGTAATCTTTGGAACGGGTCCTGGCGGTCTCACTGTTCCGAATGACGCAAACAACCACGTACCCATGTGGAAGAAGAAATCTATATTTTGGGAGCTGCCATATTGGATAATGCTAGAGATTCACTCTGCAATCGACGTGATGCACGTGACAAAGAACATTTGTTGCAATTTGCTAAACTTCTTAGGCGTGTATGGGAAGTCAAAAGATGGGAAGTCAAAAAAAGGTACACCGAAAGGAAGGCAGACCCATCAACGTATGAGCGAAGAGATGCATCGAGACGATACTCATTCAGAGAATCAGCTAGGTCCTGCAAGCTACGCTCTTACTAAAGAAGAGAAGAAAATATTTTTTGAGTGCCTTCGCAGTATGAAGGTTCCATCTGGCTTCTCATCAAATATAAAAGGAATAATAAACATGGCAGAGCAAAAATTTCAGAATCTAAAGTCTCATGACTGTCACGTGATTATGACACAATTACTTCCGGTTGCATTGAGAGGGCTTCTACCGGAAAATGTTCGAGAACCCATTGTGAAGCTATGTGCATTTCTCAATGCAATTTCTCAGAAGGTCATCAATCCACTAACTCTAAAAAATTTAGAGAAGGATGTGGTCCAATGTCTTGTCAGCTTCGAGTTGGTGTTCCCACCAACCTTCTTCAATATTATGACGCACCTTGTAGTCCACCTAGTCGAAGAGATTTCTGTTCTCGGTCCTGTATTTTTACACAACATATTCCCCTTTGAGAGGTTCATGGGAGTCTTAAAAAAATATGTGCATAACCGGGCTAGGCCAGAAGGAAGCATCGTCAAGGGTTATGGAACAGAGGAGGTCATTGAGTTTTGTGTAGATTTTATTCCTGATCTGAAGCCGATCGGTGTTCCTGAATCACGTCATGAGGGGAGACTGCATGGAAAAGGCACCCTTGGAAAGAAAGCAACAATATGTCAAGACGGGGATTCTTTCACTCAAGCACACGACACCGTTCTACATAATTCCAGTTTGGTGGGTCCGTATGTCGAGGAACACAAGAATGTTTTACGCTCCAAGTACCCGGAGAAATCTGAAGATTGTATTGATGGAGAACACATGAAGACTTTCAGCAGTTGGTTAAAAAGACGTCTCATTAATGACACCAATGTTGAAGAACAGCTATACTTGTTGGCCACATCACCAGCTTCAACTATATTGACTTTTCAAGGGTACGAGATAAATGGAAATATATTTTACACAGCCAAACAAGATAAAAAGAGCACCAACCAAAACAGTGGAGTACGCTTTGATGCAACAAACTGCAACGGGACAAAGGACACATATTATGGTTACATAGAGGAGATATGGGAACTTGACTATGGACCTACTTTTAAGGTCCCTTTGTTCAAGTGCAAATGGTTCAACCTACGAGGCGGGGTAGAGGTAGACCCACGATACGGAATGACTACAGTGGATCTCAACAATCTTTCGTACGAGAATGAACCATTCGTCCTAGCCAGTGAAGTTGCTCAGGTTTTCTATGTGAAAGACATGTCTACCCTACCGAAAAAAGAAAAGATAAGCAAGCGAGTACATCATACGATGAGCCAAAGCGCCACATAGTTCTTTCAGGGAAAAGAGTCATTGTTGGAGTGGAGGACAAGACAGACATGTCAGAAGATTACGATAAGTTTCATGACATTCCGCCCTTTAAAGTCAACACTGATCCAAGTATCAAGTTAAATGAAGAAGATTGTCCGTGGTTACGGCGCAATTGGAAGAACAAGTAAACACTAGAGAGGGATATTATTGTTGATGTGTAATATCCGAATGCTTTGTATCAGAAGAACAAGTGAACTGAAGTATTTTGTAGATGCATGGAACAAAACACACGATTTCACCTGCATACAGCCCAACGGTGGCTCGTGAGTGCCTGCATATGAAATGCACCGTTGGACGTATGCAGGGAATCCGAATGCTTTGTATTCTGTCGATGAAGTAGAATGAGGAGACAATGACTGCCGAACATGTTCAAGAGGGGGCTATATATAGGGTCATGTGACTCACGAACTGGTCATGATAGTGCCCATCCAACAGCTCAGAATCTCTCAAAAGAAACACATCTCTTCATCCAACGGCTCACAAGTTCTTTAAAGAAACACACGATCCATGTGCTTCTTTAGTCCCGGTTGGTGTTACCAACCGAGACTAAAGAAGCACATGGATCGTGTGTTTCTTTAAAGCACTTGTGAGCCGTTGGATGAAGAGATGTGTTTCTTTTGAGAGATTCTGAGCTGTTGGATCAGCAGTATGACGACCACTTCGTGACCCACATGACTCGGTTGTTGTTACCAACCGGGTCTAAAGAAGCACACGTACCTTATATATATCCCCCCTCCCAGAAATGTTCAGCACTCAGTGTCTACTCATAGTAGTTCATATTGGCAGCACACGGGTAGCAGAGAGCACTCAGTGAAGGCTGAAGGTGAACCCTCCCCTCGGCAGAGGCATCTCTGGGCAACCAGCGGCAAGACGTCTCTGATGATCTGCGACCGTTTCAAACGGTTGCAGATCATCAGAGATGTCTTGTCGGACGGTTGTAGATCATCAGAGATGTCTTGCCACGGTCATTTGGCTTGGCTTGAAATGACCATAACTTGGTCATTTGGCTTGAAACTTCTAGATGTTCAAGGATTTGATTTTTTGAGGTGTTTATCATTTTTCCTAGCAACTAGTACACATATAAGGAGCCCATGCCAAAGGATTTGATTTTTTGAGGTGTTTATCACTTTATTACATTTTTTCTTAAAAACGATCAAAACGGTCGCTACGACTAATCATCGGAAGAGGTGATATTTTCTAGAACTATCAATGTTTCTGTGATATAACCACTAGTTGTGTACCTTAAAATGATTTTTCCAAAAGTTTCAGAACAAACTATCAAATAGTTGTGGTTCAAATTTGAATTACTTTCAATAAATCAACATAAACTCAATTAACTAGGGGAAATTAGTTAGAATTGTAAGAAAAAACTCATACTTTGGGATCATCCATCATATGTGCACCACTCTCAGTGAAAAATAGTTGGGTGCCATTTGGAATCATATTTTCTGTACTCACTTCACAAAAAACCTCATTTTTTGCACTCAAAAAAAGGAAAATGATATTTATGAAAATAGTTTGAAGAATCCCTTTGGAATGGTTGTTTAATATACCAATATGCACCTATGTGTGGAGTATGAGATCTTTATCACAAACTATGTCGTCGAAATGACCATAACTTGGTCATTTGGCTTGAAACTTCTAGATGTTCATACATGATAGACCTTTTTTTGAAGACTTTTTTTGCAAATGTAGGCAAAAATCAAGTTTATCATTTTTCGTAGCAAATAGTACACATATAAGGAGCCCATGCCAAAGGATTTGATTTTTTGAGGTGTTTATCACTTTATTACATTTTTTCTTAAAAACGATCAAAACGGTCGCTACGACTAATCATCGGAAGAGGTGATATTTTCTAGAACTATCAATGTTTCTGTGATATAACCACTAGTTGTGTACCTTAAAATGATTTTTCCAAAAGTTTCAGAACAAACTATCAAATAGTTGTGGTTCAAATTTGAATTACTTTCGATAAATCAACTTAAACTCAATTAACTAGGGGAAATTAGTTAGAATTGTAAGAAAAAACTCAAACTTGGGGATCATCCATCATATGTGCACCACTCTCAGTGAAAAATATTTGGGTGCCATTTGGAATCATATTTTCTGTACTCACTTCACAAAAAACCTCATTTTTTGCACTCAAAAAAAGGAAAATGATATTTATGAAAATAATTTGAAGAATCCCTTTGGAATGGTTGTTTAATATACCAGTATGCACCTATGTGTGGAGTATGAGATCTTTATCACAAACTATGTCGTCGAAATGACCATAACTTGGTCATTTGGCTTGAAACTTCTAGATGTTCATACATGATAGACCTTTTTGTGAAGACTTTTTTTGCAAATGTAGGCAAAAATCAAGTTTATCATTTTTCCTAGCAACTAGTACACATATAAGGAGCCCATGCCAAAGGATTTGATTTTTTGAGGTGTTTATCACTTTATTACTTCTTAAAAACGATCAAAACGGTCGCTACGACTAATCATCGGAAGAGGTGATATTTTCTAGAACTATCAATGTTTATGTGATATAACCACTAGTTGTGTACCTTAAAATGATTTTTCCAAAAGTTTCAGAACAAACTATCAAATAGTTGTGGTTCAAATTTGAATTACTTTCGATAAATCAACATAAACTCAATTAACTAGGGGAAATTAGTTAGAATTGTAAGAAAAACTCAAACTTGGGTATCATCCATCATATGTGCACCACTCTCAGTGAAAAATAGTTGGGTGCCATTTGGAATCATATTTTCTGTACTCACTTCACAAAAAACCTCATTTTTTGCACTCAAAAAAAGGAAAATGATATTTATGAAAATAATTTGAAGAATCCCTTTGGAATGGTTGTTTAATATACCAATATGCACCTATGTGTGGAGTATGAGATCTTTATCACAAACTATGTCGTCGAAATGACCATAACTTGGTCATTTGGCTTGAAACTTCTAGATGTTCAAACATGATAGACCTTTTTGTGAAAACTTTTTTTGCAAATGTAGGCAAAAATCAAGTTTATCATTTTTCCTAGAAACTAGTACACATATAAGGAGCCCATGCCAAAGGATTTGATTTTTTTTAGGTGTTTATCACTTTATTACATTTTTTCTTAAAAACGATCAAAACGGTCGCTACGACTAATCATCGGAAGAGGTGATATTTTCTAGAACTATCAATGTTTCTGTGATATAACCACTAGTTGTGTACCTTAAAATGATTTTTCCAAAAGTTTCAGAACAAACTATCAAATAGTTGTGGTTCAAATTTGAATTACTTTCAATAAATCAACATAAACTCAATTAACTAGGGGAAATTAGTTAGAATTATAAGAAAAAACTCAAACTTGGGGATCATCCATCATATGTGCACCACTCTCAGTGAAAAATAGTTGGGTGCCATTTGGAATCATATTTTCTGTACTCACTTCACAAAAAACCTCATTTTTTGCACTCAAAAAAAGGAAAATGATATTTATGAAAATAATTTGAAGAATCCCTTTGGAATGGTTGTTTAATATACCAATATGCACCTATGTGTAGAGTATGAGATCTTTATCACAAACTATGTTGTCGAAATGACCATAACTTGGTCATTTGGCTTGAAACTTTTAGATGTTCATACATGATAGACCTTTTTGTGAAGACTTTTTTTGCAAATGTAGGAAAAAATCAAGTTTATCATTTTTCCTAGCAACTAGTACACATATAAGGAGCCCATGCCAAAGGATTTGATTTTTTGAGGTGTTTATCACTTTATTACATTTTTTCTTAAAAACGATCAAAACGGTCGCTACGACTAATCATCGGAAGAGGTGATATTTTCTAGAACTATCAATGTTTCTGTGATATAACCACTAGTTGTGTACCTTAAAATGATTTTTCCAAAAGTTTCAGAACAAACTATCAAATAGTTGTGGTTCAAATTTGAATTACTTTCGATAAATCAACGTAAACTCAATTAACTAGGGAAAATTAGCTATAATTTAAAGAAAAAACTCAAACTTGGGGATCATCCATCATATGTGCACCACTCTCAGTGAAAAATAGTTGGGTGCCATTTGGAATCATATTTTCTGTACTTACTTCACAAAAAACCTTAAAACATAGAAAATGATATTTATGATATAATTTGAAGAAATCACCTTGGCATCTTAAAATGTTAGAAAATTTAAAACAAAATAAAAAAATAAACTAGAAACCAAAACAATTCAAAAAATAAGTAAACCAAAATAAGAAACAGAAAAGTAAACAATGCAAACAATTTAAAAGAAAACAAAAATCAGTAAAAAGTAACAAGGAAAAAAAAAGGTATTTGTCTCGGTTGGTAACACCAACCGAGACTAAAGGGGCCACTGGCGGCCCAGTCAGACATTTAGTCCCGGTTCGTGTTACCAATCGCGACTAAAGACCCTTTAGTCTCGGTTCGTAACACGAACCGGGACTAAAGGCCCTTTCCGCGCCGTTTAGGTTTCGCGCGGCCGAAAAATTGTCAATCTTCCCCCAAATTCCCCTCTCCACGGCGAAGCCCTGCTCCGCTCTCCGCTCCGGCCTCCACTGCCGCCTCCAACGCCCCCGACTCCCCACGCGGCGCCACTGCGCCTCGCCGTCGCCGTCTGCCGCTGCCGCTCTGTGCCCCTGCGTCGTGCCGCTGCGCCGCCATCCCCTGCCGACGAGGAGGCCGCTCGCCGCGCCGTCCCCGTCCTCGATCCGCACCGTCGAGGAGGTCGCGCTCCGCCTCCGCGCCACCCCTTCCTCTCCGCACAGACGAGGAGGCCTCCCCACCCACGGCCCCGCCACCTGCTCAACTCCGGTGAGCATCTCCTCCCCTCCGATCCCTCCCTCTCGGCCTCCTCTTTAGCTAGGGTTAACAGGCAGAGAATTGATCATGAAGTTTGCCACTGTTTGACGGTGGAGAAAGAAAGCAATAGAGTAACATGCTGCACGATGTGATACAAGTATTTCTTTTGTATTCTTTTTAAATGGAATCGTCGAAGACTGTTTCGTAAAATGTATGGAACCTCTCTGTCTGAAATAGTTTTTGACAAGCAGATCATTAGTCAAAGAAGCCACTTCGCCGTTCAGAGGATATTGCTCGATTTGCTTAGGTATAATGCTGCACACAGCTGTTGCACATTGTACAATTCAAGCTTTAACGTTCTATATAGCCCCATAGACATTTTGATAAAGAGACATTATTTCCACGGAACCATAAATGAAGTATATATATGCAGCCGTAACAGAAGATTAATACACAATTAAAATAGTAATATATGCTACCTTAACAGAGCATTAGTAGTGTACTATGTTTATAACAGATCCTCAACGAGGAGTAAGCATATTAGTTGCTGAAGTTTCTCTGCTGGTGGGTTCTTAGGCCAAGTTCATGTCTATGTTGTACTTACTGTTTGTGTATGTATCAGATGAGGCTTTTTATGAACTTCGGTCGACTCATGCGTTTATTTGCTAACTTGTTGTGTTTGACTCTTATATCTCTCTGTGACTCAGTGCTAATTTGATTGATATACAATTCATTATACAACTTGCAGGAGGTCTGCTGCTCGGGTCCTTGTGTCCACGGCTTTTCAGGAGGTCTTGCTCCTTGCCGAGGCTGTGCCGCTCCTCCTCGTCGTTGCCTCGATTTCAGGTGTAAAAGACATGCCTATATGATCCAGTAGTAAAGAAAATCCGAACTATTTGTATATAAAGCTGATGGAATTCTAGATTCCTCGATATGTCTACAACATGTATATAAAGCTGATGGAATTTAAAGTTGTTGGAGAACTTGAGGTCTGAAGATGAGATATTGCCTTCATTATGTGTATGGAATTTGGGTTGCAGATATTTGTTTGAACTGTGATGTGAGTTAGCCGAGGTCTGAAATTAAATCTTAGACCTTTTGTGTGTTAGATATGCAAATTGAGATGATTGTAATATATATAATATATATGACCCAGTTGTATCAGCTGCTTCCTCCCAGTTTTATTTATGAGAATTACACTTGGGTGCATTAGTTTGACATGCTTGAGTAGTAAACAGGTACATTGTAATTTATAGAATATTTTAAACAATCATTCAACCCAATATTCATATTCTTGTAATTTATAGGATTGCATACTTGTATCTTTTTTAGAATAAATCTAAACTTGATTGCAAATTTGATTGATTGCAGGTACATTTGAGCTATGGAGCACTTGCGAGACGAGCAGATAGAAGAAGCACAATTTCAACGAGACGAAGAGATGGAAGACCAAATGGAACAACTTATTTTTAATGATGCCCGAGCTGGAGGAGATGTAGATGATTATGATTTCGACCAATTTTTGAACGACTTTGGAATCGAGTCACAAGACTTTGATGTGGTGATAGCAAACTCCGGCGGAGAGGTGTATATGTGTTTATAATAAATATGGCGATATGTTGTTGTTAACTACATGCATTTATTAACGACTTATTTTTCTTTTAGCCATCCAGATCGAGCCAATCTGCAAAAAAGCAGCCACCATGTGCTCCTCGAGGCAAGGAAAAAAGAATGACGAGCGAGGATCCAAAGTTACCGATTGAGGAAATTGCTGATTCCGGCGAACCGCTCGAACCAAAACAGAACCGCAACAAATTTATAAGTCAAGCTGGAGTTATTGTTAGGGACATGATCCCAATCAGCATACGCGAATGGAATAAGCCGGCGGTCGCAGATGTGGACGACCCATGTTATGTCCACCAAGTTCTTAAGGATTTGGTCTATCACACGCTGTTGTCACATTTCACCCTCCCGCCAGATCTCTCTAAAGTGAAGAAGGACAACCTCAAGAGGTGGACTCTTATTAAGATGGCGGAACAATTCCGGAACTAGAAGAAAAAGTTATGGAATCAATATGTAGAAACAAAAGAAGTGCCAGATTTCAGTGGAGCACAAGGGAAGAAGTTAGAATCTGAATGGGCGGCGTTTAAGGCGTATAGGGAATCACCTATGGCTGTGTCCCGATCGAAGATAAATAAATTGAATGCTAAGCTGAAGGAACACCACCATACATTGGGGACAGGTGGCTACAAGAGCGCCATTCCTAAGTGGTTAGCCTATGAAGAAAAACTGCTTCAATCGGGGGCCCGTCCACAAACACTTGACTGGCCCGAGAGGTCGAAATTCTGTTTGTTCGCGCATGGGGCAATGTTGGACCCTAAAACCGGAGAGATTGTTGGAAGGGGAAAATGGAAGGTTCTCGTGGAGCGTATAAAAAAGAAGCTTGAAGAAGCAATTAATGATGTTCGCAATGGTGTGTTCAAACCCGATAGAGAGGATGACGAGCTGACACGGGCACTGGGGAATCCTGAACATGTTGGACGAGCTCGAGGCTTTCCTGGCGGTGCTACGTTTAAGACTGCGTGGCCGGAATCCGCTCACACTTATAGAAGCCGTAGCAGAGGTAAGAAGAAGGAGGCCGACCGGATATTACAATTGGAACGTGAAATGAAGGAGCAACGGGCGGAAATAAAAGCATTGAAGGAGCAAAGAACGGAACCTCAGGAGCGGCACCAATTAGACCATGAAGCGCATGCCGCCCCATCTCAGCGTAGAAGCAGCGTTGGTTCCACGTGTCAGGGCGACGTTGGTGCCTACCCAGTGGATGACATCACAGAGCCTACAGGTTGTGAGCTACATATAGCAATGCGAAACATAACTTTGAAGGTGGCGGTGGGGCAAGCTTTAGTAATTCAACCTGGAGAACTCTACCATTGTGGTCAAATTCCAGATGGCTACGCTCGTGTCGGGGTGGACGAAATTATGTCGGGATTTGAATCCTTGGAACTTGAGTTACCTGGAGGTGACGAGGAGAAAACGTTGGCAGACGTCAAGCATGCCTTCGCCCTATGGCCCAAGAAATACATCGTCCTTCCAGAACAAGCAAAGTCCACTCCTCGTTCTAGGAGTCCAGCTCACCAGCCAAGTCCACTCTTCCTCGAGAGGGATCAAAGACGGAGTCCATCTCCACCCCATCAGCAAAGCCCACACCTCCCCGATAGGGACCCCAGCCCGAGTCCATCTCCAGCTCAACAGCAAAGCCAACCGCCCCCCGAGAGGGTTCCTAGCGTGAGGCCATCGCAGTCTGTGCCAGTCCGCCAGAATGTTAAGTCGCTCTCGAGTAGGCGCCAGTCTGGTTCTCCTGTTAGGAAGAAACCTAGAAAGAAGAAAACACCGCCGCCTACTCCAAAGTTACCTTGGGAGAGAACCGTCAAGGAAAACGATATCGCATGCAAAGAACATACGGATGCCTGGCTTGCTGGCGTGAAACAGAAAGCGTTAACGAAACAATTTCCTCCTGCAAAATTTACTGTCGGAATTCCTCAGGAAAAAATTGACCGTTGCATCGATGCCCTATACAACCCCCCACCATCGCCGCCAACAGACTATGATCGCAACATTGGTAAGTCATATGACGAAGAGATGGATGATCGATCGAAAAAAGGGAAACAAGTTGCCCAACTCGGAGAACAAGACGCACAGTCGCCCCCCCCCCCCCCCCCCCCCCCCCCGCTCAAGGTGCTTGATGACAGAGTTCTCAAAAACATCAATGTGCGGGAGCTGGTATATTCGGGAGATGATATCCCCTTCGCGGATGTTGTTCGTACTTATGTTCACGGGGAGAATTTTGTTGACGGCGACTTACCCACAAGAATGCGTCAATTTCAAGCCTGGTACAAGGATACCGTAAAGGAGACAGATAAAGTCGCTCTCCAGATGGCAGTTAAGGAAGAGCATTATTTCCAAGAATACTCCGTTGTCCTTTACTTCGCCGAAATCTTTCAGTTATACAATCTCCGGGCCCTCGACAAAAACATCATAAGTTCATATTGTCTGTAAGTCATCTATTCCTGTAATTTAATGTTTTAATTAGCTCTACTCGTTCATTGTCTGTGATAATCCTCTCTATAATATTTTGTGTGCTTTATTACGCAGAATGAAGATGCTCGAATGCAAGAAGAAGAAAATCAACCACATTGGGTTCATTGACCCCTATATAATGCATGAAGATAACATAATTGATCCACTACTTAACAAGGATACACCGGGGAATTTGCTAATTTTTTTCAAGCGACAAGCTTACAAAAAATATATATTATGGCCTTACAACTTCAAGTGAGTGTTACTGCTTATTACACATTCTATTTTTCTCACCCGATGTTAAGTTTAATTGATTAGTTATGCATGACTATTTATAAACGTGCGCAGCTACCACTACATTCTTATCGTTATTGACTTGCGGAAAGGAGAAATTGTTGTCCTTGACTCGTTAAGAAGATGCCCTAAACAATACAAGACCTGTTTTGATTTGGTGGCAAGGTACTTTCTTTTCTTATCGCCTCTTTCGTTCATTTCCTAATATCAAGGAATTTATGACTCATTCATTCAGTTTCTTGTCATGCAGCGTTTGGAAAATGTTCCTCGCGGAACATCCGAACAGTGGATGGCCAGAGAAACTGCGCTGACGTACTAACGATGTAAGTAGTACTATAACTAGGCCCATGCACCATTATCATACTTTATTATTATTTGATTAAATTTTATTCTTCTATAGACTTGTCTTAAACAGCCAACCGGTACTGATCTGTGTGGATTCTTCGTTTGCGAGTACATGCACACTGTGGTCAACGAGAGTTTGAAGAGCAAAAGAAGTATCGAAGTACGTAAAGCTCTAGTCACAACATTATTTTTGTATTATCAATCGTGATGAGTTTTATTCATTTCATATCTCATGTATTCATTGTGATATCATTTTTTTACAGTTGGCAAGAAAGCGCAACGAGCTACCAATAAAGACCCGCTTATTGCAGAGGAGTTGACGGGATTTTACCTCACCGATGTCATACCGGAGACCGGAGAGTACCACTATGTTGACTAGTCCGGACATGTAATATATAGTGATCTCCATGTAACAAAATATTTCTAAGTCTCTGGAACCGGGAAACGTGATATTCATGTACCACGCGTACTTAAATGTGTATGTGTTATCAACACATGATCTTCATGTAATTGTATATATGCATGATGCAACTTCATCTAGGTTCGTATAATAATTTATACGTGTTTTTCGCCCATCGAAGCTGTAGCATCCGAAACCCCTACCCCCGACGCATCAACATGGTACCATCCGAAACCCCCTACCATCACACATCGACTATAGTATCGACGTGGTACCATCCAAAATCCCCTACCGTCACGCATCGACGTGGTACCATCCGAAACCCCTACCCAGAAAACCGGTAGAAATAAAAAAAAGTAAACCCTGAAATGAAAAAAGCAAAACCCTGAAATTAAAAAAAAAAAAACCCTAGTCCCGGTTCGTATTACGAACCGGGACTAAAGGGTTCGCCCCCCCGCACGCCCTGCCGCGGCCACGTGCGCTGCGCTCATTGGGAGGGGCTCCGGTCCCGGTTCATGTTAAACCGAGACCAAAGGGTCCGGAGGCTCTAGTCCCGGCCTAACAGTCCCGGTTGCTACACCGGGACTACAGGCCCTCTGGAACCGGGACTAGAGCCCCGATTTCCACTAGTGGAGAGACCCTGGTTCGTTTCATTCATTCTTGGCCTTGATTTTCTTTGCTAGCTATTACACGAGTAGATATATAGTTTGCGTGCAGGTACTAACAATATAGTTACGGCTCGATCACCATGTCCATATAGATGACGCGAAGAAGAACTCCCACCTCGAGGAGCTGCGAGCAGTTGGCCCCTTGGAGATTTTCCGTGCGGATCTGGACACGATGGGCAGTTTCGATGAAGCGGTCGCCGGCTGTGACTACGCCTTCCTTGTTGCTGCTCCCATGGAGCAGAACCCCGAGGATCCGGAGAAGGTGGTGGAGGCGGCTGTGCGGGGGACATCGAACGTGATGAGGTCATGCGTGAGAGCCGGGAGCGTGAAGCGCGTGATCCTGACATCATCGATCGCCGCAGTCGCATTCTCCGGCGGGCCGCCGCTGCAAGGCGACGGGCATGTGCTGGACGAAGAGTCTTGGTCGGACGTCGACTTCCTCAGAGCCTACGCTAAATCCTCCGGTGCCTGGGTACTTCATCAACATATATACATATACTACTGTACATGAAGATATGTGTCAAGCTGATTGATGTGGATCCATGCTTGGTGGTGTGGTGTCGCAGGCGTACCCTGTGTCGAAGGTGCTTGTGGAGAAGGAAGCTTGCAAGTTAATGGCGCTGGAGAAGGGCATCAGCTTGGTCACCGTCTGCCCCGTCATCACCGTAGGCAAGGCGCCTGCTGCCAAGGCCGACACAAGCATCCCCTTGGCCGTCTCCTTGCTCTCAGGAGATGAGGCCAAGATCGAATCCCTTAAACGCACGGAGAAGGCCATGGGCACGATTCCGGTGGTTCACCTCGAGGACCTCTGCCGTGCCCAAATATTCGTCGCGGAGGAGGAGTCGGCCGGTGGACGCTACATCTGCTGCAGCCTCAACACCACTGCTCTCCAGCTCGCCCGCTTCCTCTCGCTCAACTACCCACAGTATAACTTGAAGATAGATCGGTAATTGGCTCTCCATCCATCTAGCATTCAGGCTAGCTCCTTCAGGCTTCATGCTTTCCTTCTTCTTCTTCACAGCGTCGCAGATCTCCTTGAGACGCCGAGAGTCTGCGTCTCCTCGGCAAAGCTCATCCGGCAAGGATTCCAGTACAAGTACAACACTCTCGAGGAGATATACCATGATGTCGTGGATTACGCTAGGGCCACTGGGATCCTGCCTGCGTGATGCCCCTGCGCCCTGCCCCTCCCCTTCATTTGGATCTGCTGCTGAAAGTGCATAATTGGTACTCATGTTTCTCTAGTGTCTGCTAAATTCGAGGGTTTTTATCTGCTTCATTTTGTGATGATGATGATAATAATCATGATGATAGATAGCCAATTTATGCATGTACTAGCCACCTTTCACGATATATGTAGATCCAGCCTTGAATCTCGCTCTTCTTCAGTTTGTCATTGTAGTTCAGTTGATTTATGGGGGACGGTGCCTATTAAGGTTAGATAATTGGATGTGCATTTGCGAGGTGGCTTCCGTACGCAAGAGAAGAAACCAATCACGGAGTTTCATTTTGGCTAAGATGCTGCTAGAGAGGTTGACTTTATATATTTAGTGTTCATCTGAAGGGTCACTGGAGGTCTGCGCAGCTAGTATTCATGTCGTTTGCTAATAAGTAAATTTGCTTGTTCAGGATATTTCAGTTGTTCCCCGTTGATGGGTATTCTTTAGAAATATTTCTAAAAAGATACTGAAGAATTGTTGTTGGATTCCTTGCATTTGCCACCAAATTATCAAGCATACTTCTTCGTTGCAGGTTTCTGAAAACATGGAGAAAACAATCTGTCAGTTCTTGGTTTTGGACAACTGAATCAGATCGCCTAACGTCTGCCAAGCGCCCGGAAATTGTTAATGATCGCATTTGCATGATTAACAATTCGCATTCGTAGACACAAAGCTTGTGTTTTGTTGCATTTATATAAAGAACAATCTTACAAGCCTAAAACAAGGTCGAACATTCGGACTACTCAAGACATGACCACACACAACAGCCGTAAGACAAACATTACACAAAAACACCACCGTACCACCCTCGGCCTAGATGCCATCCGTACAAGTGCATAAGATGCGAGAGACCTAGCCATCCTAGAAAAGATGGCAAGCCGACAAAATTGTGGAATGTCCTTGCACTTTGGGGGCGTCCTCGCCATGCCGGGGCAACCTCAAAATCCCACTGAACCGTCCATAAGGACCCAATGGTCTCGAACGGGCATGAAAGACTTCCACACCGAAGGAAGAGGCCACACAACCACCAACGCTGCTCACAACTTCAATAGTTCTCCACCATGCCTTGCCACACCCCTTGCATGTAGCAACATACGTCTTAACATTTACAACCGTTCGACGAAACTCATCGATTGTTGTCATGTGGCCAAGCCACCAAAGGGAACATACAACATGAAAGCGACCCGGGCTTTACAACCGCGCCACCGGAGGCAATGACAGGCCTTCACCCTAAGAAACATGACCATCATACATGAATTAATGCTAAACCCCCCAAGCACAGTGGTATGGTCCTAGCTCTTCCTGTGACCGCGCCAACATGGATCTGGTTGGCCCGCTGACCGCCAGCAGAGGCCGCCACACGCCATGTATCTCGAGCAGCTTGAGCTTGCCATGGCGACCGCCCAGATGAACTGGCTAATGGCCTGAAGGGAAAGTGCACAAATAAACCGAACATGCATTCCCACAACCAGTATAGGACGTCCAACTGTGTTGTAGATTCCTGGAAAACTTTTGCAAAATAGTCCCTCCAATTCAGAAAGTTTTTATGGTTTAGACCTCACCATCTCAAGCACAGGAACACAATTGTAATTTAGCTTTGGCAAAATGCACAACATTAGCAAGCAATTGTCATTAACAGATTTTTAGATTTTTTCCGTCAATTAACAAAAGTCTCATTAGATCCGCCTCCACTTGTACTAAGCTGAGAAAATGTTTGTGATTCCAAATCCCTGAAAACCAAGTTATTTCAAAGAGTCCACCATAAACACCTATACATGGCAATTTCAAACCATTCAAGTAAATTTGCATGTGCTACCTTTAAAACTTTCAAACACTCCTTAATTTGTTATGCATCAACATAAATCTTTTTGAATTCTTAAATTTCCAATCGGATCCGTGCATCAAAAGAAATGCATACATTTTTTTGCGGGTAAATTTTATGATCCCTGTATTAACAAAAAAAATTGACCCACGGATTAACAAAAAAATCCATGGAAAAACAAAATTCAGAGCCATGGATAAAAAAGAAATACAGATCTAGATCAATCCAAAACCATAGTTTGGATCTGCCTCAATAAAAGAAAAGGCAAACAACAAAACAAAGGGTGGTCATCTGGTGAAATAGAGATGGCGAGGCGTACACACCCATATCCAATATTGAAGTTCGCTGATCTGGCCGGAACCGCCTCACGGTGGTCGCCAGTCCTCGGATCTGGCCGGACACACCTTGCCGGTGGTTGTTGGATCTGATTGGACGCGCCTCCTTCCAGCTTCCCCACCGCCTCCACCTCCTCGTCGGAGGTCGTTGGAGGTGGGAAGTGAGAGAGATGAGAGTAAGAGGTGGTAGAAGAAAATGATCAGGATTAGGGATTTTGAGTGCTGTCATGTTCCTTTTATAGGTGTATGGAATTGTATTTTTATCCAAGTGTAGGGACCTTTGTGCAAAAGGCCGTCAGGTTGAGAATGGATGTCCCTGATAATCGGTGACCGGAACATCCAATCCAACTAGTTGCGGAAAACGGCGTTTCACACATGGTTGCTTGCCGACGGGCGCCGAGCTTTGCAGAAGACACATCCGAGCTTCGGCTGCTTGTTTTACTGCAGTCATAATGAGATTGCAGAGCACGTATTCTTGTTTTGCCATTACGCTGAAGAGGTTTGGGCGTTTGGCTAGAGATGAATCTATGAGACATGCTCATTCAGTGCCCGCTCAGATCAGAGCATATTGTGTTGAAATGATTGAACTCCATCTCTTTGCTTCCGAGACTCTACGCTATTAGGGCGTGACCCCATCTGCTTGCTGGACTCCGCTGTCGGAAGGAACGTTAACGGTATGTGTCAATGCATCGTAATCCGGAACCACATATATAGGTGCAGCGATCTTCAACAGGAGATTACGACGCCAGAAATGGCAGAGGCGTTGGCCTTCACCGCGCGGTATCTCTAGCTGTCGAGGAAGGTTCAGACAAGATTGTGATAGCCTATGACTGTCTATCATTGAAATTAACCTTCAGAGCTGGACCGAAGCTTGGTTGGCGTGGTGGTTCAAGATTTCCTTCGAGCATACTTTCCGGGAATGATGTCACAATGACGAAAAATACGTCAGCCAAGGCCTTCCTGTGTCCAAGGTTTCCTTCCAGCATACTTTTCGTCATTGTAATGAAGCGGCACATGTTCTTGCTCACTCTGACGATCAATTTGTTATTTCTACTTTAAGAAGTTTGCACCAAGTGCATCCCGGAGACTTTGTATAATGACTTGTGCTGTGATTTTTCTTTTGAAATCAGGCAAGAGGCTTGCCGTTCCGTTGATATAGAATAAAAGAATTTATAAGTTTATGAGGAAAACTGACTGAAACCGATACAATAATACAACTCCCCACGCCGGCCCTGAGGCCACGGACCACGCATGCTGACGGCCTAACCGCCCAACCGTAAAGGCCGACACACCTATACCTCAACGCCCCATTTTCTTTTGACGGGTCTTAGCAAGTCCTATTATTGTAACTATTTTCACTTTTTGATTAGCCAATGCTGGCTCTTCTCGTATGAAAATATATATTTCACCAAATTTCACCTACTGAAGAACCTACTGGATCAAATCCATAGGTAAGCAAAATATAATGGTAGGTGAAGAGAAACACAAAGTACAAATTAGTTATTATTTAAAGTATAATAAAATAGAGCCGACATGCCAATTCTTTTTCCTTCGAGAAAACAGCAGTATTGTTGCCTTTCAATTAAAAGAGGGAAGTTTACAAAATAAAATTACAAGTGCGCTACAAGTGAGGAAGCCCGTAGCAAAAACTCACAAAGAAAAACATACTACTACATCCGGATACGTTTTACGGTCCCGAGAGGTAGCTTAATTTGATGAGAGCTCCGTCAAATGTTTGAATAAAAGGTTGAAGTGGAAACGAACACTAACTTAAATATGATGAGAACTTAGTATGAATAATCCCATAGCCATCTGTGATACTTTTTTAGCCAATATATGTTGCTAGGGCAGATGAAATATCTTGACTAGTTGCTTGGCAGAGGGCGTCTCTTGTAGTTTACCATGACTTTCCCTTTAGGCTCTGGTAAAAACTTGCTCCAGTCTGGCTTGGGAAACGAGGAAATCAGCTCGAGTTCAAAATTCCTCAACAAATGGCTAAAAATAATTTTGAGTTGCATGTAAGCATACGACTCGCCACCGCACGCATGCCTGCCACCACCAAATGATGTGTAAGAGTATTTACCACCAGCTTTGTCCTCCTCCCTTCCTGTCCGAAACCGATCTGGATCATACACCTCAGGATCCTTGTAAATGTGTGGCAACATACCATTCACCATTACAAGGTTTACTAATGTGTGGCCTCTTGGAACACCATATTCATTGCCTTCTTTTGTACGCACGGTGATGTCCTTCTTTACCTGGCGGACCAACGATGGTAGAGGAGGGTGCATTCTTGCCGCCTCCTTGATGCAACTATGCAGGGTGCCCATCTCTAACAAAACATTGTAGTCTATCTTGCCATTGTATTTACTAATCATCTGCCTTTGCTCCTCTAAAGCAGCATCAAGGTACTTTGCATGGCTCAAAAGGCATGCCCCAGTCCATGCGCTTGTCATGGCGCTTGTGTGTTTTCCGGCGAAGATCAAGCCGAGCATCATCCCGCTGACCTCTTCTACATTTGTGCCGCGGCCATTTTTATATGTTGAATCCATAAATGACTGGAGCACATCCTCCTCAACATGGTTGGAGCTCTTACGTGCCCTCACAACCTCAGAGATAATCTCTGTAAGCCTTATCCGTGCTCTGTCACGCCGGCGGTTTACCGGAATTGGGATGTACGGGAACATGAAGCTGGCAAAGTTCACACCTTCCTCAATCAGATGAAAATTTGTGCAGAACTGGCCGAACATCTTCTCTCGAACCTCTCTTCCAACAAGGCATCGACTTGAGATGAGCATTAGTAGCTCCTCAAATTCATATTTCAGATCAACAACCCCTTCTTCTCCCCATTTTGCAAAGTAGCTCTGTGGAAAACAAATGCATTATCAGACCAGGGTTTAAATCCAATAGTTTCATATACCGTAGCAAACATACATGACACGTAGTTTCTGAACCTCGCATGCATGAGTAAACACAAGTACATGACACATATAGACTTTTGAAGGAAACGATAATAGTGTTTGCCCCAAGATTAAAATAAATGTTGACCGACACGTTTATTTTGTCAGCCCGGTAAAGATATGATGTGTACGTGTCCTACCATCTTAAATGTTTTGAGTATTAATTTCAATCATCTCTGATTAAAAGTAACATGTTTGCAGCATAGATATAGGAAAATGGCTTCATACTATTCAGAATACGAAAATGTTCATTCAGAAATCTTATTATAGGCTAATGTGGTTTATTTCTCAGGGCCGGCCGGCATGCATGTCAATAAACTGACTGACCCAGATTAATTGCAGTCGGTGTACAAAGATATAATGACTCATAAGGGCAAAAAACACTAGTATGGCCATTTATAAGTGTATTTACTTTAATACTAACTGAAAAAAGACCAGGGTAACTATGTACGTTGATTAACATGTAGTAAATGAAGTACTTGACTTAAGTTTGTGCTCAGAAATGAAATAACTAAAACGACCAATGTGGTAAAAAGAGCATATAGGTGTTGGTTTGTTATTCACCTCCACTTCTTGAAGCATCGGATCAACATAGCTTCTGAGTTTTGCTGGCCTTAGAGACTCAATAAAGAAGCGAGTTTGCTCCATTCGGGTAGCGTAATCTACAGCGAAGCCCATCTCTTTGCCAAACATGGGAACTGTGAACTCATTTAAATTACCTTGTGTAACTTCTGACTCCAAGCTTTGGAAGAAAGCACCGGAGGCCTCCTGCCCAACTAAGAAGGTTGTACTTTTCCAAAGAAAACTGATTGTGAATGCACTGCCAAGCTTGTTATATAGATAACGCATTGTAGCTTCAGGGCCCTCTTTAAACAGAGTAGGTAAGAGTCCCAGAAGAGCAATACCCTTCACCTCAGGTGGAGGTGGTGGTGTACCCTTTCTCCTACTTCCAATCTTGGTGAGAACTGTTGTGATGAGGAAAAGAGCTATGCAGAACCAGACGGTGCTAACTGTCAACTCCATGTTGTAATTCTCTGGTGCTCGAGGGTGATCTGATTGGCGCTACAAGAACCTGAAGATCATGTGCTTATGTGGTTGATTATCGCTAGATAAATTAGAATAATATACTTCTTGTCCAAGTAAACAGACATAGTATGACAAATCTATGTAGTTAAGATAATAAACTCCATTTTCAGAATAAATGCAAGGAAACCCAAAGATCATACCCATCGTATCCAAAATAAAAATGGATGTGTCAATCAACTCAGAAGCCAAAAGGAGAAAGAGGCCATTACTACCGACCATTTCGTAAACATCAACGAGAAAGGTTCACTGGATCATCATATTCGAGATGACTTCATGGAGCAAGAGGTCAAACCAGCAACTTTTTTTTCTATCCTCGAAACAGGCTTTCGACCCTCTTTATAAATAAAGCAACCACTAACAAAGTGCTGGGATTCCATGGTTTCACTAGGATTTTTTCATATATTATTGGTGCATTGGCAGATAAGAAATCACGATGGTCATCAACAAATAAACACACTTAGGATACATTTGGAAATTTTATTGCCTCTAGAGCAACATGTTCCCATTAACTAGATGGGTTTATGTAAAACACACTTACTCCGGAACCACTAGGTTAACTTACTCCGACAGTTTTTAGTCTTGGAGAAAATTGGTATGGAACCGGGGCATGTGCTGCCACCAGATTAACAAGAGTTGTGTGAGGATATGATTGGCAAGTGTTCACTATGTTGCTTAACTTGGCCACTAGCGCTGATACTGAAGCTTAATATTAGACTTTCTAAGGGTTGTGAATCACTAACTAACTAGTTGGAATGATGTTGGACTTAGTGGGAGTACTTCAGACGAAAAGGTTTATGTGAGTTTTATTTATGAATACCGGCAGGTCTAATTGTGTTTGCATATCTGTGCTGTAGATCAACGACACCACAACACTCTCCAATTATCCAATTTTATTTCGAGATATATCCTGGAGAGGAAGATAAAATTAATGGAAAACTCTACAAACTAGCATCCCAGGCATGAGCACAACCAAAGGTCCTATACAGATCGATTGGCAGATGTAACTAGCTACAGCACACATCATGCATACAACCAAAGGTAACTATGCATACCTGAATATAAGAGATATCTTAAATTACTTACACTATATATGACACAAGAGATAGTACATCATGCATACCTGAACACAGCCTTTAGCCCCCCTCCACGAACGCACCAACTTCACTCTACGGACAAGGATGTCTACCAGCAAAGTGAACTCCAATCCTTGCTGAATCCATTGTGGCCACACTGGTGTATCCATATATATAGCCTTCAGCCCCAAGATTGCTAAACATACTAGCAAGAGCATACTAATAAATTAGCAATGATATAATGCAGATTGCCGGCCCAAGATTAATTGTGCAAAGTCAATGGTGTTAAGCTGGTACTTAGTTGTGGAGTATCTCTATCCGAATATGTTACCAATATGATAAGGAGCGTGCTAGCATCCATGTTTCCTTTCACACACACCTACATGGTTGTACCCCACTACTCTATAATCTATCTCTCTCGTTATTATAACCTATGCTAAGGATATCGCTTTCCCAGGGTGATGGAAAACCCAGAACTAGTATAGATAAAATGATCACAATTTGTCTGTTGCACCATGTATCATAATAAACAATAGGGCCAAACAACTTTTCAAAATTTTAGTTTAAAATGGACAAAAGGTTTTTTTTATGTTGTTGTTGTTGCATTACACACGGTTAACAAATATGTTTGTTATTCTCAGTTCTATCTGTCCAAGCTATTAGAGCACCTAAGTATAGTAATATATTTCGCGATATGGTGAGCTGTTCCTTGATCCCAGGAAGCATCTATTATGATTATTAGGTGGCACAAGGATCCATCATAAATAGATTACTAATAGCATGCCCAGAACGAGCTCATTAGAAAACAAAGTTGTAATCTCTGAGATCTGATGAATTGATATGGGAAAGGGTTGACTCAAGATCTAGCGTAGTATGTATCGTTCCACGCGAGTCATGCAACGGTGCATATTGTAATTTACACTGCAATATAGAGTTGTCCATTATGCCAAATGCGTATAGTTTTGCTCAACAAACCAGAGCTTCTTAAGATCGCTGTATAGGCCGTGTGCGTTGTGTCTGGGGATATCAGACAAGCTACGTGGTATGCCAGAACATGCAGGCGACGCTTTTCACACGATCGCCTTTCACACGAGGATATTATTCCCTTGGCTGCAGGGATGCCTACTTGTTAATATCGAAGAAATTACAAAATTGATACGGTGAGATTAAGAGATTTCTGTTGACCCTCAGTTAAGTTAGTTATACATGGAAGATGTTGTTTTATGGTGATCCAAATTCATATGATGAAGTGAAGTGAGCGGCTAACTTCGGAACGAAGCGGAGGCCCGTCGCCGGGAGGCTTGGGCCGTAACCGACTTAGGGTTTCTGCCCTCTATAAATACATCTTGTAAGTCGCCTGTTGGGGTAAGCCAAAACCCACGACGTTTGTAACCTCACCCCGATATAGTGAAGATTGCTGGCTGGCGCCCGTGGTTTTTTCCTCTCCTTTGTTTGGAGGGGTTTTCCACGTTAAAATCTCGTGTCCCCGTTGGTTTGATCGTTCCGCTCTTCGTCGTTTAGAAGAGATAGTGGGAAATCTCAACATATCTTATTACACGGGATACACAACATGACATTGCTGCTCCAGCTGTTGAAATCCACAGCGCATATTGAGAGGCTGTTGGCATCATCACATGCATGATGATTTGTTGTTTATCGAAAAAGATCGCATCGGATCCGGGTGTACCTGCAAACTGCACCTCAGGTGTCTTTGCGAAATGGTATAAATTCCATCCACTGTCTGTTCTTTGTGCTTCACCTCTAACTCTACTGCTCTCGCTTCCGCTGCACGATCATCGCACGATCAGTCAGAGAGAGTCAATCATGGACCACCATGCAGATCACTCCGAGGAGAAGGGTGACAACACTGGAACATGGAGCGTCCCCGTCATCGACCTCGACGTGCTCGTCAATGGCGACGCTGGTCAACGGTCCCAGATGATCAGGCACCTCGGCTGGGCGTGCCAAGAGTGGGGTTTCTTTATGGTACGTACGAGTAGCAGTGTAGCACGCAGATTTGCATTTCAGGTAAGCCTAGTAGTGTACTGCTTATTGTTCAAAACTTATATACGTACGTGTGTGTGAGAAAAGGTCGTCAACCATGGTATTCCTGCGTCACTCCAAGGAGCAACCATGGATGCCTGTGAGGAGATGTTCACTTTACAGACGGAGGAAAACGCCGAGAGCGAGTACACGGGTGCCACCCCGATGGCCCCTGTTAGCATCGGGACGACTTTCAGTTCTCCTATGAATAGGAACTACGTGAAGATTTTCACGCATCCCGATTTTGTTGCCCGGAGCCCGGAGAAGCCCGCAGAACTAAGGCACGGAAACGAATCATTTGTTACTCGTTGTTGTTTGACAATTCAAATAAACTAGCATGGTGGCCCTGGCAAATGCGAGGGCATTATTCTTAATATATACAAAAGTATTAAGTATATATGAATTATAAACAAAATAGTTTAGACATTGCGAGAGCATGCATAATATTTCATTTAAGAATGCACTAATATTATTTATCATGTTATTATATAAATATTTGTTTGGATTAAAATATCTAAAACATCTATAAAACATATTTAGTGTTCCATAGAGAATTATATTATGTGGAAAGGATTAATATTCTTCTAGTGAGCAAAGATTTCATGGTAAATAGAAATATCACCTGTGTGGGGGAACCTATTTTAGTTATCTTTAAATCGTGACTAAATTATTACATCAGGATTAGAAATCCTATCTGTGACACAATGTATGTTATATTGTTATGTACGTGGTTATATTGGTTCAAAGGGCGTCACGTTTAGCTATTTATTATGTTCATGAACTAAAGTTCTCATAGACATTGAAAAGACAAAAATATAAGCCAAATAATTCTAGGACTGTGGTAAATACTATAGTAGATAAAATCTCACCAACGTAGAACCTTTTAGCTGACATTTCCCTAATAAAATACCATTTCACACATGCTAAAACAATGTCATTGACTTTTAACCATATGTAGTGCTCGCTTCTCTTCATCCCATCTTTTCATTGTACTCTCATGCGGGTACATAGTTTTCATGTAAGATATTAAAGTTGAAGAAAAGATTACTCGGATAATACATAGTCTAAAAATTTAACCGCATTATTTATCATATTATATAAATATTTGTGTAGATTAAAATCTAAAATATATTGAAAATATATTTAGGGTTCCATAAAGAATTATATTACATGGGAAGGATTACATTGTTCTAATGACCGCAAATTTCACGGTAAATAAAAATATTACCTATGTTGGGGAACTTATTTTATTCATCTTGAAATCATGCGTGAATTATCACTTCAAGATTGCAAATCTTATCTGTGAGATAATGCATGTTATGTACGGGGTTACATTGGTTCACGGGATATCACCTTTAGCTATTTATTATGTTCATGAACTAAAGTTTTTGTTTCATAGATAACGGAAAGACGAAAATCTATGTCAGATAATTCGACGATTGTTGTAAATACTATGGTAGATAAAATATCACCAACGAAGAACCTCTCAATTGACATTTCCCTAACAAAATACCATGTCATATGCTAGAATAATGTCATTGACTTTTAACCGTATATAGTGCTCTCTTCACGTCGTCGCATCTTATTCATTGTACTCTCAATATGGCACATAGTTTTGAAGCATGTAAGAATTAACACATATACTTGTTCATGTAACATAATAAATTAAAGAAAATAATACTCAGAAAGTACATAGTTTAATCATTTAACCGTTTTGTTTATCAGCTTATATAAATATTTTTTAGATTAAAAATCTAGAAAATATATTTAGGGTTCCATAGAGAAATATATTAGATGGAAAAGATTAATAGTTCTAGTGACCACAATATTTCAGGGTACCATGGTGGCTTTATTAGACACTCGTATATTGCTTTTAGTCTATAATAGATGTAACCTGTGTGAGGGGGAACCGATTTTAATCATCTTTAAATCATGTCTGAATTATCAGCTCAAGATTAGAAATTGTATTAGTGAAACAATATATGTTATGTACATGGTTATATTCGTTCAATTTAGACAACTAAGTTCAGATAGCAAGCTGACATATATTTGTTTTTTGATGTTACACGAACACATGGTTAAAATATCGAATATAGTTTGAATAAATAGTCTTGATCGATACAGTTGATGTCTACATATGTTAGGATATCGCTAGATGAGTCCTAGATGTAGTTAAAGATGTTTTAATGCTCAGATGATGATATATACAATTATGAAGACATTAAATTTGACATGCTAATCATAAGGATCTACATATTAATATGTGTATGAAAATAGATGACTTTTTTACAGAAGTCCGGAATAGAGTTTTATTGATATATAGGGAAACTACGTCATATGTTCATACTTTGTCAATTACTTCCCTCATCCCTTGGTTCTCAGATACTCGACGCCCTCGGTCTACATTAGAAGTAGGTAAGTTGTAACTTGTTATTGGTTAGGCTTACATTTTTGGTTACGAACGCTAAATTACTGATAATCAACTATAAAAATAATAGTAAATTGTCTTGAACTATTTTATAGCTGAGTGATTTTGTTGCTTTGCCTAGAACCATGGAGTGATTTTGTATTTACATTATTTTTGCCAAGAGGCAGTGGTTGATATAACACCAAAACAACACCGATGCTTTCCACAAAAGAAAAATATTACATCGACATATTAATTTTTTTTAGTTAAATTGATATATTAGCCGGTAGGCATGGAAGTACCCAACCGACCAAGTTACATGGAATCATGGATAAGCCATTTTACACACTGATTTGCATGTACGTGGGTGTCGTTTGGCATATGTAACTTGTACATCTGATCTCTTATGATGCACATGCATGTTTCCTGGTGTAACACGGAACAAAAGCACTCAGTTTTTTTTCACGCAGTTTCATGTTGGTGTCCACGGGCCACGGCTGGAAGACAGAAAACAAGTACAGAGAGGATCCAAACATTGACACGTTTAATTAATTACCGACCCACCTTTTAGATAAACTGTAACATATTAAACGTGTCTAGAAACCTTCACTGTTACGTAATTAATTAAATCTTAGCCACATATTTTAGATCAAACCGTCAAACTAATTCTGATGATGTGAATTAACGTGGTGTCCCGAAAAACTAACTCATTTTGCTTTTAGTATATAACTAGCACAGGGGCCCTCGCAAATGCGAGGGCGTCACCTTTAATATTTTTGAAATTGTTAAGTTACCTTTTCTCTTATAATACAAACTATATCCATCCCATTTAATTAACCCTTTCATTAAAAATACACGATATTTTAAATATGGGTATAGACCTAAATGTGTAACGTTGTGAACTTTCTACATGTCTGTATTTCCAAGAAATAACAAATAATTGTTATAAAACAATTTAATGGCAATATCCTACTATTTTACCGTGAAACATCTTAACCTTCTTAATCATGATTCGTATAGTAAATCATGATAATCCTACCTATAAAGTTGGCTAAAACCTCTAGAATTTTGTTTGTTGCGAGGATATAAAAATATATGGCGAAAGGTTCCACTTTATCAAGATCCGAGCAAAAGCTAATTCTTTTCTTACGCCACATCGTAAACTCATTATACATACTTCAATGTTCTAGAGTTAATTAAGATAAACAATAGAATCATGACACTAAAAATGTATTCATGTCTCTTTGGTCTTCAAACCATACATAAGAGTATTACATATGTCCTATGGATGGAAAATTCTGATAAAGAAAATGCAACACACATGTAATCTTTGAATTTATGGACAATTGAGGTTTTGATATTTAAAAAGTCCATGTCACATATTATATAACATATAACCTCGGTTACTTTAAACCGGATTTATTGCTATTTTAATGTAGTATATTTTTACTCACTTCCGACAATCCCTCATTCGCCATACTCTCTGAGTGATACATATTTTTGATCTCATGTAAAAATTACTACATGGAGTTACATGGCTAATCGTTTCATGTACCATACTTATTTAGAAAAGATACGTGTATGGTACATAGTTTCAGTATTTTAGTTAATCATCAACTTATTTTGATTCATATCACGAATAATGTTTAAATTTGCACCACAAAATTCTAGTCATCATGTTATTACGTTCTTTGTCGCATCTCATTATAACCAATACTTTGGTCAACTATTTGATTTGCATGGTGTAACTTTCTCTTTGTAAAACCCACTCTTTAACCCAATATTTGTACTATATCGCTCACTTTCATATGTCGTGTCATGAAACATCACTACTGAGAGCGTCGTTTTGGCAACTTCATTAGTCATAGTTGTTTCTACAACCTTGCTATTTTCTGTGATGTCTCATAGTAAAATTTAAGTATGAATACCCACAAATATGTAGGTTGAAGTAAACCGGTGAAACTTTTGGTTGTGAAGAGATTAAGTTATGGAACATGTTTACTTTAAACACTTTTAAAAGATCTAGTGACTCCGCACTTTTTGGGCACATACTGACATCTCCCATATATATATGACCGCCAAATGAGAGCCAATGTAATCATATGTTGTTGCTTGCAGTCTTCTGCCACATTATCTAAGACTTAATTTTTGTAACCTCAAAACCTTCTCGAAACCAATGTTAACACACACAACATTGAGGCTGTCCAAGATACAATATCAACTTGTCAGGAACAAAAAAAATGCGCATATGACAATAATAATAGCGTCTTGGCACCTAGCACAATCCACCAACACACAATTCTCGAGTAGTAGCCAGTTAATTAAGAATTGCGTTATGATCTAATGGGTCTATGAGAGTACGACTACTCTTCGGATTGATCTGATCGAGCGATCCAGCCAAGGCTGATCATGGTGAGCTACTTCTGCGGCGGTAGCACGATGCAGATGCAGGGGAGCAATGTATGAAGCTGGTGTTCCTCGACGGGCTCGTGGAGACAAAAGTACTACGTTGTGCCTAAGAGCAGCGTGCAGAGTGCAATCGTATTTTGGATAGATAAGATCATGCATGGTGACATATTACTTGTAATTTGTTTGAAGTGTGATGACGACGGTAAAGATATATACTACCTCCCTCCAGAAATAGTTGAGACAAATTTGTATAAATATGGATGTATTTTGGTATAAAGATATATTCATATTTGGGCAAATCTGTGCCAAATAGTTGGACTGAGTGGAGTGACTTGCGTGTACTACGTGGTAGACTGGTAGGGCAGAAGAAGAAAGGCAGGCCCTCGTACGATCGTACAACCAACTCAATCCATCTAGCTAGTTGTTGGCTCTTTTTCCTATCCATTGCTCGGCCGGCCACCTGAGTCCTAGTTTGTTACGATATAGAGTACTTTTTGAATGGTTGTTACGATATAGAGTATGTTAGACGGAATAAGATCTTCAACACGGATCGTGTCAACTAAATAACATGTTTACGTTACTACTAATTCTTTATTAAAATATAACCGTAAATTTTAGATCTAACCGTCAAAAATAATTTGGGTGATGTGGCTTAACGTGGTGTCTCTATTACACATCCTTATATTGCTTTTAGTATATAACTAGCAAGGTGGCCCTCGCAAATGCGAGGGCATCGTCTTTATGGTATTTAATCTCCTCATGATATTTATTTATTGTGTCATAGATAATGAAAACCTGAAATTATAAGCCAATAGTCTTTCTACCTACCACAAAACTTATATGAGGTAAAACATTGCACAATTGAGATAAATGTTTTGACTAATTCAGTGTAGGAAGAATAAATTGCTATGACTATTCTGAATAATACCATGTCACATATTTTGTTGCGCGGGCATTGTCTTTAATATTTTAGTGGCTCCAAGGAATTAAATTTAGTTTTCATTGTTATCACATTATGTTCTAAGAATAAATACGGCTCTAACACCATAAACTTCTAGGTGAAGGATTATTACATTATTTTTGTAAACACCCATGTATGCTATTTGCGTCATATTATATTGGTAAACATATATGATGTTAGATTAGTAGGCAAGGTTAATATCTATATTATGTATATATAGTTACAAAAAATTCGTATTTTGGTTGAATTAAATTGTCTTTAGTATGTTGAGGCTCCAAGGAGTTAAATTGTGCTTTCATAGATATCACATTATGTATTAAGAACAAATACGACTCTACAACCATAAACTTAAATATGACATGTGTAGATACGTACTATCTTCTACATTAATTTCTAGGCCAAGAATTATTAAGTTATTTTTACAAACACCCATGTATGCTATTTGTGCGACCTTGTATTAGTAAACATAACTGTATTTTCTGTGTCCATATTATATATAGTTACACAAAATCGTATATTGATTGAAATAACAATGAGAGTTTTGAATTTGTTAACGCCAACAAAAATGATGTAGTAAAGAATATATCACATATGTCGGAAATATTTTTAATTTATGGGTCACAAATAATTGTGATTTGGGGTATACTGAGTATTCACCATTCATATGTTGTTTTATGTTTTGAAATACTGATTATAAATGCATATATTTTTTAGAACTAATGTATGGTTGTATGGCTAGAAGGGAGCTTGTATCCATAATCACACCATGTCAACTCCCTCTATAATAAAGAACATATAACAATTTTGATTGTGCGACTCATTGGTATACATATCTCACCACAACTCATCTTCATGCCTTTTGTCACTTCATATGCACAATCATCACATTTTTCATGATCTCTTTTAGTTCTTGTTCCACATATTATTTGATCCCTACTTTGTGCATGTCTCTATTATTAATGTTAGATTTATAAATATTTTCTATCATGTATTGTTGGTGTTACTTATGAATATATATTTATTAGAGTCCCCAAATTGTATAAGAAAGTATCCGTCAAATCGACAATCAGAAGACTTTTTCTTAGGAATTTCTATTATCTCTATGTTTTGAAGTTTTATTATAGACTATGATTTATCATACAATATATTAATTTAAGAATAACCTGATTATTTATGGTGTTAGCTATTTTATCAATGGTGATGTGCCCATATTGTCTATATGCACAAAGTTACAAAATAAACAACCAGGAATCATGTTCTTATAATTAATTGTAAGTTTGTGAAAATGGTGTGTTTGCTATGTAGGCGTGGAACTTTAAAATTTATGTCTCATCGCGCTAAGATGCGCAACCTTCAAAAATATGTTTTCCATGAGTTGATTTTTGAACCATTCATACACTTCTATATTACAAATTCGAAATTAGAAATATGGTTGTTTTGGAGAACCAACATGTGTTAGGATAGCCAGAAGGGTGCTTCCATTTCCAATCACCACATATCAACACCCTATTTTTTTACTATGTGCGTCTTATTAAGTGAGATTATCTTTTAAATGGAAGATGTGACGTTCTTTTAAATGGAAAATGTGACGTTCTTATTGAAACTTCCCAACTTTGGTCTTTTGTATAGTCGTATTGGTTGCCGAGATACGATGAATCCTTGAGCAATGTTTTCACTAAAATGATTGTCAAATTTAATCTTCTGTGTTTATGTTTTGTAATTAATACATTATAAGTGTAATTATTTGTTGGAAAATCGATGTGTGGTTAGATGGGTAGGAAGGTGTTAATTTTCAACCCACCAACTGAGATAAAACATAACTTCTTCTGTTTCGTAATATAAAACCTCTTAGGTATATTTTTAGGTGGACTACATACGAGCCAAATGAGTGAACTTACATACTAAAACCAAATACATCTTAATATGTATGAATCTAAATATTCTTATAAGTCTTATATAAGACCGAAGGTAGCATGTTTTTGCACCGCGTGTCTAGCTAAGCATACTATATTTTGAACGGCAAACCTACATCACCTTCAAAAGTGGTGAACTTGCAAAGTGTGTATGTGTACCACCATATTCTAAAAACATAACCATTTTGTTGTATGTTAAGCAGTAGATTTTGGAAGCAGTTGATAGGATGTTATGAATTGTACACAAACGACATGTCCCGTTGTTTCTGCAATTTGATACATCTAACCAATACACGTTTCGTGATACCTAGCTACGTGGGACATTTTTTTTGAATGAGCCAGTTTTTTTTTTTTGAGGTACGATTGGCTTGGGCTGATTGATAGTATGTACATGCATGTTTTTTTTCCTTTTAAACGGGGGACGTCTTTCTTTTTAATATGAGACAGGTGGTTTTTTTTTATCTGAGCCAGCTGGTTATTTTTTGGAGGTATGATTGGCTTGGGTTGGATTGATTGATAGTACGTACGTGCAGTATTCCTTTTAAACGTGGAACATTTTTTTTTAAACGTGACCCAGCTAGTTATTTTTTGGAGATACGATTTGCTTGGGCTGATTTTTTTTGCCGTGATTGGCCTTGGCTAATCGATAGTACGTACGTGTAGTTTTTTCCTTTTAAATCAACGTCTTGGATAGATCAGATTAAACGTGTCAAACTGAATATTGAGATTACGTAACTATAATTATCTTGTTATATCTTAGCCACATATTTTAGATCTAACCATCTAAATAATTTAGATGATGTGGCTTAACGTGGTGGCTCAAAAAACAAACTCATTTTGCTTTTAGTATATAATAGAAAGAATGTTAAGCAGTAGATTTTGGAAGCAGTTGATAGGATGTTATGAATTGTACACAAACGACATGTCCCGTTGTTTCTGCAATTTGATACATCTAACCAATACACGTTTCTTGATACCTAGCTACGTGGGACATTTTTTTTTTGAATGAGCCAGTTTTTTTTTTGAGGTACGATTGGCTTGGGCTGATTGATAGTATGTACATGCATGTTTTTTTTCCTTTTAAACGGGGGACGTCTTTCTTTTTAATATGAGACAGGTGTTTTTTTTTTATCTGAGCCAGCTGGTTATTTTTTGGAGGTATGATTGGCTTGGGTTGGATTGATTGATAGTACGTACGTGCAGTATTCCTTTTAAACGTGGAACATTTTTTTTTAAACGTGATCCAACTAGTTATTTTTTGGAGATACGATTTGCTTGGGCTGATTTTTTTTTGCCGTGATTGGCCTTGGCTAATTGATAGTACGTACGTGTAGTTTTTTCCTTTTAAATCAACGTCTTGGATAGATCCAGATTAAACGTGTCAAACTGAATATTGAGATTACGTAACTATAATTATCTTGTTATATCTTAGCCACATATTTTAGATCTAACCATCTAAATAATTTATATGATGTGGCTTAACGTGGTGGCTCAAAAAACAAACTCATTTTGCTTTTAGTATATAATAGATAGATAGATACTCCTTCTGTGCAAAAATAAGTGTATCAAATTTACCAAAAAAAATATATCTAGATAAAACCATATCTAGATACATCTTATTTTTAACAAACTTAATACACTTATTTATGGATGGAGGGGGTATACTTTTTGCTGGACCATCCCTTACAAAAGATTGTTTTCTTTGCCAGAGAAAATGTTACCGAGTACACTCGCACGAGACGTCTGATGCTAGACCGAACGACAGCCATCTCAGAGAGTCTAGGGCTTAACGACGGTCGCATCGCCGAAGCACTAAACCTACAGGAATGCTTTCAGTTCCTCGTCTGGAACCAGTACCCGCCGACTGGCCGAGCAATCGGGTTGCCGCCTCACACAGACCACGGCCTCCTCACTCTGCTCTTCCAGAACGGCGTCTACGGCCTCCATGTCCAGAAAAATGGTCGTTGGATCCTCGCCAAACCCATTCCCAACTCGCTCTTTGCCATCGCCGGTGATCAACTCGAGGTGACCAACCAACTGAACGGACCGATCGCCTTGCTCAACTCGAGGCGCCATCTAGTATAGTGTGTGCCACTCCTGACACTTGCTTGCAGATTGTTAGCAACGGAAGGTACAAGGCCGCACTCCATCGTGCAATGGTCCATGGCGAAGAGGCGAGGATGTCGTTCGTGAGTATGATCGGGCCATGCCTCGAAGCCGTCGTCAAGCCAATACCAGAGCTAGCACGGGAGGCACCGCGGTTCGGGGGTATCAGGTACAAGGAGTACATGGAACATCATCTCACCAAAAAGCTCAACGAGAATGAGGCGATGCTCATCGTTCCATGTGCAGGAAATTAGTCTCCAAATTAATTCCTAAGACTCCACTAGCTTATCCAGGTCAAAATCGTGAATAAGAATATCCGTGTTGTAGGACCTCCATATCAGTTTTTTTTCCGGTTGGTTGATTGTTGTTGGCATAAGTGAATTCCTCAACTTGTAGTAGTTTTTTGGTCTTAGTGCTAATATATAGGTCGTTGTCATGTAGTAGATGTTTCGAGGCCAAGCATCTATCAACGGGTTTCCTATATTGGTGGGAGGGCACTTCTCTTTACTGTTTCCTTTTTCTTCTACAAACTAGCATGATGGCTCTTACAAATGCGAGGGTTCCTTTTGCAAGCAAGTGGTATGAAAACATTGGATCTACCTTTCAATCTATATACAGTGAATAGCAGAAAATACTTTCATTTTCTAAACATGTCATCCTAGTCATCCCTACCTTTTTACTATTGAGTATCGTTATTCAAACGAGAGGCCTGATGTTGGACGTCACAAGTCACGACGGACATCTCCGGGAGCACACGACATAGTTTGTTATAGGTTTCTCATATTACACAAATAGGTGCATACTGGTATAGGAAACCATCATGCCGAATGAATTTTTCAAAATATTTTTATAAATATCATTTTCCATTTTTGAAGTGTCTTTTGTGAACAAAATACAAAAATATTGTGCACATTGGTACCCATCTAATTTTCAAAAATAGTAGTACACATTTGATGGACAATCCCAAAAGATTATGTGTTTTCTTGATTTCTACCTAATTTCGCCATTTAAATGAGTTTATGTCGATTTTTTGAAAGTTTTCCAAATTTGAACTATAAGTGCTTGATAGTTTGGTTAGAATTTTTTTATATAAAAATTTTTAAGATACACAGCTATTGGTTATCTCACAGAACAATCGCTAGTTTTAGAAAAATATACCTCTTTCGATGAATAGTCAAGTGGCCATTTTGAGATTATGTCAATTTTCAAAAGTAATTTCGCTTAGTTAAACGACTTTCTATGATGCAAAAGATGATATAGTTATCATATTTGGATTCCTTTCATTTTTCTAATCGATTTGGACATTTTATTTATCAAATTCTAATCTACGGATCAAAAGATATAAATTATTTCAAATTAAATGAAAAAAGTGCATATGCGGACGACATTGCCGTAGGCGTATCCATGAACTCATTACTCATAAGTCGGCCTTATTTTCCTGCTGTCCAGCCCGTGTCTTACGTCGACGGCCTCGATATTTTGTTGTCGACGTATAAGTTCTTTCCCGTAGTGAATAGTATTTTTTTTGATAAAGAGAATATATTAATATCATAAAAACATCAATTACAATCGGCCTCTGCAACAAAGTAATACATTAATGGTAGGACGGACGCACACATCCTAAAAAAGAAAAAGAAAAATCCTATTACAGAATTTCAGTCTTGCAGCAGCAACAAAACCACCCCAGAAAACAACTAATGTCCATTTTTTTCCAAAATCGACACCCCAAAAAGGAAATAATGCACACACACCGTCGTCGCCCGATCATAGATCTTGGGTTTTCATCCTAGAGATAGTCCCACTCTTAAAACAATGACTACACCAATATCATTGTCAGACACAACCAATTAAGTCCAGATCTTAGATTTTCACTATAAAATATAGACTTTAGACTTCACCTGTGTCGATTCCCCCACTTACAAACAACTGCTACAAATCTGACTGAAACAATATCGTAGTGAGTAGTATGAGACGGCATCTACTAGGTTGCGACCAGGAGGATCCTATGATCGTACGTCACATGAGCTGAACTAACTAGCTTGATGATGCTAGCTGCCATATGTCACCAGTATTTTCCAAAATTGTAATTCAATATGTGTTCCTGTCCTAACATGCGTGCATCAATTTGTCTGAATCTCATGGTACTAAACCAGCGCTGGACGGCCGGCCTGTACAAAATATATTGCACGTAATGGCAGATAATTTGTTAAGCCGGTGTACTTCATCGAAATTTGTTATTCGATCGATTCGCAAAATTATATGAAGAGTGATTAGGACTTGTATCTTGTATTTTGCAGTTGGCAATCTTTACTGCATATTAGGTTATATTTATGACAGCATAGTACTTAGTCTTCTCATGACATATTAGTTGCAATATTATATGTGCACGTCACATCACGACTACTGACACCTGAACCTGATACCAGTATCCAGTCCGGCATGATGCTCAGCTAAAATCAGAACAGAGGTGTCCACGGCATGACTACCGACAATTTAATCTTACAAGACTATTTATTTACAGTTTACTTGGAGTCTCTCCCCAGCTTTCTGAGGAAGTCGGTCAAAAAAATTGATAGGCTTCAAACTCAATGTTAGGTTTTTATATGGAAGTCTATCTAAATCTTAGGAGCAGCTTCTTCAGGAAAGGGGCAGCTTCTCGAACAAGTCACCAAAAGAACTGGGCCTTAAATCAGAGCATGCAGCTACTGTTGGCCCGTGGGGTACTTTTATTCTCATATGAGCTATCAAGCATACATCTCGAGTTGGAATCATCACATGTTGATGCCATTAATCAGTTCTATCACATGGAATCCTCACATATCTTCACATTAATGACAACACATATATGTTGATGTCATTAATCGGTTCCATCACATGGAATCCTCACACGTCTTTACATTAATGACAACACACATATATTGACTATATACCCGCTCCGTATTAAAATATAAGATAGTTTACCCTTTTCTGAACTGTATGAATGTTGACGTGTTTTAGTATGTGGATTCATATGTATCTTACACTATATAACAAATTTCGATACATGCGTGACAGAAAATGCTAAAACATATACTGAAGGAGTACCTCATATGTTGTGGAAATGACATAACAAATGTTGACAAAACCGGTTGTGGATGTCGGATCATCTTGCCATCAGGGGGTGGCCGCATCAGCCCCTCTACCAACTTTGCAGATGTGCTCCGGAGACTGGTCTTCACCTTCTCTTCGAGTGCCGCTTTCCCAAAAGGATTTGGACCGAGGCTGCTTCCTGGTTACACTGCCGACGATCATCCAGACCCTTCAATCAACGAAACCGACCATCTTCGACTACTGGAAGGCCCTTGCGGCGGCGCCATCGCCCTCTCGTAAAGGAATGCAAACTGCAATCATCCTCATCACTTGGGAGATTTGGAAGGAGAGGAATGCTAGAATCTTCAACAACAAATTCTCGTCGCCGGCTTCACTACTCCAACTCATTAAGGAGGAGAGTAAGAACTGGATCCTAGTGGGCGCCAAGAACTTGGCTGAGTGTGTGGCCTAATGGGTTTCTTGATTCTGTTTTTCGTTTTTAGGGTTCACTAGGATCTCTCGACTCTTCTGTGTTCCCGCGATTTTTTGAGACTTGGCCTATCTTTATCTTTGCTCCTTCTATATTAATATAAAAGGTAAAGTTTTTGCCTTGTTTCAAAAAAACACAAGAGGCTCGATTGGCATCTACTAGCTTGCGACCTGGATGCATGACAAGAATCCTCTCATGGGGCGCTCCAGACTTCGGGCCGGCGACGTACTAACTAGCTTGATGCTAGCTGCCATGCGGCACAAATATTTTCTAAAATTATAATAATCTAATATGTATTGCTAACCTGACGTGCGTGCATCCACTTGTGTGAATATAATATGTGGCTAAACCAGCGTTGGAGCGGCCGGCCTGCAAAAATATTGCACCTATAATGACATATAATTTAGTTAAGCTGTTTACTTCGTCGTATCTTGCTCTTCGATTGGGAAAATTACATGAAGAAGAGTGGCTAGGACTTGTATCTTGTATTTTGTATGGAGTAGTTGGCAATTTTAACCGTCTCTTGAATGTACACCTTTATACTTGTGACAGATAAGTGTACACTTACAGTTTTCTTATAATACATATGTTGCTAACATTATATGTCCATGTCTAGTCACGACTACTGACAGCTGATACTACTATCTAGACTGGCAGGATTTTGTTTCATTTTTTAGATCAGATAAAATCAGATCAGGATATGTCGGTGTCATGACTAGTTGACTACTGACAGTTTGGACCGGCGTGACGTTGGTTAATTCATAGATCAGATTAAATTATTTGTCCACGTCACGACTATGCAAGCAACCTAACCACACAAGATACTTTAGAGCAAAGATAATAGAAGAGTAAGCAGCTGGCTATAGAGCCATACCATGTCACCTACAGTCATCCTAAAGTTTATACCATACAACAGACTATCTATAAACTGACTATAGATTGGCTTTATTAAGATTAAATATTACATCTTTACATGGAAGGAATGCATATGATTGGAAATGAGAGGCAAGCGCCTATAGCTTGCTGACCGGCTACAAGCGAGCTGCTGCTCCTCGCTTTATGTGAGTATTTTTTTTAATAATATTTTTTAAAATAAGAATTTCCGACCGTAGCATGCGTTTAGGCAAAATTCGAAATTTAGCATGCCGTCGGTCCCGAGCGGGCTGAAACTACGGCTTCTCCATCACGGACCGCGTCTGCAACACCTGCGCCGGCGCCGCCTTCTGCAACCACTGCTGCACGGAGCACCACCGCGGCCACGACATCACCTCCGCCGCCGCCGCCGACCACGCGCACCGTAGGGACTCGTTCTGTGCGTTGAACCATGACCAGGAGGAACGGGAGGCGCTGCTGGCTGGCTTGATCCAAGTCTGATTTGTGCGCGCACCACCATGTCGCTGTGGTCGGTGGCGGCCAGACCCACGACCAGGAGGAGTGGGAGGCGCTGCTGGCTGGCTCGATCCAAGCTCCAATCTGTGCGCGCACCACCACGTCGTCGTGGCCGGTGGCGGCCAGAGCCACGACCAGGAGGAGCAGGAGGCGCTGCTAGCTCGCTCGATCGATCCGGAGGAGGCTGCTTTCGGCTCGGCCCAAGCCGAAAGTCAGCTGGCCTGACACCATTATTGCGGCCCATGTAGCTTTCGGCGCGGCAAAGGTCGAAAGTCGGCTTTCGGCATGGAGAAGGCCGGAAGTGAGACTTTCGGCCCGCTCAGGACCGACGACACGCTATTTTCTAAATTTCGCTTACGCGTGCTACGATCCAAAATTTTTGTTTAAAAAAGTATTATTTAAAAAAAATACTCCGCTTTATGTGCTATCGTCGGGCTGCACATTTACCGCCCGCCTAGCTCTCTCACCTCGTTTCTCTGCAGCCCGCCTAGCTCTCTCACCTCGTTTCTCTCTCTCACACGTAGGATTTGGATGATGTGGCAAACTCGTTGTAGCCGGCTGACTAGACATTATTAGACTTGCTCTTATTGACAAATACAAATTTGTTTCGCTTGACTTAGACTTCCCAACAATAAACTCAGATCAGATCGATGCAGCTGCCGGCCGGCCGGTGGGGTATTTTTTTGTGTTAGTACAAGCTGTGAAGCATATACATCGCGAGTTGGAATCTTCACATGTTGATGCAATCAATCAGTTCCATCACAGGGAATCTTCACATTAATGACAACACGCATATAAACATATAATAAATATACACCTCCTATGTAGTAGAAATGATATAGTTAACACAAAGTACAAGAGTTGATAATTGAATGGATAAGTGGTTCGATAATACTCCTAGTAAACTTATACACTCCCTTCGATCATGTTTAAGTGTCGCTAGGCATGCATGAACTATTCATGTACATATTATACCTACCTACTGGACGACACTTTATTAGACCGGAGGTAGTATAAACGTTAGCCACCTAGCTTTGGAGAGAGTCGTTTTGGACCCCCGATACTTGGAAAAAGGAAAAACAATGTTATTTAGAAGCGTAAAACAAAGTTTTGGGTGATTGGATTCATATTTGTATGACCTGCATACAAGTTTGTAAAGTGTCTCAGAACAATATTGAGAATTTGTTGCTACATTTTGCAAAAAAAAAAAAGAATTTGCTGGTACCCAAATTTGACAAATCTGTGGCTCCAAAAGGTGTTTTTAATTTTTTCCTCATTCCATGTTGTCTTTTTGTTATGTAATCACGGATAATGATATATCTCTCCAAACTTTTATTTACTTATAATCCATTTGTAGATGTACTCATATAAATGTTTCTCAATTTAATTTTTAGATTTGTTTTTTTAAATATTTTTAAAGGGCTCGAGTGAGCACGGGTCCCAATAGCCTTTCTGGTTTAACTAAGGTGGTAACATAGCCTTTTCAGCATAGTTATTCCTTAATAAAATTGGGAGCCTTAACTCCCAATTGCCCTTTCAACACACGCCACATCGTCTTTTTTACCTAGGTGTCATCTATGTTACCACCTTAGTTACTCCCATTGTAATTAGTCAAACATAAAAATATACCCCACCGGCCGGTCGGCAGCAGCATCAATCTGATCTGAGTTTATTGTTGGGAAGTCCAAGTCTTTTTAGCATAGGCTCGAGTGAGCACGGGTCCCAATATCCTTTCTGGTTTAACTAATTACAATGAGAGTAATTAAGGTGGTAACATATTTTTAAAGGGCTCGAGTGAGCACGGGTCGCAATAGCCCTTTCAGCATAGTTAGTCCTTTATAAAATTAGGGTAGCGCTAGGCGTAGGTCGCCCTGTAGCGCCCCCATCTAGGTCCCCATCACCGATGTTCGATCGTCGTCCCGCGTCTAGGATTAGTACCAAGTTTAACATCTTAGTCCTTTACAAAATGAAACATCAACTTGCACTCTACCTAAACTCTAGTTAAAACAAAGAGGTACTCCCTCCGTCTCAAAATAAGTGTCTCAAGTCTCTCAAAAAGGTGATGTATCTAGACACGGTTATTGTTGCCGCTTTACAGAGAAAATGCCGCCTTGGTGATTTAACGCCAACCCACAACAAAAACCCACTCGTATTACGCAGCAAAATGCCTCAGCCAATGTAAAAAATATTTATTATCACAACAAAGCATCGTAACTTTTTGAAAAAAGTTTTGTTAGGTAGAAAGAAAGAATAAGTAAACAAAAAAAACTTCCACGTGACTAGGGGTGAGCTGGGCCTAATGTCCCTATTGGGTAATCGGCACACTGTCATTTATTGGGGCCGACAGAAAACCGCATGTAATGAGGCCGACCTGAACTGTTTTGGCCTACTGGAGTAGTGAGCAATAAGGAAAGAAAAACTTGAATCTTTCCCCTCCGGCGTCGGCGGCCGGCGAGTCCGCACCAATCCGGCCGCCTTGGAGTCCAGCGCGCCTCCGGCGTGGTCCTGTGCCAGCATTGACGGCGAGGACGAAGAGGCCTAGGGAGCCCCAGGCCACCAAGCGCTGCCGCCTCCCCGACTGGTCCCAACCCCGCCGGCCCAGTTTCTAGGCCCCCTCATCAGAGAAGATGGAGTCTTGCTGCAGTAGCAGAAATGATCACACATAAAGAGGTAATTTTCTGTTGTATTAGATATTAATTACTGCTCCCATTGCTCATTTCAATTAGCATCGGAACAATATTGATGCTGAGAAGCAGATTGTTTAGGGAACCTAGGTGCAGATACACTCTGATGAGTGATGACTCCAACCAGGCAATGTCTGGCTCCTTCTGTCCTTCACTCTACCTGCAAAACCTGATACTAGCTGTGGCATATTTTTCACCTCTTCAATGATTCCATAATGTCTTTTCACATTTCCTACTTAGGGTTGAGCACATGATTCTTATGTGGTGACTTGAAGATCATAGATTTTACGCTAGCTTCCACTGAACTATCAATGATCCCAAACGATTCATTATATTTCTCTGCGCACATTACTGGCTAGTGGTGAGCAGGAGGGAATTGGAACTGAGGGTACGCACCGGACGGTGCTGGGGAGATCGCGGGGACTGGGTTGCTTTCGCCGGAACAGAGGGGGCACGGTTGCCCACGCTGTCGTTGGTCATGTTGCTGTGCCGAGATTTAGTGTACACAGTGCACACACTCTTGTTACTTGCTTGATATTTCCTTACCTGCACATAAACAGTAAAATAAATTATGGAAAAGAAGGCTAGAGCATCTTCCTATGATAGAGGTTATGTCAACTTTTTACAAAGCCGTCTTCAAAATTTTACATAGATATATTTGGTACAGTAGGTAAACTACACTCCTGTACACATTACTTTTTTAGAGAACAGGCACAAGGCCCTGCATTTTATAGAAGATATGCCGACTTTATACAAAGTGGTCTTCAAATATTTGTATAGATATATTAATATTTGGTACAGCAGGAAACGACCCTCCTTTACACATGACTTCTTTAGAGAATAGGCTCACGGCCCTGCATTATATAGAAATCACTAGATTGTACAAACATCCATCTTTGCTAGGAACCAGAAGCTATTACAAGGGAACCAGAAGCCGATCCTAGGTATTATGATGACACTGAACGAAGTTCAACTAGTGAAGCATACACTCCATCTCTGGTGTTCATCAGAGCCTCATGTCTTCCTTTCTCCACTATTCCACCATCCTTGACAACGGCAATGATATCAGCTCCTTTGATGGTAGAGAGGCGGTGCGCCACAACAATCGTTGTCCTGCCAACCATCACATGATCCAAGGCATCCTGCACAATCCGCTCAGACTCAGCATCCAAGGCGCTAGTCGCCTCATCAAGTAGTAATATCTTAGGGTTTTTCAGTATGGCCCTTGCAATAGCCACCCGCTGCTTCTGTCCACCGGATAGCTGTACCCCCCTCTCCCCGACGTTGGTGTCATATCCTTGGGGAAGGCTAGATACCAACTCATGTGCATTGGATGCCTTTGCTGCCGCAATGAGCTCCTCCTCGGTGACTTCCCCATCTTTACCATAGGTTATGTTGGCACGGATTGTGTCGTTGAAGAGCACAGGCTCTTGGCTCACCAGCCCCATTTGGTCCCTCAACCAATTGATGTTGAAGTTGTTGATCTCTACTCCATCTAATGTGATGGTTCCTGAGTCGTGATTGTAGAATCGCTCCAACAGCCCGATGATTGTTGATTTGCCGCTACCGCTCTCTCCAACAAGTGCAACTGTCTATAAAATTAGCATAGTGAATAAGTAGGTCACAGTAGAAGATACAACAATCTGATGATGATGAGGGATGATATGAAAAGTTGGCTAACCTTGCCGGAGGGAATGTGCAAGGTAAAGTCACTAAAGATCTGAATATCTGGCCGAGTTGGGTACTTAAAGCTGACATGTTGGAAATCAATATTGCCATTCACCTCGTCTAATGTCAATCCCTCATTGCTGCTTGAGTCGATTTTAGACTTTCGGTCCAGTAAAGCAAATATGGAGATAGCTGAATCCTTCGCTTTTGTTGAATCAGAGGCCATTGCACTTGTTGAAGATACCCCTACAGTCGCTAAAACTAGTGCAAAGAAAACCTGCAAAGACTTACTATGTGAAATCGATCACCTCATGAGATGAAAGTAGTGGTTGTGGTTGTGGATGGAGGGATAAGACTGAACACAACTGCATTTGAATACCTTAAAAACACCATCAAAAGTTGAATGGCCATGGCGCACGAATTGTCCTCCAACATAGAAGCAAAGACCATACGCAAGATACTGCGTCAAGAATGAGAAACCAAATCCAATGCCTCCAACTATTCCTGTTCTGACTCCTTGCTTCTTTGAGGCTTCACATTTCTCATCATATATTCCTATAATTCTTTTTTCAGAACAAAAGGAAGCTACGGTCCTGATACTACTAATTGCATCTGTGGCCACCTGACTTGCGTCTTCATACATGACCTAGAGAACCAGCAATTCATTATCAGTAACTTAACATGTTTTCAGATAGTGAAAAAACTATTATCATCTTTATATGGTTGTTATTATTATTAATGATAATTTTATTCTTATGATGATTATTATATAATCATAGCTCTGTATTATGGACTACCTTCGCTTCTTGACTGAAACCCTTCAAGAACTTTACTTGGGCATAACCTTGAATACCTATTATTGGAAACACACAGATGATGACTAAAGCGATCTTCCAGTCAGCTATGATAGCTATGACAAAGCCTGTAATAAGGGTAGAGATACTCTGAACTATTAAGGCCAAGTTATCTCCTACTAAACGACGCACATTCAGAGCATCAACAGAGAGTCTTGCACCAAGCGCTCCACTGTAATATATAATTCGTTGGTTAGCACTTGAAAGTAAAGCTCATAGAATCTAGAGGATGTTTAAAAAAAAGGTGTAACAAACCTGGAATTTTTAGGATCATCAAACCAAGCAACTTCTTGGCGCATCATGCTTTGAAATGTCATAGCACGGATGCGCTCTATTAGCTTCCCTCCGGCTAGTCCAAACAAGAAGAGTTCTGCTGGTATTGAGATTATGGACATGATACCCAGAATAACACACATCAAAGCCCAAAAGCTAGCATCCTTCTTGAGTTGCTCTGGTGGCTCATAGAAAGTTTTAATGAAACTGGCAATCATTGTGCCAAACATTGGGAATATCACTCCATGAACTGCTGCAGCTAGGGATCCTAATAGAATAATATGTAGCTCTGGCTTATTAAGACGTGCTAGCCGTCCCATAGGAGCTTTCTTTGGAACCTCAACATCACCATCCACCTCATTATGATTCAAGAGAGACGATTCTTGAGCCAATTCAACCGCGCCAGGCAGCCCGAAAGAATGCCCACGGCTATTACCTGTAGAATTTCTACTAATTAACCGGTTCAATGAGAAGCTTGTACTTTTAGACGTTGGATCCAACATTTGATTGTCTACTTTCTCCTCTTCTTCCTGACTTTCTTGAAGCCGGATAAGTTGAGAGTAAGCACCATCTGGGTTTTGTACCAATTCATCGTGGGGACCTATATGAAGCATTCATTTGTGTAGGATATTGATCAATTTAGTTAAAATGCTAAAGATGTGTTTTATTAAAGGTGAGTGCTGAGGATGGAATCTTGACCTTGTTCAACCATCTTTCCTTGTTGAAGAACTGATATGCAATCAGCATTCCTGACAGTAGTCAAACGATGTGCAACCACAATCGTCGTTCTGTCCACCATCATCCGATTTAGTGCCTCCTGAACTATCCTCTCTGACTCCACATCTAATGCGCTGGTAGCCTCATCTAACAGAAGTATTTTGGGGTTTTTAATGATTGCTCTTGCAATTGCAATCCTTTGCTTTTGTCCCCCTGAAAGCTGAGCACCACGTTGGCCAACCATTGTGTCGTAGCCCTGGTACAGGATAAAAGTAAATGTTAATTAGCAGTTAACTCGAACTGGGATTACCAAACTTTATGAAATGTGCCACACACATTTGGCAACTTATCAATGAAATTTGCTGCATTGGCGAGTTCAGCAGCTCTCTTGATCTCTTCAAATGTTGCGTCTTCTTTGCCATACATGATATTATTTTTAATTGTTGTCATAAAGAGCAAAGGCTCTTGGCTAACAAGACCAATTTTCCCTCTTATTGATTCAAGGTGTAAACTTTTGATATTAATCCCATCAATCAAAACCTCACCAGCCTGTGGATCATAGAATCTTTCTACAAGACTAATCACAGTTGACTTGCCACTTCCACTCTCCCCGACTACAGCCATCGTAGTGCCACTAGACACATGCAAGGAGAAACCATCAAATATAAGTTGCTCAGGTCTTGCTGGGTAGCTGAAATACAAATCCTTTAGCTCAACATCACCCTTGATATCTTCTAACTTCCTACCAGTCTTGTCATCGTGATCAATCAATGGTTTCCTCTTGATTGTTGTGAACAATCTGTGTGCTGCAGATTGTCCTTCTGCAAAGGCTGTCATACATGGGGTTGCATTGCCTAAAGACCTGCAATACACAATTGGAAATTAATGATGCGATCTGAATCACCATTATGATATGAATTCTACGACAAGGTAAATAACTCACATTGCCCCAATCATGATAGCAAACAAAATTGTGATGACTTGTCCTCCTGTGTATCCTTTGGTAAGTACCAACTTGCTGCCGTACCATAAGGCTAAACCATAGCTAGAGAAGGTTATAAGAAAAACAGAACCCATGCCAAAGCCATTGGCAAGTCCTTCCTGGACACTAGTCTTGTATGCCGTGTGTATGAGTTTATTATATGCGCCGATGGCGTGCTTCTCCCCATTGAAAGAGGCAACCTATTTTACAGATATACCACAAGATAACTAGTGAATACTCAACAAGTCAGAACCCATAACCCCTCTTGTTCCCTACGAAACTTTATACTATCCATTATTATATAATTTGATGTGCGAACTGAACTTACTGTTTTTATTGCTCCAATTGTCTCTTCAACAACATTGCCTGCATCAGTATATGATGCTTGAACTTTGCTAGTGATTTTAGATAGCACCTTTGCCACTGCTCCTCCAGCAATTGCAACTGGAGGTATGCATGCCAGCATGACAAGAGATAGGAGCCATCCTTTGAAAAATGCTACAACGAAACCACCTGTGAAAGTAGCCACAAGTTGAAGAAACTTGCCAACCTGCACCAGTCAATTGTTAGTCTTTACCTTTTATACGAGTTAGTGTAATGAATAATATTTACGTGTTCTTCATTTCATTGGTGAAATGGCTTACCTTCTCACCAATTGCATCCTGAAGTAGCATAGTATCACCAGTCATTCTTGAAACTATTTGCCCAGTTGTCATTTCTACATCAAAAAACGATATATCCTGTCTCAAGACAGATTTGAGGTAGAGAGAGCGAATACGTGTCGCCTGCCTTTCGCCCGTAATTGTCCAGCATGCCACCTCTGCACAGGATAGTTTGCTTGACAGTTATTCTACTTGACACGAGAACTATATGGCTTAAGCGTATGGAATTGTGCTTGAGATTTCCTTAAGCCGTGTTGTGTAATTATAATTCTGGCACCTCATTTTCTTGAAAAATTTATAAGCTTCTCTTTCTGTTGAAATATAAAACATGTGGACCATGTTCTTCATTTATCCAACGGGTTTTGCTTTACGCTTTGGACAATAAGTTTAGGAGCCATGAAGACAAGCACCCAGTAATAAATTTGAAATAGTAATATCCCTGGTTTGATGAGACAGCAGCAGCTATGCTCATCAGCCAGCAGGTGCTGCAAAGTGGAAACACATATGAACTTGAAGCATGACTAATAATTTGGATGTGAGTAAGGTCAGTTTCTACGGAGACTAACAAACGTCAAATGAAAACTTGTCGAGGAGCGCCTCTAAAACAGGACAAGAAGTTGAAGAAGAAAGTTACCATCTGTTGGAAGATTGATTCTCATTAATTCAGTGCTAATAATATGGTACTCCCTTCTTCCAGGTTTATTGGGCCTAATGAAGAGCTATATGTCCAAGGCGTGAGATGATAGGACGAGAGAAATTCTGAGTTGAATTTTTTCAACTAATCAAATCACTTTAAAACTAAGAATAATTGCTAGTGATTAATCTGTTTAATGCTAGAGATCTAGAACATGCGCATGCATAGGCCGTTGAGAGAAATGAGGCCAACGGTGTCCACTAAAATAGGAAATTAATACGTAATATGTGCCTAATAAACATCTACGGTACTGATTTCATTAGAGGTCTAGTAAACCTGGACGGAAGGAATACTTTATATGATGTCTTTAATTTATTTTAGCAATTAACAGAAGTTCGATATAGGTGTATTACTTCCGATGGAGATTCTTTTGGCAAGGATGATAGTGAGACATTTGCCATCCAAAAGATGAGGGTGGTGTTGGTATTGATGGCCTACACGTTATAAACTTAACACTTCTTGTGGAGGATGGAGTCTAGCAAAATCTTCCAAGAAGAAAGTGCATATACTCAAAGGCTATCCCAAGTTTATTAGAAATGGATCCGTGATTTCGTCACTGGAGGTAGTGTGGCCAATAAAGTTAAAGATGGCGTTGGTTGTTATTTTCAAACAAGAAGAGGTTAAGACAAGGCGACCCACTATCACCCATGTTTTTCAACATTGTTGCGGATATGGTGGACTTCATCGGAATATTGAAGGGGTAGATCATACGTAGTGGGTGGTGGACCATCTATCCTCTAATGTACCATCAGCATGAGTTTTTTTTATTTCTCACCACCATAAAATATCTTAGAACATGAAGCTAATATAGGTCCATAACAGTGAATAACTGTGTTTCGAGGAAGCCCGAGATGTGTCTGATCAATTATTCAGATGTGAGTGGTCAGTTTCTAATTAGGTATTATTTTAGTATTCTGACAAACTATCAGAGACTTGCAAACATCAAATCGTAACACGTCGAGGAGAGCCTTGAGTAGAGATTTAGTATTTAGAAATGAAAATTCTTCTCTGTCTAGTGGAAGATTCGTACTCATTAATTCAGCACTAAGTAGCATGGTGCTTTATATGATATATTTCTTGCAACTGCCGAAATGACTTCTTCATAGACCAGACCGCGATTACTTGAAATGAAGGTTCTAGTGTCAAGGCGTTTGTGTGAAAAGGAAATATCGTTTGGTTAGATGGAACGTGGTTTGTCGTCCAAAATATTAGGCTGGCCTTGTATCCAGGAACTTCAGGTTAAAAACAGAACCCTACATGGTAAATGGATTTTAAAGTTTCTTGCATATGATGGGTATGGATAGACCTTCTGAGAAGAAAGTACATGGGCTCATAGGCGTTATCCCAGATTTATTGGAAACTAGAGGACTACAATTTTTTGATGGGTCTGATAAGGATGAATAAATATTTTTTCTGCCTTGGATCTTTACTACCAAGTGCGGCTGCAAATTATGTTTCAATGGAGAATAACAAAATATCTAAAAATGAAGGTGAATGTCAAATATAAAATTGTACTTTCTTGAAAAAAAATTAAGTTGACAAAGTCTGCTAGCACTTACGGAGGAAGGAGACTACTGCCGTTCCGATGCCCAAGTAGACAAAGCTTAGAACGGCCTGCAAAATTCATTCATGTCTATTGTATTACCACCATTTGATATATTAAAGAAAATAAATCAAATACTATATGAAATGCTTGAACTCTTGTTGTGACAAATCCCACAACGACTAACCTTGATGTAATCTCCAAATACAATAAAAGTTGCCAGGTATGTATATCTAGCTCCTAAACACTACAGTTATATTATTTTCCTCAATCTGGAATCATATGTACGGAGAATGGGCTAAAGATGGATAATTTTTTATTCATGGTCCTGGCGGCAAAACTTTTTGATTCAATCCCTTTCCACTAAACGTTAATGGGAATAGTCCTGGTGGAAATCGGACAATGAAAAATCAAGTGCAGTCCGGCAAATGTGACAGCCTGAATCATCACATCTGTCCCGTTTTAGTGTTTGGGAAGAGAAAACAAGAGTACTGAGAAGTGCAAGGGTCAAGAAAAGATTCCAGTGTGCCTATTTTAATGCATGCTAATCCGTGTGAAATCTCTTTCTGCTTGACTTGCAAAGTTGCAATGGCTTTCAGTGATCTGCACGCTACCGCAGAGAACGCAAAATTTTCCCTTAACATTAACAAAACAACCTGCATGGTTGGGAGGTTCCATGCATCTGTGGTGAGTAGTTCATTTCTTCACCGAGACGGATAGGAACTTAATGGAAGGAAAAGGGAAGCGAATGCAAAAGGAACAGACTTGACTGCGTGCTTCACCGGAACGAACACGTGTGTTATTACAGATAGCGAGAAGAAAGCCGGGTTGGTCGGAGAAGCTCACCTTGTTGACACGGTGGAGGACGCTGTCCGTGGTAGCGCCGCCGAAGGCGTCGATGAGGTCGCCGAATATGACGGTCATGGCGGGCTGCACCAGGCCGTTGCCCAGTGCGCCGGCCGTGCCGAGCAGCATCAGCAGCAAGTCCAGGCCATCGGCGTACCGGAACAGCCCCGTGAAGGACACCCTTTTCCCGTGCTCGCCATTCTTCCCAGCCGCTGTGTCCATTATTCCTGGTATGTGCACAACTCACGCATCTCTCTATAAGGCTTATTCTTACGGCTCTATTAGTACTTTTGCAGGTGTTTATGGGGTTGGTTACTAGAGCTGTTGCCAGGTTGGGTACCATGCGAACCGATTGTTGATTTATGCCAAATGTGAGGCATCAAGATCTGGAGCACCACGCAACAACTGCCGGCGGAGACGTACTTTGGTTCAGCGGTGGGATGGTAACGTAGTTTTGTTTTTTGAGAACAAGCTAATTAACAATGTACCAAGTATATTGCAGTGTAAAATGTAAATAACAATATGCACCGTTGCATGACTCGCGTGGCACGGTACATACTAGGGTAGATCTTAAGTTAACCCTAGACTAAAACTTCGTTTTGTGGTGGCCTCGTTCGGCGCATGCTCATAGTAATCTATTTACGACTGATGCTTCTGCCACCTGAGATCAAGGAACAGCTAGCCATATCGTGAGAAGTATTACTTTAATTAGCTACTCTGATAGCTTGGAGATACCACTGACACTAGAGCAAAACAGGCCACTGGTCCCGGGCCGTGAGTGCTTTTTGCCCCGGTCACGCGCCCGGGACAGCGTGTTCGGGACAAATAGCCTCCCCTATTTCTCCCGGGCACGCCACGACCCGGTACCAATAGGGGGGCCACGTGGACAATCAAGGCAGGCTCTGCCTGCGACTCATTTGTCCCGGTTCGTAATACGAACCGGGACAGTATATATGTTTTTTTTGTTTCTTTTATTTTGTTTCCTGTTTTCTATTTTTGTTTCTGTTTTCTATTTATGTTACTGATTCTTTTGTGTTTGTGTTTTTTCATTTATGTTTCATTTCAAACAATATCGAGTTGCATATTATACGTTACTATGTAATATATATCATGAATACAAGATTTTTTCCTCGGGATATAGTCATGAATACTACTAGTACACGAGTTCTCCCAAACAAATATTTACAACCGGAAGATCATGTCTGTACCGGGGACACGGCTAAGTACAAATATTTTTTTACATGACAAAGAAGCATTAGACCCTATTTTTTCCTCGGGATGGTCTTTTTTGGGCCGGATTATACTGCATTCTGCGTCTGGCTTTATGACATAGTCAAGCAGAAAGCCCGCAATTTCCTCCGCGATTGGTAGTAGGCGGTCTTTGCTTCTAGCCTGTTCCGGATCGTCTCAAACATCATATATCAACCATTATGAAAATAATTCAATTTGAGAAGTGAATAAGTTTGAATGAATTGTTAACGTACCCTATTCCAGTCTGCACCCTCATTGAAGTGAATTCGGATGAACTCGCAGACATAGAATCCACACAAATTGGTGCCTTGTTGCTGCTTCGCGCACTTTATGATAGAATAAGATAAGAAATTAATAAAAAATAATCATAAATATTGAAAAAATGGTATTGTGAGACTGAAATTAAGAATATGCGTATGTGGAACCTAGCTAGTATACGTCTTTACCTCTCGCCATTTAAAAGTGAGGTTCTTAGCTATACCGACATCCTTGTGGAAACCGGTGAACTTGTCCCAAACCCTGAAGTTTACGGTATGAAAAATTAGTAAAGAAGTTAACTAATTACTATATATTATTAGAAAAGACGAGGTCGATTGTGATAATGAACGAAATTACCTCTGGAGCATCTGTTTCGTGTCGTCGTCACCATACATCCATTGTCGGTCACCTGAACTAGTTTGGTCCTCCACTAGCGTTTTATGCCCCATCTGTCCCGGTCTGCATTATATAATGAACTACATCAATAACCATTACAGAATATCGACAAATAAACACTGAACATGCACGGTATTAATTAATTATAAATGAAATGAGAGAAAAATTAACCTTGATCGAAAAGAAGAATAAACTTCTTTAAGTGTACATCAAATCAATTCGTGAACTCTCTCGGGCATTTCATCAAACACCTTGCATGCATACAAAAAAAACAGACTAGCACACACCCCCTCCTTCCATTTCAAACAAAAAATGCCTCCAATGGTTTTGGGAGGGGGCTGCTGATCAGTATATATAAGCACCCCCCTTTGTCCCGGTTTCAGTCACAAACCGGGACAAAAAGGAGCCCATTTGTCCCGGTTTGAGACTGAAACCGGGACAGATGGAGGTTTTTTTCATTTTTTTATTTTCTTTTTCTGTTTTCGGTTTTAAATAACTTTTGCAAACTTTGGATTTTAGAACAACTATGAATATGAAAAATGTTTGAATACATAGATAGTCTACTCATCAACGACATTAAGAGGATCATTTTCCGTATTATAGCCGCGTAGACTATCCCACTTCCGTGCAATCTCGAAGCCAAGGCGAGCGTCTAAAGCAGCATATACGATTTGATCGTAGCTTAATGGAACGTTGCCCCATCCGAAAATTAGGTATTTTTGTAACGTGTCTTCCTTGTCGTCGTCCGTGTACTTCCTCTTCTTGTATTTCTTCTTCTTCTCTAGATTTGTCCCAATGACCGCATTAGAGAGATCATATAGACTAGGAGTAAAATTGCCGGTAGGGTTTCGGCGATCCCTCTGCAGGTCGACCGCGGACCGAATAATAATTCCGTAGTAGGCTAGCATCTTCATGTCATTATGGATTGCCACGCGGTAGAATTTGATTGTCTCGTCACCTAAGAAATCCACGAGGACCTGTGGCACCCGATCAGCTTTGCAAATTTGGAAGACAAGAGTCTCGGTCGCCACCGAGAGTTGAAGGACGGCGGCGCGCTGCGGAGTATCCTTCCGTCGAGGGTCGGTGAACTCGCAATCGAGTCCAACGGCTTTGATCGGAGCAGCGTCGAGGAAGTTCTTCTTCACGTCGCCGATCCACTTCTCCACGCGCCATGCACGAAGGGTGACCCACACCTTGAACCGCATGCCTTCCTTCTCGTAGCCGTAAAACTCATCGGACCGAGGCACAAGTGGCTCCATAGGAAATGGTGTACGTGGACGGAGAAAAGAGAGGAGAGATGGCCGGAGAAATGGTGTACGTGGACGGAGAAAAGAGAGGAGAGATGGCCGGAGAAATGGTGTGGGAAGAGTCGTACTGTGCAGTGCATTTTATAGCGCCGGAGAGGAAGATGAATTGCCGGCGGAGGGCAGAGGAATCGCCGGAGGGCAGAGGAATCGCCGGCGCCGCTCGTCTTCCGTGCGCGTCGAAAAAACGCGGCGGTGGCGCGTAACTGAAAGCGTGCCCATTTGTACCGGTTCGTGACTGGAACCGGGACAAATGGGTGTCGCCTGCGGGTGCTGCATCATTTGTCCCGGTTCCAGCCACGAACCGGGACAAATGAGTGTCGCCTGAACTAGTTTGGTCCTCCACTAGCGTTTTATGCCCCATCTGTCCCGGTTTGCAGTACGACCGGGACAAATGGGGTTTTGGAGTTTGGTCCTTTAGCCTGTTTTCTACTAGTGTGAGAATAACAAACATATCTTCAAACACAATAGTGCCAACTATTGAAGTAAGACTTCACGTCCAGATATTGTGGAGGACACCGCAAGATTATAAAAATCTTCAACGAACCATCCTCGTGTAAAAACAACAACTAGGCACATTTCGCTGACATGTAAATGATTCGAGATCTTCGGTGACCATGTGCACTCAACCTTCAGCTTCATGCGTTTATTTAATATAAACCGACACTATATTTTGCAATCGTCTAGTTGTCAGCCAGCACACCCGCAAGGCCACGTCGTTTGCTGGTTATCATCAACGTGCCAATATTACCATGTCCGGGACGCAACTTGACAGGTTTACACAAAACTAAACAGTGTAAGTTCAGGGCGCGAATTTGTAATGATTAATGTACAAGTGTTACTTTTTATGGATAAACTGCTCCAAGTTTTGGTGCTTTTCCTGTAACGACTTCACAGTGCAAAAACTATGACCAATGGAGAAACAACAGTAGGTACCCTCACACTTGGCGCGATGACAACATCAACAAAATCATATGTAGTGAACTTGCTGGGCGATGGAGTGGACGGAGTCCGTACTTGACGAAGAACGACTCGAGCAGTCGTGTCAAGATGCTCCCAAGAAAAGCTTATCGACTCTCTCTAGCTGCGAGATAAGAGAAATGGGGCTCTGAAGCTATGCTCTCCTGGACGGTCGTGCATGTGGTTGGCGGGATGTTGTAGTGGAGATCCACGCAGCGAGATGGAACAACGGAGGTGTTGGAGTGCGAGTAGGTAATGTGATATAGTTTCTGGTGATGGCTATCCCGTCTGCATATTTGTATATTGCAGTTCAGGTATGACATGGGGAGTAATCCCACACTAGGGTTGGTAACAGCCCACGATTCAGAAATACGGAAACGGATAATTTCTTAACACGCCTTGTAATGATTCAAATTGAAAAACAATTTATTCCTCCCATGTTATTCTCGGCGTTTTGCCTCCACCGGTTTGGCTTTAAATTGTTTCGACCGTCCAGATTACAAAAAGTGGGTTTCACCACCTTGGTATTGTCGCCCATGGTTGAAGGACCGTGATACATCGTAAACGTATCTATAATTTTTTGTTTTATGCTTGTTTTATATCATTGCTACATGTTTATATTGCATTACTATACCATTTTGATACATTTTTATGAATTAAGCTATTAAGTACATAGCTAGTGCCAGTTCATGTTTTCTACTGTCTTTTATTTCAGAAAAAACCCTTCAGAAAATATCTTCGGAAAAATCCGCAAAAATTATGGGAAAAGATGAACTTCGCAACGAGGCACAACGTAAGAGGACATGTAGAGGGCCCACCAGGGAGGAAGTTACCTCGCTCCATCTCTCGAATGGCCGGCACCTTCCCCTCCTATAATAACAGTATGCTCCCTTAACTACTTTAGTTGGCATCTGTCTCTCTGAGAGAGCGAGGTGAGGAGCAACGGTGCACTAGCTCCTTTTGTCTGGAAACATTAGGGCTGGTAGTTTTTATGTGGTTAATTGGATCCTATTAAAACCCTCGTGTCCTACAACTGGACCAACGACTAGCTGTAACAAGTTAAATATAACTTCTGGATCGAAGAATACCCTTAACTTTATAATGTCAGATAACTAAATTTCAAAAAAACGCAGGTAACTTGGTGTCTAAACGACACAACCATGTAAATAAATATCAAGTTTACTATCATAACTCATAAGTCGTGTACACATTGTTAAAACGAAGTTCAGAGCCTTGTTTAGTCCCAATACACATACACATTACTGTCAGAGCGCATATACTTTCTCTATCCACGCAGTTTCAAGACAAAGTCCGTATCATGTATAAAAGACAAAGTTGATACAAGTTGGGACCTCTTCTTGCGGATACAAGAGACATGAGGACACTCACACACGCAGAAGGGTAACAGGAAGGAGAGGAACAAGACCACACGCACAACATTTTCTGCTTTATTTTCCCTTTTATTCAATGTACAAGACTTGCTCAACAGAGAATGAGCTAAGACCTTGCACCATGATCCTATCGATCTGTGCCATCCCACGGTCAATGCATGCCGACCATGTCAAGCTAATCATTTGCGCCACGCCATTCCATGCTGAGCAGAATAGACCTAACGGCTATAATACGGCAGCAGCTAACATACTGAAAAACTAACACCATTAACTGAATTCATACGCAGGAGACAGTGCACGCAAGGTTCTGTTTGCTAACTCTGAAACTAACTGAAGATCACACAAGGTTTATTCAAAACACATATACTCCTTGTTGTCGCACCTCACATCTCCACATAAAGAGCCACAAGAAGCTCAGATCTTGCGGACAAGAACTTGAGCACCGTACTGGGGTTGGAGGGTCAGCACCATCATCGGAGCATGGATATAGGATGGCGAGACATCGGGTGCATAACGCTGGAGGACCATGGCAAGCGCTAGCTTTACCTCAACCATTGCAAGATTCTGGCCAACACATATGGTAGGGCCAATCCCAAAGGGGAAGTATGCGCCGAGGTCATAACTCTTGCCATCCGCAAACCTCGATGGATCGAAGTCATCTGCATTCGCGCCCCATATATCAATATCATGGTGAATGCCGATAGTAGGCACATTGACCTGCGTGCCAACAGGGATGTCGAGTTTGCCCAACTTGATATCCGTAGTGGCTATTCTGTTGATAAACAGAGCTGGAGGATATAGCCTGAGGGTCTCCCTCAACACCATATTCATCTGATATCAAGCCAACATAGCCAAAGTGTTATTTACTATTCTCTCATTCCCAAAATAATTGATGGTCTAGTTTTTTGTCGAAGTTAAAATATTTTAAGTTTAACCAAGGTTGCCGTAAAATAGATCAAACATCAAAAATAGCCATTAAGTTTTATTACATCAATCATAGCATAAATTTCGTAGATTTAGCATTGTCGATATTGACACATATTCTAATATGTTCATTCAAAATTAGATAGATAAGTTTGACTTAAGACAAACCTAGAACATCGATTATTTTGGAATGGAGAAAGTATGCTTCAGTAAGGAGATAGATAAAAATATAAATGTATATAGTATTCATTGAAATAAGTAGGACTCACAATTTTGAGACCGCTCAGGTTATCTGCACTTGGGTGCTCATACTTGCCAGTTGCCACACACTTCATAGACTTCGTCGCGAGTTTTGTCTTGCCATTCTTTATGCAATGCCAAAAGAAGTGTTGCCCATGTCAAAAAGTTTCCAGCAGTTTCTTTTCCGGCAAAGTATAATGTCTTGCACTCATCAATGATATCTTCGATTCCCATTTTAAACTTGTTGTCAGTTTTGCTGGCTAACAGCATCAAGCCAAGCAAATTTTTGGATTCTTCACACTTCCTTCCATTGATCTCAATCAATTTACGTAGAGAACTTCTGATTTCCTGGTTTAGGCTATGCCTTCTTCGGTTTTTCTTTGTTGGTACAAACCTAAGAAACAAAGAGGTCAAATTCTTAACCCTCTAGTGCAAAGTTTGAACGACGAGAATGAGTAGAAATAAATAAAAGTAAACTATTATTTAATAATTAATGTATTAGTGAAGCAACATGTGGGAGGAAGTACATGTCTATTAACAGAGAAGAAAGGATGACTCAATCCCAGAGTGTTGGCGCTAATCTGACCTGAAGCTAGGAAAGTAGAATGTACTCATTGCAAGGATGGTTAATTTTATCTGTTCTTCTTGCAATTGAAAAATTCGCTTTCCTTCCTCATAGCTGCTTCCAAATGCAAGACAAGAAATGATATCCCCACTCAAAACTTGGAACTCCTTATCTACATCGATCTCAAACTCAGTGCGGGATTTTCCTTGGACGTCCCATTTATCAAGCATGGACGAGACGATAGATGATATTCCTGGTATCCAACCCTACAAAGAAGCGATAATAAGTTCAGTAGTACCTTGCATTATTTAGTATGACCCGTTGATAAATTAATTAAACATGTTCACTATACACCATAGGTCATGGACTATTACTCCAATATTTGACAGCTACAATTTGTGAACGAGATAATGATACCAGAGGTTCAAATTTGATAACATATGTTACTTAAAAAATATACAACCATTTATTAGGTAAAGACTTTGAATATCTTTCAATATAAATATTCATAGGCTCGTGGAGATAAAGATAAGGTAACACCATTTCCTGACAAGTGTTGTTGTTCGAAATAAGTTAATGAATTCATAAGTTTAAAAGCATAAATGGTGCTCAAGGGATAAAACGATTATACACCATTGGCTATTTTAAAAAACTACAAAAGAACATGTTTCCGTAGGCTTGGAAAAGATACACCATAGGCTCAGCCTGGAAAATCCGATCCGATCCGATCCAAAGAAACCGGAGGTTCTAACTCGAATGAGCACAGTTTTTTTTTAAGAAACACAGTACTATACGGTTCTGGTTACAAAAAATTGTACGTACTAATTCAAGAAACGCCGGGCTGCTCACCTTGACCCTCTCCATGTTGAACGCCGGCGGTGCGCCCATGGTTCCCCCTTGAGCCCCAGCAGCCCCTCGCTGATGAGTTGTCGAGCCAGCGGGTTGCCGCCCTCGTTGGAGCCACCCTTCTGGAAGGTTCTCGTAGAGTCGTTCAGCGCGGCCTTGGCGTGCTCCGGGCTCGACACGACCAACCGCGGCCGCGGCCCTAGCCAGAAGACGAACGGCCAGCCGTACTGCGCCGGCCACACGCGGTACTGCGGCGCGACGCGGCCGACGATGTCATGGTGGAAGGAAGCGAGCGGCGTGGCCCTGGCGGCGGCGAGCATGGCGCCGTACTCGTGCCCGTCGCCGGAGATGAGGCTGCGTGGGGGGGGCCGGACGCCCTGCCGGCGTAGGCGGCGCTGGACGCGGTGCGGGACCCACACAAGGGAGTGGAGCAGGCGCAGCACGTAGGCGAGCGCCGCCGCCGGGAGTAGGCTGGCCAGGAGTAGGACGAGGGAGGCTGCCATGGCTTACTCTGCTTGCAGATTCCTGGAACCAAAGGAGAAGAAGAATCAAGGAGTCGAGTTCAGTCACTGCATGCAGTACTCAAACTAGCGAGATGTTTCTGCCGTATATATGTTGTTTTCTTGCTATACGATTTCCCGTATGCTGTTTCGCTTTCATAAGTTGGAACGCTGGAGTACGGCAATACTGCTTTAGTTTGTGGGTACAGTGAGAGTGAGCCCTCGAATCAGGTCTTATCGCTTATTGATATATTGTGATCAAACAGTTTAAATTTGTCTCTTAAGTATAGAAACAATATTGGAGTAAATTATAGTACTCCCTCCATCCCGGTTTATAAGTCGCATACGTATCCCTAGGTCATGAATTTTTGCGAACACTCAATCAGCTATGCATGCACGGGCAAACCTTTGTGCGATAGTTAGAAACCACACACGGCTTATAATACAATAATCATATGTGATATACACTAGTTGGAAAACTCTTAGTAGTGGCGCACAAATTTGGCATTATGTGGCGCACCAAATGGACATGGTTGGTGCGACACAGAATTCTCGTCACTAAAATATAATTATGTGGCACACCCTGCTCGGTGCGATACAAAAAAATCCAAGATTCTATGGCGCACCCCTCACCATGCGCCACCAAAATATTTCAATGGCACACCCAACACATATGCGCCACAAAATTGTTCTTTTGATTTTTTTAAAGGCTTCTTTTGAATTTTCTAGAAAAGGCGCCAGATCTAGATCTGGCGCCGCCGGAATTTCACCGGAACTCATTGTAGGCTGTGGTGCCTCCGTGGCCATGGCCGTAGGTGGGTGGGTGGAGGATGGGGGTCGCCGGAGATGGGTAGAGGAGGAGGAGGAGGTGGTGGTGGTCGGAGGAGGAGGTCACCGGCGGAGGTGGTGGTGGTCGCCGGAGGAGGTGGTCGCCGGAGGAGGAGGAGGTCGATGTCAAAGTCGCCGGAGTAGGACGAGGACAAGGAGGAGGAGGTCGAAGTCGCTGGAGTTCACCGGAGTTGGTGGAGGACGAGGAGGTCGCCGGATTTTGTTGAGAAGGAGGAGGGAGGAGAAGGAGAGATGGGGAGTGCTGGTGGAGAAGGGTAGATGAGAAGTGGAGGAGAAGAGGAGGAAATGAGAAAAGGGGAGAGGAGAAGGTGGAGCTGGCCGCTCCGGTTCAAATTTTGTTTCGCGCCCAACAATTCGGTGGCACGCCGGGAGGTGGTGTGCCACTGATTTTTTTCCATTTTATTGATTTTTCTGAAAAAATGATCTTTTTAAATAACTTTTTTCCTTTTGGAATTAAGAGAATCATGTTCGAATTTTTCGATGGTGACTTTGCATAAAAGGTCAAAACTCATATTTCAAATTTTCTACATGAAGTAGACACTAAAATCTAACTATATCTTCAAGGATGGAAGTTTTTTGAACATTGTTTCATTTTCTTCTATATTTCGCAAAACTAAAAAGGTGATCCACAGGGGGTGGGATCTGAAAGCTGAAACTTCTATGCCGCATGGGACCCCATGCACAAGTCCCATGCGCCACAAGAAGTCCAATTCTGTGGCGCACCCCACCTGGTACGTGCGCCACAGATAGTCATATTTCTATGGCATACCTGACCCCATGCGCCACAGATATTGGAGTCATATTTCTGTGACGCACCTGACCCCATGCACCACAGACATTGGACTTTCTGTGGCGCATCCGTCCCCATGCGCCACATAAAGTGACATTTATGTGGCACATGCAAAACAATGCGCCACAAAAATGGTTTTTTGTGCCGCATGCTTTTTGGTGCGCCACAAAAAGTGTTCCACCTATAAGTATTTTCCTAGTAGTGTGTCAGTGGAGGTGTAGCAAAGGCCCATATCAGAGGAGGCGTATCGGGGAGGGCCCCCATTGTCTGTAGGAGCCGGCCTGCCGAACCCTGAGCACCCGACAGTTCATACCATGGTGTTTGCCACGGCGAGCGTTTCGTACATGGGCAAATCCCCTAACCATGCCTTTTAGTTGAACCTTTGTTCTTTGACTTATGGGTGATGTATAGGTGGGTATTACATCAAATCAAACGATGGAAGGCTTATCGCTTTTGCTTTTACTATTAATTAAAGACATCCCTATAGTGATAGTAACATATATATGGTGTTATGTATGCCTTCATTTATTAGGTTACATATTCTTTTTGTCTTGATATGTGCAATGTTACGGTAACCATATACACATAGTTTTGTCTCCCGGGTGCATATGAACACTTTATTGGAAATGCATTTTAAGAATAATTTTAAATGTCAACAAAATTACAAAAAAACATTCACGCATAGATCACAACATCAAATGTGTTCACAACGTCTATTACCGAAAAACATACATTTTATATGATTTGTTAAGAAGATAAATTTTGGTGCTAAAATAAGCCTTTTCACGTGACATTTTTGTATTTTTCAAAGGACACAAAATATATTAGATTTCCATGAAAAGACTTTATATACATATAGAATATGAATACGCATCTATGAAATTTTATTTCAGATTTTTTGACATTTCAAAATATGTTAAATACCGGGTGCATATGCACCCGGGAGTCAAAGTGGATTTCACTCTAGTCGTACTGGGAAGTACTATATTAGACTCGCAATATATGCATGTTTCTAATCTATGTTATTATCTCTTTATTATGATGTAGACTAGATCATATTGTCTTAGGATGTGTTATGTTATGGTAACATGTTTTGATAACCTAGCTAAATACTTTATTTGTCTGTGCTTTCAATGACATGTCACATTATTATTTTTACCAACATGTCACTTATGTTACTACCTAAATTACTCCCAATATAGATAGTCTAACTTACTCCTCATTAATTACCTGACACATAAACAATTTTTTGTTGAGAGGTGTGATGTTTTTTGCGAGAACACTTTTGATCATCTATTCATCAAATCTTAAGATGGTACAAAGAACACAGGAAGTAACCAAAATTACATCCAGGTATGTAGACCATCTAGCGACGAATACGAACACTAGAGTGAGCTGAAGCCGGAGTTGGCTAAAACGTTTTGTGTACACACTCGGAAAGTTGTCGTGCTAAGTGCCCACAGGATCAACGCACCGGTATCCGACGAACGAAGACGAACAAAACCGAATCCAAGCGGTTCCACCAAAACAAAACACTGACCGGATTCCACGAGATCCACCGGAGATACATCTTTTGACGCTCCAACAACACTATACATGCTGCCGGGAGGGGGGCTAGGTGGGCAGAACCTTATTCCATCTTCAGGGAGAGCCACCACCGCGCGCTTCATCTCCCTAATTAGGACACAAACCATAACCAAACACAAAAAAGTATAGGAGAACGGAGCCCTCCCATGCCAGCAAGAGTCGGGCTCCACCGCGCCACCATGGCCCCAAGGCAACATGGGCGAGATGGATCATTGTCGGTGCCGACAAGAGGCGGTTTCTAAGTAGCATACGAAGCGATACATCAACTATTGAGATGGGTGGTGTGACTACTGACTAGCTTTATTTTTACTGTGGCTAGCCTCATCGTTGGATCAGGAATGAGAGATGAATAATTTTAAAACAACCTGTCCTTAAGCTTTTCCCAAAACTCCCTACCTCATAAGAATAATTATATTTAATTCCTTCCTAATTTGTGGTTGTTTACCTCTTCACACCAATACATGCAAGATTTTAGTTCCAATAATTTACCATCTTGAGCGAAGAGATTTAAAAATTATGACCTGAATAATGGGATGGAGGGAGTAGCTAAGTGTGGCCAGCTCAATTGTTATGATTGGGAATCAGAGATGACGTACAGTAAACTGCTGGATTGTCACAGTTAAGTATACATATACGACGGAAGATACCCGACGTAGATGGCTTAAGTATACACAATTAGCACTTATTTGTCAGGAATATCTCCGAGGTCTTCAACGCACGCAGACAATATATGCCGATCATGATATGTATATGGTTTTATATTATTCAGAAGCCTGCAACATATTTGTTATAAATTAATTAGCAAGTGGCCAGAGAGTCATACTATGTACTACTTCGTTTTTTTATATAGATTCAAACCTGTGCCAATGACTGCTTGCATCAACAGCACAAACGACAAAGCTTAATTAGCAGCATACCTGACCCAATGCTACAGGAGCATCTCCAGGAACCGAATAGCAGTCTCCAGCAACACCAACAGATTTGAATTGGCGAATTTCTAATAGTAATTCATGAGGGGTACTCTATAACTTGGAAAAATAGTGACTGGTGATAGATTTGATAATGGCTGCTAGTTAGGAATATTTTAAATGTCACCATGTTGCCTGTATTGATCAGAGACAGGGCCGGCTCTGGGGCAAGGCGGCGGGGGCGACGGTCCCAGGCCCCGTCTAAATAGGGGCCCATATTTTATAAGAAGTAGGTATATAGTACATAGAAAAAATGAAATACATCCCTTACTCATCTAGTAGGTCCTTAGGTTCAAGCCTTGCATGACACATTTTTTTGACCGGATTTTTTGTTTCTTTGGACGAAACTCATCCCGGTGCCTTTAAAATCCTAGAGCCGGCCTGATCAGAGATGACACACGAGATCAGAGAAACGTACGTATATGGTTTTATTATTCTCAGAGGCCTGAGAACATACAGCTTAGAAATGAGCAAGTGGCCGGACACAGGAATATGTACTAGTTTGCTTTTATATGGGTTGAAGCCTGCCAAACGGCTGCTTGCATCTACCACACAGAAGAACCTCGTGAAATCCTGAAAGAGCATCTCCAACATCAACCAAATAGAAATGCCTGGCAACTATAATATATATGGGTTGACGCATTTCTTAACTGTCAGTGTTGTTGGATCATTAGACAATAATTTTATGGTTAATTTTAGAACATTAAACATGACGAAATCAAATACTAACATATACTCAAACATATTAAATGTACTAATCAACATGAACAATGGCAGCACATACGCACAAATTGAAATATGTCATACATACCGATGGTTTGTAGATAAAGTAGCCGCCAGTGCAACGATGACGTTGGTGACGAGAAGGTGGTGAAGACCGGTCGCACCACCTGACTTTGATAGAAGACGAGAATACGGCTCGTAGTCATGCGAGTCGCTTCCCAAATTCTTTGCTCTCTCACTTATAAGATCGCAAGAGCCACTGGTTCCCATTTGCTTACCAAGTAGGAGAGCACTCCATTTTATAATATGGTGCAACTCCATTCAAACTTTCCATGTGGGACTAACTTTTAGGACCCAACTTCTTGTCATGCACATGGGACATTTGAGCTAGAAATTGCTATTAGGCTACCCATATAATGGGTCTAAGTTCTAACAAGTGTTGTTGCACATGTACTAGTTATAACTTAGAGAAAAAGTGATTGATGCACATTTATCTAATGCTCCTAGTTGCTAGATCTACCTTTTTTCTTACTATTATGTACTGAAAACATATCACAATTTCCACAATTTTGGTTCTATGCTTACAGCCGACCGGACATATGGTTAACCCTAGTGGGAGATGAGGGGATGTTGACACCGTTTCTGTTACTACTCCTATGGGCTTTCTACGCCTCTCTTTCACTCTCCTTGACCTCACTCTCTGATGCATGGTTCTTCTTCTTCTCGGTACCGTTGAATAAACATGTGTACACACACTAAACCATGTAATGACTTGTCTTTTCAAATGTAGATGTTGCAAGGTTTAATTTGAAAATAAAATATGTACAAAATAGTACCACATAATTTTTCTTTCAACGTTATTTCATACTATCATCATCATAACTTTTTGGTTGCATGATAAATTATTTTTTTAATCAAAATGTTGGCCAGAGATGCAAGAGCTGAACAAACCTACCTTTTTGTGGACAAAGCGAGTAGAATAAGTAAGTGCATTTATTAGTTTTCGTGTTTACTAGAATAAATATGTGTATGTACTGCCAAATGCAAACACACATGGATACAACAGTTTGTCCAACTGTATAGCAGATACTTATATCGATTCACAAGTATGGAACATTGTATGCTTTGCTTGTCTAAAATTTAAAGAAATTAAATATTATTGAAGTTTATTCTTCAAACTAGTTTTTGATAAATATTGAAATCATAAACTTTTGCAATCCTGACAAATCAAATTTGTAGACAGTTCTTAGTTTTACGAATTATATAGAAATCGATCTTGTGGCTGGCGAAATGCATGCACCTGTTTGATCAAATAGTTTTATATAGGATGACGAGGATTTGTTTTTCGAGAAACCAGATGAAGGCTTTTTTCAATCGCGTCGTTTTGCCAATATATTTCTGATTGGATCGGCCGCACTGCATGCATGATCTTTTTCAGTTTGATCGTTTTCCTGGGTTAGGGTTTAGGGTTTAGCATGATCTTTTTCTATTTACTTATGCCTAGCTCGTTTTCCTGACTGCCGCGTTGATTGAGGATCAGAGATGACATACAACAAAATGGACGATTAGGGATATTGAGCAGTTTACTAGGTTCGTAGTTTCCTTGTGGTTTGTACAGATCTCTGATACTTACGTTCAAAACGTATCTACTTTTTCAAACACTTTTGCTATTGTTTTAACTCTAATTTGTGTGTTTTGGATGCAACTAACACGGACTAACGCTGTTCTCAGCAGAATTACCCTGGTGTCTTGTTTTTTTGTGCAGAAATATCAAATTCGGAGAAAAACCCCAAAATAGTTATATATAGAGTGACGAGGATTTGTTTTTTGAGGAACCAGATGAAGGCTTTTTTTAATCGCGACGTTTTGCCAATATATTTCTGATTGAATCGGCCGCACTGCATGCATGATCTTTTTTAGTTTGATCGTTTTCCTAGGTTAGGGTTTAGGGTTTAGCATAATCTTTTTCTATTTACTTATGCCTAGCTCGTTTTCCTGACTGCCGCGTTGATTGAGGATCAGAGATGACAAACAACAAAATGGACGATCAGGGATATTGAGCAGTTTACTAGGTTCGTTTTCCTTGTGGTTTGTACAGATCTCTGATACGTCCAAAATGCGTCTACTTTACCAAACACTTTTGTTATTGTTTTAACTCTAATTTGTGTGTTTTGGATGCAACTAACTGGACTAACGCTGTTCTCAGCAGAATTATCCCGGTGTCTTCTTTTTGTGCAGAAATATCAACTTCGAAGAAAAACCCCAAAATCCAAACATAAGTTATTTTTCATCCGAGGGGAACTCAAAACCACGAAGACCAAACGGAGAAGAGGCCTGAGGGACCCACACCACCCCGTGGCGCGGGGCCCATCTGGCCGCACCAGGAGGTGGTGTGGCCACCTCGACCACCACCTCGCGACCCCCTCGCGGCTACAAGACCTTTCTGACCTAAAAACTCTTGGGGGATAGACACTTTTCCAGAGAACACACCCGTGCGCCGCCGCCATCGCGAGCCCTAGTTCGGGGACCAGAATTCTCTGTTCTGGCACCCTGCCGGGATGGGGAATCGAAGGGGATCATCGCCATTGTCATCTCCACTGCCTCTCCATCAAGCATCCATGTTTCCCCCATCCATGAATAAGTAATTCATCGCTGTAGTCTTGAGGGGATGGTAGGGATTGGATGAGATCACTCATGTAATAGCTGTAAGATTGTTAGGGCATAGTGTCTAGTATCCGTTATCGGTATTTTACGTCATTATTACAACTTGTTATGCTTAATGCTTGACACTAGGGCCCGAGTGCCATGATTTCAGATATGAACATGTTATTAAATTATGATGATAATTATTGTTTTGGATCATATCTATGAGTTGTATACACACGTTATTGTCCGGAACCGATGGCCCCAAAGTGACAATAATTGGGATAACCGGAGGGAATGACTATGATGTGAGGATCACATATATTCAGGGAGTGTTAAGGCTTTGCTCCGGTACTTTATTAAAATGAGTATCTTAATTGCCAGTAGTTTCCCTTGAGGCACGGGCTGGTAGGACAAAATATGATGTGCAAGTTTCTCATTGCGAGCACGCACAACTAAATTGGAATACATGCTTATGATTCGTTAATACTTGGATGCTTTATATTGTTTATCTGCAAATGCCTATGCTATGTTATTACATGAATTATCTCGTCCATGCAACGCCCGTACATCCGTCCCTGTGCCTACAATATTTTAATCATGTTGTCTACTTCAATCGATCGATATCTTAATTCTCTTGCTACTGTTATTTCACTACTGTCTCTGCCATAAAACTGTTTCTACTGATAATCTTCCTCGAGCAAGTCTATTCACAGGTGCAGCTGATCTGACAAATCATCTGTTAAAGCTTACAAATATTATTTGGCTCCCCTTGTGTCGAATCAATAAATTTGAGTTTTACTTCCCTCGAAGACTGTTGCGATCTCCTGTACTTGTGGGTCATCAAGACTATTTTCTAAAGCCGTTGCCGGGGAGCATAGCTTTATTTGCAAGCCCACCTGAGTGTAATATTGTTCGCTGGAATTTATTCTGATGGAGATATGCCCTAGAGGCAATTAATAAAGTGTATTCTTTATCATATCTCGTTTGTTCATAGTAGGTTTTTGTGTCATGCTATAACCGTATTAAACGGAAACATTAATACGGGTGTGATGCGTAAACAACCAGGTCCCTAGTAGACTCTACTAAGACTAGTTTCGTTGCGAGATTGATGATCGAGGTTTCCTGATCATAGGGCATGGCGTCGGTCGGCAATGGAAGTCATATCGTTGGAGAACGATGTGATGGACATATCCAGATTTGGAGGACGTAGTCGTTACGCCTTTGACCGTGAGATCAACTCTTATTGTTATTCCTGAAAGATACTTTGATCGCACCAAACGTCGTATCTTATTTAGTGTGACAATAGCGGTGATACTTTTGGGTATCGGAAAGGAGTAGTTGAGACGAGGGGTCAAGAGAAGGATTTGCCAGTCCGCATAGCAGGATAGATACTCTAGGGCCAACTCGGTGAGATCATGTCTAATGAGGTTGCAAGCATGTGACTAGGTCACGGAGACATGAAATCATAGACGAGTAGAAGATAGCGTTGACGGTAACGAGCTCAAGCTAGGTATGGAGATATCTATGGAACGACACTCGGACACGGTAAGTATCGCTATGGCAAAAGGTTTAAGACTTTGCATTCAGATTTGATAGAGAAAATCATTCGTTATATCACATGGATTAATTCATGGGGTACAGGCCTATGAGTTGGTCGTTGATCATAGAGGAGTCTTGATCATACCTGTTATTATATCGAACCGCTAGGGTAACACACTTAAGGGGTTTCGACAAGACAACCAGAAAGGAAAGAGATCACCGGGAACGTCCCGGGAGAGGTCCGATGGAGATCGGGGCAGCGACGAAAGAGTTTTCGGAGCTAGAATAAATTATATATAATATGTTTGATATTAATTAGTGTAATTAATATCTAAATATGATTTTATATATTTATTTTCGAATTTATTTGATTTCCCTAAATGGGCCTTCTGGTCGAAAGAAGGCCCAAGAGGGGTAAAATTCCCTAGGGAATTCGGTGGGGGCCAAGGTGGTCGGCCTAGGTGGGCCACAAGGGGCCACCAGGTGGCCGGCGCACCAAGGATCCGTACCAGGATATGTGGGGATAGTCCCACATTGCCTAGTGAGCAGGTTGGCTCCCCCCTGGTAGCCTATATAAGAAGGGGCACCCCTGACCTTTTAATTCACCAATTAATTCCCCATTTCTCTCTCGATTTCGTGATTCCCTCTGTTGGAGTTGCGCCGAGTTGAGAGGGGAATCTCTTCCACCATAGCCCGCTGTCGCGATGCTGGTGTTCCAGTCCAAGTCTTCCGCTGCTCGTCCTGGACTGGAGCTTCGGAGGTCGTCGTTTCCATCGTACGTGTGTGACGCCCTGCGAGGTGCTGCCCTAGCGGTACTTGGAGGTCTTCTTCCTCTACACGACCTTGAGTTCGGCTACGTCGGTCTTCATCGACAACGTTTGTGCGGGAACATAGTCCCCGCTTTCGGTCTACAAGGGTATGTATTCCGATCTCCGTTCGTACTACTATATCTGCATAGAATAGATCTTGGCATGTTTTAGGGATATCGTTACTAGGAAATTTTTTTTTCTGCACCCGATCCCCTTCATATTCATCATGGGAAGAAATGCTGATAAGAAGTTTCCCATTATGCCTTCCACTACAAGGAAAGGTGCCGCTCTGAACTCTGCTGCTGCGCTTGACTCTCCATCTGTGTTGAGTAAGCTTGTTACACCACCACAACATGCACGTTCTATTACTACTGCCGAATCTGAAGTTACTTATGATGATGCTTCTACTGTTCTTGATGAAACTGGTTCATTAGGTCCCTTTTTAAATGTTACTATTGCTAAATCTAAACAAATTGAAAATGCTGAAATTCCTGATGAAAATACTGAAACACCTGTTAATTCACCTGAATTTACTTGTGATACTGATGATGAGTGTGATGATATGTTTGTGAATCTTGATGATGCTCTTGTTCAAGAAATTAATGCTATGAAAGATGCTAGTGCCTGTGAAAAACTTGTTGAAAAACGTGATGTTAAATATAAATTATCTCCTGATGCTAAATTTGCTACATCTCCTGTAAACATAAAAGATAAAGATTATGATTTCTCTATTGATTTGGCTCATATAGCTATAGTTGAAAGAGAACCTTTCTGTGGAACTGAAAATGAAAGTGTTGTAGAATACATGAGTGTATTGTCTGATTTGAGTGGAATATTTGCTGAAGACATTAAAATGCGCACTTACTTTGTTGCTAAAATATTTCCTTTCTCATTAAAAGGAGAAGATAAAACTTGGTATGATAATTTATCTCCTGGTTCCATTACTAGTCCTAAGGGTTTGCTTGATGCTTTCTTTCGAAAATATTTCCCTGCTAGTGCTCAACATGATGCTTTGCTAAAAATATATAATTTTAATGAAGATGAGGGTGAGAAATTGCCCAAAGCTTGGACACGCTTTTGTTGCATCTTGAGGGGGCAGCCGAGCCATGATTTGGAGAAAAATGATCTACTTGATATATTCTATAGTGCACTAACTTCTGAATCTAGGACATACCTGGATAGTTTTGCTAGTTGTGTTTTCAGGAAAAGGACTCCCGAGGAAGTTGAAGAATTATTGGCTACTATATGCAAGAATAATGATGATTGGGATATTCCTGGACCTACTCCGACACCTCCATCAATACCGAATAAGAGAGGTATGATTGAATTAAATGAAGAAACAATGAGGGAAGCTAAAAGATCTCTTCAATAAAATGGTATTAAATCTGAAGATGTGAAGTATTTACCTCCTATTGAAGAATTATGTAAGTCTATTCCTCCTCCAACCGTTATTGAGGTACACTCTCTCCAAAGGTTTGATGATAGAGATGTTCCTTACTCTAAACCTCCTGCTCAATGCTTTCATGAATTTGATGATTTTATTGTTAAGCAATGCAATTTTAATACGAGAATAGAGAATCATTTAATGAAAAATTCTCATGCTATTAGTGATTTACATGATATTCTTGATAGAACTGCTAATGATGTGAAAGTGCTAATTAAACAGTTTCATATGGTTCAAACTCAAATAGATTAACTCACTAAAGTGCAAAAAGAATTGCTAGTAAACAACTCTATTGATATGGAAAAACTTGTTTGTGAGGTAACAACTAGAGGTGGTAAATCAACTCAGGATCCCTTGTATCCTGAAGGACATGATAAAAGAATTGAACAAGATTCTCAACGAGTGAATGAACCTTGTATTCCTTCTAGGAAAAAGAAAAAAACATAAGACTGTTGTAAAATCCTCTGAACCTGTTATTGATCCTAATAGTATATCTGTTAACGATGCTGAAACTGAAAGTGGTAATGAACACAACAATGATAATGCTAAAAATGCCAATTTGGATCAGGAAGAAATAGAAGAAGAACATGAAAAACATGCTAAAAATAAATAGATTGCCTGAAGCTAAAATAGGAAGAACATTATAATAGATTTTGTGATTGGATGAAACCATTGTTCTTACAAATTCCTTTGACTGAAGCTATTAAGTTGCCTCCCTATTCTAAATATATGAAAGATATTGTGACTAACAAAAGGAAAATTGCTAATGAGGAAATATCTACTATGCTTGCTAATTACTCTTTTAATGGTAAGGTTCCAAAGAAGCTTGGTGATCCAGGTATACCAACTATTTCTTGCTCTATCAAAAATAATTATGTTAAAACTGCTCTATGTGATTTGGGAGCTGGAGTTAGTGTTATGCCTTTATCTATTTACAAGAGACTTTACCTTGATAAATTAATACCTACTAATATGTCTTTGCAAATGGCTGATAAATCTACTGTTGTTCCTATTGGAATTTGTGAGGACGTTGCTGTCCAAATAACTACCAATTGTTTAATTATGAGTGACTTTGTTGTTCTTGAAATGCATGAAGATGATAATATGTCTATTATTCTTGGAAGACATTTTCTAAATACTGCAGGGGCTGTTATTGATTGCAATAAAGGAAATGTTACTTTTAATGTTCATGAAAAGGAGCATACTGTTTATTTTCCCAAGAAAGTTGATAGAATGCCTGAAGATAATACAATTACCACTTTGAGGTCTATTAGAGTGGGAAGTATTGATTGCCCATATAAAGAAGAAGAATTCAAAACTCTCATGATTGGATCCATACAAATTCATTACAAGGTAACATGAGTGTCTCATATGGTTAAAATCTTTCATGTCATATAAAATTCATTTGGTGGCAAGACTTGATCAACCTTGTTAACAAGTGCATTTTAAATGCATAAAGAGGCTAAACAATTTTCTTTCTCTCATCCTTGTCCGACAATGACACCCGCTCCGCACATCGCGGCAAGATAAGGAACATTCAATTCTCTGCCATCAAGTATTTTGTTTACTATCTTACTACTAGTGTGCTTGGTAGGGAAAACACTAGCAATGTTTCTAACTTGCAACTTGCATTTCTTTCGGGCGCCCGTAAGGCTGAATTCCCGTATAACCTTGACCCTTTAATTGCTCGCCGTTTAGCAGCTTGAGGCCCCAACTTTGGAGGCGTAATTGCTCTTCGTATTGCTGAATTTTTTAGACTGCCCATTAGTCCTAATGATGTACCATTTGAACCATGCTATCTAGGCCTTGCTGCAATGAAAGGTCACAAATTTGTTACTAACAACTCCACTTTGGAGAATATTGTGTTTAGCGTTGTTTGTGGTGACGATCGTGAAAAGGAAGTCTTCTTGCCACAACCTTATTTATTTAGTCTTGACAGGAGACCGTGGTCATACTCACAGGTAAAGCTAGACGGACAACTAAGCGTGCTTGGTTTTCATCAGACGCATCGCAGGCAGGAGCCACCGCCGGAGGATTACAGTGGATACCACGCCGGCACATCCTCGAGCTCATATTACGGGGAAAGCTCTTCGACATATCCCCACGACTTTGACGGATGGGCACGTTGGCCTTGAGCTCCACTTGGGAAAAAAGCCTAAGCTTGGGGGGAGGTATACTGATGTACACACATCTATATATCATATCATTCGGTACTTTGTATAGCCATGTTTCGTTTTAGTTTTCTCTCTTTCGTTCATTTGTTTATGCTTTGTTTGCTTGCCATAAATCCAAAAATACCAAAATGATTTTTGTTATTTCTCTTGCTGGTTTTATTTAGTATCTAATATTAGTATGCTGAGTATTTATTTCAGTTCAATATGCAAAATCATAAAAATATTTTGCTTTGTTGTGTGTTGTTTCACGTAGGGACAGATTTCTGCTGTCCACCGTAAAATTCATAACTCTTTGTTGTAATGTCGGAATGACCTGAAATTTGGTGTGCATATTCCTGGGATGTGTATGCAACATTTAATTGTTTCGAGTTTTCTGATTTGGGCATGTTAAGTCCCTCGAAAAAATTCATCTTTGCTGGTTGTTCTGTTTTTTGTTTCTAAATCCGAAAACACAAAAATATTTGTTGTTTCTCTTTGCTTTTGCATAGTTTGTTTCATAGATCATTATCTTGAATTAGTCCATGGAGATTGGTTATTATCTCATATCTTTCAAGCACACAAGTGATAAGGCAATTATGATGATCTATGACAATTTCGAGTTGGGTAAGAGGTTGGTAATAAACTCTATTTGTTTCTCATTTTTGTACATATACTCATTCATGTGAGCATGCTTAGATGGTTCACATAAGGTATATGTCCTTTGGTGGATGCTTAGTAGTTCGTGTTCTCTTATGATCGTTCCCAATTTATTTATGATGGATGTCATGTCTCTTTGGATATTTGCTTGCATTGCTTTGCTCATAATAGAATATGACACTGTGGTATCCTCCTCTGAATAATTCATTTGAATCGACTTGGCACATGCTTACACATGTTATGACTGAAAACAAAAAGTCAATGAAGGCTTGATGACATATTTTGACTCAGAGTTCTTATATCTTTATTATACATGTGTTAATTCTATTTCGTCGCAAGCATGATTATGACGGTTATTGCTCTCTTGAATTGTCGCTTCCCATCTTTTGCTAGCCTCCACTTGTACTAAGCTGAGAAAATGCTTGTGCTTCCAAATCCCTGAAAACCACGTTATTCCAAAGAGTCCACCCTAAACACCTATACATGGCAATTTCAAACCATTGAAGTAAATTCGGATGTGCTACCTTTAAACCTTCAAACACTTCTTAATGGATGCCACTGTTTTGAGCTCATGAGAAAGTATGTGGGGTTACGGATATCAACCTTGTCGTTTGCCTTTGGACAAACTTTCGCCAACCACACTAGTGGCATATACATCCGCTTATCTATTAATTTGCAAAAAGAGCTGGCAAATGGGGTGCCCAGCCCCAAACTAATAACAACTTCAATTGTTGCATTCTCTTCACATTTTTTCCCTGATCTAATCAGTCAAGCAATGACAATAGTTTTTAAGTACATGTGTAAACAAAAGAGAAATATGGGATGATCTGCCCTTGGGTAGAAATAACGTCCTTCATGGGAGCCACTCTTAAGAAAGTTTAGTTGACAAGGGGGGTAGAGTACCCATTACCATTCGTTGACGGAACAACCACCACTCAAAAATAATTGTACCTCTGTTTTAAAAATGATAAGAAGCTCTAGCACATGTTGAATCCATACTTCCCTCAATGAAGGGCTTATCTTTTACTTTACTGTTGAGTCTCCATCCTTCTTTGAGCACCTTCTCAAGAGCATAATTGTCATTCTTAGCGTAATGTGCTTGTCCCTTAATATGTTAACCGCGGTGTAATCTAGATGCTTTTATCTTTGATATCTTTATCTCTAGTCTTCCTTTGAAACTCAGAGCCTGGGCATTTATGTTTTGCTATTACATTCAGGCTAACGAGATACCACTTTATCATACTTTTTTATGATCTTTGCAATCATGTGAATTGATATGTTTCATGTTATTTATCATCGGTATAATTGCCATCTTTTCATGGTTTACATAACTATTGGGTGACACCGTTTATATATGTCTTGTTATGAATAGTCTAAGCATTTGTCCTCATAATGAGAATATTCACATCACATGAGCAAATAAGTTCGTGAAAGTTCTTTCATCGCACTCAGTTGTTAACTGGATTGCTTGAGAGCAAGCAATAAGCTAAGCTTGGGGGGAGTTGATACGTCCAAAACGTATCTACTTTTCCGAACACTTTTGCTATTGTTTTACCTCTAATTTGTGTGTTTTCGATGCAACTAACTTGGACTAACGCTGTTTTCAGCAGAATTGCCCTGGTGTCTTGTTTTTGTGCAGAAATATCAACTTCGGAGAAAAACCCCAAAATCCAAACAGAAGTTATTTTTCATCCGAGGGGAACTCAAAACCATGAAGACCAAACGGAGAAGAGGCCTGAGGGGCACACACCACCTCGTGGCGCGGGGCCCATCTGGCCGCGCCAGGAGGTGGTGTGGCCACCTCGGCCACCTCCTCGTCGCGGCTACAAGACCTCTCTGACGTAAAAACGCTTGGAGGATAGACACTTTTCCAGAGAACACACCCGTGCGCCGCCGCCATCGCGAACCCTAGTTCGGGGACCAGAAGTCTCTGTTTCGGCACCCTGCCGGGACGGGGATCGAAGGGGATCATCGTCATCTCCACCGCCTCTCCATCAACCATCCATGTTTCCCCCATCCATGAGTGAGTAATTCACCGTTGTAGGCTTGAGGGAATGGTAGTGATTGGATGAGATCACTCATGTAATAGTTGTAAGATTGTTAGGGCATAGTGTCTAGTATCTGTTATCGGTGTTTTACGTCATTGTTGCAACTTGTTATGCTTAATGCTTAACACTAGGGACCGAGTGTCATGATTTCATATCTGAACATGTTATGAATTATGATGATAATTATTGTTTTGGATGATATCTATGAGTTGTATACACACGTTATTGTCCGGAACCGATGGCCCCAAAGTGACAGTAATTGGGATAACCGGAGGGAATGGCTATGATATGAGAATCACATGTATTCACGGAGTGTTAATACTTTCCTCCGGTACTTTACTAAAATGAGTACCTTAATTGTCAGTAGTTTCCCTTGTGTCCACGCTGCAAACGGGCTGGCAGAACAAAAGATGATGTGCAAATTTCTCATTGCGAGCATGCACAACTAAATTGAAATACATGCTTATGATTAGTTAATACTTGGATGCTTTATATTATTTATCTGCAAATGCCTATGCTATGTTATTACATGAATTATCTCGTCAATGCAACGTCTATACATCCGTCCATGTGCCTACAATATTTTAATCCTGCTGTCTATTTCAATCACAATCGCTGTCTTAATTCTCCTGCTACTGTTATTTCACTACTGTCTCTGCTATAAAATTGTTGCTACTGATAATATTTCTCGAGCAAGTCTATTCACAGGTGCAGCTGATCTGACAAATCATCTGTTAAATCTTACAAATATTATTTGGCTTCACTTGTGTCGAATCAATAAATTTAGGTTTTATTTCACTCGAAGACTCTTGCGATCCCCTATACTTGTGGGTCATCAATCTCCGAGATGATGGCATATCGAGTAGAATATTTAATGACCGACGAACCTGGTACCGTAGAAACAAGAAATTGGCTGTACATTCATATTCACTTGAATATATAAGGTGTATGTCATTGAATGTACATGTAGACATCGTTTAATTAGGAGTTTGCCTAGATTATCATTGAGCAAGTGACAAGTTAGAGATATGTACTACTCCCTATGTTTTAAAATATAAGATGTGTTAAGAATTGTACGTGCTAACTTAATGTATGTTTAAATTAACAAGTAAACATATATAATAAAACATGTGCAGACGGCAAGTACTAGGTATACCTTAGAGACTGCTCAATAAATAGTTATAATTATAACTTAGAGAAATAGTGATTGATTCTCAATTAGATAGGGCTGCAAGTTGATACATCTACTATTATAGTTTTTTTATTATGTACAGGGAAGGGAACGTCCTGAAATGTCCAGTTCTAGTTTTACACGACACCTATACCTATATTCGGCGTTATTTGGGCGGCTGCCTCCAAGGCCACCACGGCACCCCCAATATTCCTGCCTTATTCATTTTCGCTCATTTTGTTCTCATTTTGATTGTCTTTTCTAATAATTGTTATTTTTTTGTAACTACTGCTTCTTAGTTATCTTTTAGCACGTAAGAACACACAAACATATACTGTCATCAAAATGCTATTAAGTATGACCATCACGTTAAATCTCCTACGCATATAAAACAATATGCGCATACAGGCGCCTCCCATACGGCCTTCAGTATCTGTTCACTATCAAGGTCTAAATAAAATTAATCCAAGGTACGAGTACAAGTATGCTCAACCCAAACCTCAACGAGGGGGATGTTTGGTGTGACGGTTTTCAATATCATCAAATCCTCGGCCATTTTCGAAACACCCATTTGTGCTGCTTCCACTTTGGTCTTCTTATCTTCTGTCTCTTATGCTGCCTTGATCCTTGCCGCTTTCTCTTTGATCTCGCCGGATTCAACCTTTGCATTCTCTCTCTTAATAAGCTTACTGCCTTGCACACTCAAAGGAGGCTCCCCACCTTTTTCTATTAATGCATAGGTGTCACATGGTATTGTTCTTATTTTGATTGTTGATACATGTTTCAACAATATTTAACCCGTGAGATGTTGTAAGATATACACCGGTAATAAAGCGGCCACATATACATCCTCTTGCTGTAGAAGTTGGGGAAATGCCCCATTTCGAGAAATTAAATATATAATAGTTAATATTATGTTATTCAGCTAGACTTATAACTTGGGTAATAAGAGATATACTTTCTAACAACTTGTCTAATTTGAACAAAGTACTCGGTGTAATTAGAGCAAAGTTATAATTATTGTGTTCATATTACTAGCTGCATCACACTGGACATGCCAAACAACATGGTTTATAAGCATATTAGATGGCTTAAGATTCCCAGCAATTAAGCATGATGTGGATCCACCTATGATTTTATTGGTGACTGCAATCAAATTGACGTTCCTCGCACTAGAGAGAACATATTTAGATGCCAAAAACATCATATAAATACAGTTAGACGACGCGTATAAACAAACACATTATGTAACAAGGTACCCCACAAATGCGAGAACACCTTAGCTGGTTCATCGAGGCACATAACAAGCCTGTTAGGATACGTATGTTGGCAAACTAGTACTCTTCAAATATTGTTGGATGCGGAAGGTCACATAGTGTAAAAACATTTCAGTTCTACGGTGCCAAATTTCAATCTTGGCTAAATTAGGAGTACACATATATAACTACTCTTATTTCAGTTTGTATTTGTATTCACTTTCGTTATATTTCCATATGGAGGTTCGCCTCATATGATGAAAGCCTGGTATGTTTTGAGGTAAACTACTAAAATGTAGGTATAATATACATAGCAGCCAATGAGGTACGTTGCCACATCTGACGTGAGATCCGAATGAAACTGTACATGATACGGTATATCTTAGGTCAACCCTTCTCAGTATCAATTTATTAGATCCAGGACTAAAATCATGTTTCTGGGCATGATCTATATAATATATTTATGATGAATGTTTGTGCTACTAAATAATTAGTTTTGATGCTTCCTGTGATCAAGTAACGGCTAAACGTGCTTCCCTGATAATTAAGATCACATAACAGCTAGCCACATTGAAATATATATTACTTTACATAGCTATTGTGATAGCTTGGAGATACAATTGAGGTTAACAAATATTTTTGGTAACCTGATGACAGATTCAAACGCAGTACTGGCTTTGCTTTCACACATGAAAATGATTCGCGATCTTTGGGGAGCATCTCTCATTACTCATGTCAGAGATGTTCAAGTCAACCTACAAGTTCATGATGTTATTGAATATAAACAGACACTATCTTGCAAACATGTAGTTGTCAGCCTGTACACTCACAAGGTCTTGTCGTCTGCTGGTACCAACCATCAAGGAGCCAAGTAACCACTTCCCAGACCGCAATTTAACAGGGTTACACAGCACTAACAATCCAGTAAATTTAATGGACAAAAGGGTCTGAGGATCAAACTTTGATGTAATAATGAATTCACAAGTTTTACCGTGTAGAAACAATGTCACACTAGTACTTTTTTCTAAACAAAACGCATATTTAGTAAATGAACTTCTCGAGAATGTCACTAATCTGAAAAGCGTGCCACCAAGTTGTCAACTCCGAGTGTTTTGGTCACTATGTGACGACAGCCGTTAGTTTGCATATGTGGCATATTATTATTTTACAAATCACCCCTTAAATTTGAGTTGCAAAACGTGAAAAGCGGGTCATAAAATTACCATGTGCGAGCGTTTTTTTAATAAAGCGGTCATATGTATCTTTTTGTCGCATAAGTTGGTGCAATCCCCATTTTAAAAAACAAAAATATAATAGTTATGGTATGTTATTTAGCTATACTTATAGCTTGGGTAATAAGAGATATGCTTTCTAACAACTTGCCTAATTCCAACTAATAACTCGGTTTAACTAGAGCAAAGTTATGATTATTGTGTTCACATTACGTAGCTACATCAAACTACACATGCCCAAGAACGTGATTTTATAAGCATATTAGATGGCTTAAGATTCCCAGCAATTGAGCATGATGTGGATCCACCTATGATTTTATTGGTGACTGTAATCAAATTGACGTTTCTCACACTAGAGAGCACATATTTAGATGGTAAAAACATCATATAAAACAGTTAGACGACGCGTAAAATGGACCCATTATCTAAGACCGTATCCCCACAAACGTGTGAGCACGCAGCTGGTAAATCAAGGCACGTAACGAGCCTGTTAGGATACGCGTAGCACTCTTTATATATTGTTGGCCGCGGAAGGTCACATGGTGGAAAACATTTGAGTTCTACAGTGCCAAATTTCAATCTTGGCTAAATTAGGGATACATAGAAGTGACTACTCTTATTTAAATTTATATTTGTATTGTCTTTTGGTTATATTTCCTAGGAGGTTTACCGTTCACCTCGTATGATGAATCCTGGTTTGTTGAGGTGAACTGTAGGTATACTGTACATACCAGCCAATGAGGTACGGTACCACATCTACAAAGTGGTAAATGGATATGGATTGCAGTGTAAATTACCATATGCAAGGACCTGAGATCCGAATGGAACTGTACATGATACGGTATATCTTAGGTCAACCCTTCTGACAACGGGGTCAGTGGAGTCGTCCGACTACCTGCCCGAAACTGAAAACCCTAGCCCCCCGCGTCGCCACCGCGGGCGACCGGGGGCCTCCCCTGCGCCGCCACCTCCCTCCCTCCCTCTACTCCTCCTCCTCCTCGCCGCCGCCGGGCAAAGCCCAGGCAGCGTCGGCGGCGGGCGAGGTTCTTCGTCTCCCTCGTCCAGCGGCGGTGGCGCGGAACGCAGCGGCTCGGTGGGGGCGCGGCTCTGGGCGTCGGGGGCTGCGGCGTGGCGGCGATCTTGTGCTGGCGGCGGCGTGGAGGCGACGTGGAACTGCGCGCAAGGGCAAGGGCGGCGCTTCACGGCAGCGTCCGAGCTCGGGCGGCGCTTGGTGCCTTCGGTCGGTGTGGTGGAGCTGCTCCCGGTGGGCGGCATGGCAGCACGGTGGTCCTGCCGGGGATGGAGGCGACAAAGGTGGAGCGAGCTTCGGGTGGCGGCGGTGGGCTCAGATCTGGGCCAGGCGGGCCTAGATCTGGGCTGCGCTCTGGTGGACCCTTGGTCTTACCGGGCTGCGTGGAGGAAGGCTCTTAGGCAGCGTGGAGGTGCCACTGCTGCATGTAGGCCGACCTCTACTGCCATGCCGCCCTTGTCGTGCCCTTGCCGTGCCCTTGTCGTTCGCAGGTCGTGGTCAGGCTTGCCGTGCTACCCTCGCCGTTCGCGGGTAGTGGTCGGGTTGTGGAGTGGTGGTGGCGGATGGTGCGTGGCTGCGGCTGGGACCGTGACCCTTCGGGCGTCCTCCCTCCTCAGCCTCTACATCGGTTCGTGACCGGCGGCATGCTCACAACAGCGAGAGGTGGTGGCGTGGTGGCAGCTCTGCGGTGGCAGCGGCCTGCGGGCTGCAGCATGGTGGCGGGATCTGTACGGGCCAGGTGGGCCCGAAATGTTCCAGCTACCGTGTCCGGTCGGCATCCGCCGAAAGGCGGTGGAGGGAGGCCCCTCCAGTGGGCTGCTGCGCGCTTGGTTTCCCTATCCGACCCGTCGATCCTGCAGTGGGTTTGTCCTCATGTCATAGGTTGGAGTGCGCGGATGCCAGGGCGGCGGCCATGGGTGGCGGGTCACATGGGTGGCTCTCCGGCGAGCACCATGGTGACGGTGGTGGCTGCATCGTTTGGTTGTATGGGTAACAAGGGGTGCATCGGCGGGTGGCTCGAGCGCGTTTCTGACGTTGCCTGGATCTGGAATGGGTTCCTTTTCGCTTGCGCCCTACGACCCTCTTCGTGCCACGGGGGAGGAACGAGCGAAAGCTTCTGACGGCGGTGACGCCTGCGGGTGCCGCTATCCTCTTGGGGACGTCGTCTTGTTCTTCCTCGTGTCAGGGTTCCGGGTGAAAACCCAAGTCGTTTGGACTCGGCGGTGGTGACGCTTTGTGCCGTTACCCTTTTGGGGGCATTGTCGTGGAGCTCAGGGGAGTTAGGGCGTAGCGTGGAGCTGGTGTGCTTGTCCGGCTACATAGTCGTGGTTCGCTATGGCTTTTGTAGCTCGGTTCTTTTAGGATCTTCTTTGTAAGAGGGCTACCTCACTACTTTGTATCGGTCGGTTCATGGGCGTTGTGCTGTCTGGCCCAGCAGCGGTCTCAAACGGTATGGCTTTATTTATAAAGCGGGGCGAAAGCCTGTTTCGTGTGGTCAACCCTTCTCATTATCAATTTATCAGATCCAAGACTGTAAAATCAGGTTTCCTAGTGGCCTCGTTCTGGAGTGCAAAAAAAAAAGTGGCCTCGTTCTGGACATGATCTATATAATATAGTATTTATCACGAATGATCGTGCTACTTAATTATTAGTTTGGATACTTCCAGAGATCAAGGAACAGCTATCCGTGCTTCCCTGATAATTGAGATCAGAGAACAGCTAGCCATATCGAAATATATATTTCTTTACATAGCTATTGTGATAACTTGGAGATGCGATTAAGATTAACAAATATATTTGGTAACCTGATGACCGATTCAAACACAGTACTGGCTTTGCTTTCACACATGAAAATGATTTGATATCTCTGAGGATCAAACTTTGATTTAATAATGAATGCACAAGTTTTACCCTGTAGAAACAATGTTACACTGTTACTTTTTTTCTAAAGAAAACGCATATTTAATGTCACTAATCTGAAAAGCATGCCACCAATTTGTCAGCTCCGAGTGTTTTGGTCACTATGTGACGACAGCCGTGAGTTTGCATATGTGGCATATTATTATTTTACAAATCACTCCTTAAATTTGAGTTGCAAAACGTGAAAAGCGAGTCATAAATTTGCCACGTGCAAGCGTTTTTCAATAAAGCGGTCATATGCATCTTTTTGTCACAGAAGTTGGTGCAATCCCCATTTAGAAAAACAAAAATATAATAGTTATAATATGTTATTTAGCTAGACTTATAGCTTGTGTAATAAGAGATATAAGATTCCCAGCAATTGAGCATGATGTGGATCCACCTATGATTTTATTGGTGACTGCAATCAAATTGACGTTCCTCACACTAGAGAGCACATATTTAGATGGCAAAAACAGCATATAAATAAAGTTAGACGACGCGTAAAATGAACCGATTATCTAACACCGTACTGACCCCCATAAACGTGTGAGCATGCAGCTGGTAAATCAAGGCACGTAACGAGCCTGTTAGGATACACATATGTTCAGCACTCTTCAAATATTGTTGGACGCGGAAGGTCACACAGTGGAAAACATTTGAGTTCTACAGTGCCAAATTTCAATCTTGGCTAAATTAGGGATACATATAAGTGAATGTCTTATTTAAATTTATATTTGTATTGTCTTTTGGTTATATTTCCATGGAGGTTTACCGTTCACCTCGTATGATGAATCCTGGTTTTTTGAGGTGAACTGTAGGTATAATGTACATACCAGCAAATGAGGTACGGTACCACATCTACAAAGTGGTAAATGGATATGGATTGCAGTGTAAATTACCATATGCAAGGACCTGAGATCCGAATGGAACTGTACATGATACGATAATCTTAGGTCAACCCTTCTCAGTATTAATTTATCAGATCCAAGACTAAAATCATGTTTCCTAGTGGCCTCGTTCTGGACATGATCTATATAATATATTTATCACGATTCACGAATGATTTTGCTAAACTTATTTATTAGTTTGGATGCTTCCAGAGATCAAGGAACAGATATCCGTGCTTCCCAGATAATTGAGATCAGAGGACAGCTAGCCATATCGAAAAATATATTACTTTACATAGCTATTGTGATAGCTTGGAGATACGATTGAGATTAACAAATATATTTGGTAACCTGATGACAGATTCAAACGTAGTACTGGCTTTGCTTTCACACATGAAAATGATTTGAGATCTTTGGGGAGCTTCTCTCATTACTCATGTCTGAGATGTGCAAGTCAACGTACAAGTTCATGATGTTATTGAATATCAACTGACACTATCTTGCAAGCATGTAGTTGTCAGCCTGTACACTCACAAGGGCTTGTCGTCTGCTGGTACCAACCATCAAGGAGCCAAGTAACCACTTCCCAGGCCGCAACTTAACATAGTTACACAGCACTAACAATCCCAGTAAATTTAATGGACAAACGGGTCTGAGGAGTAAACTTTGATATAATAATGAATGCACAAGTTTTACGGTGTACAAACAATGTTACACTGGTACTTTTTTCTAAATAAAACGCATATTTAGTAAATGAACTTCTTGAGAATGTCACGAATGTAAAATGCGGGCCACCAAGTTGTCAGCTCCGAGTGGTCACTATGTGACGGCGGCCGTGAGTTTGCATATGTGGCATATTATTTTTTACAAATCGTCCCTTTTTAAGTTGCAAAACGTGAAAAGCAGGTCATAAATTTGCCACGGGCAAGAGTTTTGCTCACGCCACATGATGGTAGCCATGAGTTTGCGTGCGTGGCAAACTGTTTTTTACAAATCCCCATAACTTTTTGTTTCTTTCAGATCCCTCCTAAAAGACAAACAAAAATTATTTATAAGAATCTAAGATTACCGTGACCAAACCACATACACACTCGTCAAGTTTATGTACTAAACCTTTGGTTTCTATTTTTCCTATAAAGTTGGACCAACTTTATGGAAAAAACATTAACATGTGTAACGCCAGATTAACATCACCAAATGCAATTTCATTTCATGAATATATACATATACAAATTTAGTCAAACTGAAAATTGTTTGAATAGGATGAGAAATAAAGTTTCAATTAGTCCATAAAGGACAAATTACCTCTTAGGGTGACGAGGGATTAACTCGACAAGTCCCATGGTGATGTAGCTAGGGTTGTATCGATAGGAAGAATATATGGGTGTTGACGAATTCGGACGGCTGACAAGCTAATAGTTGCTCGTCGGATTTATATTATCGATCTCACAATATGAATACAGAGATAACCCGGCGAGTCGATGCCTCGCTAGGGTTTCGGGGTATAAGATTGCACGTGGTCTTTCACCTCCCTCCTGACCCATATATATAGGGATCCAGATCTCAGTAGTTCGAATACAACTAGTAGTACGTCTATTAGATACCTTAGTCGGCACGAAACCGCCTAACTTGTTCCATACTCCAGCTAAACAAAGCCCTTCGTCTTCTTCCTTTCATGGGCCAACGACTAGACCTTGCGGAAAATCACCCTTTAATATAAACCGCTGGGCATACCTTTCGGGTATAACCACATCATAGGGCGAGCATAGGTTGACTTTGTTGAAGTCATAAAGCGGGTCAAAACGGGTTTTCCATCCCACCTGAGGCGTTTCTATGTTAGGATTTCAGATTTCCATCGGTGATATGCCTGAACCACCGTCGTTTCCTGAAGTGCGGTCGGTGGTTCATCCATCCCGCCGGAGGTATTCTAACGTTAGGGTATCTGGTGCTCTTTAGTTAGTGTAGAGGTGCCGCTTGGCGGTTATGTGTAGAATTATTTGCACTTCGGCTCGGTAGCTTCGTTGCAAGATTTTTCTTACGTTTGATTCTTTCGAGTTTCCGTACACTTCTTCTTGTTTTTTGTTCTTGCCTTGCCTCTTTGGCGCCGGCGTTAAAAAATTGAATATTTTCATCGTTTTTGGTCTTCGCTTTCAAAACGATAGCAACTGTGGATTTGTTGTTTTGCATATGCTTATTTTGTTTCGTTTTTGTGTTTTTCCATTTTACGTTTGGCCTTTCTCCGTGCCGTCCGTCGTAAAACGTTTAGTGCTGTGTTTTCCCTTACTCTGCTACTACATCATCCTATAAACTATGTCAAAAATCCTAATCTGCTGCACGACGCGTCCATACAAGACAGCCGGCCTAGCTATACCTCATCCATCGACGATCTATATAAGAAACGACTGCCCATTGCTCATTACGCCACGCACACATTTCACTCTGAGACATCTATAGCTTCCTTCCCCCTCCTAACGACTGTGTAGATAACCACCACCATGTGGAAGCTCACGACCGGCGAGGGTGGCGGACCGTGGCTGCAGTCCAAGAACGGCTTCCTTGGCCGGCAGGTGTGGCACTACGACCGCGACGCCGGCACGCCGGAGGAGCGCGCCGAGGTCGAGAGGCTGCGCGACGATTTCACCAAGCACCGCTTCGAGAGGAAGGCGTCTCAGGATCTCCTCCTGCGCTTGCAGGTACGTAATGTTTGTTTTCTGCAGTATCATCATATCATGCATGCTTTCCACCACCAATGTGCGGCTCTGTTCTAGCTTCTGCTACTCCTGAGATAGAGGGAGGGAATGGAAATTATACTATATGAGCGTGAAAATTTAATGTAGATTCGGTTAATTACACAAAGAAGCGTTGGATATATCTGACCTTTACCGCATTTTCTGTCTGAGAGCCACCTAAGTTAATGCACCAACTAACTTTGCGTGGGCCATAGAAGGACTGATCTGATCTTATCATCGGACTAGGACTTTCTGTGCAGTTAACATGCATGGAGAAATTTCCGGTGCCTATGATGAATTCTTATAAACTGCTCTCTTAAATCACGTTACATTTATTCTTGGCGCTACACATTGCGTACTTCTGCGTCAAAATATCAACCTTTGTCATACAATTTTGGGTAACTTCATCTAATATACTACTATTGAACCTTACGGTGTATATTACTTACTGCAGTACGCAAAGCTAAACCCTATGGTCAATATTCCAACACTGAAGCCTGAAAAGAGCACCGAAATCACTGAAGAACTCATAACTAATTCTTTGAAGCGAGCTCTATATCAATATTCCAGTCTTCAAGCAGATGATGGACATTGGCCCGGTGATTACAGTGGAATTTTGTTCATTATGCCTATTATTGTAAGTATTGTTTTCAGAAAAGTATGATGCAATTGAAGTATGAATGGATGCTTGATTATTTTTCTAGCATACGCAGAATCTATTTGGTTGCAAAAATCCAAGATTTAGTTGTGTTACTATAGAGCTAGTGCATCAATACATATGTCTTTTAGCATTCAACCATCGTGATGCAATTGGTAATATGATTAGTTGTTTATTTCTCACCACAGAGTGTAAGGAGATAGGAGATGCATGCGCGCACAAACTAGTCTAGTGCAGGTTACAGTCAAACAAGGAGGACTCAGTTTAATATAAACTAAACTACTAGTGCCGCTCGTCCAGAGAAGCCGGCAGCTGTTCTATATTAATACATTCAGGAAAATGATTGATGAGACTCGAACATTTACATGCATACAGTTGGTTTTAAACATTACTATCACCCCTATATCTATGTTTTTCTCTGTATTTTGTTTATCATGGGGATTTTGGCTCCCTTGATATATATTGGTGTATGAAAATTATCAGTTACTATCTTAACCTTGCAGGTATTTTCATTATATGTTACCGGAGCACTTAACACGGTATTATCACCGGAACATCAGCGAGAGATATGCCGCTACATTTACAATCAACAGGCATGGAATAAATTCTACCAATTAATTTCAAGTTGGCAGTGTGAAAATGTTTTTATTTTATAATGTTATTTATAATATGGGCAGAACGAGGATGGAGGATGGGGAAAACAAGTTCTGGGCCCAAGTACCATGTTTGGGACATGTACTAGTTATGCATCCTTAGTGCTTCTTGGCGAGAAGCTAAATGGTGATCAGGATGCATTGTCTAAAGCGAGACACTGGATCATATCTCACGGAAGTGCAACCGCAATGCCACAATGGGGAAAAGTGTGGCTCTCGGTATGTGAAAGACACATGAGATGAATAGATGATGCTTCTTGTTTTTAATTAGCAATAATGTGATAACAAAATGCTACAAAAAATACTAGGATTTTGTGTCTAAGCTAATTAAGGTTAACGTAAGGAATGCATGTATGTCCTCCCAGATAATTGGAGTTTACGAATGGTCGGGAAATCATCCGATTATACCTGAATTGTGGTTGGTACCGGACTTTCTTCCAATTTTTCCAGGTACTTGTTTTCATGAATCACTATATAACTACCAAGAATCAATTTATTACAGAATATGTAATCTTTGACAATTTTTCATTTAGCTGTGCTACATCTTTTATAAATCATTGTGAAATAATCCTTCATATGCAGGACGATTTTGGTGTTTTACCCGGCTGGTGTACATATCAATGGCGTACCTTTATGGAAAGAAATTTGTTGGGCCCCTAACTCCAACAATACTATCACTTCGTGAGGACCTCTATAGTATACCGTACGAGCAGATTAATTGGAATGAGGCTCGTGATTCTTGTGCCAAGGTCTGTCAACTGGTTGTTATTTCTCCAGCTTTGATTGTATTTGTTAATTTATCATTGTAGCCTTGTCAAGAGGTATGTATTTTTCTCTTGAAATGGGGAATATACCAGGCCACAGCAAAAGTCTATGCACACAGCCATTTCTGTTTCAGCACTTTTATAACAATCATAGTTTTACAGTTCATAGATCACTAAAAGTGATACACAACATAAAGCTGAGACACATCATGGATTCGGTTAGGCTTCCACCTACTCTGGTAGCAGATATATCCCGTGTGATCTTCTATAGGTGGTTCCATCCAGAATCCATATAATCTTGCTTGTCCACTAGGAGAGGAGAAATGACAACAGCTCCATCCAATGTGTTACCTTGTGGATAACCTTCAGAACATGATCAAATGTAGTCTTGTTAAAAACAATGTCATTTTGATAGCCCTGTATAGCGCAAATTAAAGCACAGCCGCCCACATGACTTTGAGTATACCATCTTTAATTAATCATTGCACCAAGTTGAAACATGCTTATTTTTTCCATTTAGAAAAGAACATGATACATCCCATTCAGAAGCTATCAAAACAGGTGTGACGTATATCTAGCATGTTTCACACAAAAGCTGAGATTTTTTACATAGGTGCGCTTGATCAGGATTCAATTAGTAAACGTGTATGCTCAGACTTCAGAACATGTACAAACATGAGAAAAATATTTTATTCCACTCAAAACTAGCCCAAACACAATATACTGACCTGATTAGTTTAAATTTATAAGAAATAATTAGAGTCGGGCTACATTGACTATGTAAATTTCTAGAAAGACATATCAAGATTGAGAATGCTTGTTTGGTTAACATTTTTTATGTTGTTACAGGAGGACCTTATCTATCCACGTTCACACGCGCAAAATCTTATATTTAGTTGCCTGAACAATGTTGTGGAGCCGATTTTAAATTGCTGGCCAGCAAACAAGCTTAGAGAGAGAGCTTTGAGTAATATCATGAAACATATCCATTATGATGATGAAGTAACAAATTATGTTAGCATTTGTCCTATTAATAAGGTGAAATAATTTGTAATGTAATTTGCATTTTTATTTTACTAACAATTTACGTTAATTAAATTATAACTTTTTTTTGTATTTAGGCATTGAATATGATTTGTTGTTGGATAGAAGACCCACACTCGGATGCATTTAAACGTCATCTTCCTAGGTTTTTTGATTATTTGTGGCTTTCGGAAGATGGAATGAAGGCGCAGGTCGGTATAACTTTACAATTATATATCATCAGTGGTCAATCTAAATGTCTATGAAAGTTTCACAACTTCTAAGCTATCCAATGAACAGATCTTTGGTGCCTCAATTCAAGTGTTAAAACCACTAGTCTTATGAATATTTTCTGTTGATCTCAATTAAGACTCATCCAATAGGCATGATTTTATGATGCAAAAGTATGACCGCTAACAATTTGTGATCAACAATGTATGCCTAGTTTTATTAGCTGGGTGGTTGAAATCCCAAACTAAATAGAAGGCGTATTCTTAAAAAATTAAAACCATACTTTTTCTCTTTTTTTATTTTAGTTCTTTCATATGGAAAATGTAATTCCCATTTGCATAATAGAACAATTATTTTTTTAAAACAATTAAGGAGTTATTTCAAATGGAAACTTTGACGGAGTACAACTGAAATATGATTACTCAGGTATATGATGGTTGCCATAGTTGGGAGATATCATTTATAATTCAATCCTACTACTCCACGGATCTTATTGGTCAGTTTGGCCCAACTCTACAAAAAGCTCACGAGTTTCTGAAAAACTCACAGGTTTGTTGTTTCTTGAGCTATATAAAATGTTCTAGAACAGGTACATGGTACATGCATTTTTAATCATGCTGACATGTCATTCTTATATTTGAAGATTCTTAGCAACCATCCAAATTATGAAAGCTATTATCGCCATAGATCAAAAGGTTCATGGACTCTTTCAAGTGTAGACAATGGTTGGTCTGTGTCTGATTGTACCGCAGAAGCCGTTAAGGTTAACCATAATACACTTATGAATCTATTCTTTGAGTCCTAGAATTTGATATATCATGACTTTTCTTTGTACCATCCAATTAAATGTGTACCTAATACAAGCAAAGTTCTAATGATTTTAACAACTTTTCGTCCAGGCATTGCTCCTATTATCAAAGATATCACCTGATGTTGTCGGAGATCATATTAAACAAGATAGGTTGTATGATGCCATTGACTGCATCATGTCATTCATGGTATGAACTTTTAAGATAAATCAATCATCACATATCACTATAGTACATATATGTATTCTAAGAAGATAGGTTGCATGATGCCATTGACTAGTCAACATATATGTATTCTGAGAAAAATATATGGATACACGAGCTAATACATATGAGAAAATATAGCTATTTCATCTAGTTAAACAATACCAATAGTGATATTTTATATTGTGCATTGCACATTGCTAGCTTAATGTAATCAATCACTGTAATATCACTCTTAACTTTATTTAATCAGAATATAGTTAGTATAAGAAAATGGTAAGTTAGTCTTCAACCATTACTATTACTCTACAAACATCATAAAACTAACAGGTTCTCTTTTCATATTTCCAATTATGTTGAAGAATAAGGATGGCACCTTTTCTACGTATGAATGTAAACGGACATTCTCCTTTCTAGAGGTAAATAATGATATTTTGTAATTTCAAGAATTTAAATAATTGAATTTATTTATCAGTTTATATTCTTTTGGTCTTTAAATGACAATGGTTGAGAGACGAACACAATGGTTGGCTATGGGACAAGAACCAAAATTAGTATCCATGCAAATTTGATAGTTTGAAAAGCCATAATCAATTTGTCATAGCTTCAAACATGCTACTTCTGAATAAATTGACCACCCTGAAACGTGTCCAGATCGGTCAAAAAGAGGTTAATTGCAATATCATTTCGATGTTTCTCTTGTCGTATTATACTTTCACAGTTAATTTTACCTTTAACTTTGGGGAAAAAGTTATTAATGTGAGGCATTGTTAGTAGTTATGTTGTTCTCTTTCCTATCCCAGCACTTGTAACTTATTGCTTTGTAACACTGAAGTTCTGATCCCCCCACCCCCACCCCCCCCCCCCCCCCCCCCCCCCCACCCCCTTGACAAAGTTTCTTTTTGGCAATCCAGGTTCTCAATCCTTCTGAGAGTTTTCGCAACATTGTCGCTGACTATCCGTAAGCTACCCAAAATCCTTCTTACTTGACAAGAAACTTTTATTATATATTCATTTCGGTGAACTGACTCATGTCACATGAAAAACTGGTAGGTCTGTTGAATGTACATCATCAGTGCTAGATGCTCTCATACTATTCAAAGAGATGTATCCACATTATCGAACAAGAGAAATAGAAAAATGTATTCAAGATGCTGCATTATTTCTTGAGAAAACTCAAAAGAGTGATGGTTCGTGGTAAGTAATTTGTAAGTGCTAGTTACTTTTAACGCCTAATTTGGAATTTTCATGAATCATTTATTCTTAACTTGTAGGTACGGCTCTTGGGGTATATGTTTCACTTATGGAACCATGTTTGCGGTAAGGGGATTGGTTGCTGCTGGAAGAACTTATGATAATAGTTATGCCATCAGGAAAGCATGCAGCTTTATGTTATCGAAGCAACAAAGTACGGGTGGATGGGGTGAAAGCTATCTTTCAAGTGAAACTGAGGTAATAAATGTCTTGCTTTTCTTGCAAGAAGTGTTAATTTGCATAATGACCTTTCTTCATCCACCAAGTTTCATAGTTAATAGTTCTTAGCTCGCTATCTAAATGATGCCTGCAAATATTGTTGGTAGTTGATAGCCATTTGTATAAGTAAAGTGCAAATGTATATAAATAGTTCAAATTTTAATATGATAGATAGCTAGACTTCAAATATATAATAATAATAATATATTTTTTATACATAACTGCAAGCAAATACTACATATAAAATTATAAAATTGAAGGTGTATCGGATTTTTTAAGATAAACACAATATCGAGCCAAAGGATTTACACTCGCTGAACCCTCACTAATTTTAACTCAATGCACCCGACTAATATATTAATTTTGTTGAAATTCCAAATCAAACCACTTCGGTAATGACCTAAATATACCTTCTGTTCTAGGCTCCCCCAACTCTCACATGCTATTACTGAAAACTTGGGAACTAATTTCTAATCATGCATGGTGGAATTCCCCCGTAAATCCATAGTGATCTTCTCTGAGCTGATAAATGTGAAGTAACATGCAATATGAACATTCTCACAATGTTACGAGAGAGCTACCTCACAAGAATAAAATCAAACCATAGTTTAATTTAAATCGCAATGAGAGTCAACAACTGGTGTTCTTTCATGTCATCAAAAGCAATATGATGACCTACTCACAATCCCCACATATGACCATGAGACGGGTCATAAGGATAAGAATTATGATATGAAAGTACATTAGCCCATAAACTCCATGCCCTAGTTTACACCCCATAGAAAATGCAATATTACATAGAGATGGATAAGGTTTGGTCAAGGAATTGATTTTTATGTATAGAAATAAGATCCCTAGATAAAATAGTAGTAAGGTTCAAAAAATTATGAAATAATAGAGAGAACATACACCTTAACGAGATAAATAACTCCTATGACCCTCTTATGTTTTTCTTTAATACGTCCACCTGCAATGAAGACTTACTCCACACAGGAAGTTTTCTACTTAAGAAAGTAGAGCCACAGATACCACCCATGAAGGTTATTTTTTTACTTTTTTGGTTACTTCATCAATGAAGCTAAATTTAAATCAACATTTTGCAATATCGTTATCAAATCTATTCTACGAGTGTAAAAAGTAGAAATCATTTATTTTTCAAGAGTACATTATTTTTATTATATTTTCTAATACAATTTTCTACAGGATTATGTCGATAGCGGTAATGCCAATGTCGTGAACACTTCGTTTGCAATGTTGGCTTTAATTTATTCTGGACAGGTTTGTTAATTTCCCTTAAGGATGTGGTAAATATTAAACTTGATGAAGATGTTATCAAAACTTGTCATAACTCTGAAATCATTGAGTTATCTAACTGTAAACTTTAACATTTATTTTCTAAATAGGCTGAACGGGATTCTAAACCACTATATAGTGCAGCAAGACTATTGATCAACATGCAACTAGAAACGGGTGAATTCCCTCAACAGGTAACTTTATTTTTACCCAATAGTTTTTTAAATAGACACACATTATCCTGAAAAGTAAGTTTTTTATGAGAACTACACCACCGAAAACACACCTAACAAAATTTAAGCAAGGTATGTGGCACCAACAAAACGGTGTGGCAAAGAAATTCTAGAAACTATATGCATACAATCATTAGCAAAATTTGCAATTAGATTAAAAAAATTGCATTGTCTTACAATTTTGCACTAGTTTGATTGACTATGTTATGCACGATTTAATGATATAACTAAAAAAAAATTTAAGCTCCCTCCACCTTCATTAGTTTCTTTCTTCTTTGATACCAGGAACATATGGGATGCTTTAACTCCTCATTCTACTTCAACTACGCCAACTACCGCAACTTATACCCCATTATGGCTCTTGGGGAGCTCCGTCGTCGACTTCTTGCGCTCAATAACTGATGTGGATACTTAACGTCACTGTACACATGATACAAAGGTCCAAGATGGGTTGTAAGCAAGAGAAATGGTGCTCCTAAAAACATGTTATAATGTTTGCGAATTAACATGGATTCACCAATGATATTATCATGTAACTTCAAACTTTACTTACTAGCCATGAATGTTTCACCCTCCCTATTACAAACACACCTTGGGTGTGGCATGATCTGGGGAATATTGGCTCCGAATATAATAATCCATGATTGCACCCTCGGGGCACAGTGGGTCAGAAATTCATTTATAAACATGGTAGCGGGGTCCATTGATAAGAAAGGATAGTATCCATAAAAGTTGTTGGTTAACAAGATAGAATTGTTCACAATTGTCAGTTCGTCATCACACATTGCGGTATACATTATTCGGCAAAAGGTACATAAGTAATTAAATCCGGGCCAGATTGACGAAATCAAATATTCCAAATGGTTGGCATAGCCAATCATTGTTAGAATGGAGAGTGTGGGAAAGCTCCATGCTATAAATAAGATTTTTGGAGTCAACGAAGACACCAAAAATGCGAGGCTCCACACGCCATGCACAAAAGACATAAGTTTTTACCAACGTTAAGGCCGCCTTGAGGCTCACCTTACATCCTACATGTCTGATTATGTGGATGTAGATGACGATTACAATGATGGACACCCTTTAGGAGACTTGTCGCATTAGGAGGAGCAAGCTTGACGGCAACGAACTTGCTCCACTCTATGATTAGGGATTAAAATGGACTCCCTAATCCCTCCCTATCGCTTCCTAACTAATAGCCTTTTATCTTTGACCTAAGGCTCCGCTAGATCTAGAGTGTGATCCACCCTCTCCTTCTGCGACAGCCTTTGCCCTCCTTTTATACCACGAGGGGAACCACATGGGCGGCTTCACATGTGGTGAATGTGAATTATGTGTTGTGGTGGCTTGCTAAACGTTGCATGAAAAAGGTGCGTGGAGGGTATTGACACCGATTTTTTTCAAAATATAAAGGTGCCTACAAAATACTATGAGGGAATGATAAATTAATGAAATATATCTTTTTAAAAGCGGATTTGCCTAAAATGGATAAAATTGTTCAGGGCAAAAATGGTCGATTGTAATTGGTATCTTAATGATATTAATACACTCCCCTTATCGTAAGTAAAATCAACGGAGCAAATGCTTGCCGCCGTAGGCTAACCTATATCTTCACAAAATATAATGATTCATATATGATGGACGGGAGAGCCCTATAACCACGCACTCACCCAGCACATGCATGCATCGTGCTTTCGCTATTTTCCTTTTCTCTATATCTAGCAAATTTTAACACACATGATTATTTTTATTTTCTGTTTCTTGATAAATATATGAATCATTGTTTGAACATATGACTATTTATAAGAAAAATGCTAATTTTCGAAAATTATATTTCTGAAGTTTTGTAAAGAAAAGGTTAAATTTGAGAATGGTTCAGATTTTCAAAAATATTTGTTTGTGAAAACATTTCATTTTTGAAATGTTCCAGCTTTTGCAAAATGTTCATAATTTTTGAAAACAGATCAGTTTTAAAATATTCCTTGTTGAAAATATTCAGCATAAAATGGTTTTAATAATGAAAATATTCATTTTTCAAAATGCTTCAGCTTGGATCGGATTTGAAAATTATTTTAAAAATATATTCGTGTTTCAAATAAATCTAATATGTCCACAATTTATAAATATTCGAGGTTCGGAAAAAAAAAGATATCCTCCAGTTTGATCGAGTTTGATGGAAAAAATTAACACATGAGTAACAAAAAAATATTTTCTGTTTCATGATAAATATATGAATCATTGTTTGAACATTTGACTATTTCTTAGAAAAATGCTTTCCATTTAGTTCTCCATTATATATTTCTAAGCGTGATAATTGGCTCGCCAACAAGTCGACAAAACAAGCATCTCCCTATCACGTCAGAACAGCCTATGCTGCGGCGTGCTAACTTCTACATAGCCGATTTGATGGTGAGTCTAGTCGGGCACCGGTCAGAGGAAATCTATTGTTTCTTATTCGTAGGACCCGTATCAGAAGACATGTCAAGTTTTTCGACGGATAGACCTCAATTTCACCCTTATTAATGAAGTTTTGTATTGACGAATAACTGACATTCTTCTCTCGTAAACTGCTTGGATCTATATCAATATCGAGCCGCCATAGGGGAGATACATGATGGCTCATGCGAGACTCATTAGTCACGTACAAGATTATGTTGATTGGGTGTAGCGAAACTCTCCATCATGCATGGTTTAGTCTAACTTATTTTTTAAAAAAAACACAGTATAACGCAAACGCTCATATACACGCGCACACACTCACCCCTATGAACGCACGCACGCACACCCTACCCCTATGAGCACCTTCGAGAGACTGAGCCGACGGGTCTTGAGATTGACGAAGTCACCACAGGCGTCTCGCTGTCGACGGGAACGTCGCCTCCCACTGAAAGAATATTCCGCCTAAATGAGAAACATCAGCGTTAAACCTGGGGTTTGAACTCTAGTGGGCTGAGGATACAACCATCCTCCTAACCATCTTGCCACAGGAAAGTTCTCTCCAACTTATTATTTTGGCCGTATAAGAATCTCATACGGTACCTATAATTAACATTTTTGCATCTTATTAAATGTGAACCATTAGCTTCGTTTGGATGTTCGTATTAGAGCTAGATATTAGATATTCGAGTGATTTAGGTCCCGAATATCACCAATACCGTTGTTTGGATGTTCTTAGCATTCGACCTGAAGTTTCAGGCACGATACCCGCCCCGACTCAATCTCCACCTCCACCCCTCGACATCGGGTGATATTCGCTAGCGTTACTGCCCTCTTATACTCGTTCGCTAGAGCACAAGATCTAGGGCGCCGGCAGCTCAGGTTGCGGCTTCTCTACAGCTACGATGACGACCGGCGGCTAGCGGCCTCGTCCGGGAACCCACCGTCCCTTGTTGTGCCTCCCTCATCGGCGCAGATGCACTCTGCATCCGTTCTCATCTCTCTCTATTTCCATGGCAGGTTGGGGAAGATTTGACGGAGCCCAGTCGCCGGCGCACCTACACCCGGAGCACCGGCGAGCGGCTACCAGAGGAAGGCTCGTTACTGCACTTCCTTCCCAGCGTCGTCTCCTCCCGCCGGTCTCATCTCCCTTTTCTTCACTTCAACCGGCTACCAGGTCGATTCGACGAGCTCCCGACAGATCGATTGGACGAGCTCTGGCGCCACCCACGGCCATGGTTCATTTGTTTCTTCACCTCCATGGACGAGGTAGCCAAGCATGTGCCTACAGCGCGCACATGGCGGCTGCAAGGCGTACGGGTCCGGCCGGCGGCCCGATGACGCAATGGCGCTCTGATAAGTGCAGCCACCGTCTGCTTATGTTGAAGTGGAGCTGGTTGTACTTGACCTGATCTAGACAAGGAAATAATGTATGTAGGGAAGGCCTCTTGGTCTCACCTTCTGATTTGTGTGAGAATATTATGTTTTCTACTAGTTGTCGTCGGTACGAAAATATGTGGTTGTTCCATACAATTTTGGCATGAATATAACAATACACCAATGAAAGTCTCGAAAAGCTACAATTCATCACTTTTATACCATCCAGACAACATTTGACATTCTACCTCAATATCTTGTTTAGCCTCCAAATATATAACACATCCAAATCGAAATATTAACATTCAACCTCAATATCAAAATCCTAGATATTGGACATTCATCTCAATATAATGTCTAGCCTCTCAATGCAAACATCCAAACAAAGAATTAGTTAACTTCATAAAATCTTGACCCCACAAATCGCTAACTTCAATGTGAAGTATTTTTTCGGACGTATGGCACTTTATTAAACTAAAAATCCGCATCAAAGCTATAAAATAATGAGTTCAACATTCAGAGGCCCGATGTTGAACTTTAAAAAAAAAGTTCAACATCCGGCCTCTGGAAGTTATGACACACATATAGATTACTAGATCACAAACCCAAGTATTGATTATGTTATCTTAGTTGTAGTAACAAACTAGAGCTGGAAACATACATACTTTTAAATAAAAGGCAGCACGTGCCCGACTTTAAATTAATAAAGTCTCAAGGCAGAGTACACAACAGCTGGGAAAAAAGCACCAGCAGAAATAGCGTAAAGCGATAAGAACACATAGGGTCCGAAGGCACGAAAAAAGTTCACGATCAGGCCACTACGGGCAACAACAACAAGGAAACTGCAAAGCCGGAAGGATTAAAGAGCTCCAGGGACTGCAGGTACAGGGTGACGATGCCCTGGGGAGTGCGTCTTCGAGAATAGGTCCTGGATCAAGCGACGCAGCTCCTCCACCAACGGCAACAGGCTAGGCTTTATCAACGGGCGCCACTGCTGCAAACAGATTAACATTTTAAAGAGTACATCAGCCGGTTGCCTAGGGAAAACTCCCTCAATAGAGAACTTGTTACGAGTAACCCAAATCGCCCAACATTGGATTGCAAAAAGAAGCCAAAGAACACATCTCGTTTTGTCAGAATAGCCATCTAGAATGATCACCGCGCCCGCAAACGAGGAGGGGTGCCAGGAAGTGTGAAGCATAAACCGCATGCCCGACCAAAGGAACTTGGCAAGAACACACTGAAAGAAGATGTGATCAACGGTCTCAACCTGCCCACACAGGGCACAAAGACCATCAGAGGGCCCTTGTCTCTTCTTAATTTGCTCACGAGAGGGTAGTCTACCCGCAGACAGTTGCCAAAGGAAGATCTTGAGTTTTAGAGGCACCGGTATACTCCAGATGCTCCGTACTGCAGGTCGTTGGTAGCACTCACACAACTTCCTGTACAGGGATTTGGTAGAGAAAACGTTGGATAGCTCCAGTGGCCAGGACACACTGTCCGGCTCTGGGTCCGGGGCCAGCCCTTGAAGGTCTAATTGGAGCTGCAGCCAGTTGGCAGTTTCCTCTGGGCCGAAAATCCTTCTAAAGGACATATTCCAGCCAGCATCAGAGTGGGCTTGTGAAACAAGCAAGTTCTGATCAGAGCAGATAGCAAACAGGCGTGGGAACTTTAGGTTTAGGGGGCCTTCCCCTAGCCACCAATCTTGCCAGAAGTGGATTGACTCTCCTGAACCCAAGTGAAATCTGGCTCCCAGCTTAAAGTCTTCCTTGACCTTATGAACATTGTGCCAAAATTGGGAACCACCTTGTGGTGAAGAAGAAAACAGGCTCTGAACATCATATTTTGCCCTAATAATGCGTAGCCAAATGATTGGGTCCTCCGGGCCGGCCGTGAACATACGCCAGATCCATTTAGCCAAAAGGGCCTTATTCATAATTTTGGTATTCATGATCCCCAGACCACCCTGGTCGCGTGGGAGGCACAAGTGTTCCCACTTGACCATATGATATGTCCTCTTGTTGCCTCGATGAGAGTCAAAACCTGCATGAGTGCCATCACCAAGGAAAAACAAGCTCATAGCAAACAAGGCCAGACTGGACATGCACGCATCGATAAGGGTGAGCCCCGCTGCAGAGGACATAAACCTACCCTGCCAGGGCTCGGTCCTATGTCCCACAAACCCAACCAATGGCTCCCAGTCACTAAGGTGAAGACTATGGTCACTCAAAGGGAAACCAAGATATTTGAAGGGGATAACACCCACTTTACAGTTGAGTGCATCGGCCACTCTGGTCTGTTCCTCCAGGGAACACCCTAAAACTATTACTTCACTTTTGTGGAAGTTGATCTTCAGACCTGACAGCAGCTCGAAACAGAGGAGCAAAAACTTAAGATTTGTTAAGGCCAGGTTTGAGTTTTGTACCATAATCACTGTGTCATCAGCGTACTGGAGATGGGAAATCCCCCCCCCCCCCGGAATGAGGTGGGGGATAACACCCTGGATGTGCCCAGCTACTCTGGCCTTATCCAGGATCGCATCCGGTGCATCCACTACAAAATCAAACAGGAGGGGGGAGCTAGGATCGCCCTGACGCACTCCCCGCTTATTCCTAAAATATGGGCCAGTTTCTCCGTTGATTGAGATCGTTGGCTGCCCTCCAGAGACTAGCTGCATCAAACGGTGGATCACTCCCATGTCAAAACCTTTTCTAAGGAGAACTTCCTTCAGAAAAAGCCAATTAACTCGATCGTACGCCTTTTCAAAATCCAGTTTCAGGATAATAGCCTCCACTCCAGTGACCCTGATCTCATGCAAAATCTCATGCAAGGCCAGGGCCCCATCTGTGATGACTCTGCCTTTGATGAAGGTTGTTTGCACATGAGAGATGATCCGGTGTGCTACTGGCATCAATCTCATTGCAAATGCTTTGGAGATCAATTTGAAAATCACATTGATGAGAGCAATGGGACGATATTGCTTGATTGAGTCTGCACCAGGTACTTTCGGAATGAGGGTCAAAATCCCAAAATTCAGGCGGGAGACGTCTACCCAGAGCAAAATCATTGAGCAGGTTTAGGATCAGATCCTTAGCAAAAGACCAGCAAGTCTTGAAGAAAGCTACCGGTAGACCATCCGGACCCGGAGCCGTATCAGTTTTAGTATCCTTCAGCACTAGTTCCAGTTCCTCCATTGTGAAAGAGCGCAAAAGATCTTCATTTTCTTGCTCGGAGACCTGGCGCGAGAAAGGCCAGAGATTGTGGTCTAGACACATAAATTTGGGATCATCTCTCCCCATCAGTGCCGTGTAAAACTGGTAGATGTGGGATGCAGCGCTGCTAGCTCAGAAATTTCGCCCTGGTCAGAGATAAGACGAGAAATGGTGCACTTCCTGCGTCTACCGTTAGCCACAACGTGAAAATACTTCGTATTGGCATCTCCTTTGAGTGTCCAATTAATGCGACCACGCTGGCGCGAGTATTCTTCTTCGGTCGCCAGAATTTGGACCAGTTGGTCTTCTAGGTAGTATCTATAACTCCACGCCTCATTGTCGCCAGCATCCAAGTCAGCCGCCTCATCCAATTCTTGGATTTTGGCAAGCAGGGTTTGTCTGTTGACCCGAAGGTGTTTGCCTAGATTCGCACCCAACCTTTGAGGTGTTGACGGAGGCCTCTAGAGATGCAGTTCCAACGCTCAATGCTTCCCCTACGCCCTGCCGGGTCGGTAGACAGGAAAATCCAAGATTCTCTCATCATCTCCTTGAAACCCGGGATCACCAGCCACCCTGGCTGAAAGAAGAAACGGTGGGAGACAACCGGGGCAACATTGGCGCTGGAGACAATCAGCGAGGTATGATCAGAGCCCACACTGCACTCTGCTTGCAGCATGAGCAGAGGGAAAACCTGATCCCAGACGGGTGCCACCAGAATTTTGTCCAGCACACTGCGGACAGGGTTGGACTGCCTATTGGACCAAGTGAACCTAGCACCTGTGCGGGGCAACTCCTGTAAACCCATGCGCGCTATGCTCTCATTAAACATGTTCACTCTAGGCCAGTTTATATTCGCGTTATTTTTATCTGCCAATCCTCTAATGAGGTTAAAATCTCCTCCTACCACCACTGGAAAGGGGGCAGGAATAACCTTTGCCTCCAATTCTTGGAGGAAAGCTGGGGACCGGGCATGGTCAGTCGGGCCATAAACCCCAAAGAAAGACCACTTCGACCGGGTCTCTAGGTGTAGTACATTGGCAGCCACAAAGAAATCACCTTTGCTGAAAGCTTGAATCTCAAGCATGGACGATATGCACCCCAACAAGATCCCCCCAGAGTGTCCGATGGCAGGGATCCAGAACCACAGGAATTGGTCACCATTATCCAAACTCCGCAACTCCTGGTCAGAGAAGTCTTGTTTAATTGTTTCTTGGATCCAGATGATATCCACTTTATGTTTACGGAGGTAATCGTGCAATTGCATCCACCGGCCTCTGCGCCCAAAGCCACGCATGTTCCAGCAGAAAATCTTCATCGATTAAACAGTTGAGCAACTCGTGCTTGGCGAGCGGGGGTATCTCTCAGGTTCAGACGGGTGCCAGCGCTTGGCTTAGTTAGTTTTGGCTGTCGTTTGGCGACTGCTTTTCGGACCCGCAGACTTGCAATGGTGACCTCTTCGGGGTTGTAGCTCACCTCTCCCGGGCACACTGCCACAAGAGTGTGGCATGTTGGGGTTGGCGCACTCTGCGCTTCCTGCCTCTTTCCTCTGAGCGTCGTCACGTTCCTTCCTCTTAGCCTCCTCCTTCTCCTGTTTTTTGCTTGCACTTCCAGAGCATGGGCGGCCAAAGCCTCTGAGAGTGAAGCTTGTGCCAATTCTTTCGCGCGGATGAGAGAGAGGTGTTCGGAGGGAGAACCGAAATGCGAATCGAAAGAAATCCCACAATCGGTAGCAACTTGCAGCAAATGAGAATCAGGCAAGGGAGGAAGCAGCGAAAACTGATCAGAGGCAGGGAGGTTGGGCGTACCTTGTGCGTTCTTGGCCTTGGTGAGCCGCACCGCCTTCGCCAGCATTGGCTCCCCGTCAGATCCCTTTCCCCGCGCACTACGGCGCGACGAGGAGGGCGGAGTGGACGAGGAGGACACACAGAGTTTGGATCTCTTGGCCTTGGTCACCATTGGGGTAATCGCCGCCACTTCCGACAACACCGTAGAGGAGGAGCCTTTGTTCGGGTTGTCCACTTCTCCATCATGCTGAGCTTGGTCGTTCTTGAGCTTCGCCATCTTTGTCGCCAAGGTCTCGTTGTCGTACTCCCAGTCGTCAGGGCTCTGCCACCCCACCTCCACTCGCTCAGCAGCACTGAGTTTGTGAGCTTTGAAGGGGCAGTTTGGGGAAGGAATGGGAGCTGAGTCATCCGATAGGCTTGCGTCATCAGACGCAGACAGGTGGGAGCCATACTGGTCAAAGGTGATCGGAGCCAACGAAGATTTGGCAGGAGCAGAAGCAGGTTTGGTCATTGAGCGCTCAAACACCGAGGTTAGGGGCACGCTGCTGCTTCCCTCTGAGGCTCGGGCAGCCACTGCTGCCACCTTGGAGAGTATTTTGGCACGGGGAGGAGTGGAGAAGTCAGCACGCTGCACCTCGTCCTGGTTTTGGTCCAGATCTGCATTCGTCTGCTTGCTGGTGACGTCACATCCCTTGCTCTTGGGCTTGTCCTTGTCCTTGGCCGTCCGCTTCCAGTGTGGTTCCGACCGACTCTGGTCCTCGGTTTCATCATCCCTCTCCTTGGGGTGTGGCGGAGGAGGTGGTGGAGGAGGAGGAGAGACTCCAACACGGAGAGCTGGCTCAGCCGAGATCGGAATGCAAAAACCTTGCATGTTAACAAACAATAGCACGGATTGCGGGATCTTGCTTGGTTCGTGGCAGTGAAACAGCATTCGGATGGGACCATTACCCTATAGGGAGTCCTCATCAACCATTCTTGGCCTCCCGATCATCTTCGTGCCCTCCATGAGCAGATCCACCTTGCGGATACATGACGGTGAAGGGGATCGTGTGCAGAAAACAAAAAAATTCCTAGCAACGATATCCTTAAACTAGCCAAGATCTACACTATGCAGATACAGTAGTACGGCGGAGATCGGAATACATACCCTCGTAGACCGAATAGCGGGGATTACGCTCCCGCACAAGCGTTGACGACGAAGATAATCTGGCCATTGCGCGTGGAGATCATGGCAAATCATTATCTCTGACATAGCCTCACTGCATCAGAGCAACGATTGACGAACAATGCCACAAGCATCTACGAAGACGGGCCGGAGATCCTTTTCACATCTCTCTCTCTCTCTCTCATACACACAAGCTGATTGCTATATTCTCTAGTACTCTTTGACATTATCATTTCAAAAATTTATTTATGAAAATTATATTGGGAAAATTATGACTGTTCAACTACTTCATGAGGAAGCCGCTACCTGTTCACAGAATTTTGTCTTTGACACTAAGGGGACAAACTGTGGTGGAGTGAAGCTCCTAGAAACTGATTGCAGACTTCTTTTGAGCTTCTTAAGTTTTGAATTTGATGTGTTAGTTGTGAGATGTCTCTAACTAGAAGGAAAGAGCGCGCTTTGCTGCGCCCACTTCGTTATAGCTTACTAATAATGAGTGTTTCTTTTGTTGGAATGGAGAAATAGGAAGCATATTCTGCTATATAGCTAGGCTCGTTCACACAGTGTCTTCTGCATTGCGAAACGTATACTATTATTGGAAGTTTTAAGAAAGCACAAGCAACTAAACGATTAGTGATGAAGGTACCAAGTTAAGGTTGGCTATGGAGTACCAACAACCCATATAAGGCTGAATGCTTTAGACATAAATATGCACAAGGATAGTATATCGGTTGATCTCTAAGTTAGATACTTCTAAGCATGCAGCTTAACTTAGAATTGAAGGTGGTATGTATGAACTCGTCATATTGACCAATTCATAGTGTGAGCCACATTTATAGCAGTCATACTTGCAAAAAAATATAGAACTTATAAAAACTGGGCATTCTAGTGATCATATCCATGGTAATTGGTAAATCAAAAAATCTCCCAAATTAAAGGAAGAAGCAAGTGTTTTATTCTATTATTAAGACTTCATAGATAACATGATTTGCACCTACCACTTGTGTTGTAGTTTCCCATGGTGTATTAGCTCTGGGCATTGACTGAATGACGAAGGGTCGGCCTATATGGTTTTGAGAGAAACCTTCTAAGTGTAGCCAAATATTTAAGATTCAAATCACCTTTTGTATTTCAAGGGTTTCAAAAAATAATTGATGTTCCGAGGAATAAATCATCGCAAGGCCATGTATATGTTAGACAACTAAGTCATGTATACAGCTCCAAAAAGAATTCTAAGCCATGTATATGTTGGGCATTTGTTTCACGCTACAGAAGAGATGAGCAGAAAAACAAATCTCCCAACAGTAATGATAGTGGTTCTACATGGATGCCTTATGCCAGAAATAACTTCAAGCAAGCAGCACGCACAACCGTTCATCTACTGCTAGCGAAAAAGCATGGAAGATATTTGGTCTAAGGCATAAATCATCTCAAGGCCCTAAATGATCTAAATAGTTTTTCTTTTGTGTACGAAGCAATGTCCAATTCTTGAGTAGAAGTAGTCAACAGGTTCAAAAAATCACACTAAATCGATAAAAATGAGCATACGCATACAAGACACTTGTTCTACACGTACATCTGCATCAGTAAAGTTAACTTATTCTCTCACTTCTACATACACGCGTCTTAAAATATACATGCATCATAAATTTTGTGTGCATCTGGATAATAAACCACAAGTCATCCGATTGAACTTGATTGCAGAACCAATGATCACACAAGTTTAGCCATGAAAGAGATAATGGAGCAGCTGAAGACTGTCCTGTGCTTTGTCATACCCACATAAATTGGGTGTCTAACCCAGTGTCGTATGCAAAAAGAACGTGAATGATAACATACCACACGTATTTCCGGCCATGTTGCTGCACCTCTTCAGAGTCCTCGTGGAACTTAGGAGGCAAATTGCAAAGTTCCATGCAATATTAATCAAAATCACGTATGAGTTCACTAACATGAATTATTACTTACATAATGTACACCATTCGAACAACAACCTCGCCACCCATGTCCTGCTGTACACCACTCGATCACTAGCTCAAGCTAAGCCTAACAACTAACAAAAGCCTAGCCCACTCAAAAACGCCAAACCCTATCCTAAGTCCTAACGGTCAACAATGTACACAATACTGCATGATAACAAAATTCCACTCATCAGACATATATCCTCACCATGCCAGAAAGCTCCGACAGTAGGAAGATACTTCCCGTGCAAACTACCTTGCATCCAATATTTTCAGATTGCGTTAGAATGACGAACGCAGCTTGTCAACGGCATGAGGTTGAGATCCTGCCATTCGTGGTGACCAGGTACTCTACATGGTCCAGAATCTATCGGAGTCGAGGCTAAACAAGGAATAGTCCTGTATCTCCAGATTCGCTACGTGCCAATTGACTAGTCCGGCTTGAAGCGACTTGACAAGAAACAGGACAACAGGCATTATCCACCATTCATTGGCATCCTTACCCTTGAAGCTGCAGATGCGCCAAAGAACAAAACAGATGAGCATGTAACCTGTACTGGAACTCGACAGAAAATGCTATCACTAAAATAACAAATAGAAAGAATAAGACCTTCTGGTGGTTGATGCATGAGCTGAAGACGCCGCCAAAGAAGATAGACCAGAATACATAGCACCACAGATGACTGCTACAACCTGCAAGGAAATAATATGTCTAAATCTCCGAGCAGGTTATGCTATCTGTTTATGGACGCATGTATACTAACTTTTGCAACGGATTTTGGCTGATGGAAATATTAAACAACATATATATTCCTATGTATATATACTGTATAATCTGTTTGTTCAAGATATAAGATATATAAAAGTTCAAGGGCTAAAAGGACTTACAATGTTTATGACAGAAGTAATATTCCAAAGTGTAAAAATACGAGTCACAGAAGATCTTTTCGGTCCTCGGCTGAAAAGTGCATTGAGGCCAGCAAGAAAAGGAGAAAGCAAAGCAAGGGGTGGAATAAGCAATACAGCGAGGAAAGCTCCGACAGATATCCAGTAGTATTGTACAAGCATAAGCAAGGTGATGGAAAAATCACCCACTAGTACAATACAGATAACCAGCTGCAATGTTTCCTGAAATGCAAAAGCAAGGTCACGTGTACAGCATGAACAATTATGTGCTTACAGAAAAGGTCCAGTGGCTGCTTACCGCATAGCCAATAGGCCGGCAGTTTTGCAACAGCAATGAGAAAGGAAAGAGATAATCTCTTTTATGGTCCAGTGACTTAAGCGTTTCTTCGTTTATGACCCCACCATTCACTCCACCTGTCAACCGCTTTCTTGAAACAGCATAGCTTGTGCCAGGCTGGTCCTGATCTGCCTGCTTTGAACCCTGTACTGGAACTGCAAACTTTTTCCTGTAGAATTACAAATACAGTTATTTTACAGAGCATGACAAATACTTTTCCAAGACATGCTATTGTTGTTGGTCTACCTTGAACGGTCACCAAAGTCAGGGGCACTGTCATGATGGTGGTGACTCTTGTAGAAGTGTTCATTCACCGCTACGACAATACCTAGCTGGTAATAACCAGAAGCAGTGGTCTGAAACCACCCTAGCTCAACTCGAACACCGTGTCGCTCAAGTTGGGGATTCCCATGACTATTAATCCAAGAGATGACCGGTTCCAAGGTTGACCGGATGCTGCCTTGCTTTACTGTCCTCAGTTGGGCATTTAAGCCAGCAACTAATCTGTTCCAGATTGCAGTAGAAACATACTGGGAAAATAGAAGAGTCATTATGAGTTTTTAACACAAGAAATGCATTTCGGATCATATATTATTATAAAGAAAATGACAATAAGCGGCAGAGGCATTTGCCATTTGCCTCAACATTTTCTGATGAAATGAACGAAACACTGGATGCAGCTGTTTCGGACAAAGAGATTGAACAGGCCCTTCTCCAAATGGGGCCGACAAAGGCCCCCAGGCCATATGGGCTGCCTGCACTTTCTTATTAGCGCCACTGGGCCGAATTGAAGCTTGATGCATGTTTCTACAACGGTTCGAGATTTTATGGCGGGAAGGGACTGCCCTCTCGACTTTAATGATACTGCGCTATTGCTGATCCCAAAGGTCAACTCCCCGGAAATTATAGCACAATTCCGTCCGATAAGTCTCTGCAATGTGTTGCACAAGATAGCGTCAAAAGTGCTAACGAACCTATTAAAGAAAAGTCTCCCAATACTTATTTCGGAAGAGCAAAGCGCTTTTATCCCGGGTAGATTGATCACAGATAATGTTTTTATCGCTTATGAATGCACCCACGCTATCAGGACGAGGAAAAGGAAAACTCCCCTGTGCACCATAAAGCTGGACATGATGAAGGCATATGACAGGGTAGAATGGATTTTTTTGGAGCGAATGATGCTGAAACTAGGGTTCTTTAGAAGATGGGTTGATATGATTATGAGGTGCCTCTCAACGGTAAGATTTGCAATGATGCTAAATGGTGGAGTGTCAGATGTTTTCTTACCATCAAGGGGTATCCATCAGGGGATCTGCTGTCCCCTTAGGCCCCGCTTGGATCGCTGTTTATTTCCACCCCCGTAAGAAAACAACGGATCCTAGCACAAAATTACGGAGGTCCCTAGGTGGGTAGAATATTACCTGTCGATTCCGGTCCAAATACCCGTGATCCAAGCGGGGCCTTATTTGTTTCTCCGTTGTGCTCAAGGCTTTTCTGTGTTACTCAAGGAGGTGCAGCAAGAAAATGCAATTAAGGGGGTTCAGTTTGGGGTGGCTGGCCCTCATATCACACATCTGATGTCTGCGGATGGTAGTGTGGTGTTACTCGAGGCCACACAACAGAGCCTGCAAGTACTCAACTACTCAAGGAAGTCCTACATTATTATGAGATCAGCCCGAGCTAGCGAATGAATCTACAAAAATCATTGATTTTCTTCGGAGGTGGATGTGCAGAGTAGGTAAAGAGAAATCTTAAATCTCAGATTGGTATTACTTGTGGAGCCCTCTCAGAAAGATACCTGGGACTGTCCATCCATGGTTGTCGGTAGATCAAGCACCTAAGAGAGGGCTTGGAACAAGGTGAAAGGGGTAAAAGGACAAGGCATGTCCAAAGCCGGAAATGGTGTGCTAGTTAAATCAGTTCTGCAATCTGTACCGCCGTATGCGGTGAGCTTTTCTAAGCTTAGCTCCATATCGGCAAACTTCTGGTGGGGTGACACGGATGGCAGAAAGAAAGTTCCTAGATCGGTGGGAGCGCATGTGTAAAAGCAGGCAAAGGGGAGGATGGGCCTTCGAGATTACGAGGCCATCAATCAGGCGTTCCTGGCCAAGCAAGGATGGCGGATGGTCACTGACCCAGGCTCCCTGTGTGTGCAGGTTCTCGAAGCACGATTTTTCCGAATGGCGATTTTATGACTGCCTCTTGCCCTAAGAGAGCATCGTATGGAGAATCGGTAATGGTTCGTCAGTCCCGTTGATGAAGAGCAATTGGATTCCTCGGAATATCGTTCAACACCCACTGGGGTTTAAGCTTGATGCATGCCTGGAGAGTGTCAATGAACTAATACTGCATGACACCCGCAGCTGGGATGAAGCAAAGCTGAGACTGAATTTTCATGGCGGTGACGTGGCTGAAATCCTCCGCATTCCGATCGGAAGAGCAGGGTCTGAATACTTTCAGGCTTGGAACTACACTAAGACTGGCATCTTCTCTGTTAAGTCAGCCTACCACCTGGCTATCCAACGGAAAATCGTGGTGAAAGGACGAGCTGAGTCTTCTCGATCTTGTGATGGACATAAAGGATGGCTGTCATTGTGGGCAGCGCAGGTACCAAACAAGCACAAGCTACATTTCTAGAGATTGATTGAGAATGGTCTGGCGGTAGGAACCATACTGCATCATAGGAAAATCAAAGATGGAATTGTCTATCTAGCGTGCGGAAAATAAGATTTGGTTCACTGCTTTTGGGACTGTCCTCATTCAGCTCTGGCATGGAAGGTGCTTCACGAAAGCACTCAGGTAAACATAGAAGTACCCCCCAAAGAGGCTGCGCTGTCATGCAGAACTGAAAGGTTGGTTACTGGACTGGATTGGTAAGAGCAGGAAGGATCATGTTATGTGGTTTATTTCAATGGTGTATAACCCATCGCAAGCAAGAAACGACGCTCGAGATACAAAATGCATGGTGAACCCAAAGGATGTGCTGGCATCCTACAATGATCTGCACCAGCCTGTACCGAAAGTGACTACAGTACAAAGTGGCTACCCCCTGATGACGGCTGGTGCAAAGCCAATGCCGATGGGTCTTTCCACAGTTCCTCAGGTCAGAGTGGTGGTGGTGTCATCATACGTGACCACTGACCACCAGGGAGGTTTTGTTGCTGGAGCCTACCATTTTTCCCCACCATTTCTGATGATGAGGGTGCTGAGCTGCTTGCTTGTTGAAAGGATTTGTATCTTGCCCGGGTTCAAAAAGTTTGTGTTGGAGACAGACAGTTTCGAGGTAGCGACAAAGTTGATAATGAAGGGACAGGACCGATCCTTCTATGGATCACTTGTTGAGGAAATAAAATCCCTACTTGAAAGCTTTGATGATTTCTCAGTGCGAGCTGGCGAATGAAGCCGCTCATCTACTTGCAAAGGAAGGCTGTGAAAATAATGTGTGTACTACCTGGTTGGGTGTCCCACCCAAGTGTATTATGAACCAAATTGTACTGGATCTTTCAGTGGCTTAATAGTCACAGCAGTAACTATTTTCTCACAAAGAAAAACTAGGGAAGATTGTCAAAAGCACAGCAACCTCGAGGCAAATGGTAAAATAAATCTAACCAATAATAATGCATTACTTCAGCGGAAAACCATATCCTGATCAACAACTCACAAATTTTCCACTTCAACAACGTGTGACGAACTGGCTACTGCTAGTCCTCATGTAATAGTAAGATAATGGGAAAACATGGAACACATCCATAGGGAAAACATTGTGATGGTCCTGGACATCACCATTAAGTTACCTGGCCAAGAAGATTTGATAGTAGTGTATCGCTGTGCAGGTAGTATGGGGACATATAGCTCCCATCACCTCCAAAAATTAAACACATTGGAAATCTCTTCTGGATTGTGGATGTTACGTCAAGTCGTTTCTCGTCACCTCCCAGAAAGAAATCAATGTAAGCAACCATCAAGTCCGGTGTTGAACCAACCTGTTAAGTTCAAACAAATTAGTTGTGCGGACAAAGACAATGCACCAATTTCCCCTCAATTCCTCACAAACTGCTACTCATAGTTCAGCTTACAGGGCTAAGAAACAGTATCATTCAAGTCAGATGGGAAGAATATATTAGTCAACTGAATAATCTATCTCTGAACACCTTTTCCAGTTATAATTGGTGAGATTTGGGTATAAATTTAGATACATTGCTAACTGAAACCCCGCTGAGCTGAGCTGAACTGGACATCCTGATTGTACCGAACGACATGGCTAAGTTCTGATTACTGACCTTCAACCCTTTATACAGAGCACGTGATCTGCAAGACCGAAGACATGAATGATCGTACTCAGATTTAACGTATTCTTGAAGACGATGGCTTTTCTTTCTTCTGCGCCATTGCTTCCAAGACCAGGCGCAAGGATATGCAATTACTGCAAGAATACTATGCACAGAACCTTCCCACCACTCAAAGGCTGCTACCAAATTGATCTCATCAACAAAGCGGTTAAAAGCATCTTCATACCTGCGTAAAAACGACAGAATTCTCACCTACAATCAACATTAAACATTGCTCTCTCGCGACAAATGTACCGTTACATCAGTAACGATATTTCAGCCAGATCAATTCAGGTAAATAGTAAGATCCCATTTAGAACACAATAGTTGAACTGTTTCCAGAAAATTCCGTCATTCGAGCTAGGACCTTAAGGGTTCTTTGAATCTCAGTTGAAACTCCCGTTTAAAACACAACAGTTGAACTGTTTTCAGCAAATTCTGTCATTCGAGCTAGGCCCTAAAGGGTGCTTTGGATCTCGAATTTAACATAAACAATTTTTATACTACGGTCGCTTTTTGGTTTCACCAAACAATGTAGTCGCTGCACCTATGATACCAGGACCAGATACACGGACATCCGAGCTCAACTTTTGATGAAGCAACAGTAAGTTGAGGAACGATTACGCAAATGGTAAGCAAACAACAGAGTGTGATCTTTTCGGGCAGAATATTAGTGACACAACAAACAATTTAGAAGTGATGATACATTTTTACGCTGTAAAATGTAATGTCTTTTGTGAACTACTTTGTGATGAATGAAAGCAGACATATCAGTGATCATGTAATATCATAGAATCATAAGATGAAAAGCCTTACACAATTCCAATTATAGCATCAGGAGGGGAGTAAGGAAGATGCCACGGTTCTCGGAATGTATTAGGTCCCATGAAGTATATTCTGTGTACATGGCTTTGTGTTTCTTCCGCCCTGCTGGCCCCAGGTACCTATTTATCAGCACAAACACGAGCAAGATTACTCAACAAATCGTACTACTAATGTAAAAGTAATTTATCAGTCTTAAGAGCTAATTGTCCTCAACTTTTAAAAGTTGTTTGTCAAATCACATACTAAGCCTTTGGCGTTTGCTCTATTAAAATAGACCTTTGCGTATGTTAGAGTTATGCAGTGGGTAATACCACTGTTCAAGATATCGGCCGATATTTCGATAAATCGGCCGATTTATCGCTTGTCGCTGTCTTACCGATAAGATAATTTGACCGATTTATCGGCCCATGTGTCAATAGATGTCGATAAATCGGCTGATATACCAATAAACCAGCTGATTTATACCTTATCTTGGATCGGTCGATAAGTTTCCGATAAGCGATATCCCCAACACTGGGTAATACATAGTGAGTTGTATTTCTTACGATGGAACCAGAAAATGATTCCTTTCTTCTCAACAATTTTTCTATGTTAAGAGGTCAAGGGTTTTGTGGTTTCATCAATTGTGAAGACATGAGGGTAGTAGAATGATGGTCATACAAAGGAAGTACACATAATTATTTCAGTATTTTTTTAGAAGACATGCTTACTATATGTACAAGTGCATCTGATTAATTTGCTCAATGTCCTGGTTCTAGTGATTTTGCAATTGCTCTAGGTAACTACATCGAAAGATTATGTTGTATGAAATGAACTATACCTCAGCCAGTGAAAGCAAAAATGGTGAAGAAGCATATGCATCATTGTGGAATGCATTTGTTGACCGGTATGTAACATCACTCTCATGAATCTTAACTCTTAGAGCACTTAAGATGAGTGCCAAAAGAATAATTGTAAAGAACAGAAAAATTGCAAAAGACCAAGGACCCCCAAAAGTATATATAAGTTCCTCAAGTGGTGTGTAACAATTTGGCATCTTGTACTTGGCAGATATACACTTATACGGGCAGGATGGCTGGGTAACACCACCTAGCAAGTCAAAGTTCATTTTTAGTTTCTTCCATTTAGAGTGAAGAAGTTTGAACATAAATTTCAGAAAGACAACGCAAGGCCAAGGACCTACCTCTTACATATGTGAAGTCAGCACGGTTAGGAAGACCATCCAGAGAACAAGGGGTGCAGAGAGATGAGTTGGACCCAACAACATTTTTATATGTGCCAACTGGGCATTCCTGGAAATAATCAGTCAGTCAATCATTTCAGAGGAACCAGGTTTTATCAATGTAAGCTTGGATGGACAAAGAAATGGTGAGTTTTGAGTTCATACGCTGCAAAATGTTCCATATAGTCCCACAGGGCACTCCTTTCCAGTTACTGTTCCATCTTCTCCAAAATGTCCATCGTCATTACCAGATCCTCCACTACAGAATAAAACAGCAATTGGAGGTTAGCACTTTCACTAAAAAAAATCAAGGCTCAAGCCAGTGCACAAATGAAGAAGTTACATGCCATGTTTTAGAGAGAGAATGTATATGTGCAACCAAACAACCTTCTCTATAATTATCATTGGTTTATACTACATGATTGCATACCTTGATGATACTGTACCATTGATAGAAGCAATCTGAACAAATTCATCTCCGGTAGCAATATTTGACCAATGGAAGTGAATTCTGCCACCGCCGCCGCCGCCTCCACCATGTATGCCACCTTCGCCGCCAGAGGCTGACAATGATGAGTTTTTCTCTACCAGAAGCCCTTGTAGAAAAAAAAGAATTGTTCCTCCAGAACCGCCACCAATGCCACCCTTAAAGGTCCCATTTGATTCTCCAGTTATGCCTCTATTGCTTTGACCATTAGAGCTCACAGAGCCATAAATTAACAATTTTACAAGTGGCCATTTCATGGACCCAATGACTGCAAAAGGAAATTGATCGGAATTTAGAAGAAAAGTTGTACCAAAAGCTTCTCAAAGTAAATGTGTTCATTTGAAAAAGAAAACTGAAAAGGAAAGGTTAGTTAAGTCAAAGAGTAGAATATGCTCTCGTCGTGCAGTGTATTATGCATGTCAAGAACGGAATGAGGAAATAAAAAATATGCTGACAGTAAGCTCGGAATATGCTATTAAAGAGCTTGAAGAAAAACAAAATGAAAAGCATTATACAGGCCTATCTTTAACATGGAATAAATCCTATTGTGGATCCACAACAAGAGAATACACAAAAGAGTACATACCTATTAATCCCCCACCAACACTGTTATCGGCTGACTCAACAGAACCGCTACCACTTCCTAGCTCACATGGAAGATAGGAATTGCCATATCGTTGGCCTCCTTCACTTATCATTCCATTGTAAATCCCTACACCACCCTGGCCTCCATGACCGGCACCACCACCAGCTCCATACTTAAGGAATGTTCCTCTACCAATGCCTTCCCTGCAACCTACAGAAGTATCCAAGTTGCTGAGTGAACAGTCACAACATCGATGAAAGAGATTCCAGTTTTTTCACTGATCACGACCCAAAAAACTAAATCACCTAACTCTGAGGCACTTATTGTGCCATCATTTGTAACAGTCACGGTTCTTGCTCGATGAATATGGATTATACTCCCCCTGACTATGCCACCAACAGTTATGTCTTCAACACGGCAAATCTGCAAAGCATGAATTTATTACAGAGAAGACTAGAACAAACTTTATCTCCATACCATATAGCTAGGTCCAGTTTAAATGAAACAAAAATGCACATACAACTACGAGAAAAGTAAGAACTTAATGTTATTTCTATTCGCATGAGAATATTTACCGATCTACGATAGCATGCAAGTGCACCATTCACCGCCCTGACCATGTAAGTGGCAAGAGGTGTTCCCTCTTTTCTATAGTCTATACATTTGTTATTTTAGCTGTCCTTGTTAGGTAGTATGATATATGAAACCATTCAGGTTTGCAGATCTGCATGTCTTGCATTCCAGCAGTAGAGGCAGTGTTGCATAATGTTTTTATAAAATCCATTGCAACGAAGAAAATCATCTACCTACTGTCAAATTGACATGGTATATGACACATTGAGCCCAGTAAGCTATCAGATGCAAAGGCACAAATGTAACTAAATCCAGCCATTATGTTTCCTTGCCAAAAAAAAAGTTATTTTATGTATCGAAGATCTACAAGAAAATGGAAATTAGGAGCTTCCTTCAGAAGAGAATGTCACAGCAAGCAATTCTTACTTGAATTGTAAAGGACAAGGAGCTGTTCACATGGCAATCATCAGGGGGGGTGATTAACTCAGTAGGGCATGTTTTACTTTCACAGACCGATAGTGCATCCCTAATATACACAAACGTCAATCCACAGCATTGTTTAGAAGAAACTGAAGATCACCAATTCACATCGAAACAGCAGAACTTACAAGCTGCTTTGAACATCCTCGTCTAGTGGAGCCTGGACAAGGGAACCAAGACCAACCTGCTCATACATCAAGAGAAATCATCGTCACAAAAGTTTTAAATACATTGAGTTACTTGGTTTCAGAGCTCTGGCCATGAAGCGCAATTAGCAGTACTGATAGCACAAAAACTGAATAGGTACTGCTTATGTTATAATCTTACTTCAATGTTGTAGAACAGAGACAGAAACAGTTGCCGCGCTTTGATTCCATCTCCAGGGCCACTCAAATTAAGAAGTCCTTGTCCATAGACACCCAAAGCAGCATTGGAGGATATCACTGACCCATGCTGTCAGAACAACAGAGAAAACTGAACTTGCGGTACTAAGGAAAGAACATTTTGGAAATAACTCTTCCAAACAAACATACCTTGAGTACGACAAGGTTTCTTGCCTCAAGCATAGATGTAAGCACAACATCCTTAGCCCCACCATCTATCTGAATCTTTGAATCCCACATCAAGAGCACCTTCACGTAAATTCTGAAAGCACCATACACCTTCAATAACAGGAGTAAGTTAGGACTGCATAACATGCTCTCAGAAGATATTATAATGAAGTGACCATACATTACATCAAGTACATCAGATGCGTCTTCCAATTCCAATTGAATCTTGTTTGCGATTAGCCGATTACAACGAAAACACACACACGCACACACCCACTCGAGCCCATACTCGTTGAGAAACTCACTAAACTAATAAAAGGTACTCCCTCCATTCTGAATTAATTGACTCAGATTTAGTACAACTTGCACTAATTCTGAGCAATTAATTCAGAACGGAGCGAGTATGTACACAACAAGGCATACCTTTATAACAGAGTCACTCATTAGAAGCTCTTCTGCAACCAGCTCAAACTCTGATATTGGATTGTCAGACAACCCAAAGCAGATGCTGCCCTTGGTAAGTAGCCTTATTTGCCCTGTCACCTGATAAGCAAAAGATAGGGGCAAATAAAAATAGTGAATATATTATAACAATGCAAATGCAGGTAGGAATAGGAAAGGTGTCAAACAATCAGCAGGTAAAGAAGAATGAATGCACAACGAATATAAATGGCATGGAAACCATCCAAACAGATTTAGGAAGGAGGGTCATGACAAATATGAACATGTTCTGATATGCATAGGCTTCAGGGCTTTTTAAAGTCTAGAAAAGTATATTCGGCTGTAAATTATTTAGTGGCATGAGTAAAGAGAATGTTATGATCAACAAACTAAATTAAACAATCTAGCCACCATGAAGAAAACCTAAAATAAGCTGAGAAAAAATATAGTCGAGTGGCAAGAACTGCAGGAATCAATAGTTACAATAGTGAGTGTTGACTTGACACTATCGCGTGCCAGTGTGTGGCGTGGCGGAGCTAGGGGATTTGGGACCAGTAGGGGCCTTGTCCCTTCCCAGGCTCCTATGCTGGTACAACGAGCACCGCCAAACATTTTTTCCTCCGAGACCCATTGTGCAGCACTACCATTGCAAGGGGCAGATAAGAAGTTGTCTGAGTACTGGGCCTTTTAACGATCTGAATAGTTACGTAAGTAGAGTTGCTTAGTTTTATTGGTGGGCAATAGTTCCATTCCATATAAGACATAATAGGGCACCGGGCAACCACGCTAGCCGAGTCAAGCTAACGAGAGTCTCCACTCTCGACTAGTGATGCGATTGTGGAGCACTAGTGACAACATTAGCTTGTTACGAACAACGTCACATCAGTTCGAGAAAATGGTGGTGTGAGGAAGTGTCTCCTTGCCAAACCAAGATTCAACCCCGGTGGTTACTAAACATCGTTGATCTATTTCACAGAGTAAATAAACCCGTGTTGCCTTCTTAATAACGTGTGGGGGTCCTAGTACCCTCAGAATCATTATTAACATCATACACCAATTTATCGTGTCAATATAGCAATCAGATTAGTGCAGGTCTTATTATTGAACCTCTTTACATGAAGAAAATACATTTACAGAAAAACTAGTATTAGTATGGTGTAGATGTCATAGTAAAAGAAGAAATAGGTATACAGGTATGGTATGTCTGCTCGACAAAAATAAATACAGAGTACTACATAACCTTTGTCGACAAAGGCATAGTAATAAGTAATTGATGAAGAAATCATGAACGTGATGTTAGTGGGTGGGTCATAGTTTTCAAACCTGTACTCTGGACCACAACAAGGGAACCAGCACTTTTGCATTGCTCTCCACCAGCACATTGGACCAAAGTTTAGTCACTGAGAAACCCAGCAATGGAGTTTCCGTATTGGTAGTTAAGTTTCCATTGCTGACCTTTAAAGTCTCCAATGATTTATCATATATTGTACCTGCTGCACCAGCATTCTCAGGGCACCCAAAACTCTGTCCACCTGATGGATGCGAAAAAATTGCCATCAGAATACAATGGAAGAGGTACAGATTGCATTACTGAAAAGTTATGAAGCAAAAAAGCGCATGTGCATACACATACATCAACATTCAACACTCAGGATGGATATGAAGAGCCATAACAGTATAAATCAAGGCTCACAATATCCACCGAAAAGGCTCATAGTTCCCACAAAAAGACATAAACAGGGAGAATTTGACAATGTAGGACAATCCATATTTTGATCATTTATTTTTAATTGGAATGTCTAGTTGAAATGTAGATAAATTAAGGGCGAACAACATATAGCTGATTCAAGTTAGGGTTCTCTATTCTTTTCTAGCTTACAGGTTACAGTAAACAAGGTTAATAATCTGTTCACTTGCAGATGATGTGCATGAGTACGAACATACTCATTTCTCGTCTGTTTGTCAAACTTTTTGCGTTGCCCATTTTACGCTAAAATCACAGCTATACCACAGAACATGTGGCAGTGCGCATATTGTGACATAAATGTCCATACTTTGATAAAACAGGCAATGTCTCTCATATTCTGATGCTCAGTACTAATTGATATCTCGCTCTCCAGAACTTCGTTATTGGTATTTAGCAGTTGTTCCATCCAGAGAAACCACTGAGTCAGAAAAGAGATGTTTGCAAACAAGAGCAGAGTGGTACTTTATGCAAGACGGTGCAAAACAAGGCTGCGTAAGTTTAACATCCAAACAGGTATAGTGCATACTATTGTAAAGGCTATCATGCAATTGCATCTAGACATATAAACACGTCACAACTCACGAGCAATAAAAAGCTCAAAGTTTTTTTGCACGGCAACTAGGTTAACAGTGTGCACTAATTAAGCCACCGCTACATGCGGTGAATTATGCATGTCACACCCTTAACACATTTGGTACAGATACTAACTAGCGAGAGAATCAATGCATGACACTAAACAGTATTATAAGCAGCCAGCAATAAATATATATTTCACTTTTAAGTGCAATGGTTGGGCGGATTGTGCTCCCATATGCGGAGTGGCAGGAGAGCTGTAGAACAGTTGCATTAAAACTAAGGCAAGAAAATACTCACCATGAACTATAATTTCCAAATCTTGCTGAATGCTGTAATATTCTAGAGATATCCTGCCACCACCGCCTCCGCCCCATCCATTACCACCAGAAGCACTTATTGTGCCATTTCCATATCTAGAATGTCATCCAAATAAGTAGTGTTGTATCTCAAGGTTGCCACAGAAAGCATACTTTACGAGGTTTACTACTTTAATTCAGTAACAATCCTATAGTAAAATGCTTATGAACCTTACAAAATTGGTATCAAATTTTGGATGAACGATAATCTCGGTTGGATTTAGTTTTTGCAAAGATTTGGACCTACTAGTGGGTAGCTACAAATTCAGGGTCATAAAGGGCTATGTGTAGACTGTACCACTGGATTTGTCCAATAACACACCATATAACAATTCATAAATGGTCAGTGTTAAACATTGTTTGCTTGAGCAGAATATTTTTTGTGTAGGGTAGCAGGAAGAACATCAGATAGCAAGTCACTGATTTGCAACTCAACCCAGAAATATCACTAAGCCACGGAAACTTGGTCTTGAATAATGCAGAAAATCCAGCACCAAATGTCTAACGAAATAGAATGATATGGTAATTCATAAAATGCTCTAGAAGTTCCTTTTGTAGCATGACATCTTAATGTTCACGAGACAGTAATTAAGTTATGAGCATACTACTGAGCCAGGTTGTGCATTTATTTATCCATCTATCTAGATAATCATTCGGAGAGACTGGATAATTACCATGATGAACTAAGTGGGAAAATAACATCAAATTGTTGCATCGAAGGATTTCACATTGTTAACATAAATTGTTCTGCAAAAAGAGAAGGAAACGCGAATCTTACAGCTTATAAGCTTGGATCATAATGCTTCCGCCGGAGCCGCCGCCCCCTGTGAGGCCGCCGACGCCTCCCTCGGCGAGCACAACCCCATGAACGGTCAAAATCTCGCTGGCCCTGAGCAAGACGCGGCCTCCGCCGTCCCCTCCGAGCTGCTCATCGTCCGCAGCGGAGAAACTCCCCCCCTTGCTGCCGTAGCTCCACGGGTTATCCAAGGACGCCCAGGCGTAGACGTCGCCTCCCCAGTTGGTGTCGTTGGAGACCTTACACGAGGCGCCGCGGCCGCCGTGGCCGCCGCCGGCGGCGTCGAGGCTGTGCGGCGTCCCGGAGGTCTGCGGCGGGGGCTCCCCCGCGAGCGCCGTGGCGTTGACGGCGGCGCCGACCCCCAGCGAGACGTTGGAGGCGTAGAGGGTGACCGAGCCCGCGACGAGCTCGGCGCGGTCGCCGAGGGCGACGGCGCCCGAGACGTTGAAGGCGAGGTGGCACCCGGGGAGCGCGCAGGCGATGGTGACCCCGGGGCGGATGTCGACGCTGCCGGTGCCGTGGAAGCAGGCCGAGGCGGGGAGGGAGGCGCTGGCGGCGATGACGCAGGCCGTGTCCAGGGACCCCGTGCCGTTGAGGTCCTCGCAGGCACCACACGGGAGCTCCCCCCGCAGCAGCGGTGCCTCCTCCCCGTCCTCTAAGCTGTAGCCGTCGGATGGTAGGAGCAGCCCGGAGAGGTCCTCGGGCGCCGCCGACGTGGGGATCACGGCGGCTGCCGCGAGCAGCAGGACCCAGCAGGAGAAGCGAGTCGCCATGGGGGGCGGTTCCGGTCACCACGGAATCCGAATCATGGTCCGGTGGCGCGGGAAGAGTGGCCCGGGCAGCGGAGCGGCCAGGCTCCGATTGGCGGCGCGGGGAGGCGGATCTCGGGTGGGGTGGAAGGGCGAGAGGAGGGATGAGAGATCTCGAGGGTGGGGAGACGGCGGCGAGGGGGCGGCGGCGGCGGCGGAGAGAGAGTGGAGTAGAGAGAGAAAGTAGTGCCAGCTGGACTGCTTAGTCGAAATCAGTCCACGACGACAGTTATTTTGTTATTCGACACCGCGCCGTCGTTTTCACTTTTTTTACTGCAAAAAATGACATTTTGACAAATCTGTACCCTAATAAAACTATTTCTAAATCTGACCGATGGGTTCTACTCGGCGCGACGGCGACAAGTAGTAAAAGTAGCACCATCCCGCTAAAGAGGTCGGCTCCATGGACATTGGCGCCAACCCTACTCCAACGCCTGAAGTCGAGCTGCACAACATCGGCTTCAACGTCCTTAGTGTTGAATCCAGCGGTTAGATCCGAAAATAGTTTCACCGTTAAACGGCCATATATGGCATTAGTTCAAAAACTGTTGGATTTCCTCTCTCTTTGATTTTTATCTTTTGCGAAAGCGTGACACTAGATCAAGTCGGAGACGTGTCGTCGAACTAACCGTTGTCGAACTAACCGCTGCTCAACAGAAAATAGTACGATGAAGATATTATTTGGACTATAGGATGTGTCAGCTCCATAGCAACCTTATTCAGACACTTCAACAACCTAAATGAAAGGAACAAAAACTTTCCCGCGTGCGAGTGGTTGGGGTCCACCTCTAAGGCCCCAATGATAAAGAGTGTGGCACTAGCTAGCTCGACGATACAATCGTGATTCTTAGGTTTAGTAGTTGATGCGGGGCTTTTCCAATCTCAAAGGATTGATAAGCCATAGAAGGTGAAGAGCATGAAAAACACAAGAGCGGGGTGATGGCAGATACACGGAAGATGTAGCCTTGGAACGAAGGTGCAAACCTACTTCTTCCATACACGATTTTCGTCGTCGACCTCCAACAAATCCAACATACTTCCTTAAGTGAGAGATTTAAAAGATTAGAGGGTGTTTGGTTAGACTTTTTTCTTAGCTTATAGCCATAAAGCATCTAAATACGTAACCTAAATAGGTGTTTTTGCCTTTTTACTTATGTCGTAGTGTAACATAAGCCAGAAGCTTTTAAGCCAAAAGCCAACTAAAATCCCTACCCTCTAACAAGTACTCAATAGAATCTCAAATCTAGATAAGATCCGTCCTAGTAGAGTCCTCACTTAGGAGAGATCAATTCCAATAGAATTACATATGGCCTACGGGAGATAGATTGAGAGTAAGGAGAAGTCTTGATACAACTGACAAGATAAATCAAAGAAAGATGTCTTGGGTAATCCACATAGAGAATTAGAGATATTGGAGGAGCACGAGCTCTAGAAATTCTTATATTTAGTCTCACCCAATACTTAGGGCGGAGGAGTCATGTTTATAGAAAATTACGAAGGCATCAACCCCACTTCATACAAAAACTATTTTAAAACTAGTAACGCGAGATTCAACTGGATGAATCGAGAATGCTTCACGAAATAGGCTTGCACCCCGCTTTATAAATAAAGTCAAACGGTCAAACCGATACAATATGATGAGAGAATCCTCTTACAAAGCAGATCAAAGATAAGAAAAGGAAAAAAAGAGAACCGAACTTACCATGGAGAGCACTGGAACAACACTAAGGAAACATGAGCTCCACGACGACGCCTCCAAGAAGGTCACGAAGCATAACGCCTCGTCGTCGAGACCTAAATGGTTAAGATTTTCACCCGGAGCCCTACCATGGAGAAGGCGTCCACAACGACGCCCCCAAGAGGTTAACAACGCCCACATGCATCGCCGTCGTTGGTGTCGAGACACTAAGCTTTCACCTGGAAAACCTTCTTACCACTCCTAGTATCAGAGGCATCCACCGACCCCAAGTCAGGCCTCCAACACGATCTGGGAGCTATCGAAGCCGAAGCACCGTCGCACCAGGATTCCCCGTTGTCCACTCCCCGCCAGCCATCTGGCCAAGGAAATAGACCATTTTCACGGGAATGCTCCTGCTACCGGTTTGGTTAATATTCGTGATATAACATAATGGAAACCAGAAATATTCCATTGAAACACCAGCCCACTACAAAGTTAGGGTACAGACAATCGTTGAAACAAAAAAAAGGAAAATTATGATCTGTCATTACGTGTGACTATCCCGAAAAACGAGAGGATCAAATTTTCTACTTAGTAAATACTAGAGAAAAGCGCGTAGTATGCCTAGTATGATGGAGGGACTATCCCTAGTCTACACTACCACCCATGTGTGATGAATATATCTCTCGCTGAAAAAAAAAAACATGAACGGAACAAATGCATGCATGGATAAATAACCCGAAAAGCAGTAAAATGGTTTAAATTAAAGACCAAATTATTTCTATATAGCCAAAACAATCAAATAACGGTAAGCCTATGATTCTAACTTGTGATCGATTCCTGCAACTAATTTCCACATATGTGTACAAGACTACAAGGACATAATTTACCATTCTAATATTATTTTTTGGTGCGTTCACAAATTTTGAACCTGGCACGCTGCTTGAATAGTCAAATACAGGTAAGTAAATGAAACAATAATCAACTTAGTGGTGGAATTTAATTTTTTATAGCAGGGAGACTTTATTCACCAAATAGAGTCTGCTCACAGATGACATTCCTAATCCGCATTGCTGATTGGATAGAATGATAGTACCGATCACCTAGAACCTACTCCATTAGGCTCCATCCTACATTTGTATGGACAACGATGTACGGTAGCATACATGGCAATAAAAAGAAAAAGAGTTGCTTCCCTTTGGTTGAAAACGACGTGAATACAAACAAATTGGCTTGCGTGGCCTAATTTGATCACCGACCATGGCTTTGAATTGATTGATCTGTTGGCTCGAAAGTGACATCGGCTTTGCTATCCACATCGACGACATCCGCAGCTTTCCATGTGACGTCTTGTTAGCAAAAAAGGTGTTGTCTAAAAATTTGGTGTCAGTATCCGCTTTGATTTATACATTCATATTCTCATTCTTTTAATAGAAAATAGGCGGTGAGAACTACGTTTTTGGTAAAGGAAAGAACTCAGTGAAAAACAAAATCAAGGTGGAAAATGTTCCATTAATGGGAAGGTGCTCGTTTCCCTCAGATTAATTAGGAAAACAAACCTATTTGAATGTGTTCAAGAATAATGAATTACATGCCAGCTCTGAAATTTAAACAAACAAATCCATATGAATTAAAATGAGCCAATGGTCAAAACAAAGAATTCCACGGCTTAGGTGTTTAAATGCTTAGAGAGCCCATATCCACGGCCTGGCCTACTATGTAGCCTGGGCCGGGCAAAATTAGGCCGCACGTTCAAGCTCCCACCCGCAGACCCGCTAAACAGCCTTGCCTTCATCCTCCCTCCCTGAGCAGCACCGCCGGTCGCAGTTAAACCAACGGAGCGGCACCGCATCGACCGCATTGCTTCCCACCGCCGGCACCATGCTTGTCCTGTTCGCCACAGTCTTCTACGACGCGCCATGCAACAGGAAACTCATCGGAGGCCGGTCCAGGGGGGGGGCGTACAACCACGACACGCACACATCCGGCACCGCCGTGGGCGCCTTCGTCAAGGCCGAGGCTAGACTCCGGGGCCGACGCTGCCCCCGGTGCGACGGCGTCCGGCATGCCGCCGCGTTCCAAGACGACGTCTTCTACGAGGTGTGTCTCGCCAACGCCTGCTCCGTGATGGAGATACTCACCATCACCGAACATGAACCGGTACAAGCCCTTGGTGTTCATGGCCGACATGTTTAGCCTTTAGGGTTTAGGATTTAGGCCATCGGCGTCCATGAAAGATCGTGTGCAACCGAAGCGAGGACCCGTACACGCGTGCCAAAACGTCGTATAGAAAAACAACAACTGCAGCTCCGTCATAAAAAAATACGCGCATTTTTTACGCCTTCGGCATTGCGGCTACAACAACCACGACGAGTGCTACATCGACCACAACATCTCGACCACGGCAACATCATGATCGGCTATCTCGATATCGACATCAAGAACAACATCTACAACAAATCAAGAGACTCTCGCCACTTGCGTCCACGACACTCCCGATGTGACTGCGGGAGGGACGAGAAGAGACCATCAGAGACGCAATTGATTATGATGGTGAGGAGAAGACGACGAAAGCGTAGGACTTCAAATCCAGTCGAAAACGTTCGTTTCACTCCCGTTACGACTGAGGGGTAATGTTAGAATACGAGTAGTACTAGTAGTTAGGGATAGACTAGTATTAGACTTCTTGTACTCCAAGTTTACCTCACCCCTTGTACCACTATACATACCCATGAGAGTCATGGCAATACAACAAAAAATTAGGAATTCTATATTTTCTACACAGAGAGCCGGCGGAGAGCCACCACCTGGCCTTCCGGCAACATATTACATCATTCCTTTCTAGAAGGCGTACACGGTGGAGGAGAGGACTCTAGGGCTAAGAAAAAGGGATGTGGATCATGCCTCGCCAAGAAGGTTTTGCTTACCGGTAGAAATTTTTTTCCCCAGGGGGTTGGGATACCTGGTTACCGTCGTGACTGGACGAATTTGAAAACCAAAATTAAAAAAATTAAAAAAATTGCTTCACGATATGACCATTTATCAAGAATTTTTATTATATTAAAATTTTAAAAATGAGTTTTTTTTTTTCTGATATGACTATTTTCTAGGGGTGCTCAGGATGTCACTTCGGTTACCGATTTCCCCGAGAACCATGCTGGCCACTTCCGTCAACCGGGCTTAGGAATTATCAACAAACTCACACGTTAAGGCTAACACAATGTAAGCTACATCATGCATGCTTACCAAATAACTCAAACGGTCTAATGACACTAAACTAGGACGGTATTCATGCAGTGTCACGCAACATACAATGGGAACTACTCCCTCCAATAAGAAATGATTGACACAAATTTATTCATATGTGGATGTATCTAAATGTATTATTTTAGTGAGTAGATACAATCGGATTTGAGCTAATCCATGTTGACCATTTCCGGTTGGATGGAGGAACATGCAAAAGTCAAGATTAGCGCATATTCTCAGTTCCATTAATAGTAAGGCGATTGGGTAGGTAGTCAGCAAGAAATTAAATGTGGAAATGGGATCTGAATGAGGGCGAAAGGCGATTATATATAATTATAATCAAGTCATGCGGTGAATGTGGAGTATCTCTACTATATAATATTCGTTACGGTGAGGCGTCGTACGTCCTATTTTTTTGCGTTTTAGCCCCTCAGCTTTGAGTTAATCAAACCCGCAGTCCGTAGGGTACTAGGTACTTCGTCTGTTTTGCAGTTTCACCCCTAACTTATATGGAAATCAGCCGCAGTCCAAGAAATCTCAAAGCATCCCCAATCCTCTTGCGCGTTTGGGGGCGACGAGGACGGCGGCGGCGACGCAACCGATCTCTACATGCCGCCTACACCACACCCGGAGCGCTGGTGGCCTCTGCGAAGAGATGGAGGAGCTCACGTTGCGGGGGTCATATTCCGACACAGAGAGGCCGAGCTCGGAGAAGGAGGCGGGCATGAGGGGTAGGTGAGCCGAGCTTTGAAGGAGCGGGCATGAGGGGTAGGTGAGCCGAGCTTTGAAGGAGGAGGGATGAGAGGACGCGAGGATGTCGTCTCCTACCTCGATTCGCCCAGAGGCAGTAGCTCTCCGGCGCCACGCCCTCCAGCTCGCCTCCCTCTTCGTCGGGAAGCCGATGTCGTCCCTTTGCATCTCTCTCCCCACCGGCGTACGGCGTGCGTACGCATCGATGGCACGGCGGAAGCCGCCGGCGGAGAGTGGAGCCCGTAGCGCCGAGGGCCATACGGCGCCGCTGAAGCGCGGTCCGTCCATCTGTGGACGACGCAGGAGGACGAGGTGTTGTCGCGGTTCGTGGAGCGCGAGGGGGAGGGACGGTGGCGCACGCTGCCGCGGTGCACCGGGCTCCTGCGGTGCGGCAAGAGCTGGAGGCGTTCTGCTGCACGCCGGTGATGCCCTAAGCGAGCTAGCGCTCCTTGTCGCCGCCGCCGTCGGGCAACAGCCTGACAGCCGCCGTCTTCGCCGGCTCGAACTGCAGGTTCAGCGGAGGGGATGAGGTTCTCCACGCGAGGTGTTCGACGACATGAATATCAGGGACCTGGTCTTCTGGAACTTGATGTTAGCCGGCTGCAGGATGCACGGCTTGTACGATGAAGCCCTCGCAGTGTTCGAGGACATGGCCTGACGGTGTCACATTCGTCGCCGTTCTATCGACGTGCAGCCACGCATGGCGTGTGTTCGAAGGCCGCCCCTGCTCGATCAGATGCAGCTGGAGCACAAGATTTTCCCATCCGCGGAGCACTACACGTGCATGGTCTACCTCCTGAATGCGCCGGCTTGCTAAAGGACGCGTCTAAGCTCATCTAGACGATGCTGACGGATCCGACCTTTGCGTGTGGGGAGCACTGCTCAACTCGTGCAGGATCCACGATGACGCAGCCGTGTGGGCGGACACCCGGCAGCCCTCCTGGTCACGGAATAGCCCTACGCAGCAAGGGTTCTTCCAAAAGACTGAAGCGCTCAAGCTGTGAACCGCCGCCTACCTGTTTGGAGGTCTACCTCCTACTCTCTACCCGCCCAACAGGATTACCAAAAGGGCATGACATACCAATATCCATTTGTGCTTGTTTTGCTTCTACTGCATATATAAGTTGATGAATTAAATTGCAGGAGCATCTCATCCCCGAGTTGAAACTGCAGGGAAGGTCTCACGGGGTCATAGAATGCTGGGATATTGTGGAAGAGACGTAGATGATATTGATGATTTCAGTTATCAGGTATCACACATCCACACTCGATGTCTCCCTATTTTAGATGGTTTAGTTAAATTTGTCCGATTGTGTCATCAATAATGTGAAGGAACTTCTGTATCAGAAGGCATTTCTTAGACTTAATGTTTCATCTGGAAGCTATCAAATCATATGCTTTGGGTTGTCCAAGTGTAATAAAATTTTCCATACTACCTCTGATCCTATTTAAGGGTCGTAGGAAGTGTACTCCTGATGTGCAAATTTCTACAGAACTGACGACACTTAATATGGATCAGAGGAGTACATGTTTGCTCTGAAATTTTAGTTTATCCTTTTCTGATGTAGAAACAACTTTCTGTGAGGCATGGCCTGAAGTGGAAATTTTTGTTATTCCTCTTGATTTTGCAATAAATATTCAGTGTTAATGCTTCCCTATTAATGTGGTATGAATATTCTTTAACATATACCCCATCTATCTATTGATCTGATTCTATGGTTGCTCGCAGAGAAATTCTAGCCTGTAATAAGGTAATATGATAAGAGCAATTTATATGTGAAAAGCTGCAGCAAAATAGATGTTCAGTCATATAGTTTAAGCTAGACAAAGTGCATTGTACTTATACAACACTCGATCATCTTGTTGGTATTTATGAAGTATAATAAATGTACACTATTTATGCTGATGTACTGATTTTAAAAGCAAATACCATATTTCCATTATGCGTAAGCGCCTAAATGGATGCTCCTCAGCTGACATATATCCTCATGTACAAACTAAGCTTGCAACATGCTTCACAAAATTCAGATATGCAAAATATCAAACTTGAACATTTTTATGTGATATTATTTTTGCACAATAGTGGATCTCGTGTAAGGACTGCAGGTTCAAGCCTTGTGCCCACACAAGCTCTTTTGCTGCAAACTTTCCTAAAACTGAATCAACAGCCATAAAAGTTTAATTTTTCTCCATGTGTCAAAAAAATTGGGATCTCTGCATAATGGAGAGTGGAATGTATACTTCCAACTTATGTTATTTCTACTAAATTCCTGGTTGAATTATTTGCTGGCATGGATGAGTAATAAAGGTTTGGGGTAAATTGTGAGATCATTAATTAGTTACAGCTTATACCCAATGGAAATGTCCAATGAGAAAGATGATGGGCGGACAAAGAGAGGTTAATAAGATAACTTATACCCAATGGAAATGAGCCATATAAGAAAATGAGAGAAACATAATTTGGTTTAAATAAATTGTGCTACTTCATTTGAGGCCGAATGTCTCTGTATTTTGTATAGGTTGTCCCGTTGCAACGTACGGGCATTTTGCTAGTATGGAGTATAGGGCACTATAGTAGTACTCCTTATTAAGTTGCTTGGCTTTATTTCTTAACCTAAGATTGGTCATAGTGAGACATATGATAGTATTCTAGTAACATATTTGTGGTATCATATAGTGTTGTATTAATTAGGTTGTAGACTCGTCTTGTCTCAAAATGTGTTATGTTACGGTATCTACCTGTGGCTATATCTCTTTCATTGTTACATCATCTTTTTACCTACATGGCATGCATGATACTACGTATGTTACTCCTAGTATAACTAGTCTATAATACGCAACTATAAAACTAATAATTATCCCGTCCAACTGCAAATTAATAAGTGTAATGCGCGTCAAACTTCTAATTAAGGCGATTGGGTAGGCAATCATATGAGCAAGAAAATCAAGATATAAGAGATGGGATCTGAATGCATGAGGGCGAAAGGTGAGCCTAGCTTTATTTCAAGTCAATGGGTTGAACACGTATGTAGGGCATTACACACTACACTACACACGTACGTTGCTGGCTTTATTATCTCAAGTTTCAAGGAGCTTCAGCTTGCCCAGAGATAAACTTGCAGCAGCGTCACGCTAGCTCAGGCCATGGAGCAACTAGCGTACTACCTCTTCTTGCTTCTCCTGTTCCCTCTCGTGCTACTCAAGCTTTCCAGGAAGCGTGGTAGCGGCGGCCTGCGTCTGCCGCCCGGCCCGTGGCGGCTTCCGGTCATCGGCAGCCTGCACCACATCGCCGGCAGCCCGCTGGCGCACCGTGTCATGGCCGACCTCGCGAGCCGGCTGGACGCGCCGCTCATGTACCTCCAGCTCGGCGAGGTGCCCGTGGTGGTGGCCACGTCGCCGGAGGCCGCCCGCGAGATCATGCGGACGCACGACGCCGTGTTCGCGACGCGGCCGTGGAGCGCCACCGTGAAGAGCATGGCGGCCGAGGGGCAGGGCCTCATCTTCGGCCGCTACAGCCCGGAGTGGCGGCAGCTCCGCAAGATATGCATCCTGGAGCTCCTCAGCGCGCGCCGCGTACGGTCGTTCCGCCACGTCCGGGAGGAGGAGGTGGGCCGGCTCGTGGCTGCCGTCGCGGCGTCATCGTCCTCCGGCGAGGCCGCGAACGTCAGCGAGCTGATCACCTCGACGATCACCGACTCGGCGATGCGGTCCATGATCGGGGACAAGTTCAAGAGGACGGAGGAGTTCCTGCAGGCCCTTGAGCAGTCGGTTAAGCTCGCCGCCGGTTTCAACCTCAGTGACCTGTTCCCCTCGTCGCGGCTCGCCAACTTTATCAGCGGAACGGCGATGTTGGCCGAGGAGAACCACCGCAAAAGCTACGAGCTCATGGAAGACGCCATCAAGCAGCACGAGGAGGGGAGAGAGAGGGACGGGGAAGGAGAGGACCTGGTGGACGTGTTGTTGAGGATACAGAAACAGGGTGGCCTCGAGGTGCCACTCACCATGGGAGTCATCAAAGCAGTTATACTTGTCAGTATTTCCTCTCTTTCTTACCCTCTCTTTGAGATCAATATTCCTTAATTAGTGTCAATGGGCTAGCTAAATCTACATGTATGTTGCAGGATCTTTTTAATGCCGGGAGCGAGACATCAGCGACCACGCTCCAATGGGCCATGTCGGAGCTCATAAGACACCCAAATGTGATGCAGAAAACGCAAGCTGAAGTACGCGACATTCTTCAAGGAAAGCCTAAGGTGACTGAGGATGATCTGGCCAATCTCAAGTACCTCAGACTCGTCATCAAAGAGACAATGAGGCTACATCCAGCCGCTCCATTGCTTATCCCAAGGGAGGCCATGGAGACTAGCAAAATCCTTGGGTATGACATACCCAAGGGCACCAAAGTGTTGGTCAATGCGTGGGCAATCGGCAGAGACCCTAAGCACTGGGAAGACCCCGAGAACTTTAAGCCTGAAAGGTTCGAGTCTTCCACGATCGACTTCAAAGGAACACATTTTGAGTACGTACCTTTCGGGTCTGGGCGAAGGATTTGCCCTGGAATGTCATTTGCAGAAGCCAACATGGAGATCGTGCTTGCTGCACTTCTCTACCATTTTGACTGGGAGCTCCCAGGTGGTATGAAGCCCGGAGAGGTGGACATGACAGAAAGTATGGGCCTCACCGTCCGGCGGAGAGTAGTTAGCATAAAACTACCACTCTACAGACTTAATTACAAAAAACTACCATTTTTGCCCGTAATCGCAAAAAACTACCACTTTTGGTCCGCAATCGCAAAAAACTACCACTTTTGCCCGCAATAGCAAAAAACTACCACTTTTGACCGCAATCGCAAAAAACTACCACTTTTAACCATTATTGCAATGTGATGTTTCTATTAATCTCGAACTGTTTATTTGTTTGACAACAATACACAATAATAAAGATAGAATCGACATAATCTTACACAACAATGGTTGTGTTAAACTATGTGGATTCAACCATTATTGCTTTGTAAAACTTTGTGAATTTACTCTGTGTTGCTGTGTAAACTATGTGGATTCAGCCAGTGTTGCTGTGTTAAACTATGATTATTCTATATTTATTATTACAGTGTAAGATTATGTCAATTCTATCTTTATTATTGTGTAATGCTGTCAAACAAATAAACAGTTCGAGATTAATAGAAACATCGCATTGCAATAATGGGTAAAAGTGGTAGTTTTTTGTGATTGCGGTCAAAAGTGGTAGTTTTTTGCGATTGCGGGCAAAAGTGGTAGTTTTTTGCGATTGCGGACCTAAAGTGGTAGTTTTTTGCGATTGCGGGCAAAAATGGTAGTTTTTTGTAATTTAGTCTGCAGAGTGGTAGTTTTATGCTAACTACTCTCCGGCGGAAGAAAAACTTGTACCTTCATGCAGTGGTTCGAGTGCCTCCAGTTTGATTGGCACTTGTTTATTGATATGTGTACACAAAATATCATGTATTGTTGCTCTTTATGTGCCTCTCCTGAAGGCGAGTACTTATGAAGAAGTATTGGTTTCTTATTGTAAAGACAATCTTCATGCAAGAACCGAGTCACACATGTCATCATCTCGATGCCACTACAACCAGAAGGATTTCACTGATGCACTCACGGGGTTGGCACCCATTGGTGCCTTAGGTATGAAATATGACTTCCATAAACGATATCGACATGGTAGTGCAAATATCTCTTCATTCAATAGTCACATGGAACAATCAAAGGACAATCCACTAGGCTTCCAAGTTAGACTTCAATTGTATGGAAGGCAGTGTCGCAATATAGGCCGCAAGTGGCTGACCCTTATTTCCATTCGGTGTCGGGCATGTGTTAGACAATATATGGGTATATATGGGTGTATTCCGCTCGTATACACACCACTCTCATGTACATTGCCACGAGGATCTCCCCGCTTATTTCTGACCGTTCAAGTGTTTTACAATCCATGCATAAATTATGAATGAATTTTCAAATATCAATGCACCGTCAATAATTTATGGATTTATCTAATTCATTTGTTAGATTTATGTACTAACAAGGAATTTTATGTAATACGTCAAAAAAAAACCACACATTGTCATCTTTTGTTTTATTAACATATCAATCAGTAGAAATAATATCGTTCATTGGATACAAAATCAACGGTCATGTTAAACCGTGGAGATTGTGGTCAAACCGCGTCGGCAAAACAACCTTTTTTATGGGTGTCCAGCTTCCAATCGGTCCTAACTTTTCCAGGTCAAACATGTTATAGTAAGAATTTGTTTACTAGGAAAGTGGTATTTCCACGAAACATAAGCCGTGAATGGAATACATAGATAGGTATTACAAGAGAGCTTGGACCTCTTCCCTTTCCCCATCTACAGAAAGGCGATTTCTTGGGCGAAACCGTACGCGCCAGCTCGCCGCCGGCGATTCGCCGGATTCCTCGCCCTCTGGCGGCCGCTTCGGCGGCGGGAGGACGGGGAATCCACGGATCCCGGTGTGTACATAGTCTAGGTGTGCGTGGTGGTGTGCTAGCCGGCGGCGCTAGGGAAGTAGTGGTGGCGCCGGAGTGGCTTTTGGTGGCGGTGGTCTTCTCCTCCGTTGGTGCGGCTCCGGTGGAGCTCCGCCGCGGATCTGCCGTCCTGCCCTCGTTCGCGGCTCCACGGAGTGCTCGAGAGGGTTTCCCCTTCGCCAGGGTCCGAGAGGTGGCGGATCCGGCGACTGACGTTCTTGAAGGAGTGGTTGCTGAAGGCCAAGATGGTGTTGCTGTTCTTTACGCAGGGTGGAGGTGCTTTGGCACCGAGGAGCATCGACTTCCTGTTCGCGTAGGGGAGCCTCCCAGTCCAAGGTTTCGGAGGCGGGTTTCGCCGGCGCAGCTTTCGACGACGCTAGAGCTCAGAAGGACTTTGCTGTAATTTTCTTTGTTTCTGGGCTTTTCTGTATGAATCTTGGCTGATGTAACTGCGACTTCCTCGCAAAAAAAAAGGAATACATAGATAGGTACAGAGAGCCTCCACATCCGGGACCAAACACACACGTACATGTTGTTGTTGTTGTAGGCTTGTAGCTTGAGTTGAGAGCTGAGCAAAGTTCAGTGGACACGGGCGATGCCGAGTCTCCTCCTTGCAGTTGCAGTGGCCGCTGCCGCGCTCGTGCTGCTCGCCGGCGCCCATGGCTTCCACATCGAGGAGGCGAGCGTAGCGAGCATCCAGCAGGGCTTCAGCAACGGCAGCCTCACCTCGGTGCAGCTCGTCCGGTTCTACCTGCACCGCATCCGGGCCCTGAACCCGCTCCTCCACGCCGTCATCGAGGTCAACCCGGACGCGCTCCGCCAGGCCGCGCGCGCCGACGCCGAGCGCCGCCGCCGCTCCGGAAGCTGCGCCGTCGGCCGCCCCCTCCACGGCGTGCCCGTCCTGCTCAAGGACAACATCGCCACCCGCGACAAGCTGAACACGACGGCGGGGTCGTTGGCGCTGCTGGGGTCCGTGCCGGCGCGCGACGCCGGCGTGGTGTCCCGGCTGCGGCGCGCGGGCGCCGTGGTGCTGGGCAAGGCGAACATGGACGAGTGGGCCAACTTCCGCAGCCTCCACGGCGGCGGCAACGGCTGGAGCGCCCGCGGCGGACAGGCCAAGGTAAGCTTGTTGTCACCCTTCTCCGACGACAGGATGGAGCAATGGTGGACTGATGTTCTTGTTTGGATGTATGTACGTAGAACCCGTACGTGCTGTCGGCTGACCCGTGCGGGTCGAGCACGGGGTCGGCCATCGCGGCGGCGGCGAGCATGGCGGCGGTGACGCTTGGGACGGAGACGGACGGGTCCATACTGTGCCCGGCGGCGCTGAACTCGGTGGTCGGGATCAAGCCCACGGTGGGGCTCACCAGCCGGGCCGGGGTCATCCCGGTCACACCTAGGCAAGACACCGTCGGGTACGTAAACCGGAATAAATTAATTTTGCATACATAATTGCTACGTAGTTTCCGATCGATCGGTTTGACTTGGGAGGATATTCGAATATACGGTGACACACTAGGCAATAATGTATCCCTAATTCCCGATATAACAATGTCGAATATACGGTTATTCAAGTATCGGATCACTTTCTAGTAACTAGAACAACTTAAGCCCTATGATCTCCCTTTTTTCCGGTTTAATAAAGGAGAGAAAAATAGTCAAGGATGTAATAGCAAGTACAACAGTTTCACTAAAATATCTCCCCTATATATCCATGTAGGGGACTTCCCCTAAAAACAATCTTCGCTAAAACTTGTTTAACTCCAGCAGTTTTTTTAAAACATCTCCCCTATTTAATATTTTAAGAATATTGTATAACTAAAATTTAAAATCCAACGGCTACCTCTGTAATTGCTAACTTGTCGCTGGGATAGGGGAGTCTTCCACCTCCCCTATTTGTAGGGGAGACGAGCGAGCAGAACCGGGGGCGTCTATAAATTAAGGGAGCGTTGAGGGACGGTTGTTTTTTTGGTTTTCCCCTTAAAAAAGTATAGGAGAGTGTTTGACGGAACTACTGGACTTGCTCTAAGCCATGCTATATCATGTATACCGACAATGTCAACACGGTCATTTGTGAATATAGAAAATTAAATGAATCTTGTGATTTTCAACCGCAGACCAATTTGTCGTACCGTGACGGACGCCGTCCACCTGTTGGACGCCATCGTCGGCCACGACGCCCTCGATGGACCAGCCACGGCAAGAGCTTCTAAGTACATCCCTCATGGCGGATATGTGCAATTCCTGAAGAAAGATGGACTAAAGGGGAAGAGGATCGGAGTCCCCAATGGCTTCTTCGTCTACCCTAACGGGACCGTGCAGAACACTGTCTACCACCAACATCTCAAAACAATGAGGTACCGGTCACACATTTTCATCTCCTTTTTGTTACGGAAGAGGGAACTTACCTGCCTCTCTGTGTGTTGCAATATGCATAGTTATTACACAAAACTCAAATTGTTACAAAAGATTGTCATCAACTCAGAGCATAAAATAATGTCCTAATTTGGGTTGTTTGTTTGTAGGGAACAAGGGGCGGTCGTGATCGAGGGCCTCGAGATAGAGAATCTAGACATCATAATGGACACCCTTAACAATGGGCAACAGATTGTACTACCGGCAGAGTTCAAATTAAGCCTCAACTCCTACCTTTCAGACTTGTCATATTCTCATGTCCGATCGCTTGCAGAGGTCATAGCTTTCAACAATGCACATCCCGTCGAGGTCAGCTCCAACTTTGAATTTTTATTTTGTTTTGTTTGGTCTTCATCTTCATTACCTTATATTGTTTTTTTCTACCTATATTTTCCAATATAAGCAATAGAAATTACTTACATGTGTTTGGTCATGGCAGGAAAAGCTGGAGGAGATTGGGCAACTCATCTTCCTGGTGGCCGAGAACACGACCGGCATCGGCGCCACTGAGAAAGCGGTGATCAGACGGTTGAACAAGCTATCGGTCCATGGGCTGGAGAAGCTGATGAAGGAGCAGGAGCTGGATGCCGTAGTGGCGCCAAACGACTCCTTGTCCCCCGTGCTCGCCATCGGCGGCATGCCAGGGATCACCGTGCCGGCAGGGTACGGTAAGATGGGCGTGCCATTTGGTCTCTCCTTCGGTGGCTTGAGGGGGTATGAGCCAAGGCTGATCGAGATGGCGTACGCGTTTGAGCAGGTCACAATGGTAAGGAAGGGTCCAACGTTCTTGCCATAAAACATTAATACAAGGCCCAAACGTTAAGGTGTTATTGGGGATATTTTTATTTTATTTTCACAATGTAATCGCTTACGCAAATTTAAGCTTTGAGATGCTTTTGAGTTCGTCCCTCCTATGTTCCTCCTCCACCTGGTCGTACTGGGCTTGGCCCACTTAGAAAACATTACTGGACCGGGCTTACACACAGCCACGAGTCCGTATAGATAGATGCGTGAAGAGAGCTGGGATTTCCGGTCAACGGCAAGAGCTCCAGGTGGGTTTGCCCAGCAGATTGTGGCCAAGAAAGTCGGCTACCATTGCCGATCTCGCCGGAAAGTACACGGCAAGCAAGTCAAACGATCTTTACGTACGCTTGAATCCTGGCTTTCGATCGATCGGAAATGTGCAAGTCCTCGGAGCTACAATATATATATAGACGAAGCTCTAGCTAGCTAGCTCCTTTACGTAGTGTTGCAGGCGCTAGCGTCCAGCTCGCCGTCGCGCCCATATATCTGTATAGACGTATATATAGGTGGAACTCCTACCCTGCGAACGAATTCGAGCTCCTTGGATCGCCATGTTCACCCTGTCGAATTTCTTGCGTTTCATCATCGGAGCAGCCATATTGACGGCCTGCAGCGTGCTCCTGCTCTCATCTTCCTCGTCCTGCCCGTGCTCCGGGCCCGCGAGGCCGGACCAGCTCCAGCTTGTTGCCTCACGCAGCAATGGAACCCGCCAAGCAGAGCCGCAAAGCATCAAGGTACGAATCCACCTTTTGGGACAAGTCACCGTCAGATTCCCCCCATTCTCGTAGTAGAATCTCTCTTGTACTAGGCGTGCATTATTTGACATTCTATATAAACGGCTACAAAACAAAACTAATGCTGCACTAAACATAACATTGAAATAATTTCCTGAAAATATAGTCACTCCGTCAACTTTCAACCGCTAGGATTACATGTTGTCAGTTGTAGCAATATAGAATGTTTTTGCGGTTAATTAAATCTGGTGGGTATAGACGCTTTTCATGACAACAATAGGAATGAAAAGTAATTTTAACGCTGGTGGTGCCACGGATGGCCTGGCGAGGGTGTTCGCCTTGATCTAAACGCTGGAGTTGGATTGGCAGAAGATGGTGGAGGCGATTTCCAGAGTGTGGGCGCTATCTCTGGAGTTTGCCAATGAACAGGCGATGGTTGTGGCCGGGCATAAGGTCCCCCATTTTTTTTTATCTCTATCACATGTTCTAGTTGTAGTAATGTTTTTCACTGTATTAATTGGTGACTTCGGAATTTCGGATTATGTGTTCGTTTGTCACAAATCTCTTTGCTAGTTTATGTTGAATAAATGAAATAAAAGGCTACATGTATCATTTTGATGGAGAGGCCCGGGTATCAATTGAGCATTTAATTTAAATAAAATAAATAGCGGTGTTTAATAATAGAATATAATCCGGTTTACATTTTAAGCAACTCTATAAGCACCTTGCATTCATAATGGCCTAATACTTACATGTTCATGACGTGTGGTGTTGCAGGCTGCTACAGTGACTGCTAGTACACCCGAAGACGACGACCTTACCGTGCTATTGAGAAGTGCAGCCATGGAAGACAGCACCGTAATCATGACCTTCACGAACAAGGCTTGGACGGCGCCGGGCTCCCTCATGGATCTCTTCCTAGAGAGCTTCCGTGTAGGCGAGAAGACGGAGACGCTGCTGAAGCACCTCATCATCGTCGCCGTCGATGACAAGGCCTTCGAGCAGTGCAAGCTGGTGCACCCGCTGTGCTACTCGCTGGACGTGGGCGGCGGCATCAACCTCACAAAGGAGCAGCCCTACATGGGCAAGGACTACCTGGAGATGATGTGGGCTAGGAACAAGTTCCAGACCCGTGTCCTGGAGCTCGGCTACGCCTTCCTCTTCACGGTAAACCCTACGACGACGATGCCAGACAGCAACAGTACGTGTCCACATTGATCTTGTATCCTGATCATCCTCAACTGATCTCTTCATGGATTAATTGTTCAGGACATGGACATCCTGTGGTTCCGGAACGCGCTGCTGCACGTCCCGGTGGGCGCCGACATCACCATCTCCAGCGACAAGTACCTGGGCGACGACCCCTACGACCTCGAGAAGCAGGCCAATGGCGGGTTCCTCTACGCCAGGCCCAACGCGAGGACGATCGGGTTCTTCAAGGGCTGGTACGAGGCCAGGACCGGGCGGCAGAACGAGCAGGCCGTGTTCGACAAGGTGAAGCGTGAGCTGTCGGCGCAGCACGGCGTCAAGGTGCACTTCATCGACACGGCCTACTGCGGCGGCTTCTGCCAGGCCAAGAAGGACTTCCGGCGGCTCTGCACCTTCCACGGCAACTGCCTTAGAGGGCTCGCCCTCAAGCTGGAGCGGCTTCAGGGTATCCTCGATGAGTGGAAGCAGTTCAAGATTGCTCGACAGGTGGAGGCGAATAACATTACTACTTCTTCACAATGAGCATCCATGAATCGATGCATGTGAGATTTTTTTATACGTAGGAAAAATGATGGTTTTCATGCGCATTGGATTTTTTTGGTGAAAACGGTGAGATTTCGAAGATTTTGATTTTTTTGGTGAATAGTAACATTTCAAACTTGTGTGTGAAGGAATAACATTGTGCAAATTACAAATTCATGCCTCTTAATTTGCCACCTTTTATTTTTCACCCCGCCCGCCCGCCACTCAAACTTGGAACACTGATTATTTCCGCTTGCATTTTTTATGTACTTGCATAATTTCTCCCACAATGTTATCAGATTCAGGTCATTCGACCAATGATTAGAACAGATTATTTATCAAAAGAGTGTTGTTGGTCTTTCCGGATTCAGAGTAATGGGAGTCACTAATACTTGCCCTGGTTGGTCTGTTCCGTGTCAGGTCATGCAACTGATTTAATGGTGGTGATAAAACATCATTAATGTTTGGGTTAACTGGATAAATGTCACTCCAGTTCATGCGATTTCGAAAACGTCACTGAAATTTCTAACTTTTGAAGAATGCCACTCCAATCCTTGAATACGTCTACAAATGCCATTGCAGCCATTGGAGCGCAAATTTGGTCAAAATTCTGTAAAATATCCATGCCCCCCCCCCCCCCCCCCCCCTTTTTTGTCTTGGATGAAATTGCCCCTGGCAACAATTACGCTTCTTCCTCCTCCCGATCCCCATTTTCCCGCTCCAAGCTGGCCAGCGAGGCGGCGACCAAGCCATCAGCCATGGCGCCCCGCATCCAGCTCCTCATTGGCTAGCTGCTTGCTTGCTTCCTTAGCTAGTTACGTGTGTTGCCATCTACTGTACTACGCAGCTGCTGCGTTAGGGGCCAGGACGGGGATGCGATCAGCGCGCGAACTGATGAGATGATGGAATTGCAGAGTTGACTATCTGCTCACAAGGTAGAAGCTAATGGACTTGCATACGAGGCAATAATGGACAAGACAGTGGAGTCTAAGTTATTAGCAGAGAAAAGATCCAAATTGTTTGCAGAGATGGTTGAGAACGGATCCAACGGCAAAGGAGGTGCCCGTGAGGGCTGTCACAAGTTTCGGAGATCAATTTTTTTAAGAACAAAAGGTATGTAGTTCAGCTTGTTCCTGTTTTTCTTTAATTGCTCTAGCCATACATAGGTTGTGACATGCTTGTTATATACTCCAGCAAATGAGCATTTGTTGGAATTAGTGTTGTATTAACATGTGTGTATGTCACATATTTGCTTCACTCTTGAGTTCACTGGATTAATTATTTCTCTCCTTTCCATACTGTTACCCAGGCTATCTCCAAATTAATTTAGGCACTTCTCCTATTTTTATACTTCATTCATCGTGTGCATACTTATTAAATGCTAGCCTATGCATCGTGTGCTCTCTCTGATTGTGTATGACAATATCATCTCCTAAAGAAAAACAGTGTGTTATGAGTTGTATTCTTACTAGCTTGCTCAAACACTAGACATGATCATGTTGTCTTGCTCAAATCGTTCATATCTTTGTCCTGATATGTTGTCTTCTAAGCTGCAATATCTGAATTTATTTAGAATTGCCTCTCCTACCTCAACTCTCAAGTACATGCATCTATCTTGTCTTGCTATCTTACATACAATATGTGCATAACTTGTCCCTTGCTTGTTGTGTGCACATGTGTGCTACACCGCCCATGCCAGCAAGCGCATGTAGATCACCAAAAGAGGGCATTACATACATGTCGTAACAGGATGCTCATCGGGTGATTGAAGCCAGAGGCCGCCTTCACAGATTGGTGTCAACAGCCCTCCTCTAACGCCTCAGATCCCTATCACAAAGCCGGCCCTTCATCAGTGTGTACAAACAGGATTGATTTCATTAATGTGAATAGAGTAATTGGTTCGTAGTGTACCAGATTGTTGCTGGCAGGTGGTGAGTCTGGGAACTCGTCAAACGAACCTGGCTCGTCTACTGAACCTGGCTCGTCTCTACAGATCAACTCGTGTGCCATCTCAAGGTTGGTAACGACGTCCGATATGGCCAGCCGGTTCTTGGCATCCAACTTCATACAGCATCGTGCAGTCCATGCCACTCGCTTCAGCACCTGCAGCTGCCATGGGGTTGGCTCTGGTACAGGTCGCCTGTCCAGAAAATCTGGTACGATGGGCACATCCCCAATTGTATCCCATTGCGAATATGCTTTTTTCCCTGTCAAAACCTCGAGCATCACCACGCCAAAGATGTACACGTCGCTCGCTGGACTCAGATGACCATGGATCACGTACTCGGGTGCAAGGTACCCAATTGTGCCTACGACCGGGGAGACTTTGAACCCTGCCTCTTCACTTGCCAAATCCCAAGCGACCGACAAGCCAAAGTCTGACAGACGTGGCACCCAATTCGCGTCGAGAAGAATGTTGGCCGACTTGATGTCACGGTGGATGATCGGCGGGTTGGCGCGACAATGAAGATGCTCAATGGCGCGCGCCACGCCGAGGAGGATATCGATACGCATCTTCCACGACACTGTCACCGGTGACGCCAAGGAGGAGCCCTTACCAGTGTGCAGGTGGTCAAAAAGGGAGCCGTTCTTCATGTACTCGTAGACTATCAGCTTCTCCGGCCCTTCCGGCTCCTTTCTCCGCCTTGCTAGCAGGCCCTTTTTCTTCGTAAGCGTGGTGGCTTGCAGGCACTTGTCCTTACTCACAGTCACACATGATCCAAGGAGGCGGACGATGTGTTTGTGTTGTAGCCGTGATAAGATGTCGAGTTCGGTTTGGAACACCTCGCAGAGCTCATCAATACTTGTCTTCCTGTCCTTGATGCGCTTTACAGCCACCTTTCGCCCATCGTAAAGCCTGCCACGGTACACAATTCCAAAGGCGCCTTCACTGATCCGGGAGTCAAGGGAGAAGTTATTGGTGGCGGCCATTATCTCTGCGAGCGTGAATTCCTGGATTCCCTGTGGAACTACCTCCTGAACAAGGAATGAGCATATACCCCTTCAGGCTTCATCATGGAGCATGCATACATATCAATTTCTGCAAGAATCAAAAAATTGTATGAAGCTGTCCCTACCTGCAGCTGGGTCGATGATTGTGGAAGTTGAGACGGTCCAGCTCTTGTAGAGTCATCTTGTTGAACAAGGACGTTGTAAATTCGTTCAAGGCGGCGTGTTATGCCGATGTGGCTGATCACGGGGAAGAGGATGAGGTAGGAATCGATCCTGCTCTGCACCTCCCTGAACCTCTCGGCCTGCCTCCCTGCCATGACAAGCTGGTATGCCACGCTCCTCCCCTGGCAGGACACGACAAGATCGTGGGCGTCCCGGAGCGTGTCGCCCAGCCCGGCAAGCTGCTGCACCGCCTCCGGCTCCTGCACGTGCGGCAGCAGCTGCGCGATCATGAGCACCCGGCGCGCGAGCTGCTCGCACTCCTTCCTGTTCTGCCGGGCCGTCAGTGCGGCCTGCATGGTCATGGAGATGAGCCCGCCGATGTCTGCGCCGACCAGCTGAGCCACCGTCGCCGCCTGACCCAGCCCAGTCCACAGCGCCATTGCCGCCTCTGCCTGCACGCGCACGCAAGGTGGAATACTTGGAAGAATAGCGGAGAACATCGCACAGTCGTCACTCAGTCCTCTTCTACCTCTCTGTAAGCACAGACAACACTGTATTCTCTTGTCTCAAAGAAAACTAACATCAAGATCCCAAATCCGCCGAGCAGACTCTCGAGAACCCTTAACACCGCCGACCGTCGCGATCTCAAATTTCGCCTAGCCACCGCGTCCCCAAATCCTACGGGAAGACTTGACCGCCCGCAGCCACGCATCCTGCGGGTGCGGGAGCCGGCCCGACCCCAAATCCGCCGGGCAGCCGGCAACCGCGACACACAAGATGAAAGGCGGGGGAAAGAGAGGTAGATGGGAGACTAACCTCTGCTGCCGCCGGCGAGGCCCTCGTTCGGCAGGCGCCCCCGCAAGTCGCGCCCTTTGTGGTGGTGGGTTGCCGCGTGAGAGTGCTTTCCGGGAAGCTCCTCCAAGGAAGACTCCAAACGTGGTCTCAGTCTTCCTCATTCACGCGGCCATTTCCTGAAATGGCATATGAACATGTCAAATTTGAGGTAATTAATTTTTTTTTAAAGTTTTTAGGCCATGTTTCCTATACAAGAGTGGAGTACAAGCCCGGCCCAAAATTTGATCTACAATATTTGAAAGCTAGGTAAATCCTTGCTTGTCAGTTGTCCCAGGTCACCAGCGACCATATCATCTTCCTCCCGACTAAACCCAGTGTACCTTACCATGGGATATGGGATTTAACGTAATCACACCACGTCACAATGCCTCGTCTACCCTCACGAAGTCGCCAATCATGAATGGTATGGTCACCTCGGCGGAGTTCCCTACCATAAAAAATATCAGCAATGGACAGTGGGCTGCCTTCCATCACGTGAGCGCATGGATTTTCAGAATACTCGACAGCCGCCATCGTGTATCGTGCCAAGAGCAAAGATGGCAAGGATCAGGATCACCTGCTTGCCTGAAGGTGTGTTCTGCCGCAGCAATGTACGTATGTCCTAGTCATTGTTAATTATTCCATCCTAATTGTTCTAGTTTGGCTCAGCGTAGTTGTAAGAGTGCTTAAAATGTTACCAATATGAGGGAGCTATATTAACTAATGCATGCACTTTGAAAGTTTTGATAGGTCAGTAAAGCATCAAATCAGTAAGGAGGCAGCATACCTGGCTTAATAAAACAGAATGTAATAGACAAACTGTAATGCATCAAAACAGTATAGGTATGAAGGAGGCATCGTACCTGGCTTAATGAAGCCAGCGTTTCATTCTTTCTACATGATGATGTTCATCCTTCTAGCTGTTAGAGAGAAAAAAATTAACACAATCAGAGTAGAAATTTGAGAATGCTGATAAACCTGTACTTAAATTAGAAAAATACACCATGAAGCATTTTTGGATCTGAATATAGACATGCAAATTTCAGAGTAGAACATTCCAAATAAGAAAACCATAAAATCATCAAACATGTTATCCTTACAACAATAGCACCATCAGCTGGTTGCTAAGTATGTACTGGAACTCTATATACCAACAAAAGCATTGGTGGTGGATCTTACATAGTGGGACAACCTGCACTTCAATTTATCTTCAGCAATACAAACACAAGGACCATGTTACACAGCTAACTTAGCAATCAAGAGCTGTTGGTCACTACATCTCAGGACACAGAACCAGGTGGATCTCATCATAAACTATTACATACACAACAAACATACATAGCATCTCAAGCCCTCTTCTTTGCTTTCTTGTCCTCCCACTCCTTGCGATTCACGTCGATCAGCTGCTGTACATTGGCATGGAAGCCAGGATATGGTTCGTACCCGCAAAGCTTATCAAGAACCTGAAGCAAACGACAAGATTATCGTGACTCATGAGCTCGTCAGTCATCAGGGGAGTGGTCATGATACTGGCTGAAATATTTACTTACCTCTAGAAGCACAAAGTATGGGCCCATCAGCAAAGCCTGGACAAGATTGTCAAGTAGAGCAGGTGCTCGCTTCTACAATCAGATTAACCGTCAAACATAACCAAGAATTTTATACAACTAGTAGTGATTATCTCTTAATACTAATACTGTGGTACATAGAGACTTGCCTCGAAAACTCCATGCCCAATGAATTGCATAGTCCAACAAAAAAGCTGAGCTACTAGTACCACCTGTGGACAAACAAAAATGCGTCTTAATCCAAGAAGGATATACGAGGGAGATCGCCAAAACAAGCTCAATCAAAAAGAAATATAAGACAAAAGAGTGACCTTGCATCCAATCGAAAATCCGAGGCGAGCGGCTAGGGAGGCGCTGGCAGCCCAGCAGAGTAAGCAGAGCAGAGCAGCAATGGCGCCCGAGCGGCGGTCGAGAGAGATGTAGAACGCCCCGTAGACCGCGGCGCCAACCGCGGCGCAGTGTGGGAACGGAGCGGTGAGGTGGAGGAGCAGGAGTGCGGTGAGGAAGATGGGCCAGACGAAGAGCTCGTGAATGAACACGTTTGACGGGTTGCTGTGGTACGCTCCGTAGAAAGCGAAGTGCCGCTCCAGGTCGAGGATGCCACCACTGCTGGCGCCTCGAGGCATCGTCGCTGGGTTGTTCGGGGTTTGCTGTGAAAACCAGGGGAATTGTTAGTTTTTGCGCAGATGTTGTCGACTTGTTGTGGGAAAACAAAGATAGCAAATATCATTGCGCAGAGGCTGCCGACTTGTTGTGGGAAAACAAAGATACCAAATACCATTGGTAGATTCTGGCCGCTCCAAGAAAAACAAAGGTGAATGCTGGGGTTCAATCCACATGATCCAATGGAGGACAGGAACTACAGTATCACACTAAGGATACATACAATGGTTGGTCAGCCAATTGAAGATAGTTCCAAGTTAAAAATAAATTGCAAGACTACATGAGATTTTTTGCTTCCTAAATCTTAGTAATCGCTAAATGCAATGCTGGTCTGTAAGCCATCAAAATGTCGAAATGATGTTCTATGGGAGCTTTTAGATTCTGGATGCACAAAACTTGATTTCAATAAAAGCTGGAGCTGGGCATAGATTTTATCATGCTGTGCGAATATAATAGAAAACACTAAATTACAACAATAGGATAATAAAATGTATGATTACAGATATTTATGGTTGAAGGGGTTTACAAATCAGCAGCAACTGTGCACTGGTACAACATTGGGCACAAGTACGAAAATGAAGTTCCACAACTAAGAGCGGGTCCTTCCATCTCCATTCTATTGATTTTTTTACTCCCATTTCCTTGTTAATACTTAATGACATACATATTCCACATGTATTTAGCAAAATGCAAACAAAACAAAATTTGTTTACATTTTTGGGAAATATTGGTTAATTTTGTTTATACAAAAATATGTTTCCATAAACATACATATTCACAAAATTTAATACCAAAATAAAAAATAAAATCATTTCTGAAAACACATATCCACAAATATTAATTTGTCAACATAAAAATATCTAAGATACAAAACAATGATGATTTGATTTGATGGATTCATAAAAATGTTTTGCACACATCTTGATGCAAGATGGATGGTAAAAGAGATAGGAGCTGGTCCTCCTAGTTGTGGATTTTCCACGTCCGCACAAGTGGGGCTATTCCTTTCACATGACCTTTCAAGATTGGTTTCCAATTTTCTCCAAGGTTTGTGGGTGTGCTGGGTACTGGGAGGGTGCAAGTGACCAAGAGAACTGAGGATGGTTCCGACATATAAGTTTTCCCAAAGTGGATGGATTCTCCCAGAACTAAATGCTCTGTAAAATTACACAATGGAGTGCACCCATTGGTAGATGAAGTTTCTCCCCATCTATTTACTTCTTTGTTGGTTTGTTGTTGCTGTGCTTAACTTTTTTTTTTCCCTTTCAAGTCATATATGGCAATTACACAATGTACTGATTGTTTGGGATTTCTATTGACATCCCCGGGTTACATGAACATTTTGGCTAGATTTTTTGGTTCTGGGTTCAGATGTAGTTCAGACAGAAACATGTGCGGTGATGCATTCATCTAAATATCATTTGCCCACAATCATATGCAGCAGCAGGATAGCATGGCATCAATAATAAGAAAGAGATTGAAAAAATAAGGCGTGCATCATTCATTCCCCAAATCAGGTATGAACGGCACGGATGGAGATGACAGATATACAAGTGATTCGGTTCCACCATGGCCGGCTGCACATAATAATTTAGAGTAGAGATCTTACGGACGTGGTATACCTCAAGTCGGCCTGCCGTGCTGCCGAATCTTGACAGCAAACTGCGATTCGTCGGATCCAGAAATTAGACGGTTCAGAGTAAGATCTGCTCCTGAAAAGCCAAGTGCATGCGGTAGACCGAGCTGCTGGACGGAGAGGGTGACCGGAGAGAGGGCAGGGAGGAGGAGAGCCTGACCTGCTCCGGCGTCGACCCGTGCTCGCCGCCTTCCCCGAGTCGCGCGCGAGGCTTCAGTGTTCTTCTTTCGGGAGCGGCTTCAGGTTGACTTGCTCGGGGGCGCCAAAGAGACTCTACAAGCTGTGAAGTAGCATGAATTTTGACAAATGTGACCCATATCTGAAATTTAAACAAAAAACGACCAAATTTAAATGAGTTCATGATATGACTGCACGACACCCCACTAAACGACACCTTACTTAGTTTTCTTCGGACGCAATTTAACCGACATTTTCATGCTGAATCTGATGCACCGGGGGTGATTGGTGGCGCTGGTAGAAGAAAAAAGGGCGCCGGTCCCGTCGGCGAGACATTGCGTATTCCCACCCAGATTCACCATCCTATGCTATTTCTCCCTTCCCCACCATGCCGCCGCCGACACCACCCCTCCCCGCAAACATGCTCGGAGGGCAGCTTCACGCCCACAACCTTGCGAGGTGTTCAGTATTTTTTCTGCTCGGTGATGGACTCCGACGACGAGGAGAGGTGCTCGTCGCATTGATGGAAGAGGAAACCGGTGCGACCGATGTTGATGACGAGCACTTTGATGGTCCTCGCCTGTCTAGCCGGTCTGTACAAGCGGAATGCAAAGCCGCGACGTGGTGGCTTTGTTGCCTCAAGAGCATGTAGAGGCAGCGAACGGAGGACTACTGCATGTCGAATATTTCGTCGATGATCCGCTGCATGTGATATAATGAATCCGAAGCTCATCCTCAAGGTTTATTGGGCATTGCTTGCCGCGCGCTGGACCGCGCCGCCCAACCGCCTCTTTCGCTCCCGTGTTCGCCATCGTGTTTTTTTTTGCCCTCCCCTTCGTTGCTCTGTTTCCTCCACTTCCCGCAGCGACCATGAGGCCTCGGCGCATAGGGGAAGTATAACATTTTTTTAGGGTAAAGTGATAGAAATAACTTTTTTTTAGATACAAGTGATAGAAATAACTGTTTGGGAGCGAGTAGATTATTCTACATTTAGGCCCACTCAGGAATTCTCTGGTGGGCCTCTCCACCCATAGCACACGATAGTAGAGCACTCGGCGCGAAGGAAATGGCGCGAACACCAGCGGGCACGGCCACGTGGCACTCATCGCCGTTGGCTCCCGCCAAAACATCATCGCTCCCACCCGTTGCCTCCCTCCCCTCCCCGACCAGTTTATAAACGCATCCCAAATCTCAGATCTTAATCCCCTCCCAAATCCTCCTCATCATCCTCCTCCCCGCCATGGACGCCGCCGCCACCCCATCCAAGAGAGCCAGGACAACCCCGGCCGCGGCGACAACTGCCCCCATCGCCGGCACGCCGCAGAAACTCAAGAAGGCGGCATCGTTAGCCGGCGACCAGGCCGCGACGCCGCTGAAGGTCCCCGCGCCGGCGGCGGATCCGACCTGGACGCCCGACAAGACCGAGCAGCGGCCCCTGCTGCGGCGGGCGGCGGGCAAGGGCGCCGTGGCGCTCTCCGTCAGGCAGGTCCGGCGGGCGGCGCTGGAGCTGCGGCGGCTGGACAGAGGCTGCCCTGCGGCGGTGTCGGTGGAGGAGGACGCGCTCGAGTCCGTCGCAAGGGAGCTCGGCGTCGCCCCCGCCGCCGGACGCAGCCCCGTCAAGCGCAGGCCCGAGGTCAAGCTGCCCCAGAGGTACGTACAGATCCTGCCCACCCGGATCTTCCCATCCTGCTGCTTTAGTGTCTGTCTCTCTACGCGCCTCAAATTCCATCCCTTTTTTTCCCTAGTTTCTGATAATAATCTGGTTTGGTGGTTCAGCTACGAGAACCTCTGCGAGTTCTTCAACTGCTTCGAGAGCTCCACACGGCTGCTGCGCATGAAGGGCTCCAAGGCCACCTTCCCCAACATCTGCGCCAGCATCCAGAATCTCGCAGACAGGTCTGTATCCAGTCTCTGCTGCTAGTCAGATGGCTACAAGCTCTGTAACTGGGGCTCTCACGTTTCAGTCTATTGGAGTATTTCTCATGCTTCTCTCTGCAGGCGGTTCACCTACGGCAATCTCGCGCAGCTCAAGTACATAATGCCCGAGGCAATCGTAATCAACAAGATCCTCTTGCGCGACGAGAAGACCTGCTGCATGAAGCCCGATCTTCAGGTGAACCTGCTGGTCGATGCAGTTGAGGACAGTGTGTTGCAGAAGGGGGAGACCCGCTACTCGGCACTCAGAAGAATGTTCAGGCAGAGGCTTGTTGATTTCTTCAGGAACCATCCCGAGGTATGACAATCTTGTGACATCAGTACTTTTTTTTTGCAAGCTTGCACTCAAACAAATTAGAACAGTTCACTAACTCTATGCCAAGTGTATAAACGAAATATACTAGTAGTTTGTTGAGTATTCATGGTGTCTCTGTAATTCACATGTATGATGACCACTGTGTATTCAGACTTGATAATACATCCTTGTGGCAAGTTGATAGTCAAATGGAAACCGGTTAGGAACTGTATGTCTTAACATTTGCTGAAGACGTGCTTGTTGGTGTATTTGTAGTTGATATGAAGTATTCATGGTGTCTATGCAATTTATCTACCAGGGGGATGACATACCTGAGCATGAGCTGCCTCATCCGTTTACTCAAACAAAACCAAGCGTCGCTCAGCTCGCACCAAGAGCTGTTCCTGAAGCTGAATCTGCAGCGCCACCACCATTTCTGGCTGAACTGCAGCCTGTTGGGATGTCGCACATGTCACATTCCTTCAAGAGAAGGTTCTCGCAGAGATCTTCAACATGCCCAGCAATGGCCAGCACAACCAGTCCATCTACCGCTGCATCTCCATTCAGCAGGAAGTCGGTGCTCAATCCTGTTTCTGGTGGCGTAGATCCTGAATCGCAAGTGCAAGAGAAGGGTAGCAAGGATGTTGCACTCAGGTTTGGTGCTTCACAAGGGACTCCTGCCAAGTTTGTCTCTACGCCAGTGAGAATATTGTCTGCCACGCCAGGCCTTCACACCCCAAAGAGGCCAATGTTTGCTACGATGTGCGATACACCACCTCTGACGACGGCCAAGCGTTCAGCAAGGGCCAAACTTTTCATGACACCTACAAAGGATGCAAGCAGTATGGAAGAAGAAAACCAAAGCACGAGCACGTCTGCTGTCGATGCCGATGACGAGCTACTCAGTTTCCTTCCAAAGTCCCTCTTGCAATCGGTAAGTTCTTATTAACTGTGACCATGATATTCTCAGGTAACCCACTTGCTCTATGAACAGAGGATAACCCACTTGTTACTTGCAGGTAAAGCAGAAGGAGAAGAGAGCTTTGGAAGAGAAGGAAACAGGCTTTGCTGGTCAGGTGCAAAGGCATAAGCTTATATCGTCCCTGCCAAGCACCTTTGACATTGTCTTCCTGATCTATCAGTCGAGGCAGCGCTCTGTATTGTCAAAGCAGGAGCTCATTGACAGGATTATTGACCGTAGCCCGAAGATTGTTGACAAGGGTGAGTGAGAGCTGTGCTTTCTATCTTTTATTTCTTGAACTCTTGTCTGCAATGTTAATCCTGATGTTTAAGTACTAAATCTACAGGTGAAATAGAAGAGCAACTTAGATTGCTGCAAGAGTTTGTTCCAGAGTGGATATCTGAGAAGACTGCGCTAAGTGGAGATGTCCTCTGCTGGTAAACATTTCCCCTATGATGTGTAACTGTTTTTACTATAGCAACAGTTAACAACTATCTTGTTCCACAGTTACATATCCTAATTTGTGCCATTGTTGTTTTCAGTGTTGATACATCACTAAGCCAGTCAGAGATTCGACAAAGGCTAAACGGTGTGGAGTAGGGTGGAAAAGTAAATCTGCACACCTTATTTGAAATGTAGCAGTAGGATAGGGATGTGCCTGGAGAGGGTAGAAGATGGCTGAGATATACCATTGTGCATGAGAAGATGTTTAATTGCAGACGCAATTCTTGACTCAATGATTTGCATGTTTAGCTGACTATTCTAAGTAGCTGAACGATGTTATCTATTTCCTCCAAAACATGTACATCTATTGTCTATATTTTCTTGGGGAAGCCAGTCAGAGATTTGACAATGGTTGTAGGGTGTCGAGTAGGGTGAAGCACAACACAAGTGCAGCAATATCACCGTGCAGGTTGGTCCCAAGAGGGTAGAAGATGGCAGGATATACATGTGTAGGTGTAGCTTAACTATTATAGCAGCTGATGATGTTTTCTTCATAACGTGTAATCCATTGTCTCCGAGTCAAGAAGGTTGCTCTTCACTTCACCTATTCGATTGCAGTTCAATATCAGCTTATGATGTTAGAAATGATGTGTTGTCTGTGGTTCAGCTCTTGAGTCCTGAACTTTTTCTTTCTTTCTCATGTAAAACAAAAGGGCACTAATGTTAATTTCACCTCTTATGATTAAGATTCCAATAGATCAAAATCTGCAAGGAATTCTGTAACATGGACACAAGTCAAACCAACCTCTGAAATTTCATAGCGAAAATCAGTTTTGTTGAAAAAATGGCAGATGTTTACATATGTATAATCCAGGCCACCTAATGTTAGTGCGAGACTGAGCTGTGCTCTCTATCTTCTTTTTGCTTCAACTGTTGTCTGAAATGTAAATCCTGATGTTGAACGGCAAACTCTAATAGGTGAAGAACCTGAGATAGCTGCAAGGGTTTGTTCCAGAGTGAATCTCTGGAAAAAACCTCAAGAACTTAATGCGTGCTTTCTGGTAAATATCTAAATTTGTGACTGTCATTCTCAGACTATCTTTCTGCCCATTTTCAGCATCGATGCAGTGCTAAAGTCTGTAAGAGTTTTGGCGTATGGTGTCTAGAGGTTAGAAGTTATAAAGATACAATGTTTTCTTCACTTCTTTCTAAGTTCAGACACGGCGCCCCACTCAATGAGAGATATGTATGTAGGTAAAATATTCTAACAGATGATTTATCTATTCTTTCCCATTTATTTTGATCCATTCTCTGTCAGTGTCTTTGAAAGAATGATGAACTCAAGGCCTAAACTTTGTATTCTCCAAACATAATAATTTGCAGACAAGATTTCATTGCAAGCTAGGAGATATACAAGTAAACATGTTGTCATTCGGCCTATCAGCACACACTTAGAATTGTTTAATAGTTCAGTAAACAACAAAATCAGTAACTACACCTAATTATCCTTATACGACATCTTCCCGAACTGAAACACTATCTTCTGCGAGAGTAGGCACATATCAGTTCCTTAGGCAAGGTTCTTACTCACTCGTGAAAGGCTCCAAGAATAACTCTCTGATTTGCCTTTTCTTCTTACTATCTGGTGCCCCAAAACCATCCCCACCTTGGTAAACACAGTGCGAGATTCGTGCCAGATTGACACAGCTCTTGGCGAAAGGTCTCGGAAATGTACAATGTTTGAATGCATCTTCATTTATCGACTTCCAAGCGTCCACGGCAAGGTTTTCCATTGCTTTGCGAGACTCTTGCTCATCGGAGCTGTTCTCCGACATGTGGATAGCTATGGAAGATGGTGCATCCCCTCTCTCCAGCTCAGCCTGTCAAACATATTTTCAGACAATACACATGAACATAGATATGATGAGACAATTCACAGAAAAGTTTAGTTTTGGTGACGAAACATCAATGAACAATTTTTAGGGAAAACACATTGATTGTCCTTACGGAGTGCGTTGCTGAGTCGTTACAGAGCCGTAGAATTAATGATGCAGACCGAACTAATTTTGGGTAGCTTCCAATTTCAGCAAGAGACTTGGAGGTGAGTTCCTCTTTCATGCTGACCATGGGAAAAGCATGTTGCAGCAGCAGTGGTGCAGAGCACGAAACAGATCCATTGTCCAGGTACTCATGCAGTGTTGGTCTGCGGTTTCCATGGTGCCACTTTGCCTCCACCAAAAATGATTTGGCCATGTCATGCCACTACAATGTTATTGTTACTATTAGTTTATGGACACTACACACGCCTGACAGTGAAATTAATTCTGTAAACAAACTTACTGCCTTTTGAAGAAGAAAACGGCTGTCACATCCATGATTTCTCAGCACATTTTCTGCCGCCTCATTGGATGTCGTGTACATCACGGAGTAGAGTGCTTGCATGTACTCTGGGAGTATTTCGCTGGGAATTTCTTCCCACCTGACAGTATTTATTTGAGCAAATTTTAGTTAATGGAAAAGGTTCGTCAAGGTGAAACTATTGTGTGTTATACATACTATGGCACATGCTACTCCTATATTAAAATAATATACTACTTAAATTATGAGAAGCATAGTGCTACATAGAGTTACCTTCCAATGACGTCAGTAAAGAGGATGAGTTCATCTAGAGTTCCATACACATCATAAACATCATCCAAGTAAACTATTAGATTAGCGACTTTAGCAAGCACTTCTCGACATGCTCCATGGTCCGGCTCCCAGACGATTCCATTTGCATAATGGGAGCACTCCATCAGACGGTCCCTCGCAAACCCCAACTTTTCACCAAGGGCAGTCTCCTTCCACCACCTACAATCAAGCCGGTTTCAGCATCGATCTTAGATAAGTACATATCGATGATCTACATGAAGCTCTTTTAGAAAGTAAAAAAGATTATATCTCCTAGACTCTCCTTCATAATTTCCATACAATCCATCAACCTCCGGCCTCTGCATTGGTTGATGCAGGCAACCACACACAAACCCATCAACTATAGAGGTAATTAGTGAAGGTAAATTTAACTGTAGGTTTCATCAAGCTTAATTACCTTGCCAGTCTCCCAAGTTCTTGTTGATGCACACTTTGCACACTATTGAAGTCCATTGTGGCGAACCGAAGGAGCATGGAATCAGAATAGCTTTCATCTCTAGCGCAATGATCTATGAACCATCTCGCCTCTAGTCTAGGAGACCTCCAGTGCAATGGGAGGTCCAAGGCATGGGTCACGTTGCGCCGTATGTGGTGATCCATGGATGGTAGGAGCTCTCGGAGAGCATTTGTCGAAAGCGCTCGCGCCTCGTCCAAAGTTTCTTCGCCTCCGGTTGCAAGGTAAGAAGCCTCGTAGACCGATAGCAGTCCTTTGACATCATCCTTTGCTGATGTGAGGTAAGTCTTTGATCCGTGTTCGAGATTTTTCAGAGATTCTACATAATGTTGATAGCATGAAAAACTTTGTTAGTTTTTGCACTAGTTACATCGATCGTCCTTCACAATGCGGGTGTGTTTAATATCTAAGTTACTTAAGGAGCTAGATACCTGGAGGGAAGAACACTGGGAAACCGTTCTCCCTGAGTAGCCTGAACTTCAAGGCTGCGAAAGCAATATCACCAGCACCACCACCACCACCATCTGGACAGCTACGACGATGGATGGAGGTGAGGATGCCGGCGATCTCCTCCTGGAAGTGGTAAGCAATGCCGAGCCTTTGCACCGTGTCAATGAGGCTGAGCTTTGCAGCCTGGTCGTCGCCTCCGGTCACCGGCACCACCAGGCGGTCCCTCACGCCGGCCTTCATCTTGTCAAAGTTGCAAGCTCTGGCCTGTAGTATGGTATTGCGTTAATTTCCGTTTGTAAATTTGCATACGCATTTAGTGCCATGTTAACCATATCTGTACTGTATCTTCACAAAAGAAAACATATCTGTACTGCAATATTGTATCAAGACTCGACGGAGCCACAAGATGACCTTATGGTCGGCATGGCACCGGCTGTTGACAGACAGCAGCTGAAGGAGGGAGTCGTAGTCCCAGGAGCTGGGAGCGTAGTTGGCCGACCGCCGACCCAGCGCCGGCGCCGACGAGCATCGCACAGTTACCGGCCGGAAGCACCTGGTTCCTGCCGTGGCCATCGTTGCCTGACATGCCATTGCCTGCTTGAAAACAAGGCAACACTACTAGCTAGACCCCTACTGATCAATTTCTGCTTGACAATTGATGCTGGCTGGACTAGACTACGGACGGTAGGTTCCAATTTATAGGCAAGGGTATGTACTACTACTGTATATAGTGAGCTGCCTAGCTACTCCCTCCGTTTCAGTTTACAAAGTCTAGCACGTGTATAGCTAGGTCGCTAATTTCAACTACTCCGTATATAATATAAGAACTCCTAGCATAGAGAAGTGCTCCTGTGCTTTTCTAAAAGTTTTTTTGCACGAATTTTAAAGCACATCAATGGTTGTGATTAATCTCCACCCCTAATCACAGCCATTGATGTGATTTAAAAATCGTGCAAAACAACTTTCGGGAAAGCGCAGGAGCATTTCTCCCTATTATTGTATTACATACCCTCATATAGTCATATACATGCTCTCATATACGAGTGTATTATACCTATTGTTTTTATATACCTCACTAATTATTCTAAGATACCTCAAAACAAGTAGTATGAAGAAAATATTATCAGAGTCGTCCTCTGCTTTTCTTATAGAAAAGGAGCATATGTGCAAATAAGACAAAAAATATATAGATTCGAATGAAAATGTTCACATAACTCACTTTGTGGTATCTATTATTAAATAATGAAGTATATTAAAAATTATAAAGAGGTATATGTACTTCACCTATATGGTCTACTAAATGTGGGAGTATATACACCCAGGGGAATGGAAACGTTTTACATAATATAAGTTATATAACATACAAACTATTACAAGTTTTAGAGTGATTGACATTTTTAATAACCCTTAATGCCCCATGATCTAACGGCGTAAGAATAGACGGTACCAGATTAACGGTACCGAACGGTACCGTGGTACCGAAATTTGCGTGGGACCGGTACCCAAATTACGTGAACTGTACTGAAACTATGTGGAGCCGGTGTCTATAATTATTTTTTAAATATTTTGAGGACGCATTTAGGCTGGGTAGGGTGCTCCACTGGCGTTCATCGTGTTCGACGGAGCCACCAAGAGCAACACGCACCCAGCGCCGAACCCGGCCAACCACCGTACCGCGTGCACGACCGCCGGCCACCACCGCCTACCTCGCGGGCGTCTCCCTCGCCTTGCCCTCCTCGTCTCGCGGGGATGCGTTACCATATCCGCCAACAGCTCCTGTCCATGAAGAGGGAAACGAGCAACCAGCAACGGCGTAGAAGCGCGCGCCGGCGTGCCGCGGCCACCGCTGGTAGCCTGGTACCCAACCCCGCCCGTCGAAGCTCGTGCTTAGACGCGCTCCCGTCCAGACGGTGCCCCTAAAGAAAATGCCTGGGAGGAATAGAGATACTTCTGTCTTCCTTGCTTGGCAACATGATTACGAGTAGAGTCTTTTGACTTCCCCTATATATAAAAAAAAGGGTGGATAAAAAGAAGGGAAAATTAAAATAGTTAATTAAAATGGTATTCCAATAAATACGGAGTCTCTTAAACAAGGCATTCTAAAACTTAAAACCATGAGCCGCTTGTCCCGTCAGGCAAGCTGCCTTGGTTTTCCAGTGGGCTTCGGCGTCCATGTCTAAGCTCCGCCAAGGCTACTCGTTCACGAGTTGGTCCTGGACGCCTTATCTCCAAAAGCCATAAAATCTAGCGTTGTTGCCCTTGTATCCTTGCGCTGAAGTCTAGAGAAGAACTAACACGTGTAGATGAATGTTAGTTGCCCCTGAGTAATTGTTTCGGAACGGTGGACTGTATCACGTTTTAACTGACGGTTAAAATAAATCATGTCATAATCAATGGTTAAAAAAATTATATTTAACGGTACCGACGGTACCATGGGTACCGTCCCAATCACCGTAAAAGAGCTCACAAACTATATCATTTGTATAACATCTGAAGTTTGCAATGTTATATATTTTATAATATGTACTAAGTAAACCTAGGAATGCACATGTTTGTGGCCAGCCAGCGTGAAAACTGTGCTGAAATATGTGGCTTGTACTAGCTACAGCATATGATGCATAATAAGTACCTTGTTTTTTATGGACTCTCACGGTCAGCATGCGTGCGCTTAATTTGGTGTGGTGCACGTACAAATCTTGTGCGAGGGAAATGACAAAACCCAGAAGCCAATAACCATTTCTCCAATAGCTATAATTGAGCGGGATGTCAATCATGTATCATTTGCCTTTATTCCTCGCAACGGGCGCCAAAAAAGAGATTGGTGACCACAATCTTATGTGGGTTCCAATTCATTTGGAATCCACCTGTAGAGTTGTATAGCTAGTGGCTTTTCTTTCTCACAAGAATGATTTCGGTTTATATTAATCTATAGGGAGCAACATGTTCTCCTTTTTTCTGTCAAGCAATTTTGTTTTGTTTTGTGTTACCAACTCAACCCCGTGATTTTCACCTACACGGCTACTAGAACAGCATCGAAAATTGAGGTCCAGTAAAAATGAGAAATGTATTTTTTGATTTTCGTAAATACTTAATTACTGAAATAAAAATTACAGTTCGTCAAAGTAAACCATGTTTTTAAAGTAAAAGATGGATCGGGCCAGAGAGGCAGCTGGAGGAGATTCTAGGGATACGTGCATGACATGTAAACTGAAGTACTGACCTGTCCAGCTAGCGTGTGAAAACTGTGTTGAAATACGTGGCTTGTACTAGCTGCAACATACGATGCATAAGTACATCGTTTTTCTAAAGAGTCTCAGCACCAGCATGCGTGCTATATGCTTAATGTGGTGTGGTGGACGTACAAATCTCGTGCGGTGGGAAATGACAAAAACCAGAAGCCAATAACCCTTTCTCCTATAACTATAATTGAGTGGAAGGACGTCAGTCGTGCATTATTTGCCTCCATTAATTCCTCGCAACAACGCCAAAAAAGAGATTGATAACCATAATCTTATGTGGGTTTCAATCAATCTATCTATTATATACTAAAAGTAAAATGAGTTAGTTTTTCGAGACACCACGTTGATCCACATCATTAAAATTATTTAAGCAGTAGGATCTATAATTAATGGCTAAGATTTAAAGCATAACCATTAGATTTACGTAACAAACATGACACACCTAATTCACGTACACAACTTGGATATAACAGTTTTTTTTAAGAAAAACTTCCAACACACCTCGTGTACGTATGGGTCCAACAGGATTAAGAGAAAAAAAATACTTGGACACGACTCACCAAAATCGACCTCTCTACCCAGCCCGGCCTCCATATCTTCTCACGTGCGTTATCAGTGCGTGCGAGCCGGCCGGCCGCAAACTCTTCATTTTATCCATATACGGAAGAACGGAGCAGCATAAATATGCTTATTTAGATATAAATCTATACGACCATGCATGCCCTCAATTAGCACAAGCAAATGGATGATCCATATATACATATAAGATTCAATCTGGATCTCAATAAAGGTTTAACGGACAATGAAAAATATGATATGATTTTGGGTTTTGGTTTAAAGAGCAAAAGAAATGACATACATCATACATAATAACTAATTAGTCGTACGATATAGCAAATGGATGATGCATATATACATAAGATCCAATCTAGATCACAAGAAACATTTAACGGACAATGAAAAATATGATATGGTTTTGGGTTTTGGTTTAAAGAGCAAAAGAAATGACATACAACATCCATAGTAACTAATTAGTCGTACGATACTCTTTCAAGTATAGACCTTTTCAATCCATTAGAATTCCCTCCCTAATAAAGTATCATCGGTCACAACATGCATAAGACTTTCTCTTTTAGTTCTACATGAAGCCAACCTCCCAAAATAAATGATCAATGTCATAATATATTTTATAATAAAGTTATGGGATATAAAAATATAAAGTATAGTCGTACCGTGGGTCATCGAGAATTACTACCAGGAGTGTCGAGCCGCTTGCCAACTGATTTCATCACGCATATGGCCAACCCATTGACTGTATACTTGGCATACATAATAATCTGATAGTCTCAAACATCATCTTTCTCTGATCATTTTTCTTTGTCGAGCATGAAAATGTTACACTTGGCAAAGTATTTGCCGAGTGTAATGGATTTGTCAGATGCCCAAAGCACTCGCCAACGGGTTGTAAATATATTTGTCATAACCGGAGAATTTTATGTTGGTTGACATCATATAGATATGTTGTCGCAAAAGTGAAACAAATTATACATAAAAATTATACAAAAACTTTTGAAACATATATTATTTACTCATATTTCTTAAATTATTTATGATAACTTCTACTTATGTTCCAATATAGATGCGCGAAGTCAAATTATTTATGTTTGGCTACAAATTAATAATAATTAAATGCATTAGTTCGGCAAAATGATGTATGGAACATTTTATTTAGAGGAAAGTGATGAGAATGGATTTGTATAAATATTTACCATAGAAGTGTTACAAATAAAATTAACTTCTAGATAGCACTTTCTATTCACTACAAATATCTAAATGAAAATAGTGTAACATAAAAGTTAGTTTTAAAGATGATGTTTGATAGGATTGTTGGTATCTAAAGTATCATGTTTGAGAGGAGTACAATTATGTTTTGTATGAAATTTTAACATTTGTGTGGTCACGTTGAAGAAGTTATGAGTTTTAGCAACAAATAGCAACCATATCGTGGGCCCTATAATTCTATTTTGTGTCGTTATGTATATTAATCATTAAAGGGTAAACAAATAATAATATGTCCTTAGTGCTTGCATAATCAGTATAGTACTATTCCGGAGAAATTTATAGCTCTCGAATGTTCAAATTCGATGTTGTCGTGTAATAGTGCATATTAATGATGTTTTAGCATAAGAATGATAATTTCGTCTATTGTGTAACATCATGTACAAACCATGCAAGGTATGTAAAACCAAATATATGGGTCAATTAACTTTAATTTTGCGTGTTGGCCCAAAAATCTACAATCACATGCTCAATGGTCATGTGTATGCTAAGGATTAAAACACAAAAAACTTATATATGTCTGGTCTAAAAACCAAAGCATATGGCTCAGGGCTCGAAATATAATTTTTTCATATAAGAATTCCAGTATGAATCACATAACATTGAACGTCTCACACTTGAAATACTAGGAAGCTCTACATAGTCATGATAAAATAACCACAATTTATATGTTGCCACATCCATGCTTTCTAAATATTTGATTGAGTTGCTTGATAGTTATCATTATTTAGGAACATCGAAACGGTCTTCAGAATTTCATCTTTACCCCCACACATTGTGTTTCAATTGTAAAATATCACAATAATGTATTTGGAAAAAAAATCATGATGAATATACATATATAATTTCCAAGTATCCAATCCATTGTAATTAAGATATTTGTAGCCTAATTATTTCATATGCACAAAACTTCATTTGTTTTCTTAACGATAATAATATGATGTGTTTCTCTACTGGAGAAGCACATGTGTCATAGTAGAATATAGATGAGGGTAACATTAATGAATCGGGTGCTCCCTGCTAGAGTTCATAATCACTATATATGGTTATGGCATGAAAAAAGGTGGTAGATTGAGAAGAATTAAAGATTATATATAAAAAATTTGTGCGTGAAAGGCATATAGACATTGTGCGGTAAGTGTCCACAGATAGATGTCATTGTGCATAACATGTGTATGAGTGAGGGTATTGGAAGCAAAACAAAGTTGAGGGTATCAAAGTTCTTTTTTCCGAGATATGTTGGTAATACAATTGACCGAATAAATTGTACATAACTCCATGGCCAATCAATTTTTGAAAAACTGGACATATTGCTTGTGTACAATTCATATCATCGTGTCAAGTTGCTTCTTTAAACAAAAATAGTTGTGTCGCGATGATGTATATGTGAAACAGAAAGAAATTAACTACTTTTCTTTTCTTTGAAAAAGGACAACTACTCATAGTAGAAAGATAATCCACACACTGCAGTGGGAAACCTTTAAAAAATATAAAGTAAGAATATTTGATCATGAAATGGCAGATTTGATTAGCCGCCGTAATTAAAAAATCTAAATTTAATTAATATGAAATTGCTGTATATAATTGAAAAAATTAATGATGTGCAAAATTATTGGGCTAAAAGAATTTATAATGTGAATAAATTAGATGATTATCAATAATAAATATGCAATAAAATGGATAAATAAGTCTCTCAAATAGTGATAACATGGTGATGACATTGTTAAATGAATGGCTAAAAGAGTGGATCATGTATACATCTTGTAGGTAGAGATAAACTAATTAAATACATGTTAGTGAGATTTTGTCTTAACAGAAGTATAGATGTGTAATGTGTTTGGGCATGAGTGAAACAAAAATGAAAAAAAAACTACGTAATATTTTTCTCATAAGCATAGAGTGTGATATTGACATACACACGAGTACACTACTACCATATGTACACACTTAGAGATAGTCAACTAATGACCAAAGTTGTGGAGATTCAGTATCAGCAAAGTCACCACTATTGATGGTAATGGTGTTTGTCGTTGTAAGGATACTCTGCTTTAGTGAGACCCGCATGGTACGCTTCATTCCTGGTGGGTTGAAAACAAGCACCTTCCTACCCATCTAACCACACATTGGTTTTTAAAAAAAACAAACTATACTTTCTATTTTTAAATACAGAAATACAAATAATTGAAAACTAATTTAGTGAAAATAACAATTTAAGGATTAGTCGATCCTGACACACAATCAAACAAGTTATACTGAAATCAAAGTCACGAAGTTTCAACAATGATGAACTAACCATTAGGATATCAATAAGAACGGCATCTTCCATTTAAAACAGTCTCCCTTAATGAGACTTTTAGGTAAAAGAATTTGTGTGTTGATATGTGGTGACACAAGCCCCCTTCTACCTATCCAACCACACTGGTTCTCTAAAACATCTAACTTTTCTAATTTCGAGTTTGAAATATAGAAGAGTTTGTGAATGGATTCAAAATCAACATATGAAAAACATTCTTTGTAAGGTGGCACATCTAGCTGTGGCGATACTCAAAGTTTGGAGGTTCCTTACCAACATAAGAACACAATCTTCACTTTAATTAATTATGAAAACATGGTTTACGATTCTATATTTTGTTAACTCTAAGAATCTATACCATATAGGAACATCACATTGATAAAATAGCTAACAAGAGAAATAATTAGGTTATTCTCAACTTAATTTGTCGTATAAGAAAGTCATGGTAAAACATAACTAACAGAGAGATAATAGAATTTCCTATCAAACGTCGGCCTTCTTATTGTTGATTTGTTGGATCCGTTTTAATACAATATGTTTACACTAAGTAATATATACTCATAAGTACCACCACTAATATATAATCAAGAGAAAACATTTTAGAAATACAAACACTCACAGAGTAGGGATTAAATAATATATGAAACTAGAACTGACAACAATCATAGAAAAAGTAATGGTTAAAGTGAAAAATATGTGAAAAAGAGCTATGATGAGAGGCTAAACATGATCTAGGGCCACCATTTCAACATCCACGCCGGCACCAAGTATCTAAAATGAGATTTTGGGTCAATTTTATCCCTACTCTTTACCAATTTTTCCCGCCAATAAATTATTGGCTCTTTTCCTCAGTTAATTTTTTTCTGCCCTTTTCCGATGTTCCAAATTACACTCTCGCAAACTATCTAGTATGGCAACTAGGCCAAGTTTAGTCATTGCGTATAAAAACTGAATAGGGAATCTGACGAAAAGGACGTGCTAGCGTCCAGCACCCGAAAATTAAGGGCCAGATTTAGAAACAGGGCCACATACAGGAAGGCCAAATCGAGAAAACAAAAAACTTTCTGTAGCACATTGAAATTGGGGATGATGGGCACAGCCGGAGGCATCCACCTCCACACACGCTGTCTGCAGCACATTGAAATTGCGATGTAATGGTCTTTGCAGGCATGCAGACCACTAGTCCCTCTCTGCAATGGGGTTTGGTCGTCAGTCCCATTCCATCTCTAGTCAGCAGCAGGCAGCAGCACATGAAGGCTGAAGCATACCTGCCTCGTCGTTTCTCGATCGCCTCACTCTTCCACAAGAAGGTCAGGATCAGACCAAATATAATGGCTGCCATAAAATTTATGGTATAGCAGCATGCTTTCTCTTCCATACACAAAGTTTCCAACCATCCAGTCAAGTTCGTACGATAGTTACTTCCAATAATAGCCAAATGTCGTCTATAACATGGTTGTTTCGTGCTAGCTACTACCATCTTTTGTATGGAAAGCGGCGGGTTGATTATTTGGCTGCATGTTATGACTTATGATATAGCAGCATGCTTTCTCTTCCATACACAAAGTATTTCCAACCATCCATTCAAGTTCGTACGATAGTTACTTTCAATAATAGCCAAATTTTGTCTATAACATGGTTGTTTCGTGCTAGCTACTACCATCTTTTGTATGGAAACCGGTGTTTTTTTTAGGGTTTAGGGTTGATTATTTGGCTCCACCCAGAAGATAATCAATGTTTTTTAGACCCGAAACTCCACTCGCCGGACAGGGACCCCGTATGGCAACGACTATAGGCTAAACTAGATCAATTTACTGGCATCTAACTCAGTTTTCATAGATGGACGCAAATCTATTGCAAATTCTACGGAGAACAGAAACAACATAAAGGTTGGGAGGATGAAATAAGTAGTTTGTACTGATTTGAACAATTGTGTATTGGATTGTTCAACCATCTGTTATCTCTTACGTGAATATTAGGCGAATGGACTTCACATGCAAGAAAAAGATTTCAGTTTGGGTCGTTGGAACTTGAATCTAACTATCTTCTACTATATAATATGGCTTGGGGACTTCAGTCGTACGTCATTTTTTATCCCGATTTTACCCTTGTAATTTTTGAGATATTACCCACCACTGCCACCGGCAAGTGAAAAAACGATTCGATTCTTTTTTCCTATCCGGTCCAGTCCCCTGCGTCGTCGTACTTCCTCCCGCTAACCCTCTTGGTGAGCAACTGCGCCTTCTCATCCCCTCGCCTCCTTATCCCCCCTCCGATCCCGAAACGCTCGAGCGGCTCCCCTCCAGCCATCCAGCGGCGGCAGCGGGCTTCAACGTCCCCGCGCTTTCCTCTCCCACCGAAGGCGAGCGAGTTCCCTGGCAGCTGGCGCAACCTCCGTGATCCCGCGAGTCCAAGTGACCAAGTGCGCCTCTCTCCGCCAGAAAGTGACCAGCAACGAGTACAGTCGGGACATCATCATCGGGACGGCTCCGGTGACGTGAGAGCTGGCTGAACTGGGGCACCGATACCTACGAACTGCTCTCAACCTTGCTCTTCATCCATGAGTTGTGGCGTGCCGAGGAGCTAGGCATATGTCGCAGCGTCTCCATGTCCCCGAGCTGGCTCCCGATCTCTGGTGCGACATCTGCTCCCGAGCGCAGATGATACATGGGTGTCGTTATGGCTACCTTCCTCAACTCATCACGGTGTAATCCCCTTCTTAATTGCTTCTCTGTTGCAATACAGTGCGGTTAAGCCCCATGGCAGATGATACGCGGGTCAAGATTTGGCCATGATGGCTTGCTTTTGTTCCTCCTCTACCGCGCAACTAAATCTTAGTAATTACTTGACTACCTTTGTCGAATCTTATAACAGTTGGATCTCTGAAGAATTTGACACGCACAGGTGCTAGACCAAGTGATTTTCACGAATTTTGACACGTCACTCCATGATGGCCTTCAGTATTAATTATACCAGGTCCGCTCAGCCTTTTAGTCACCAATGTAGTAAGTACACATCATCATTTGTCATGATGTTGTCTAGACTTTGAAATTTTATGTTTGTGGTAGAATGCATAAGCTCCTGGCCAGAAAAAAAAGGTTAGAATGCATAAGCTAGAAGTAAATTGTAAATGATTTACATCGCAATAAAATTTAAATTAATCTAATCTAAGATCTGATTCTAGACGCCTCTTTTCTTTGTTACAAACTTACCAATCTAGAAAAAGTGAAATAATTCCATCTTGCTCGCTCCCTCATGCCGAATAGGACGAATTCCACGCCCATCAGATATGCTTCATCGAGGAGGATGCAGAGCTAACGGCGATGATGTCCAAGCAACCCCTTGCCGGTTATCCCCGTGCACTGGCCACGGTCTTCCTATGATCCATGCGGTGGAGGCTTTGGTACATACCAACAACAAATACTTTATGCTTCAATATAATTTTGTTTGTCCCGTTGCAACGCACGGGCATGTTTCCTATAATATAATAATAACACAATAATAATAATAATAATAATCATGTTAATTAGTAGTTAGTAGATGAAACAGCTAATTGTCTTATAAAATCCAAACTATTTGAGAGACTATATGTTTGGTTTCCTATTTCTGTTTATCAAACATCTCTAGACACCCCTTTGCTAATCAATGTTATTTCAACAGATTCACTCCATAGTATAGTAGTTGATGGCTTCCAGATTTTTCTTTGGCTTCAGATTAATTCTGCACACATGAACTTAACTAACTTTCTGTAATTTTGATAATCCATTCCAAATCAGTAGTTCCTTTCAGGATCTGTCCTCTATTTGTGTGCTCAGTTTTTTAAAAGTCTCTTATTTCCATAATATGAAAATTTTACAGTACCAGAAGGAATCATTTTCAGACATTATTGCCAACAAATAAGGATAATAGTGTAAACCAACTGCACACGCTCCCCACTTTGGATGGAAAATGCAAATACGTAGACATACTACGAATTTCAATCCATGGAGATCATGAAGCCACCCCAGGTAAATGCCTCTTTAATCTGTTGTAGCGTCGTTATACAAACTCCACTTTGGATGGAAAATGCAAATACGTAGACATTCTACGAATTTCAATCCATGGAGAGCATGAAGCCACCCCAGGTAAATGCCTCTTTAATCTGTTGTAGCGTCGTTATACAAACTTTCAGCGCGGAACTTTGGTGCTTCTGTTCGCTGCAGAGTACTGATCCGTCGCAGAAGAATACACAACTCATTTTCAAATTTCTTCCATTTATGATTGGGTATTTCTCTTTGTCGGTGCCATCAGGACTATCCATTTATTGGTAAGCCCTAATATGTCTTTTTTTTTAGATTTGAGTTGATGTTGCAGGCTTGTATATCTTTACTACCTACATGAGTGGATGTGGAAAAATAAACGTGTTGACTTTGTAAACCCAAACAAAGGACCCGATGAGGCAAATTTATGCCGGTATTTCAGGCACATTCTGTATATGGCAATGTGCAGCCAAAAGAAAACCGGGTTCGAATGAGAACCAATGTTCTCTTTGTTGTCATTCTCCTTTACGATTTACTCTATTTTAAGTAAATTTAAGAGAGTGATATATTATCAGTGTATTAGGTTGAAAAATGTTCGCCCGTAGGCTCATCTACAGTCAGTAACATTACATCTGGAGTAGATGCTTACCATAGAGTATATACATGATTTTATTTTTCTAAACTTGATCATCCTATAAGATGAAATATTAATTCATGATAGAGTGAGATGAGTCTTTTAAGTGTACATGTTTGGTCATTTGTTCGTCCGTAGCAACGCACGGGTATTTTGCTAGTATATATAATATGGCCTAAGGTGTCCGGTACGTCGTGTCAGTTTTGCAACTTAGCCCCTCACAAATCTCACAATCAACCCGCACTCCTATTTACCCTTTCCACCTTCACCCTTCGTCCCCTACCCACCGCCGCTCGAGGCGGAATCCGCGCGTCGCCTGCGCCTCGCCTCTCCTTCGGTCGGCTCCGACACCTCCCGCGGCGACCTCGCCGCATGCGCCTCTCCTTCGGCCGGCTCCGGCGCCTCCCGCGGCGACCTCGCCGAGGGCCGCCTCTATCGATGGGCTAGCTCTATCGGCGGCGGCATCCATTACCAACAGCAGTTGCGCTTCCGCCTCTTCAAGCCCCGATCGTTTTGTGTTTATCTGTCAGAAGCCACCACTTCCTTCCTTCCACACACGTAGGAGTTGACGAGGAGCGACAGAAGCAAGGCGAGCGGCGGGCGCGTCTGCCTGCCCTCGTCGATGCGCGTGCTATCACGGCGACTCGGCCTGCACCATCTACGTCTGGGGCATGTTTGGGTGCGCAAGCTGAGTGCCCACGGGCCCGCCGCGGGCGGCCGTGACGCCGGCTTCGGCAGGCCGGCCACGGCCATGCACGTGCGAGCGAGCTCGGACCGTGCCCCGAAACAGCGCCACGTGGCCCACGTCACGCCCGAGACGGCGGACGTCGGGGCAGCGACCAAGGTTCACCTTAGCCAGGAGCCGGCGGCGGAGGAAGGGCGCGGCGATGTAGACCATCGCCCAGGACACGCCGTGCGTGTTCGTAGCCTGCGCGCTGACACACCGAGTCCTTGCCGCGCCAGGCGTGATGCATGACGTCTGCAAGATCTGGGCCAGCGGCCGGTCCGCCCTACCAGCTGCCGATGATTTGCAGAATTGCATGTATGGAAGCTAGATATCCCATTCCAGCTTATAGACTTATGATATCCGCAATTTCGTGACGTTTAGAGTCTTCGAGGACTAGATTAGTGAAAAGAAAGGAATTGTCTGAATTCAGTTGCCATTCTTGCGTATTTGCGTAGTACTGTAACTTCAACAATCAGTGTAGCCTTGCAATTTGGCCATCCGACAATCATGGGGGAGATGCATAAATTGCTTGTGTTGTTATTAAGTTGGTGTCTAAGTTCACTGTTTGTAGGTCTTGCTACTGATTGTTGTGGTAAAAGATCAACAAAATTTTGGCTATTTCAAAGGGATTTCATGTTGAATAATCAACTGGTTTAAAATTCAGGGAAACATATCATGAATCCTTCGCACGATTGCCAATTAGAGGATTGTGCAGTGATTGAGCTAATCTCCTTGGGATTGACCACCTAAAAAACATTTTGATGCGGTTGAACCACGACCATCATCCGATGTGGGCGGGAAGGAGGATGAGCGGTGACACAGATGGGTTGCCGTGTTGAAATAGAGGATGTGGATCTGTGTAAATAGAGGGCTCGAGCCTTACTTATTTGGTTATAAGCCTAAGAAAGCTTTTCTCATGTTGCAAGCACAGGAGGATAATGCTGAATAAGCCGTCTTATGGTTGCATTTAAGTGTCTGTGATTTTTTTCTCAAAATCCTCAAGCTTTGTTCTCTTGGTAGACTGATTTCTTTCTCAAAATCCTCAAGCTTTGTTCTCTTGGTAGACGCAATTAACATTAGAGATGGCTTTATAAGAGGTGTTATCTACAACCTTATGGTGTTGAATAAAGTAATAAACCATTCATCTTCTTGCAATCGACCATAACCCTATTAGTCTTGTTCTGCCAGTTGGAACTCTATACATGGTTTATCCAGCAGTCTAGCAATTTGCACTATCGTAATTCTAAAGCAGGAGAATTACCACATATGGCGGTGCTAATTGAATATCAAAAGGAGAAAGATTCAACATGACATCTGCATTTATTTTGTCTACAGAAAGGATCATTGAAATACTTTCTCTCTAGCTGTACAAAATAATCATCTTGTGCTAGCACATAAGAAATACAAAGATATAGATGTTAGAGAAAAATAATGTTGTTCGTTAGTACATCGTCGTTTACATTTGGGTACTTCTACATAGAAATAAGGACAATGGTATTTTTAGACAAATGACCATACTTTAAAGATGTTTGAGCATATATTGATTTATTTTGGACCCGTTGCAACGTACGGGCATTTTGCTAGTCTAAACTAGGATGGCTAATCAGCCATGTATGTTAAAGGCGATAGGTTAGTATCATATATACTTGTGTCTGGGATGTTTCCCACAACTTCGGTAGAACTTCTTCAATAACTGTCGTTGAGAAGCAAGGAAAGTTTTAGTACCTCCATAGATTCGACCAACTATGAGTTTTCTAGAGTAGGGTCTTCCCAACATAGAGACAAAGCAAGGAAAATTTTAGTACCTCCATAGATTCGACCAACTATGAATTTTCTAGAGTAGGGTCTTCCCAACATAGAGACAATTTGCTGAATTTTCTGTCGCTCGACCAATCAATAGATTGACTTTCCAAACTAGCCCATCGCCCAAGAGGTAGATCTTCTTGATGTACGATCTAGCTATTTGTAACTTTTCCTTCTCGGTCTTCTTAAGTGCAATGATAGGCCCATCGGCAACTTCCTCAATGTTGTTCATCAATAGACTAAGACACGCACACATCAAGAAAGACACTCACACATCTTAAAGCATGTACGGTATTCTTCCTCCTTGAGCACATCGCTCTAGAGAGACCGGAGGAACGACAACAACGCCTCGACGCACTATGTGTCCCTAATACCTTGTCATCGTGATCGACACATGGCGGGATCTAGCATGCCCTTAATTCAAAGGAATGACACCAAGAATTGGATAAGGCTTGTTTCCATTTATTCTTGTTTGTCATTGTTGAAAGACTCTAAGAACAACTCTGTAATTTGCTCCCTTTTGTTACCATCTGGTGCTCCGAAACCATCCCCACCTTGGTAAACACAATGAGAGGTTTGTGCCAAATTCACACAAGACATGGTGAAAGGTCTAGAAAATTGGCATTGTTCGAACGCATCTTTGTTAAGTGACTTCCAAGTATCCATGGTAAGATCTTCCATTACTTTGCGAGACTCTTGTTCAGTGGAGTTGTTCTCGTACATGTGGATAGCTATTGAAGATGGTGCATCCCCTCTCTCTAGTTCAGCCTGTTATACATTTTTTTAAACCACATGGAAACATATCACATTAGTCAGCTCATAAAGATACCAAATTGTGATGGAGAATGGAGAAATATCAAGGGGAAAAGGGTAAAACTATTTTGTTTACAGAGTGTGTTGCGGAGTCGTTGCAGAGGCGCAAAACTAGTGATGAAGACTGAATTATTCTTGGGTAGCTCCGGACTAGGTCAAGAGCCTTGGAGGTGATTTCCATGTTTAGCATGGGAAATGCATGCTGCAACAATAATGGGGCAGATGAGGAAATATACCCATTGTCTAGGTAGTCCTCGAGGGTTGGTATGTGATTTCCATGGTGCCACTTTGCCTCCAACAAGTACGATTTCGCTATGTCGTGCCACTGCAATATGTATAACATATAGCTGATTAGGAATTTTATTGTTGTTTTCTTTGGTGATGATGGTAGCCTGTATGCCCCAGTGCCTTACTGCTTTCGCAAGAAGAGAACGCACGTCAAAGCCATCTTTTCTCAGCACAACTTCAGCTACCTCATTCGATGTATCATAGATAAAAGAGTAAAGTGCTCGCATGAATTCAGGGAGAACTTCGCCACCACTTTCTTCCCAGCTACAAATATTATTTAAGCATAATGTTATAAAAATCAATGAACCATTTATATTTAGTACAATGGGATAAGAAGACTTGTTAATTAAATCAAAAGCAATGCGATAATAGACTCAGTTACCTTCCAATGGCGTCAGTGAAGAGGGTGAGTTCATCTAGGGTTCCATAGACATCATAAACATCATCCAAGTGGACAGCTAGACTAATAATTTTAGCAAGCACTTCACGGCATGATCCAAGGTTTGGGTCCCAGACAATTCCATTTGCACAATGGAAGCACTCCATCGGGCGATCTCTTGCAAACCTGAACTTGTCACCGAGTCCACTCTCCTTCATCCAGCTGTAATTAAGGCTTACACATTAAAATATGATGAAGTACAGATCACCTTGAAATAAGTAAGTGATTAGGGTTTATGTTGGGTGTGGGTCGTCTTTTTCTTGGAACTTTAATATCATAGTTACCTCGTGACCCTCGCCAATTCTTGCTGATGTACAGTTTGCACACTCTCAAAGTCCATCCTAGCAAACTGAAGCAGCAACTGGTCGGAGATACTCGCATATCTAGCATAGTGGTCTATGAACCATCGTGCTTCTAGTCTAGGAGACCTCCAATGCAGTGGAAGATCCAAAGCATGAACCACGTCAGACCGTAAGTGGGGTTCCATGGATGGCATGAGCTCTCTGAGACCATCAGCACAAAATATTCTTGCTTCGTCCAACTCTTCTTCATCCCCGAATGCAAAGTATGAAGCTTCATAGAGTGCAAGGAGTCCTTTGGTATCCCTCCTTTGGAGCGTTCGTTCGAGGTAACTCTCTGCAACGTGATTTAGCTAGACTTATCAGAGATTCTTCATTGGTACCATGGAACCTTAATGCCATTTAAGTACAAAATTACATGACAAAGAAAATAAATAAAAATTGGTATATACTATTTTGCATACTGGTGGAGATTTGTTGGAGCTTACTAAGGTACACAATGATGTGTCAAATAAAAATAATTGAAACACGCAAAGAGAGACAATTCGATTAAAACATTATGGCTAAAATTTGAATAGGAGCTTCAGCTTCATGTTGGTCAAGTCGAAATATCGTAATAATATTGTGCTTGATAGAATGAGAATTCCAAAAAAATTGTGGTTATTGACATCTGTGTGCGCTTTATTCAACTATGAGCTTATCTTCTCCCATTAGGTCAGCGAGAGATTATGATTAATGGATGTCTAGATGTAACCATCTGATGACGGTCCTACAAGACAATTTAACATGGGTGGAGCATAAGCAGAGCCACAAACCATACAAGAGAACTAATTGATACTACAAGTTCAAAAAACACTTGTGGAATATATAATCATAACATCATATAATGAATAAATATAACATGACCACATGAACTACTTGGATTCATATGAATACATGTAAGATGATCACATGAATAAATTAACATAAGCAAAGGTACAATCGACACAAGGTTCAATATCCCAGTAGCCTAAGAAAGGTGCAGTCCATAGTCGGTACCCTGACTATTTAAGTGAGTTGATATTTAACGCACGAACCCAAAAACTCACTAACCATTAACCACTAACCGTGTGAAAATTGTTCTGCCATTTTACATGCACATGGATACCTGGTGGGGAGACTGGGAAACCATTTCCCAGTAGCCTAAGAAAGCTGACTATTTAAGTGATTTGATAATTAACGAACGAACACAAAAACTCACTAACTACTAATTCTGTTATAGTATTATTATTAGTTGAGCATTATTTGTCAAAGAACAAACTGTTCTACCAGATTACATGCGCATGGGTACCTGGTGGAGAGACATGGAAACCATTTGCCCGAAGCAACCTGAACCTCAAGGCGTCGTAGGCAACATGAGTGTCATCATCATCATCCACCCGGCCGTACCGGCGGGGAGGTTGGGTACTATGGACGGAGGTGAGGATACCGGCGATCTCGTCGTCGAAATGGTAGGCGACCCCGAGCCGTTGCACCGTGTCGACGAGGGTGAGCTTGGCAGCTTGGTCGACGTCTGCCACCAGCCGCTCCCTCACGCCGGCCTTCAGCTTGTCAAAGCTCCATGGGTCGCCGATCTGCATCCATATGCGTATATCCATGGACATACGCGTCACTTTTGTATAGTGCTACTCAACTAACTAACTAACAGTATCTGAATCTGACATGATGTACAAATTAAGGGATCACCCGATCATGGCCGGCTTTGTTGAGCGACAGTAGGAGCGAGTCGTAGTCCCAGGAGTTGGGCGGGTAGTTCGCCGACCGCCGACCGGGCTCCGACGAACACTGGACACGCCGGTGCTGTGGCAACGACGGCCGGAAGCATGTATGCTTCGTGGCCATCGTCGCCATGACCACTAGTCTTCGTGGATCAGGTGAGTGTGGTGGTGGAGATTTGGTTCTTTCCTTGTACAAGAAAATTTTCATAACCCATAAACAGGTCTGGTTCGCCAACGCCAAATAAAGGACCGATGCATATGATTGGAACATGGATGCTTTCTCTTCCACACACACAATGCCTGCCACCTTCCAATTACTGTATTCAGGTTGGTACGATGGCCATATCCATTTGACTCCATTTGTAGAAATGGCCAGGGGCTTGTCAGCCTCGACGGGTCCAGAGCATATTTTGTCCAGTGGAAGTGATGTATCTTGTATCACAGAAATAGGCGAACTTTCTCCTTGAAGATGGATGCCGACACAACTTTGCTAATTATCGCACATCCTTATGTGTACCGAGGATATCGATGAAGCAGGTTAGTCCCAATATAGTAGATCGAACAAGAAAATTAGTATCATCATGTTAAATATCACCTCTGTAGTCACATCAACACATTGCCGACCAGTCTATCGACCACGAAAGCATACAACATCGCAACATCGAAGGGCTCCGTCAAAAGTAAAAGCTCCTCCAGAAGAAATATAAACACATGCATCTTTGATATGGATGAATATATCACTTGCAGATAAATGTACTATGAATTTACATTATAGAATTTACTTTACCAATAAAGTTGATTTGACGTAATTCAATGGTCGACGAAACAACCATGAAGAGTTAGAAAAATAATGGTGTGACCAAACATATTTGACCGTGTTTATTAAGAACCAGCCGAACAAACACTCGAGTCTTTCAAAATTCTCATGTTCTTCAACCCTCGGTTCCCTTAGCCTGTATGTTTTCATGCTTCCTTTTATGTTCTTGCTTTTTGGGATTTTCCAGAAATATTAATATTTTTTGTATAAAGATAGTAAACTTTTAAAAATCGTCGGGAGTAAAAATCTAAAAGTTACACTTATTTTAGTGTGGAGGTAGTAAGATGTAGTTAGCCGTTGGAAACTCGTGTCAATGCATCACATGGCAAGACTATCCCAATTACTGGCATGGTCGGAATTTACCAAACTAGTTGAAATCAAGGATCTGTAGGCTTTCGGCACGACTTTACGGGCCAAACTAGGCTTGCCTAAGATGGGGGTGGCTCTGTTGGGCCGAGCAAGACCAGCCATCGAAAGGTTCTCTTGGGTTTGGAATCTGATAAGGAGTTGTTTGCGGCTTGTATAACGGTGAAATTACCAAGTTCTGGTTGGGCCAATGGCTCAATGGGCAGCCTCCTAGCTATGTTGCCCCTATATATGTTACCAGTTTTGCCTTCGAGGAAGAACCTCACAAACGGAAGAAGGATGACAGAGACGACATCGGCTTGAGCACGAAGAACAGCTTGCCCAATTTATCGTCCTATGGGGAAACTATCCAGAGCGTCAATCTAAGATTGAGCAGTGATACGGACGCTTGAAACATGACTGCTGACAAGGAATACTCTGTTTGTTCTGTTGAGAATATAGGCAATTATTTGATTAAACTAATCCAATAATGAATCATGAACATGGCATAAACAGTGCTAATGACGTACTGAATCTTGATGATAAGACTACGTACTAGACAATAGTAGAAACATCTACACATGTGACTAGTACTACAAACATGAAAATAATTAAGAGAGGTATGAACACATCATACCCGACAGTTTGCCAATTGGCTGAAGCGGAAGCAGCAGCGTCGTCGACAACCCTCTTGTCAGCGGCAACCTTCTCTATCTCGGCGTCAGTGCTCATGGTGATGACGAAGGCGACGAGGCCAATTGGCCGAAGCGAAAGCAGCTGCGTCGTCGGCAGCCCTCTTGTCAGCGGCAGACTTCTCGATCTCGGCGTGAGTGCTCATGGTGATGACGAAGGCGATGAGGGCGTAGTTGAAGTAGAGGAAGTAGCCGACGTAGTGGATGAAGATTGACGAGCAGTCACGTAAGAGACGCTCCCCAAAAACCTAATCGCCCCTCTCCCATACAAGAAACAGAGAGGCGGGGTTTCGGAGGCCTGCTCTCCCGTCGACCGTGTACGCGGCCGACGGGATGGGATCAACGATGACAACTACAGCGAGGAGGAACGACGGTGGCGGTTGTGGGCGGATGGTTTTGTTGTCTATTCTGTGTTGACGGAGAGGAGCGAACTCTCGCTAACATAGGCACAGACGCAGTAGGCAAACGTGCAGCCGAAACACCCGTGATGAATTGTCATTAAGACTGAAAATGTACATAACGTTTCAGCTAACAATCAATCTCATTAACACAAAATGTTTCGTGCCGTTGACATTTTATTCCTACGTGACAAAAAGAACACATCGGTTCGGCGAGATTCCCGCAACCCGCGGCGCGGCGCGTCGTGACGAGGCGAGGCGTGGCGGGCGGCGGAGGAGGAGGAGCGCGCGTGTGGTACACAACCATTTTCCTCATACCTCATACCAACTCATGCTAGTAGTACAATGGCTCAGTATATAAGCTGATGCACATCTCACTCAACTAGCAGTATGGGACTAAAGTCCCACCACTTGCCATGACAACAGTATGGGCTTTAGGGATTTTTCTGGAATTACTAAATGGGCCAAAGGCCCACTCAATATTTGGCAATATTTCAGCAATCCCCCCCACCAGATCCCAAAGTTCATGATCTTTGTCATCCGTTCCAAACACTGTTTTGATATATCAGTATTTTTAGTAGAGACCTGTTAAGGTTGAACTCTACCTAGATCAATCAGCTACACTCCTTCACAACTGGGACTAGGCCTTGAATTGTCAGTTTGCCGTGAAGTAGTTTCACTAATTAACTATCTTACAAGTACTAGTCTGCCGAAGGCTGACCCCTCGGGTGGATCATATTAGTCACTCCTGACCCATTCATGAACTTACTAGAGTTCATCCTAATCTCATAGACTGTGACCAACAGTCAGGTTCATATAGGTGTGTTCCTTCAAAGATCGCTCTGTAGGATAGCGTCTTGCTTATGCAAAGCTTTGAAACACATTAAGACATACGTCAACCAGCCATACAGTTACCGAGAGTATTGCATCTCCAACGGAGTGGGTCAGTAAAGGTTTTAGTCTCTTCAGTTAACCAATAGCTTGTTTTCTCAGGTCCTACTTCACGGGATCTCCGATCACATAGGTTGGGTTACTACCATGGCAACTCATGTGGGTTTCATACCCATCTCCCTCGATGCATTTTCTATCACAACACGTGATAGCCCTTTTGTAAAGGGATCTGCCAGATTCTTAGCCGACTGAATATAACCCAACGCTATAACTCGGAGTTTTTTAAATGTCTGACAGATTTTAATCTCATTCTTATGTGTTTGTTGGACTGCATGTTGTCCTTTGAACTCTTAACCTTAACAATCACTGTTTGGTTATCACAGTTCATTGGGATAGCCGGAACTGACTTTTCAACCACTGGCAAGTCCATCAAAAGATCTCGAAGCCATCCTGCTTCGACACCAGATGTGTCCAATGCTGTTAATTCTGCTTCCATTGTCGATCTCGTCAGGATCGTTTGCTTGCAAGACTTCTAGGAAACAACACCACCTCCAAGGGTAAACACATACCTGTTGTGGCTTTCATCTCATCAGCATCAGAGATCCAATTCGCATCACAGTACCCTTCAAGCACTGACGGACTTCCGGAATAGTGAAGTCCGTAGTTCTCAGTACCTTTCAGATAGCGCATAATTCTTTCGACAGCATGCCAATGCACATCACCCGGGTTGGAAACAAACCGACTAAGTTTGCAAACAGCAAACATGATGTCAGGACTTGTCGCGCTAGCTAGGTACATGAGAGAACAAATTACTTGAGAGTACCTTAGTTGATCCTTAGTTGTGCCATTAAACTTTCGAATTTGCACACTAGGATCATAAAGCGTTGGAGAAGTTTTGCAGTCCGAATAGCCAAATCGACTCAAAATCTTCTCAACGTAATGGGATTACAAAAGTGTAATCCCACCCTCATTGTCTCCCAGTAGCTTGATGTTGAGAATAACATCAGCCACACCAAGTTCCTTCATCTCAAAGTTCTGAGATAGAAAAGATTTGACCTCCTCAATGACTTTGAGGTTGGTCCCAAAAATCAGTATGTCATCAACATACAAGCACAGTATAACTCCTTCGCCCCCACCATGCGATAGTATACGCATTTGTCAGATTCATTAACAACGAATCCAACAGAGGTTAAAGTTGTATTGAATTTCTTATGTCATTGCTTAGGCGCTTGTTTCAGGCCATATAAAAATTTCAGTAACTTACATACCTTTCCTTCATGACCATTTAATACAAAGCCATCTGGCTGTTGCATATAGATTTCCTCGTCTAGGTCTCCATTTAGAAAAGTTGTCTTAACATCCATTTGATGGACGAGAAGACCATGCGAGGCCGCCAATGAGAGTAAAACTCGTATGGTGGTCAGTCTGGCCACAAGTGAGTAAGTATCGAAGATCTCTTATCTTTTTTCTGGGCATAACCCTTGGCCACAAGCCTAGCCTTGTACTTTTCAAACGTACCATCGGGTCTAAGCTTCTTTTTGAACACCCACTTACATCCCAACGGTTTACAACCGTAAGGACGTTCAGTAATTTCCCATGTCCTGTTAGCCATGATGGAATCCATCTCGCTAGGGACTGCTTCTTTCCAGTAATCAACATCCGAAGATGCATAAGCCTCTGAAATAGATGTGGGAGTGTCATGCACAAGGTACACGAGCAGTCCTCTGTCGCTTTCCCCTACCAAGGGTTTCCTCATCATCCTTCTCAGGATTTTCATCATGGGTTTGTTCATAATATTCCATAGGAATGGCAGGCTCAGGAGTTTTCTCAGATTCCTGTCTAGAAGTGCTTTGGATATCTTTCATAGGAAAAACATCCTCAAAGAAAGTAGCATCTTTAGACTCCATAATCTACCGACCTTCACGCCAGGTACATTAGATTTCACTACCATGAATCTATAGCCAACGCTAGTCTTAGCGTAGCCCAAATTAACACAGTCCACGGTCTTAGGTTCAAGCTTACACTTTTTGGGGATCGACACATTGACTTTCGCCAAACAGCCCCAAGTACGTAAGTATGAGAGTGTTGTCCTTCTCTTCTCCCATTGTTCATAGGGAGTGAGTTCATTATCTTTTGTTGCAACCTTATTCAGGACATGACATGACGTCAATAGCGCCTCCCCCCACCATGCTTTGGATAATCCCAATGTATCTAACATGGCGTTAACCAAATCAGTTAGAGTACGGTTTTTACGTTCGGCAACCCCATTTGACTGGGGAGAATAGGGAGGCGTCCTCTCATGAATAATGCCATGTTCCATACAAAAAGAGTCAAACTCATTAGAGAAGTACTCTCCACCATGATCAGACTGGATGTGTTTAATTTTCTTTTCAAGTTGGTTCTCAACTTCTGCCTTATAGATTTTAAAGTAGTGTAGAGCCTCATCTTTAGTATTTAACAAATATACATAGCAAAATCTAGTGGAATCATATATCAGTGTCATCAAGTGTCTCTTTCCACCTTTAGTCAAAACACCATTCATCTCACAAATATCAGAATGTATAAGTTCTAACGATGCCAAGTGTCTTTCCTCCGCAGCTTTATGAGCCTTGTGAGGTTGTTTTGCTTGAACACACGAAACACATTTGAACCTTTGGCTAAAGTGAAAGATGAGATTAAACTAAGTTTTGCTAGCAGCGTCATACAACCGAAACCAATGTGACAAAGACGTGAATGCCAAAATTCTGTTTCATTAACATTCGAATTAATATTGTTCACGACTTTATTACAAAAATCTGCAAGACAAAAGCGGAACATGCCTCCGCATTCATAACCGTTTCCAACAAACAGTCCATATTTCGTAACAACTACTTTATTAGACTCGAATACCAACTTAAACCCTTCTCTACATAGAAGGGAGCCACTAACGAGATTCTTCTTGATGGTGGGGACATGCTGCACGTTCTTGAGCTGCACGATCCGTCCTGAAGTAAACTTCAGATCGACCGTGCCAACACCAAGAACAGAAGCACTCGGTCCATTCCCCATCAATACGGATCCGTTCCCTGTGGGCTGATAAGAAGAGAACAATGAAATGTCAGCACACACATGGGTATTTGCACCTGTGTCAATCCACCATTCGGTAGACTGACTAACTGAAAATACAGTAAACAAATTACCATACCCGGATGCATCATTCTCATTGTTGCTCACAATCATGTTGACAGACTTGGAGTCTTGTCCTGATTTCTTGAACTTCTTGGGACACTTAGGATCCCAATGTTCCTCTGAACCACAGGTGTAGCATGCACCTTTCTTATTATCCTTCTTGAAGTCAGTATTCAGTTGGACAACAGTTTTTCCTTTGTGCTTGTGGGAGTTGAAGTTCTTCTGTACCATATTGGCAGCAGAAATACCTTCGCCTTTTCCATACGAGTCCTTTGCACTCGAATTCTGCTCAACACTCAGATGGCCAATGACATCCTCAACAGGGAATTCACGCCTCTGATGTTTCAGAGTAGTGGCAAAACTCCTCCATGAATTAGGCATCTTAGCGATTATGCATCCCGCGACAAATTTGCCCGGTAGATCACACTTGAGAAGCTCAAGTTCTTTTGCGATGCATTGTTTCTCATGAGCCTGCTCCAATACAGGACAATTTTCAACCATCTTGTAATCATGGAATTACTCGATGGTATACATCTCGCTTCCAGCATCAGTTGCGCTGAATTTAGATTCGAGCGCTTCCCACAAGTTTTTGGCAACCCACACATGTAAATATGCGTCAAACAACTTATCTCCGATCACGCTCAGAACGGCTCTAACAACGATAGTGGCCTCCCTAAACGCCTTGTCCTGTTCAGGAGTAATCGTTTCAGTGGGAGTGACACTGGCGACCCTAACACGTTCATCGCAGTGAGCCATAAAGTGATTTTGGTCTGCGAACGCTTAAAATATGTCCCCGTAAATGGGGTTGGTTTCAGTGCAGCAGGAAAACCATGGATCAAAAATTGCCTACACAAATTAGGTTTTTGGATTGTTGAGAATATAGGCAATTATTCGATTAAACTAATCCAATAATGAATCATGAACATGGCATAAACAATGCTAATGACGTACTGAATCTTGATGATAAGACTACGTACTAGACAGATAGTAGAAACATCTACACATGTGACTAGTACTACAAACATGAAAATAATTAGGAGAGGTATGAACACATCATACCCGACAGTTGGCCAATTGGCCGAAGCGGAAGCAGCAACGTCGTCGGCAGCCCTCTTGTCAGCGGCAGCCTTCTCGATCTCGGCGTCAGTGCTCATGGTGATGACGAAGGCGACGAGGCCAATTGGCCGAAGCGGAAGCAGCAGCGTCGTCGGCAACCCTCTTATCAGCGGCAGATTTTTCGATCTCGGCGTGAGTGCTCATGGTGATGACGAAGGCGACGAGGATGTAGTTGAAGTAGAGGAAGTAGCCGACGTAGTGGATGAAGATTGGCGAGCAGTGGCGTAAGAGACGCTCCCCAAAAACCTAATCGCCCCTCTCCCGTATAGAAAACGGAGAGGCGGGGTTCCGGAGGCCTGCTCTCCCGTCGACCGTGTACGCGGCCGATGGGATTGGATTAACGATGACAACTACAGCGAGCAGGAACGACGGTGACGACTGTGAGCGGATGGTTCTGTTGTCTATTCTGTGTTTAAGACTGAAAACACGTACATAACGTTTCAACTAACAATCAATCACATTAACACAAAACGTTTCGTGCCGTTATTATTTTATTTCTGCGTGACAAAAAGAACACATCGGCTCGGCGAGATTCCCGCAACCCGCGGCGCGGCGGCGGAGGAGGAGCGTGCGTGTGGTACACATCCATTCTCCTTATACCTCATACCAACTCATGCTAGTAGTAGAATGACTCAGTATATAAACTCATGCACATCTTACTCGACTAGCAGTATGAGACTAAAGTCCCACGACTTGCCATAACAATAGCATGGGCTTAAGGGATTTTTCTAAAATTACTAAATGGACCAAAGACCCACTCAATATTTGGGCAATATTTCAGCATATTCAGCGTACAATGTCCAGTTTCTTGGCAGGCTTCGGCAACAAAATTTTCGGATTGCATGGCACATCTCAAGAGCGGTCAAGCAAATCTCTGCAGCTTCGCCGATCATAAATGGTGGGATAAGATAAGAACAGGCAAGGCGATGATCAGCAGAAACGAAACATAAGGTCTTTAGTCTATGTAATTTGTCATATCTAGAAGAAGCTTGGGAGGAGGATCTTCGCAAGAGCGAGTTGAAGCTTGGGAGGAGGGTCTTCCAAGCTTGATCATATTTAGTAGACCAAGTGCCGGCTTAGTAGAGTTATCAACGGTGCCACAGGTTCCGGGATGAGATTTAGTAAATTGATTGGTGCATGTACTTGTTGTTTGCAGGTGTTGGAACAAACTGCATTCCCCAAGAAATTTATCGCTCAGCACTATGCGTACGTATATCAATATAGAGACACTTGATGGTTAATTCCTAGGGACGTTCTTGGAAACCACATATATTTTTATCATGTCATAAAACTGCATCTCAAGAAGGCATCCCCGATACCATCAACCACGCAAGCAATCGCATCACAACATCGAAGATCTACTTCTTCCTAATACCTCTTGAAGTTAAAAATAAAAAAAGCAGGAAGATTTATTTCTATAATGAAACAAATGACTATCTCTTGATAAATGTAGAAATTTGCTTTACTTCAATAAGGCAATTTTACGGACTCAATCGTCGACGAGACAACAAATGTTTTTATAAAACATAAGAATATAAGACATGAACATGCTCAACTTTAAATCAATAAAGCCACCAACGGCATAGTACACGAAAAGAGCTAGATTACCAGCTAACAACAGAGTACAATAATACAAGCCAAGACATAACAAGCGAAGCCACACAGAGTTCATGGCCGAGAAAAAATGATTTGTGATGAACTAACATCCTAATTATGTTAGGGCATGTATAATGATAGAGAAGTTACGTCGTTTTTTAGTCATCCACGTCATTTAGAGAAAGTAAAACTACAAGTTATACAATGTATTATCTCTTATTGTCATCCCTTACAATTAATAAGAATTGATTATATTTTAGTAGGAAACTGAATTTAAAAGGGAAGTCAAATCGTACAATGGTGAAATTAGCATTTTCTTGTTCATCACCGCATTGTACATGCCCTTATGCACACATTTGGACTGTGTTTGTTAAAAACTAGCCGATCAAACACTCAGGTCTGCAAAATTTTCGTGTTCATCAAACCTAAATTCCCTCAAGTGTGTAGGTTCTTAGATAAAACCCATCGTGTAAGTCGAAGTCTCGTGCTTCCTTTTCTCTTCTTGATTTTTTAGTTTCTCTCTGCTCTGCGAAAGAAGAGGTGCACACTGCAGTGAATATTAACAAGCACATGGATGCATCTGCACGATCATGGTCATGGTCATGGTCATGGTCATGGGAGGTGGCGGTGGAGCGTGTCCGGTGACATGGAGATCATCTGCAGCAGGCTGGAGCTAGAGAAGGTCTCCTCCAGCGAGATCTCGATCTTGCTGCTGCTCCCCATGCCATCGTCGAACCTGGCCACGTGCACCAGCTCCCGCGCCGCCGCCGCCATTCCCATCCCGTTCTCCGCGCTCACCAGGCACCGCACCGCCAGCTCCAGCACCCTCCTCACCTCCTCCGCGGTCGCCGGCAGCTGCTGGTTCCTCCCCGACGACGAAGAAGACGCCAGCAGCAGCGTCGGGTCGATCACCTCGTGGAGCCTCCCTTCCCTCACCTTGGGCGCCACCGAGTCGAACGGGTTCTGGTGCCGGAGCCCCGTCAGCAGCTCGACCAGCAGCAGCCCGAAGTTGCACACCACGTCCTGCTCCCGCGCCGCCGGCGACGAGCCGTAGTAGTAGTGGTAGTGGTAGCTCGCCGCCGTCGAGGTGACGAGCTTGTGGCCGGCGATCTTGGCGGTGAGGTCGGCGTCGAGGAACACGTCGCTTGTCCGGAGGTCGTGCAGGAAGGCGTCGTGCGCCTGCAGGTAGGCCAGCGCGCTGGCGAGCTCGATCGCGATGTTCACGCGGTGGTGCCAGCCGAGGGCGGCGCGGCCTCCCGTGGCCGTCCGGCGCAGGTGATCCTCCAGCGTGCCGCCGGCGCAGCTCTCGTGCACCAGCAGCACGGCGCGCGCCACGGGGTCCAGGAGGCAGAAGCCGACGACGCGGGCGATGTTCCGGTGCGAGATTTCGGGGAGGAGCGACACCGCGTCCAGGGCCTGCCGGAGCTTGTCCTGCGTCTCGTACCCAACTCTCTGCACCGCTACCACGGTGCCGTCGTCGAGCACGCCGCCGTGGACCAAGTCGGTGGCGCCCTTCTCGCCGTCGTCGAACCGCGCCTTCGCCGCGTCCAGCTCCTCGTACGTGAACTGCCTCGCGTTGCATACGCTGCCGAGGATCTTGGGGATGCACGCCGGGTCCAGGTCCCACCGGCGCGTTGTGTCGCCGGTGGAAAGAGAGGGCTGCCGGAGGAACAGCCAGAACGAGGCCGCCGCCGCGAGGAAGAACACCGACACGAAGAACCCGGCGAGCGCCACCGCTTTCTTGGAACAGAACCTTCCCTGGCAGCACTCTCTGCCGCAGGCGAGCCGCTTGGTGCAGCCAGTGCCGCGCGCGAAGCCGTCGCCGACGAGGCCGGGCGGGCACGCGCATCGCACGCCGCCACGCACCGTCGTGGCGTTGACGGGCGACGCGCCACCGGCGCACGCCGCGAGAGCGCTGCCCCTCGGCACGGCCCACTCCACCTCGATCCCTCTCGCCACGCTCCCGGCCGGCGACGACGCCGAGGACGAGCGGTTCTTGACCCAGCTGGAGAAGCCGCGGCAACCGAAGCCGGCGAACACGGCCAGACCGTCGCCGGGCTTCCAGACGCTGCCGTCGGAGAGCGGGTAGCAGCACCCCGCCGTCGAAGTCTTCCCGCCGGCGCAGGCCGCGGCCACGTCATCGCAGCCGGCGCGGCAGAGCGAGGAGTCGTCGCAGGCGTATAGGCGGAGGACGTTGTTGGGCGAGACGGCGAGGAACGGCGCGGCGGCATCGAGCGCGGCGGCCGGGGAGGACGGGCGGGAGAAGGGCGCGTAGGACGGCTCGCACGGCGCGGCGACGGGGTCGGCGTAGTCGAGCAGGAGCGACGTGCCGTCGGGGAGGAAGTCGAGGACGCGAAAGGTGGCGCCGCCGAGCGGGAAGCTGAGCGTAGCGTTCACGCAGGAGAGGCGGAAGAGGGAGGAGGACGTCGCGTCGGCGCCGGCGTTGCAGGAGGAGGAGGAGTTGAGGTGGAATGGGAAGGGGAGCACCAGGTCGCCGCAACGGTCGGTGCCGCAGCTGCTGTTGCTGCTGCTTGCGCCGGCGCCGGAGACGAGAAAAAAGAGGAGCAGGATGATGATGTGGAGCGACGGCGGAGGAGTAGACATGGGTGGCATGCAGATGCAGCAGCGGTGGACATGGCCGGCCGGCGCTGTGGTTGATGCTACTAGTAGTGAAGTAGTGGCCTCGATGACGATGACGGAGGAGATCGGAGTTGGGAACGGTGACGGTGAGGTCAATCGATGGTACGAGCACGTCGGATGGCGCGCGAAGTTGAGCTGCTTAGTGAGGCAACTGCATTGTTCTTCGTTTCTTTTGATTATCGGCTCACGTGCGGGTTGATTATGTGTCCCCTCGCTATTCACTCGATCCATGTATGAACTCCGGGTACATATTACCCCCATCCCATGTGCCTTAAAAAATGTGTGAATATACAAAATATCATGCTCGACTTTGATAACTGATAAGGAGTAAGGGCCTAATTTTATTTTCAACATTTTGTTTTTGGTCAGAACATTATCATCGATGTATTGATCAATATCTATATTAGTGGCCGTATCATGTCAAAGGTCATATCATTACTGGTCCATATTGTCCTGTGAAACGATATTTACAAATTGATATGTTACATCTGTCTCGTTATACTTTTAATAAATAGGAGTGTCGGTAGACTAAAAATTGATAAACGCATTTCAGTAAGAATTCTTGTAAATATCGTAAGGACGCTTTGATAGCTTGTTTAATAGAAAAAACTTTATAAAAAGGAAAATAGTAATACAATGTAACAATCGGTGCATCAAATGGCACACACTTAGTTGTGCCAAACACAAATCGATTGTGTTTCTTGTAGTGATTAAAAAGTTCTTCTATAACACACAGGAATATCGCAAAGTTACTTTCATCAAGTTGCATTGAGATTAGTTTTGTTATTTTGATAAGTTTTATGTGGGTGAATATATGGTAATGCATATTGCTCTTAGTTGAGCAAGTAACATACTTATGATTTAACTCTACATGCAAGTATACGCGGAGGTTAGTGGGTTATAAAGATATATCTAACCTCAAATCCTCAACCACTTTGGAATCCAAACTACCTTGCACGACACCCACGACACCTCATGAACCAGGTTTGGTAGTTCTTTCACTCCGTCAACCTATCATGAATGAATTAATTTACAATGCTATCTCATAGCCCCATAAAAGTGAAGTGTAATATAGTCAACGTTCATATAACACCACTAGAGAAAAAACAGGCGGGTCCCTTTGCAGTTAAGGCGAACGTGACCAGAAAAAACAGGCGGGTCCCTAGTATCTTTTAGCTCCAAAAAATGTTTTGTCCTCTCGTGTATATTTGTCCCTATTTTCCAACTATCTGGTAATTGCCTCGGTATTTCATGCAAAAATACCAGGAATGAAAAATGAGCCTTAATGTGAAATATATCATTACAAAACAACAAATTATAATAAGAACCGTGTCCGCAAGTGAATGCCAAGTATGGTAAAGAAGACCACATGTTTATGGAGTTAGGTGCTAATGATATAGAATACCAACATGATAGAATCATCTTTTACTAATCATCATTAACCATTTTAACAAAAATAATATCATGTAAACTTCTAATGAAAAAGAAACGACAAATAAAAACGGTACCCCAACTAATGATGTCTACAAGGGGAAACATGCGCATGATACACATAGGTGTCAAACATGTCGACCATAACAAAAAAACTAACTCAAAAGCTTTGAGTACACATCAACCAAAGTTTCAATACCTCAGATATTGAAATAGATAATGTTAGTTACAAGTGGGAAGCAAATAAAAAGTGGATGCCAACGATACTCGACCAACTTTCTTTCAAAGAAACACATTAAATTTGTTCTAAGATATGGGGAAAACGACAATTCCCTTTATCCAAAAACTACTACACTGTTTGTAGAGAAAACAACAATACTTTAGTTGACCAGGAAACAACAAATTAAGTCATATCCTCCCCCAATTTGGTTTGAACAAGCACCCACGATTAATGATGACGGCTTTGGAAACAGACTCATACTCAAATGCAAGCATATTAATATACATCATACATAAAATGGATAAGCAACATCATTTATAAACACATAGCAAATACAAAAGTGAACACCATGCGTTTTGTTCTAGTGCATTGTACCACTCGTTAAAAGAACTAACACGTGCATAATAGTTCTTTTATTATTAAAAAGAACAATAATCCATCCGTTTCACATCTAACTATACTTGCCTAACCCTATAACCAACACCCTCTCGGCTGAAGTACCGGGCAAGGGTAGGGGTGATAGCCCACTCAAATCCAACCAAAATCCTATAACCAACATAGACCCGAAAGATCCATTTTCGTTATAGTATGGCGCTTGGTCACTTCTTAAAAAACAAGTAGTTGTAAAAGACAACCCTCTATATTTTATCCGTAAGTATTGAATACTAGAACATGAATGGAAGAGATCAAAAAGTGCTCCATCGACTAGGAAACGACAAATTCATAATCATATTCTTCCCCCAATCAACAACGCAACATGCTCGTGCATGCCAAAAAGGTGGACCCTCGACGAAACGCATCGACTGTATGCCTATCGAAACAAATTAAGCCCGACACGTATATGTAAGCAATATCCAATGTAAATACAAATAAAATACAAGGGTGCATACAGAAGGTGCATTCAACCATTGTTTCCACAAGGAAAGCCCTCAACCCTATCTAGACCAAGCTCAGTCCTAGCACCATTATCGTCCATTATTGGGCCACCCATAGATAGCCCTCACATGCCCAACCGGAAGCCCGAGTCCGACCATCATCTAAGAGCATAACTTGTAGCGTGTTGCCCAATCCTAGATCCTAGTTCAGCCAACCCGTCATAGCCCAACACGGTCCCAACTCCGGGCCGGGCCAACCCAAAGCCCACCCAGGAGTCCAAAATCTGAGCAGCATCTACCAAAGATCCCAAGCCACTACCCCACATTAATTCCAGGGGTGAGTTTTAAATTCACGGATCACACCAGCCTAGGATTTCTTTCTTCCTAACTAAAAACACCGTTGCCGTCACACACGTCTGTCCACACCCCACCGCCGTCGATCTCGTCCGCGGACGTCCTAGATGCGTCCACGTCGACAGGGCCTAGCCCGTGGGCTCACTTTCCCCACGGAGAAACAAAGACACCGGCGCATCATCCTCCACCCCTATTTTCTCCACCTCCTCCACCTCCAGCCACGCCACGCGACCAGCCTAGTAGCGGCGGCAGCGGACGGGAGGAGAGCCAGCCACCCCCCCCCCCCCCCCCCCCCCCCCCCCCCACGCCGCCGATCGACGATCGGTGCGCCGGAGGAAGGGGCCTGATCGGGAGGCGCGCCGGCCGGACGGGCGGGTCCTCGCTCCGTACGTTCCTTGTTCTTCCCTCGCTTCTCTTGATTGATTTCTGTGTAGCGGATGGTGTGTGGTTGGGGGTTGACGGGGTGCTGGTGACGGCCGCCTGTGGATGTCGATTTGGAGCAGATGGGGGGATGGCCGGCTGCGGATGTCGATTTGGGGGGCGAGGCTTGCGGGGTGCTGAGATCTGCGGGGGGCGGATCTGGAGGCGCCGATTTGCTGGCGGATTGCTCGGAATTTCGCCGATTCGTGGTCGGAGTAGGCTTTGGCAAGCGTTCCGTCGTATAAAAATCGGATCTTTACCATGGGAGATAGGATAAGGTGCTCCAGTCTAGTTTATTCACGGGTTTGCTTGTAAAGAAGGCCGTCGATTGTGCCTATTCTACAGTCCTGGTCGGCATGGAACCCTGCCATGGAACATGCACGGAATTTTGGGACTAGCCCATCCATCCTCTTGGAGGCTCACAGGCATTAATACTGAAACCGCTCGAAATTATTAGATTTTTCGATTTGGATTTGTTTACCTTATTATGCATGCCTGGTATGTGATTGCATTTCAGACGGAGACTAATTGGCTCTTGTTACTCTTTTCTTGGCTGAAGGTAGCGAGGCGGTTCCGTGGCGTTACCCACCAGGCTGCCGGATTCTGCAAAGGTTTCCACCATTTGTCTCGATAATTCTATTGCTGCTATTGGCCCTTGAGGTATGTGTGCTATCTGCAATCCTACATTGCTCCGTTTTGGTCGTATAATGGCGATGCATCTCGAGAGGTGCTGATTTATGCTATCTACACTCCCATCCCGTTATAGGCTCGAGAACATTCATGAAAACTGCATCCAAATGATTAGAATTTTCTATTTGAATTGTTTACCTTATTATGTCTGTTATGTGATTTGCATTTCAGTCGTAGACTGATTGACTCGTTCTACTCTCTTCTTGCCTAAAGGTAGCGAGGCGGTTCCGTGGCATTACCCAGCCGGCTGCCGGATTCTGAAAGAGTTTCCACCATTTGTCTCAATAATTCAGTTGCCGCTTTTAGTACTTGAGGTATGTGTGCTGCCTACAATCCCACATTGCTCCTTTTGGTTGTAATGGCGATGTATTTGGCGAGGGGTTGATTTATTGTGTTTCCTGGAGTATTACGGGGGTGCTTGATTTATAGAAACATGCCCCTTTTTATTATAACGTTGATGTACTTATGCAAACAGTCTTTTCATATTTCCTATGCTGAAACCATATGTTTGCTTTAAGACCTGTAAAGCCTAAATTAAAGGTTTGTACTTATATCAAGATTCAACAAACAATAAAACATGAGTTTTGTCCTGCTTAATTCAATTTGTATGACATGTCCCTTAGCAATCTAAGCAAATGCAATCACACTGCCTATCTCGTTGCTTCTCTGTTCTATACACTGCAAAGCTGACCTTGATGATGTGGGTTCCTTGCACACTGCATACTTCATGTATATGCTTCAGTAAATCTCGTCAAAGTAGGCGTAGACGCAGAGGCTGAATATAGTTTTGTTAGCGCTGTTTCTTTCATTTCTACACTTGCCATTTGCTGTGTGCAATAACAAATGCTGATTGCTTACTGTCGTTTCTTTTGTTATATCTGCCAGGATTATCTACTTCAAGTTGGAAAGTTTGCATTTTAGAGGTCAATTGTTTATTGTACTGAAATCATTTGAGTACCTTATCAAGTTACCAGGGAACACAGGATTTGATGCAACATAACAGGATCACTATGCTGTCTTCCTCGGAAACATGCCACCTTGGTTCTAGTTCCAACAACCAGGTCATCGATCAGCAGAGTTTACATGCCAGCAACCCCACTGTTGATGAACATAACTTACTCCCCGACACCCTAGAGAGTGAGAACTACCCGAATTATGTGCTCAATAGTCACGAGGTAGGAATGCCGAGTGGAAGCATGATTGGTCAGCAAAATACAAGCTTGCGTTTATGGGATTCAGCTGGATCCAGCTCTATGGGCTTCCTGGGCGATCATGATAGTCTTTTACAGGCGAAAAGGGACCATTTTACGCCTTCTTTGTCTATAGCTGGTCCTTTAATTATCGAAGGGAGAAGGCGTGAAAGCAGTAATTCGTTGCCTTCACACTTGAACCTAGACCTAAACCTTAATCAGGCTGATCAATTTGAGACCGGGAATGTTGATATGGTTCAGAGTAACGGACAATCTGGAACGAGTGCTTTTCCTCTGAACAGAGGTCTTTCCACCACTGAGCATCTTCTTCGCCGTGAATTTTCTCCCGGTGTTATAAGAAGTTCTTCGCATATTGGGAACCTTTTTGATGATACAGAAGGCCAAGAAACCGGTGGAAGTTCTTCCCATACTGTGAACCATTTTCGTTCATCCATCAAGAGAAAGAATATTGCTGGAAGTCTTGGAGAGTCTTCTGCCAATGGGAGTTCATGTAATCGTCGCATGCTGCTATCTTCACCGTCCAGTCCTGAAAGTACTGATAGTTTAAGTATGCCAACCTCTACAAACTATGGGTTTACATTCCCTCCCATCGAACAGTTGAACGAGAATACTGTTGATACGTCTGCAGATGCCATTTTTCCTGGTCCTTATACATTATCTGGTCATCTACATGAAAGTGAAAGGTTTCTGAGAAATACGCGGATGAGAGTAAGTGCAAATGAGTATGATGAATCACTTCCTAGTCTCCTGCATGAGGGAGGTTTCAGGCGTTCAGCTCGGCAGCCTGCACAGCGACAGTCTTCTTTTACTCCAGTGCAACCTAGAGCAATGAGTTCTTCAGCAAGTTCGCATAACCGTCCTCATGTACCTGCTGTTGCTCAGTTCTCGCAAAGTTTGTACCAACCTCCATCAGATGGTAATTTTGGTTCAAGAATAGGGAGTTCTTCCAGTTCTGCTGATACAATAAATCTGTTATCTGCTTCCCTAGATCCCGTTAGGAGCCTGACAAGAAGCAATCTCCATGACTCTTTCTTGCTAGGTCCGTCGATGTTTACTGCCGACCCAACAAACTTGCTATCTGCACCCGGAAACAGAAGCAACCAGCAAAATTTAAGCTCCAGTTCCACACTTCGAGCTGCTGCAAATGTAGGACTCCAACAGGTTCCTGGGTTCAATGTACATCAGCCAAGTTCAGCGGCAAGAGGTTCAACTGATATACCGAGGAGATCCTCTCTTGCTGCTAGTGTTTCTCATTCCAGAAGTTCAAGCATTGCATCGCAGCATCGTGGGCTTTCACCTTCATCGCACGAGAGCCATCAACCAGGATCGAGCTCTCGTGCAAGTCCGCAACACTACTCTAGGGCAGTTACTCCATCTATTGATAGACAAAACCCAAGTTACATGGACCTTCACTCTTTCATGCAGAGCATAGCAGCCTCAAGAGATGGAAGCAGGTCCGTCTCAGAGGTATGCATCCCTTGAGTTACCATATAACTTCTGTTCTTAGTTCTTGACAGTTGCTGATATGGTACATAAATAGTTTAATATTTGTAAACAATCCTTTGCTGCAAATTTCTTTTGCATATCTCTGGTTCTTTGGCTTGTTTACTGCATATCTGAAAGGGGCTATTATTATCTGCTGAAGAATGACTTGCACTAAAACCTATCTTTCATGTGAAATTTATGTCTGTGAGCGGTGTTATTTTCATGCCTTGCAAATTGCACTTGAATGATTAGCTATTTCTCATCTTGGCTGCTAATCATTTCCATTATTGTTCTATCAATCTAAATTTCATGCTACTTGCTGTATGATGTATATCAAATATTTACCATCATAGACGTGTTTTGCTGTTGCAAGTGGTGGATTTTCTTACTCGCTCTGGTTAGGTAGGAGCAAATCAGCCGTACCTTGTGTACGTCTGTGAGCTGATGCCAAGATGACTTCAAATTTCTCTGAATTCAGCATTTTCTATGTAATGGATTAATCCCTTAATTTTTATGTTTGTAATTATTTTTTCATATGTTTGTATTCTTGTACAGATTCGTAATATGTTTGAGCAACTTCGTCAGGGTAGGACTGCTGCTAGACTGGAGGTGAGTAACTTTTTATACACCCTGTTGCATTTCAGAAAATTGTTTACTTTCTTATAGATTGGATGTGAATTACGCCACTTAACCTTTAATTTGGTGAAGTACATTTCATGTTTAGTTCACTCTGCTGCAACAACAGTTGTAGAAATGTGATTTTCCCTTGGATGCTGTATAGTAATTGTGTTAACTTTGCTAAGCAGCTAAGCTTGTTAGCAAGCAATTTCGAAGTTCTAAGTTATAACTAGGTTGTGCCATGTAATTCTTTTTGACCAAGACCGCATAAATTGTCCTCATCCCAGTACTAATTCTCAACCAGATAGTTCACGTTCCTAGTTATTGGTTGTGACTTAACAATATTGACATTAATTTCAAGTAGTAAATCTCCTGTGCGAGCTATTATGGTTCAAGTTCCTTAAAGTATGGTCAAAAAGCTGTGAACTTTTATCCTTGAACTGAATTTTTGGAGAAAGAAGCTTGGTTTGGGCATAACATTTTATTTGTATTTTTGTGTCATGTACTATGAACCCCAATGATTATATCCTGGCACTCACCACAAGTACCATATTTTAAACATCCTGGCACTCACCACAAGTATCATATTTTAAATTGCACACCTCCACAAGTACCATATTCCAAATTACACACCTCCACAAGTATCATATTTTAAATTACACACCTGTATCCTTCTACCATGAATCTTTTCTAAAAGGTAAAAGACTGGTGAACGATAACTTAAGATTCAAATCCTTGCATAATATACATAATACTTTCGAGTTTACTGAGGATCTTCCATGTTAGCTGATGTATATTTGTTACTTCTATTATGTTATTGGAACATCAATATAATTATGTTGATGATTTTTGGACAGGAGCTTCTTGCTGATCGCTCACTTATAAGGAGAGCCAGTTTGATCGATAGGCATCGTGAGATGCGGCTTGATGTGGATAATATGTCATATGAGGTAATGAGCTAGCAGCAGCACTTCCCCCATTTCTAGATCATAACTCTGTTATCCCTCCACCAGAGATCCTTTAACTGGCTGCATGATCTTGTCTTAAGTATGCCCATGCCAAGCTTTTTTCAGTTAAGCTTGGTGTTTTCCTGTTCTTAAATATAACACGCCATGGTAAAAATGTTCGAAGATACAATAATAACTTGGGATGAAGCTGGCTTGACTTGGCCTTTGGAAGTTGGAACTAGCGGTAAGGACAAAAATTTACAATGTGGACTAGCGGTTAGGACAAAAATTAACAATGCGGAAATCTGTACATTTTTCTCTTTGGAATTTGAACCGGTGAACAGTAGTTCCAGAATGGAAGCATTTTTCTGTGTAAGATCCAACCAAATCAAAGTTCTGTGTTTTAATTTGATAGCCAGTGCCGTGCAGCGGCCAAGGCCCTCGGCTTTTCTAGTTCTCTGTAACTGATACATGCTTGGAGCTGGTGCTGAGTGGTACATTTTAGCTAGTCCGTGACACGAATGTGTGGTTTAAGTGCTCCAGTTGTAATAGCATGTGTTTGAATTTGTGTTTGATTACTGTGATTCGCCATGTTTTTTCAGGAACTGTTGGCACTTGGTGAACGTATAGGGCATGTAAGCACCGGGCTTAGTGAGGATAAAATAATGAGTGGCTTGAAGCAGTGGAAGTATCTGCACATACCATTAGAGGAACCTCCAATGACATGCATTGAACCATGCTGTATTTGCCAGGTAATTGAAAAGCTCGCGTTCTTTGCTCGCCGCGATATATTTGATTTGATTTCAAGTTTTCAACTCATCGCGGCTGTTCTACTGTCTCAAGTTTTTATAATGGTTCTTGACCTGAATATGTATATGTACGTTGGGTTTCGCAGGAGGACTATGCTGACGGGGAGGACATGGGCAGAGTGGAGTGTGGGCATTACTTTCACACTGCGTGCATCAAGCAATGGTTGGTCATCAAGAACACGTGCCCAATTTGTAAAAAAGCAGCGCTGGGCACCTAAGCAAACCGCATGCAAGCTATTATTGCTCCTGCGGAAATCCGTAGGCTTCCCCATTCTCTCATTAGACTGAGCGGTTGGTTATATAAGCAACAAGCATGCTACACCATGTTTCCCCCGAAGGCGCAATGTGACGGGGCAGACAAGGTGAAAACTATACCTATATAGGTGGTGGTGATAGGTACCACATGGTTCCGTCTTTACTGGTTGGGAAGAAAGCCAATGCAATGGCTGTAGTAGACCTGGAGCTGGTTTTGCTTTTGTTCAAACCTCTACCTAGACTTGGTACTTGAGATTTATTCAATGACATTCCATTTAACCCTGGGCGTGTGTCCTGATCTCTGTGGGTGATACTAATCTCGTTGCCCTCTGGTTGTTGGCTGTGATTTGGATCTACAGTTTGCGAGCTTTCTTCCACCCATGTTGCCCAGTATTGAATTGTAAGCTCTTCCACCCATGTTGCCCAGTATTGAATTGTGTGTGTGCGATCTATCAACTGTATTATGTTTGATTCGTCAAAGAGTAGGGGCTTTGGTGCCGAGCCATTCTAGGCTAACCTCGATAGTTGGCATGTCAGGTAAGGGCCTTGTGAGTCAATTTTGAAGCAATCTTGATGGGTTTATGTAGCATCAATTGTGTGGCTGCAACGCCTTTTTGCTGGAAGACTGAAATTTCTCGCGGATCAAGTCGGCGCATGCAGGCTTCATTGACGCTGTCGCCTTCAGCTTGAGTCCAGCAGTGGGTTGGGGCTACATGTCTGCCTCAGGGACACAATTGGAGGAGGTGGCTAGGCTCCGTTGTCGGGTTAGAGCACTGGTGGAACAGATTTTTCATCAGTTCAGATGGTTAGTTGCATTGGCTTTGGTGTTGAACCGACAGGAGCTGCTACTCTATATTCTGTTCTTCAGTTTCAATCTTCAGTTAAGATGCTTTATTTCGGTAAAGTGAACGACGTCGGACGAAAGTCCAAATATTAATATTTTGATATCCAAAGGTACTCGACCTAGGACGGAAGTTGAAGTCGTGGATAGTCCATGTACAGGCCCCGCACTGAGCAAGGTCAGTGCATACTTGTCTACTTCGGTTGCGTAGGGCATTAGCGTCGGGTGGCTGCGTAGGATCCGCTGCATCAGTACACTGAAATCCTCAAATATTAAATTTTGAAATCCGAACCTACAACTGTTACGAAGGAGGAAACCAAAATATTAGTTTTGAATTTTTGACGTGAGCAGCGCAACGCTGAATAAACCATTCATAATTTGTACAAACAATTCAAGACATATTTCATTTTAAAGTTGGTTTACAAAAATAATACTAGGACATTGCAACAATCACATCTCTCCCATCCCCACTTTTCTTCTCACCGCGACACTTGGTGAAAGAGAAGACATTTTATTTTTGACGGAAGAGAGGACATTTTATGAGCATGTAGTAATTTCTTGCCCAGGTAATACCGGCCCAGCTCCGCCCATGTTTTATTTGTACATACATGATTTGCGTGATTACCTCACAAGTATACACCGTTTTCAATAAGAATTTAGCATATATTAACCACACGCACACGGTACATGATAACATAAAATTTTCTTACTTCATTATCTCGATCAGGTCCATGCTAAGTACTAATTAGTGATCTTCTCCAGTAAGTAACCATCACTTTTCCTCTAGGCCCTGGCAATATCCTCTCATTCTCTTGTTCGGGGAATGGAGTGATTAAATTGAGCTCGAAGTTCCTCAGCAAATAGCTCCATATCACCTTGATTTGCGTGAAAGCATAATTCTCTCCCAAGCAAGAGTACCTCCCGGCACCAAACGATAAGTCCGATAACTTGCCGCCCGCTTTGTCCTCCTGTCTTCCAGGACCAAACCGGAACGGATCATACACATCAGGGTTCTTATAGATGTAAGGAAACTTGTTGCTAAGGGCAACGGAGCACACTAATGCATGACCTTTGGGGATCTCATAATCCATGCCTTCTCTAGTTTCAACGGCGAAGCTTTTGTGTGATTGTCGGATTAGCAATGGCGTTGGAGAGTAGAGCCTCAGTGCCTCTCTGATGCAGCAATGCAAGGTGCCCATCTTTGACAAGATGGTGTAGTCTACGAATTCCCCGCTTTGCTCAATGATTTGCCTCTGCTCTTCCACTGCAGCTGCCAAGTGCTTCTCATGGGTCAGCAAGCAAGCTCCCGTCCAAGTGCTGGTACTCAAGCTCGTGTGCTGCCCGGCGAAAAGGATTCCGATGAGTAGTCCGACGATCTCGCTATCGGTCATGGATCGACCGTCGCTGTATTTTCCGTTGATGAAGCTTTGCAGCACATCACCTTCCAGTGGCGGAGCCATAGGGTATGCCCGGTATGCACCGGCATACCCTGCAGTCCGGCCGTACACGGTACTAGTATAAGGGAAAAAGAACTTGATCGCTCGTATCAATTTGCACCGGATTGATACGAATGTGGTCAGCTGCAAACGGCCTTCATATATCCTTCGCCGATCTAATCAAATCAGCAAGCAAGAGACTCGCGACCGCCGTCAGACGCCCGTAAGCCGCCGGACGTCACGAAGCCTCCCGGTTTACTGATGTCCGGTCATACGCGGATACGCCGATCTACCGATCTTCAGTCATATGCGGATACATTCGTATGTCACTGGCCGTCGGAAGCCTCACCTGATTTGCCGATCATCAGGTATACGCGGATACGCCCTTACTGTCTACGTTTTTTTATATAAAAACATAGATCGCGAGTATATAAAAGTATCCATGTTGTTCATCTCTACTTATAATTCTATTACCTATATGTTTTTTATACATGATGTTTATATCATTTTTGTTTATATCTTAAAAACGTCAAAGAAGTAGTACTATAAATTCTTTTATAATTTTTTGTGACTATTAGTATGAATTTTAAATTTTGCCCGCCCAATATTCTTGCGGTCTGTGAGAATTGGTATGGCTTGTAAGCATGTTAAGCGAACTTACGCTATTGTTGGTGGGTGGTGGTTGTTTTTCGTTATAAAAGTAATGGAAATCGAACCCTATTTGGGGTTTGGCGTTTAAAAAAAATTGTGGCATACCCAATGTCAAAATCTTGACTCCGCCACTGTCACCTTCTTCGCCGTCGTAATCACCGGCTTGTGTTGAACTGATTTTTCTGCGTGACCTGACTATGTCTCCGAGAATTTCTCTTAGCCTTACACATGCTTTATCACGTCGGCGGAGAGACTCCATTGGGAGGTGTGGGAAGAAGAAGTTAATCATGTCGAAGCTGTTTTCAAATATTTCATGGAGGAGTGTTGAGACTTCTCCCAAGTTATTCTGTTTGATCTCATTTCCAAGTAAGAATCTGTTTGCGATCAGCACTATCAGCTGCCCCAGCTCGTGCTTTAGATCAACCGTGCCATGTTGTTCCCAATTTGCAAAGTATCCCTACATGCAATAATAACAAATATATATGTGTGTAAACAAAAAATACCAACAACCTATAATGGTAAAACGACAGGCTGGGGTAACTAAATACGAGGTCATATAACAATAAAAATCAATTAAAATGAAGGAGCTTGTGCTTGTCATCTATAATCAGGTTGTGTGCATGTTAATGATTTTTTTACAGATTTCTGGGCGTGGTTTTTCTCCCTAATAGCATCGAAAGAAATCCAGAGATCTGGGTGCATCCGTGATCAACTGCTAATTTCGCGAGAAGAGAATTACCTCCAGTTCACGAACCATGAGATGTGCGTCTCTTTGGAATCTGGCCGACTTTATTGCCTTGATACAAAATCGGATCTGCTCATTCCTGGTAGGCAAGTCCACGCCAAATAGAACTTCTGGACCGAGGACGGGCTTGATGATCGTTGCCGTATCACCGAAGTCGATCTCTGACGGCGGCGCCCTGAAGAAATGAGATGTGACCTCCGTCCCAATTAAGAATGTCACCTTCAAAATAGATGAGATATGTGAATATTTATGGATTATTTTTTAAACAAGGCACTTGCCCATTTTCGTTGATTAAGAAGAAGAGAGATGGCCAGTTGATTAACGCAAAACTGGCCTATATATAACCGTGTGAGTAAAAGGGATTAGTTAAGCTCACCTTCTTCAGCCCTAAAAGGTTCACTGTGAACACGCTACCCATCTTCATGTGCAGGTCGTGGATCGCAGCATGTAAACCCTTCTTGGGAGTCACAAGTGTGAGCAGAGCTGCCACTAGAGTAGCTCCACTCACCACAGGTGGCGGCGGAGTTGGTGATCTGTTGTCTTTGAGCCTAGGATGAACGGTCATGATTCTTGCGATGATCTTGGAGATAATTGTGGTGAGAAACATAATTGTTAAGGCTGCCGTGTAGATTGTGATCCGATCCATGCCGTACTACCAAACAAAGTGTTAGTTAACAGTGAGGGCGAAAATACTTAATCTGGATGTTGTCAATTACACATCTATCTGTTCTATCTATTATATACATAAGCATGAGACAGTAGACAAATAAAATATTAGCTAAAAAATGTACAAATGCTAAAAAACTGGCCCATTGAGTTAGTGAACCCACTTAAAGTAAAATCTAAGGCCAATATTAAATATTGCCGTCATGTTGAACTTTCTTGTATATACTGGAAACATGGTTTGCACTGGAAAAAAACCATGTTTCTATATATATATTTATATATATATATATATATATATATATATATAATCGACATATCATTTAAGCCACAATTAGCTAAGTTTGAGTATCATTGACATAATAATAATATATAAAATCATTAATGCCTCTGTTCCGGAATAGGTGACGTACTTAAAGGTGTATAACACTTCTGTAACTTGGTCTATTTATATATAAACATATTACGATGACACTAGAAATATCATAAAATATTTTACGAAAAAAATTAAAAATATATTTATATACAAAATACTGGATATGTTGTATGCTGGAGACTCTATCCATGTCTATTTTGAAAAGAATGGGGGTAAATGAGAGGAAGAAGAGATGGAGTCTCACTGTTTAGTTGTCATAGATATCAGAGGCCATTGCTCATTTTGTTGTATTAACGCCATTAAGGAATTCTCTTTTTGTTCAAGTAAAATATCACCTAAAAAATTATACGGTTCTATAAGTAGCCGAACAAACATATTGGTCGACTTTCTGTGTGTTTTCAAGTAGGATATTGCCATATAAATTTGTATGTCAAAAATATATAGCACACACTTAATAGACACTTCAAAAACTTGTGATCAACTAAACAAGAGGAAAATGATTATAGTATTTCAAGATTGAGCCGATCTAGTATAATCAGGTATGTAGAGAGATTTTAGTAACAAAACATTATCTGGTCGACTTTTATCTTAATAACTATAGTAAAAATAATTTTAGTAAATCCTTCGGATCATATCCGATTGAACTGATTGACCAACCTAACTCTACGTGGGCAGTCATCCCGCTAATGCTCCGATTGACCCGAATCATTAGTTCACCATAACCGTATATGTAATAGCAGGGTTACAATTGCTTTATAACTCCATGTATTGGTCGTATGACATAGAACCTATCATTTATAGTCAGTCAACTATTATTGTAATGTTTTGCAAATAGTATAATAAACATTGATACAAGAATTTATCGGCTATCTCTACATATAAAATGTTTTCCTCACATGTTATATTCTTTATAGCTAAGAATTTTGGTGGCTATAATGACCGTAGCATTTAAATCAACAAAATTCGAAATCTATGAACTATGAATCTCTTTTTGAATGCTTCCAAGCTAGCTATAAATAAAGTCAATTAGAGAGAGAGAGCCTGAGTGAGAGAGAGAGAGAGAGATAGACATCTTACAGTTGTCTTCTGGTCGAGCACCATCTTTGATCAATTAGGGACGACACAAAATGAGATGGTGCTGGTTCAGCTAGCTTTACAAGGTTGATCTATGCATGGCAAGGATTGTCCAACAGGACATGCATTTTATAGATGCATACAGCCGTATTCCGACCGCAAGTGTACTACTTCGTCTCTTCTACGCTGTCCAAGGTTTGGACACGAAAATGATACTTATAATATTCAAAGTCGTGTGTGGACAGGAAGACAGCGCTGCCACGAATTGTCCATCCAACTCATTTACTTGCGGTGGAATTTTCCAAGTCTCTCTGCAAAGAATTGTTCCATTGTTACTGGAGTGTTTTCGTGGGATATAGCACATGGTTTTGGGGTCCAGTGTAAATTTAAACAGTCCGAGATCCCGTAACACGAGTTTCACGAAATCGTAGAAACCTCGTGATTTCGGCCATTTCTGATCCTTTTCGTGGGGTATAGCACACGTTTTTGGGGTCCAGGGTGGATTTAAACGGTCCGGGACCCCTAACACGAGTTTCACGAAATCGTAAAAAACTCGTGATTTCGGCCATTTTTGGCCGTTTTCGTGGGCTATAGCATACGGTTTTGGGGTCCAGGGTCGATTTAAACGGTCCGGAACCCCGTAATGCGAGTTTCATAAAATTGTAAAAAACTCGTGATTTCATCCATTTCTGGCCGTTTTCGTGGGCTATAGAACACGATTTTGGGGTCCGGTGGATTTAAACGGTCGGGACCCCGTAACACGAGTGTCATAAAATCGTTAAAAACTCGTGATTTCGTCCATTTCTGGCCATTTTCGTGGACTATAGTCCAAGGTTTTTGGGTCCGGGGAGGATTTTGATGCCCCGTGACCCACGAGACACGACTCTAGCGGCATCGTGAAAACTCATGATTTCGGCCATTTCTGGCCGTTTTCGTGGGCTATAGTCCACTGTTTTTGGGTCCCGGGAGGATTTCGATGCCCCGTGACCCCCGAGACACGACTCCAGCGGCATCGTCAAAACTCATGATTTCGGCCATTTCTAGCCGTTTTCGTGGGCTATAGTCCACTGTTTCTGGGTCCCGGGAGGATATCGATGCCCCGTGACCCCCGGTGCATGACTCTAGCGGTATCGTCAAAACTCAACATTTTGAGCATTTCTGACCGTTTTCGTGGGCTATAGTCACTGGTTTTAGGGTCCTGGGCGGATTTCGATGCCCCGTGACCCCCGGTATATGACTCTAGCGGCATCGTCGAAACTCGTGATCTCCGTCATTTCTGGCCGTTTTCGTGGGCTATAACACACGGTTTTGGGGTCCGGGGTGGATTTAAACGGTTCGGGACCCCTTAACACGAGTTTCATCAATCCTAAAAAACTCGTGATTTCTGGCATTTCTGGCGTTTTCGTGAGCTATAGCACACGGTTTTGGGGTTTAGGTGGATTTAAACGGTCCGGGACCCCGTAACACGAGTTTCACGAAATCATAAAAAACTTGTAATTTTGGCCATTTCTGGCCGTTTTCGTGGGCTATAGCACACGGTTTTGGGGTCCAGGGTTGATTTAAACGATCCGGGAACCCTAACACGAGTTTCACGGAATCGTAAAAAACTCGTGATTTCGGCCATTTCTGGCCGTTTTCGTGGGCTATAGCACACGGTTTTGGGGTCCGGGGTCGATTTAAACGGTCCGGGACCTCGTAATGTGAGTTTCATAAAATCATAAAAAACTCGTGATTTCGTCCATTTCTGGCCGTTTTCGTGGGCTATAGCACACGATTTTGGGGTTCAGTAGATTTAAACGGTCAGGACCCCGTAACACGAGTGTCACAAAATCGTAAAAAACTCGTGATTTCCTCCATTTCTGGCCATTTTCGTGGGCTATAGTCCAAGGTTTTTGGGTCCCGGGAGGATTTTGATGCCCCGTGACCCCCGAGACACGACTCTAGCGGCATCGTCAAAACTCATGATTTCGGCCATTACTGGCTGTTATCGTGGGCTATAGTCTACAGTTTTTGGGTCCCGGGAGGATTTCGATGCCCCGTGACCCCCCGAGACACGACTCTAGCGGCATCGTCAAAACTCATGATTTCGGCCATTTCTGGCAGTTTTCATGGGCTATAGTCCACTGTTTTTCGGTCCCGGGAGGATTTCGATGCCCCGTGACCCCCGGTGCATGACTCTAGCGGTATCGTCAAAACTCGTCATTTTGGGCAATTCTGACCGTTTTCGTGGGCTAGAGTCACTGGTTTTTGGGTCCTGGGAGGATTTTGATGCCCCGTGACCCCCCGGTATATGACTCTAGCGGCATTGTCGAAACTAGTGATTTCGGGCATTTCAGGCCGTTTTCGTGGGCTATAGTCCACGATTTTTGGGTCCCGGAAGGATTTCGATGCGCCGTGAGCCCCGGTACATGACTCTAGCGGCATCCTCAGAACTCGTGATCTCCGCCATTGCTGGCCGTTTTCGTGGGCTATAACACACGGTTTTGGGGTCCGGGGTGGATTTAAACCGTTCGGGACCCCTTAACACGATTTTCATCAATCCTAAAAAACTCGTGATTTCTGGCATTTCTGGCGTTTTCGTGAGCTATAGCACACGGTTTTGGGGTTCAGGTGGATTTAAACGGTCCGGGACCCCGTAACACGAGTTTCACGAAATCATAAAAAAACTCGTGATTTCGGCCATTTCCGGCCGTTTTCGTGGGCTATAGCACACGGCTTTGGGGTCCGGGGTCGATTTAAACGGTCAGGACCCCGTAACACGAGTGTCATAAAATCGTAAAAAACTCGTGATTTCGTCCATTTCTGGCCATTTTCGTGGGCTATAGTCCAAGGTTTTTGGGTCCCGGGAGGATTTTGATGCCCCGTGACCCCCGAGATACGACTCTAGCGGCATCGTCAAAACTCATGATTTCGGTCATTTCTGGCCATTTTCGTGTGCTATAGTCTAGATTTTTGGGTCCTGGGAGGATTTTGATGCCCCGTGACCCCCGAGACACGACTCTAGCGGCATCGTCAAAACTAATGATTTCGGCCATTTCTGGCACTGTTTTTGGGTCCCGGGAGGATTTCTATGCTCCGTGACCCCCGATACATGACTCTAGCGGTATCGTCAAAACTCGTCATTTTAGGCATTTCTGACCGTTTTCGTGGGCTATAGTCACTGGTTTTTGGGTCCTAGGAGGATTTCGATGCCCGTGACCCTCGGTATATGACTAGCGGCATCCTCATAACTCGTGATTTCGTCCATTTCTGGCCGTTCTCATGGGCTATGGCACACGGTTTTGGGGTCCAGGGTGGATTTAAACGGTCCGGGACCCCGTAACACGAGTTTCACGAAATCGTAACCTCGTGATTTCGGCCATTTCTGGCCGTTTTCGTGGGCTATAGCACACGGTTTTGGGGTTCAGGGTGGATTTGAACGGTCCGGGACCCCGTAATGCGAGTTTCATAAAATCGTAAAAAACTCGTGATTTCGTCCATTTCTGGCCGTTTTCATGGGGTATAGCACAAGGTTTTGGGGTCCAGGGTGGATTTAAACGGCCCGGGACCCCGTAACACGAGTTTCACGAAATCGTAAAAAACTCGTGATTTCGGCCATTTCTGGCGGTTTTCGTGGGCTATAGCACACGGTTTTGGGGTCAAGGGTCGATTTAAACGGTCAGGGACCTCGTAATGTGAGTTTCATAAAATCGTAAAAAAACTCGTGATTTCGTCCATTTCTGGCCGTTTTCATGGGCTATAGCACACGGTTTTGGCGTCCGGGGTCGATTTAAACGCTCCGGACCCCCTAACACGAGTTTCATAAAATCTTTAAAAACTCGTGATTTCGGGCATTTCCGACCGTTTTCATGGGCTATAGCACACGGTTTTGGGGTCCAGGGTGGATTTAAACGGTCTGGGTGAAGGAGATATGCCCTAGAGGTAATTAATAAAGTGTATTCTTTATCATATCTCGTTTGTTCATAATAGGTTTTTTGTGTCATGCTAGAACCGTATTAAGCGGAAACATTAATGCGGGTGTGATACGTAAACAACCAGGTCCCTAGTAGCCTCTACTAAGACTAGTTTTGTTGCGCGATTGATGATCGAGGTTTCCCGGTCATGAGGCATGGTGCCGGTCGACAATGAGAGTCATATCGCTCGAGAGTGATGTGATGGACATACCCAGATTTGGAGAACATAGTCGTTACACCTTTGACCGTGAGATCAACTCTTATTGATATTCTCGGAAGATACTTTGATTGCACCAAACGTCGTATCTTATTTAGTATGACAATAACGGTGATACTTTTGGGTATTGGAAAGGAGTATTGAGACGAGGGGTCAAGAGCGGGATTTGCCAGTCCGCGTAGCAGGATAGATACTCTCGGGCCCACTCGGTGAGATCATGTCTAATGAGCTTGCAAGCATGTGACTAGGTCACGGAGACATGAGATCATGAACGAGTAGAAGATAGCGTCGTCGGTAACGAGGTCGGGATTAGGTATGGAGATATCTATGGAACGACACTCGGACGTGCTAAGTATCGCTATGGCAAAAGGTCTAAGACTTCACGTTCAGGTTTGATAGATGAAAGTCATTCGTTATATCTCAGAGATTAATTCAGGGGGTCTAGGCTTACGAGTTAGTCGTTGATCATTGAGGAGTCTTGATCATACCTGATATTATATCGAACCGCTAGGGTAACACACTTAATGGGTTTCGACAAGACAACCGGAAAGGAAGGAGATCACCGGGAGCGTCCCGGGAGAGGTCCGATGGAGATCGGGCAGTACCGAAAGAGTTTTCGGAGCTAGGAAATATTATATATTTTATGTTTGATATTAATTAGTGTTATTAATATGCAAATATGATTTTATATATTTATTTTCGAATTTATTAAGGCAGATTTCCCTAAATGGGCCTTCCGGACGAAAGAAGGCCCAAGAGGGGAAAATTCCCGAGGGGAATTCGGTGGGGGCCAGGAGGGCCGGCCTAGGTGGGCCACAAGGGGCCCACCAGGGGGGCGGCGCACCTCCCAAGCCGAACCAGGCTATGTGGGGATAGTCCCACATTGCCTGGCTGGCAAGGTTGGCTCCCCTTGGGAGCCTATATAAGAAGGGGCACCCCCAGCCTTTCAATTCACCAATTAATTCCCGATTTCTCTCTCGATCTCGTGGTTCCCAAGTCGGAGCCGCGCCGAGCAAGAGGATCCGGGGATCTCCTCCACCATAGCCCGCTGCCGCGCTGCTGGTGTTCCGGTCCAAGTCTTCCGCTGCTCGTCCTGGACTGGAGCTTCGGAGGCGTCGTCTCCACCGTACGTGTGCGACTCCCTGCGAGGTGCTGCGCTAGCGGTACTCGGAGGCCTGCTTCCTCTACACGACCTTGAGGTCGGCTTCGTCGGTCTGCATCGACAACGTTTGTGCGGGAACGTAATCCCCGCTTTCGGTCTACAAGGGTACGTATTCCGATCTCCGTTCGTACTACTATATCTGCATAGAATAGATCTTGGCTAGTTTAAGGATATCGTTGCTAGGAAAATTATTGTTTTCTGCACACGATCCCCTTCAGTGGTATCAGAGCCGATCTATCGTAAGATATAGCTGTACGCTGTTAGAACCCGTGCTCTGCACGGGGGCACCGTTCCTGTTATTTTCTACCCTCTAGCGTGCACTTGTGTATTCCAGCGGCATTGAGTTGATGAAGTGGCCCGGACCGACTTTACGCGTACGCTTACGCGAGACTGGTTCCACTACTGACATACGGCTTGTACCGTATCTGTGGCTGGCGGGTGACAGTTTCTCTCTCTTTAGTTGGTCTTCGCATTTTCAATGGAGGGCCCGAAAGGGATGCTTAAACATGCAATTATTGGATCGTTGTTGTGGTCATAAAATTCGTAGGTATGAAGCGGTTCTATTTACGAAAGCCCCAAGCCACGTAAAATATGCAAAAGATAAAGTAGAAGCGTCTAACTTTATTTTGCAGGGGCTATGTGATATGGTCAAGGTAGGTTTATTAAATTATTTATAAACTGCGGGCGCCAAGAAGACCATGGCGCGATGGACTATATCACATGGCTTACATTTGATGTTTTGTGTGCATCTTATTTTGTGTGATTGTGTGTGTTACACGGCGGTAGCTGAATAAGATGATCCCTTCAAAATACCACTAGTGTTCTCCCTCCAACGCGCACCACCAATAAAGTTCTACGTTATGAGGCAGGCCGTGATGATCGGGTGTCATACATATCTTCGTTCGCATACGGTGGGTGTAAGCCATGTTGCACAAGCGTCAGCGTGGAGGTCTTTGGTGGCGAGCCTAGCATACTCAGAAGTATGGCCTCGGAACAGGAAGACCGAAAGGTCGAGCACGAGTCACAAAATTGATGTGGCGGACGATTTTGTCTACTCTTGAAGTTGTGCCGCCGGCTTTGATGATGAGGGGTGGTGCAATGGATGGGGGTCGTGTAATCGCTTAAACGACCAGGAGGGATGTTCGTTTGAGTGGGAGTTATGTTAGTTATTTTCTAAAATACTATAACTCAAAATTATTATGAACAAAGTCTTATGTTGTTGCAAATTCCATTGTAGATGTCTCACCCCTCCTTTAACCTGAACCTGTTCATTGAGAAAGAGAAGCTTAAAGACCGATGGGTCTAACTTCGTGTCCTGGTTCCGCGATCTGAAGTCCATCCTTGAAACCCACAAGGTGGCCTACATCCTTGATACCCCCTTAGGTGATCTGCCTGGCACCGCCCCGGAAATCGAAAGGATTGTCCATGGGGTAAAGGCGGAGATTTCTTCTTATGTCCAGAGTGGCATGCTCTTTGCCATGGAGGCTGACCTGCAAAACCGTTTCATGAACAAGGGTGCTTATGATATAATCACTGAACTCATGGTTGTTTTTGCATGACAAGTCAAGGCTGAGACGTACGAGGCAACTGTGCTTTTCTTCTCAGCCCAGATGGAAGAGCATGGCAACATCAGTGAGCACTTGGCCAAGTTGTTTGGCTGCGCTCGACTTCTGAGTGATCTGGGAAGTGTGATCCCAGAGGAGTTGGTTATCTATAGGGCGCTGATTTCTCTGCCCCCTAGCTATAAGAACGCCATAGTGGACTACGGCATGAAAGGGACGTCAAAACCCCTGTCGGAAATCCTGAAGATGCTCGAAGTGGCCGAATTAGAAATCAAGCTGCAGAAGATGGTGGTGACCATCGGATCACCTAAGCGCAACTGCCCCAAGTATATGGAGGATAGCAAGTCTGGCAAGACGATCGACAAAGAGAAAGGTATATTTGATATACATGTTATAGATGTGTACCTTACATCCACCCGGAGCAATACGTGGGTATTTGATACTGGTTCTGTTGCTCATATATGTAACTCTCAGAAGGATTTACGGAATAGAAGGCGGCTGGCGAAGGATGAGGTGACGATGCGCGTCGGCAACGGATCGAGAGTCGACGTGGTGGCTGTCGGCACGCTCCCTCTGCATCTACCATCGGGATTAGTTTTGGTTTTAAATAAATGTTGTTTTGTGCCATCCTTGAGTGTAAACATTATAAGTGGGTCTTGCCTGTTACAAGACGGTTATTCATTTAAATCAGTGTCAAGCAATTGTGCTATTTATATGAATGATATATTTTATGTTGATGCTCCCGAGAATAACGGTTTATTCTTGTTGAATCTCGATCGTAGTACTCACATCCATAACATAGAAGCCAAACGAATTAAGTGTAGTGACGATACCGCCATGTTTTTGTGGCATTGCCGTCTTGGTCATATTGGTATAAAGCGCATGAAGCGACTCCACTCCGATGGACTCTTGGACTCGTTGGATTTCGGATCACTCGATACATGCGAACCATGCCTCATGGGCAAAATGACCAGAACACCGTTCAAAGGTTTCGTTGAACGGGCGTCGAAATTGTTGGGGATCATACATACAGACGTATGTGGACCAATGAGCGTTTCGACACGTAATGGTTATCGTTACTTCGTCACCTTCACTGATGACTTGAGTAGATACGGTTATATCTATTTGATGAAACACAAGTCTGAAACGTTTCAAAAGTTCAAAGAATTCCAGAGTGAAGTTGAGAATCAACTTAATAGGAAAATCAAGCATCTCCGGTCCGATCGCGGTGGAGAGTACTTGAGTTTTGAGTTTGGCACACATCTGAAGAGTTGTGGCATAGTGCCCCAACTTACGCCAGCTGGAACGCCGCAGCGTAACGGTGTGTCCGAGCGACGTAATCGTACTCTACTGGATAGTGTCCGATCTATGATGTCTCTTACCGATCTGCCAGTGTCCTTCTGGGGTTATGCGTTAGAAACAACCGCATTCATTTTAAATAGGGCTCCGTCCAATTCCGTTGAAACGACGCCGTATGAATTATGGTATGGCCATAAGCCTAAGTTATCGTTTCTGAAGGTTTGGGGTTGTGAGGCGTACGTTAAGAAACTACAGCCCGACAAACTCGAACCGAAGTCGGAGAAAGTCGTCTTTGTAGGATATCCGCGGGAAACCGTTGGGTACACCTTCTACAACCAAGCTGAGGGCAAAACTTTTGTCGCGAAGACCGGTGCCTTTCTAGAGAAGGAGTTTCTCGCGAAAGGAGTAAGTGGGAGGAAGGTAGACCTCGATGAAATCGTTGATCCTGAACTCGAGATTTCGAGTGGCGCAGCGGAAGCAATTCCGGAAACGTCCTCCGTGGAAGGAGTGGGAGAAACTGTCGAGGAAGATGTTCTACCTCGTAGGTCTGGTAGATCTCGGATCGCACCAGAATGGTATGGCAATATGGTTTGCACCGTCATGCTAGTTGAGCAAGACGAACCTACGAACTACAAGGAGGCGATGGAGAGTCTAGAGTCCGAGAAATGGCTTGAAGCCATGAAATCCGAAATAGGATCCATGTACGATAACAAAGTGTGGACTTTGGTGGATATTCCCGAAGGGCGCAAGGCCGTCGAGAATAAGTGGATCTTTAAGAAGAAGACTGATGCTGATGGTAATGTGACCGTCTATAAAGCTCGGCTTGTCGCAAAGGGTTTCCGACAAGTTCATGGAATTGACTACGATGAAACTTTTTCACCGGTAGCGATGCTTAAGTCTATTCGGATTTTGTTAGCGGTGGCTGCCTACTATGATTATGAAATCTGGCAGATGGACGTCAAAACGGCCTTCCTGAATGGAAACATTGAGGAAGAGTTTTACATGGTACAGCCGGAAGGTTTGTTGATCCAGGAAGTGCTAACAAGGTGTGCAAGCTTCAGCGATCCATCTATGGATTGAAGCAGGCATCTCGGAGCTGGAATCTTCGCTTTGATGAGGTAATCAAAGGTTTTGGATTTATCCAGAATGTGGAAGAGACCTGTATTTACAAGAAAATGAATGGGAGCTCGGTTGTGTTCTTAGCACTGTATGTTGACGACATATTGCTAATAGGGAATGATGTGGAACTTCTGAATAGCGTGAAGGAATATTTAAACAGTAAGTTTTCCATGAAGGACTTGGGAGAAGCTGCGTATGTTTTAGGCATAAAAATCTATCGTGATAGATCAAGGCGCCTATTAGCACTAAGTCAGAGTACTTATCTTGATAAAATATTGAAGCGTTTTCATATGGAGAAGGCAAAGAAGGGTTCTCTGCCGGTTATCAAGAATAAGATACTGCGTAAGGCGCAGTGTCCGGTGACGGAACTGGGTAAGGCCGAAATGACGAAACATCCTTATGCTTCAGCCATAGGATCGATCATGTATGCAATGTTGAGTACTAGACCAGATGTGGCATTAGCTCTAAGTTTGACAAGCCGATTCCAGAGTAATCCTGGAATGCCGCATTGGGTAGCTGTTAAGAGCATTCTTAAGTATCTCAATAAGACAAAGGAAATGTTCCTTGTGTATGGTGGTTGCGATGAGGAACTTGGCGTAACGGGTTACGTAGATGCAAGTTTCTGCTCAGACCCCGATGACTGTAAGTCACAGACAGGTTACGTGTTCAAGGTGAATGGAGGCGCCGTGTGCTGGAGAAGTGGGAAGCAACCCATAGTCGCACAATCTACAATGGAGTCGGAGTACATTGCTGCCTGCGAGGCCGCAAATGAAGCTGTGTGGCTGAGGAAGTTCGTCATCGAACTTGGAGTGTTCCCGAGCGTGCAAGACCCCGTGGTCCTCTTCTGCGACAATACAGGTGCCATTGTGAACGCCAAGGAGCCAAGGTCTCACTCCACCGCCAAACACATTCTCCGACGCTTCCACGTGATACGTCAGTACGTACAAGGAGGTGATGTGAAGATTTGCAAAGTGCATACGGATCTGAATGTGGCAGATCCGCTGACGAAGCCTCTCCCGCTTGATAAGCATGAACAGCACCAGTTAGCTATGGGTGTTAGGCTTTTACCAAGTTGTAATCTAGATTAAATTGTACTCTAGTGCAAGTGGGAGACTGAAGGAGATATGCCCTAGAGGCAATTAATAAAGTGTATTCTTTATCATATCTCGTTTGTTCATAATAGGTTTTTTGCGTCATGCTAGAACCGTATTAAGCGGAAACATTAATGCGGGTGTGATACGTAAACAACCAGGTCCCTAGTAGCCTCTACTAAGACTAGTTTCGTTGCGCGATTGATGATCGAGGTTTCCCGGTCATGGGGCATGGTGCCGGTCGGCAATGAGAGTCATATCGCTGGAGAGTGATGTGATGGACATACCCAGATTTGGAGAACATAGTCGTTACACCTTTGACCGTGAGATCAACTCTTATTGATATTCCCGGAAGATACTTTGATTGCACCAAACGTCGTATCTTATTTAGTATGACAATAACGGTGATACTTTTGGGTATTGGAAAGGAGTATTGAGACGAGGGGTCAAGAGCGGGATTTGCCAGTCCGCGTAGCAGGATAGATACTCTCGGGCCCACTCGGTGAGATCATGTCTAATGAGCTTGCAAGCATGTGACTAGGTCACGGAGACATGAGATCATGAACGAGTAGAAGATAGCGTCGTCGGTAACGAGGTCGGGATTAGGTATGGAGATATCTATGGAACGACACTCGGACGTGCTAAGTATCGCTATGGCAAAAGGTCTAAGACTTCACGTTCAGGTTTGATAGATGAAAGTCATTCGTTATATCTCAGAGATTAATTCAGGGGGTCCAGGCTTACGAGTTAGTCGTTGATCATTGAGGAGTCTTGATCATACCTGATATTTTATCGAACCGCTAGGGTAACACACTTAAGGGGTTTCGACAAGACAACCGGAAAGGAAGGAGATCACCGGGAGCGTCCCGGGAGAGGTCTGATGGAGATCGGGAAGTACCGAAAGAGTTTTCGGAGCTAGGAAATATTATATATATTATGTTTGATATTAATTAGTGTTATTAATATGCAAATATGATTTTATATATTTATTTTCGAATTTATTAAGGCAGATTTCCCTAAATGGGCCTTCCGGACGAAAGAAGGCCCAAGAGGGGAAAATTCCCTAGGGGAATTCGGTGGGGGCCAGGAGGGCCGGCCTTGGTGGGCCACAAGGGGCCCACCAGGGGGCCGGCGCACCTCCCAAGCCGAACCAGGCTATGTGGGGATAGTCCCACATTGCCTGGCTGGCAAGGTTGGTTCCCCTTGGGAGCCTATATAAGAAGGGGCACCCCCAGCCTTTTAATTCACCAATTAATTCCCGATTTCTCTCTCGATCTCGTGGTTCCCAAGTCGGAGCCGCGCCGAGCAAGAGGATCCGGGGATCTCCTCCACCATAGCCCGCTGCCGCGCTGCTGGTGTTCCGGTCCAAGTCTTCCGCTGCTCGTCCTGGACTGGAGCTTCGGAGGCGTCGTCTCCACCGTACGTGTGCGACTCCCTGCGAGGTGCTGCGCTAGCGGTACTCGGAGGCCTGCTTCCTCTACACGACCTTGATGTCGGCTTCGTCGGTCTGCATCGACAACGTTTGTGCGGGAACGTAATCCCCGCTTTCGGTCTACAAGGGTACGTATTCCGATCTCCGTTCGTACTACTATATCTGCATAGAATAGATCTTGGCTTGTTTAAGGATATCGTTGCTAGGAAAATTATTGTTTTCTGCACACGATCCCCTTCACTGGACCCCGTAACACGAGTTTCACGAAATCGTAACAACCTCGTGATTTCGGCCATTTCTGGCCGTTTTCGTGTGCTATAGCACACAATTTTTGTCCAGGGTGGATTTAAACGGTCCGGGACCCCTAACACGAGTTTCACGAAATCGTAAAAAACTCGTGATTTTGGCAATTTCTGGCCGTTTTCGTGGGCTATAGGACACGGTTTTGGGGTCCAGGGTCGTTTTAAACGGTCATGGACCACGTAATGCGAGTTTATAAAATCGTAAAAAACTCGTGATTTCGTCCATTTCTGGCCGTTTTCGTGGGCTATAGCACACGATTTTGGGGTCCAGTGGATTTAAACGGTCGGGACCCCGTAACACGAGTGTCATAAAATCGTTAAAAACTCGTGATTTCCTCCATTTCTGGCCATTTTCGTGGGCTATAGCCCAAGGTTTTTGGGTCCCGGGAGGATTTTGATGCCCCGTGACCCCCGAGACACGACTCTAGCGGCATCGTCAAAACTCATGATTTCGGCAATTTCTGGAAATTTTCGTGGGCTATAGTCCACGGTTTTTGGGTCCGGGGAGGATTTTGATGCCCCGTGACCCCTGAGACACGACTCTAGCGGCATCGTCAAAACTCATGATTTTGGCCATTTCTGGCCGTTTTCGTGGGCTATAGTCCACAGTTTTTGGGTCCCGAGAGGATTTCGATGCCCCGTGACCACCGGTACATGACTCTAGCGGTATCGTCAAACTCATCATTTTGGGAATTTCTGACCATTTTCGTGGGCTATAGTCAATGGTTTTTGGGTCCTGGGAGGATTTCGATGCCCCGTGACGCCCGGTATATGACTCCAGCGGCATCGTCGAAACTCGTGATTTCGGGCATTTCATGCCGATTTCGTGGGCTATAGTCCATGGTTTTTAGGTCCCGGAAGGATTTCGATGTGCCGTGAGCCCTGGTACGTGAGTCTAGCGGCATCCTCAGAACTCCCGATCTCCGCCATTTCTGGTCGTTTTCATGGGCTATAACATACGATTTTTGGGTCTAGGGTGGATATAAACGGTCCGGGACACCGTAACACGAGTTTCACGAAATCCTAAAAAACTCGTGATTTATGGCATTTCTGGCCGTTTTCGTGGGCTATAGCACACGGTTTTGGGGTCCGGGGTCGATTTAAACGGTCCGGGACCTCGTAATGTGAGTTTCATAAAATCGTAAAAAAAACTGGTGATTTCGTCCATTTCTAGCCGTTTTCATGGGCTATAGCACACGGTTTTGGGGTCCAGGGTGGATTTAAACGGTCCGGGACCCCGTAACACGAGTTTCACGAAATCGTAAAAAGCTCGTGATTTCGGCCATCTCTGGCCGTTTTCATGGGCTATAGCACACGATTTTGGGGTCCGGGGAGGATTTAAACGGTCCGGGACCCCTAACACGAGTTTCACGAAATCGTAAAAAACTCGTGATTTCAGCCATTTCTTGCCGTTTTCGTGGGCTATAGGACACGATTTTGGGGTCCAGGGTCGATTTAAACGGTCAGGGAACCCGTAATGCGAGTTTCATAAAATCATTAAAAACTCGTGATTTCGTCCATTTCTGGCCGTTTTCGTGGGCTATAGCACACGATTTTGGGGTCCAGTGGATTTAGACGGTCGGGACCCCGTAACACGAGTGTCATAAAATCGTTAAAAACGCGTGATTTCCTCCATTTCTGGCCATTTTCGTGGGCTATAGTCCAAGGTTTTTGGGTCCCGGGAGGATTTTGATGTCCCGTGACCCTCGAGACACGACTCTAGCGGCATCGTCAAAACTCATGATTTCGGCCATTCCTGGCCATTTTCGTGGGCTATAGTCCAAGGTTTTTGGGTCCGGGGAGGATTTTGATGCCCCGTGACCCCTATGACACGACTCTAGCGGCATCGTCAAAACTCATGATTTCGGCCATTTCTGGCCGTTTTCGTGGGCTATAGTCCACAGTTTTTGGGTCCCGAGAGGATTTCGATGCCCCGTGACCACCGCGACATGACTCTAGCGATATCGTCAAACTCATCATTTTGGGCATTTCTGACCGTTTTCGTGGGCTAGAGTCAATGGTTTTTGGGTCCTGGGAGGATTTCGATGCCCCGTGACCCCCGGTATATGACTCCAGCGGCATCGTCGAAACTCCGTATTTCGGGCATTTCATGCCGATTTCGTGGGCTATAGCACACGGTTTCGGGGTCCAGGGTGGATTTAAACGGTCCGGGACCTCTAACACGAGTTTCACGAAATCGTAAAAAAACTCGTGATTTCGGCCATTTCTGGCCGTTTTCGTTGGCTATAGCACACGGTTTTGGGGTCCGGGGTGGATTTAAATGGTCCGGGACCCCGTAACACGAGTTTCATCAATCCTAAAAAAACTCGTGATTTCTGGCATTTCTGGCGTTTTCGTGAGCTATAGCACACAGTTTTGGGGTTCAGGTGGATTTAAACGGTCCGGAACCCCATAACACGAGTTTCACGAAATCATAAAAAACTCGTAATTTTGGCCATTTCTGGCCTTTTTCGTGGGCTATAGCACACGTTTTGATGTGTGGGGTGGATTGAAACGGTCCGGGACACCGTAACACGAGTTTCATAAAATCTTTAAAACCTCATGATTTCGGGCATTTCTGGCCGTTTTCATGGCCTCTAGCACACGGTTTGGGGTCCAGGGTGGATTTAAACGATCCGGGACCCCGTGACACGAGTTTCACGAAATCGTAAAAACCTCGTGCTTTCGGCCATTTCTGGCCGTTTTCGTGGGCTATAGCACACGGTTTTGGGGTCCAGGGTGGATTTAAACGGTCCGGGAACCCTAACACGAGTTTCACGAAATCGTAAAAAAATCGTGATTTCGGCCAATTCTGGCCGTTTTCGTGGGCTATAGCACACGGTTTTGGGGTCCGGGGTCGATTTAAACGGTCCGGGACGTCGTAATGTGAGTTACATAAAATCGTAAAAAACTCGTGATTTCGTCCATTTCTGGCCGTTTTCGTGGGCTATAACACATGGTTTTGGCGTCCGGGGTGGATTTAAACGGTCCGGGACCCCGTAACACGAGTTTCATCAATCCTAAAAAACTCGTGATTTCTAGCATTTTTGGCGTTTTCGTGGGCTATAGCAAACGGTTTTGGGGTTCGGGTGGATTTAAACGGTCCGGGACCCCGTAACACGAGTTTCACGAAATCATAAAAAACTCGTAATTTTGGCCATTTCTGGCCGTTTTCGTGGGCTATAGCACACGTTTTGGTGTGCAGGGTAGATTTAAACGGTCCGGGACCCCGTAACACCAGTTTCATAAAATCTTCAAAAACTCGTGATTTCGGGCATCTCTGGCCGTTTTCATGGGCTATAGCACACGGTTTGGGGTCCATGGTGGATTTAAATGGTTCGGGGCCCCGTAACACGAGTTTCACGAAATCGTAAAAACCTCGTGATTTCGTCCATTTCTAGCCGTTTCCGTGGGCTATAGCACACGGTTTTGGGGTCCAGGGTGGATTTAAATGGTCCGGGAACCCTAACACGAGTTTCACGATATCGTAAAAAACTCGTGATTCCGGCCATTTCTGGCCGTTTTCGTGGGCTATAGTCACTGGTTTTTGGGTCCTGGGAGGATTTTGATGCCCCGTGACCCCCGGTATATGACTCTAGTGGCATCGTCGAAACTCGTGATTTCGGGCATTTCAGGCCGTTTTCGTGGGTTATAGTCTACGGTTTTTGGGCCCCGGAAGGATTTCGATGCGCCGTGACCCCCGGTAAATGACTCTAGCGGCATCCTCCAAACTCGTGATCTCGGCAATTTCTGGCCGTTTTCGTGAGATATAACACAAAGTTTTGGGGTCCGGAGTGGATTTCAACGGTCCAGGACCTCGAAACACGAGTTTCATAAAATCTTAAAAACCCGTGATTTCAGGCATTTCTTGCCGTTTTCGTGGGCTATAGCACACAGTTTTCGGGGTCCAGGGTGGATTTAAACGGTCCGGGACCCCGTAACACGAGTTTCATAAAATCTTAAAGAACTAGTGATTTCGGGCATTTCTGGCTGTTTTCATGGGCTATAGCACACGGTTTTGGGGTCCAGGGTGGATTTGAACGGTCCGCGACCCCGTAACACGAGTTTCACGAAATCGTAAAAAACTTATGATTTCGGCCATTTCTGGCCGTTTTCGTGGGCTATAGCACACGGTTTTGGGGTCCAGGGTGGATTTAAACGATTCAGGACCCCGTAACACGACTTTCATGAAATCGTAAAAAACTCGTGATTTCGGCCATTTCTGGCCGTTTTCATGGGCTATAGCAAAAGGTTTTGGGGTCCAGGGTGGGTTTAAACGGTTCGGGACCCCGTAACACGAGTTTCACGAAATCGTAAAAACCTCGTGATTTCGGCCATTTCTGGCCGTTTTCGTGGGCTATAGCACACGGTTTTGGGGTCCACGGTGGATTTAAACGGTCCGTGATCCCCGAGACACGACTCTAGCGGCCTCGTCAAAACTCATGATTTCGTCCATTTCTGGCCATTTTCGTGGGCTATAGTTCAAGGATTCTGGGTCCCGAGAGGATTTTGATGCCCCGTGACCCCCGAGAGACGACTCTAGCGGCATCGTCAAAACTCATGATTTCGGTCATTTCTGGCCATTTTCGTGGGCCATAGTCACTGCTTTTTGGGTCTTGGGGAAGACTTCGATGCCCCGTGACCCCCAGTATATGACTCTAGCGGCATCGTCGAAACTCGTGATTTCGGGCATTTCATGCTGTTTTCGTGGGCTACAGTCCATGGTTTTTGAGTCCCGGAAGGATTTCAATGCGTCATGACCCTTCGTACATGACTCTACCGGCATCCTCCAAACTCGTGTTCTCGGCCATTTCTGGCCGTTTTCGTGGGCTATAACACACGGTTTTGGGGTCCGAGGTGGATTCAAACGGTCTGGGACCCCGTAACACGAGTTTCATAAAATCTTAAGAAACTCGTGATTTCGGTCATTTCTGGCCGTTTTCGTGGGCTATTGCACACGGTTTTGGGGTCCAGGTGGATTTAAACGGTCCGGGACCCCGTAACACAAGTTTCACGAAATCGTAGAAAACTCGTAATTACGGCCATTTATGGCCGTTTTCGTGGGCTATAGCACACGGTTTCGGGGTCCAGGGTGGATTTAAACGGTCCGGGACCCCTAACACGAGTTTCACGAAATCGTAAAAAAACTCGTGATTTCGGCCATTTCTGGCCGTTTTCGTTGGCTATAGCACACGGTTTTGGGGTCCGGGGTGGATTTAAACGGTCCGGGACCCCGTATCACGAGTTTCATCAATCCTAAAAAAAACTCGTGATTTCTGGCATTTCTGGCGTTTTCGTGAGCTATAGCACACAGTTTTGGGGTTCACGGGTGGATTAAAACGGTCCGGGACCCCGTAACACGAGTTTCACGAAATCATAAAAAACTCGTAATTTTGGCCATTTCTGGTCGTTTTCGTGGGCTATAGCAAACATTTTGGTGTGCAGGGTAGATTTAAACGGTCCGGGACCCCGTAACACCAGTTTCATAAAATCTTCAAAAACTCGTGATTTCGGGCATCTCTGGCCGTTTTCATGGGCTATAGCACACGGTTTGGGGTCCATGGTGGATTTAAACGGTTCGGGACCCCGTGACACGAGTTTCACGAAATCGTAAAAACCTCGTGCTTCGGCCATTTCTGGCCGTTTTCGTGGGCTATAGCACACGGTTTTGGGGAACAGGGTGGATTTAAACGGTCCGGGAACCCTAACACGAGTTTCACGAAATCGTAAAAAAATCGTGATTTCGGCCAATTCTGGCCGTTTTCGTGGGCTATAGCACACGGTTTTGGGGTCCGGGGTCGATTTAAACGGTCCGGGACCTCGTAATGTGAGTTACATAAAATCGTAAAAAACTCGTGATTTCGTCCATTTCTGGCCATTTTCGTGGGCTATAACACATGGTTTTGGCGTCCGGGGTGGATTTAAACGGTCCGGGACCCCGTAACACGAGTTTCATCAATCCTAAAAAACTCGTGATTTCTAGCATTTTTGGCGTTTTCGTGGGCTATAGCAAACGGTTTTGGGTTTCGGGTGGATTAAAACGGTCCGGGACCCCGTAACACGAGTTTCACGAAATCATAAAAAACTCGTAATTTTGGCCATTTCTGGCCGTTTTCGTGGGCTATAGCACACGTTTTGGTGTGCAGGGTAGATTTAAACGGTCCGGGACCCCGTAACACCAGTTTCATAAAATCTTCAAAAACTCGTGATTTCGGGCATCTCTGGCCGTTTTCATGGGCTATAGCACACGGTTTGGGGTCCATGGTGGATTTAAACGGTTCGGGACCCCGTGACACGAGTTTCACGAAATCGTAAAAACCTCGTGCTTCGGCCATTTCTGGCCGTTTTCGTGGGCTATAGCACACGGTTTTGGGGAACAGGGTGGATTTAAACGGTCCGGGAACCCTAACACGAGTTTCACGAAATCGTAAAAACTCGTGATTTCGGCCGTTTCTGGCTGTTTTCGTGGGCTATAGCACGCGGTTTTGGGGTCCGGGGTTTATTTAAACGGTCCGGGACCTCATAATGTGAGTTTCATAAAATCGTAAAAAACTCGTGATTTCGTCCATTTCTGGCCGTTTTCGTGGGCTATAGTTCAAGGTTTTTGGGTCCCGGGAGGATTTTGATGCCCTGTTACCCCCGAGACACGACTCTAGCGGCATTGTCAAAACTCATGATGTCGGCCATTTCTGGCCGTTTTCGTGGGCTATAGTCCACTGTTTTTGGGTCCCGCGAGGACTTCGATGCCCCGTGACCCCCGGTACATGACTCTAGCGGTATCGTCAAAACTCGTCATTTTGGGCATTTCTGACCATTTTCGTGGGCTATAGTCACTGGTTTTTGGCTCCTGGGAGGATTTCGATGCCACGTGACCCCCGGTATATGATTTCGGGCATTTCAGTCCGTTTTCGTGGGCTATAGTACATGGTTTTTGGGTCCCGGAAGGATTTCAATGCGCCGTGACCCCCGGTACATGACTCTAGCGGCATCCTCCAAACTCGTGATCTCGGCAATTTCTGGCCATTTTCGTGGGCTATAACACACAGTTTTGGGCTCCGGAGTGGATTTAAAAGGTCCAGGGCCCCAAAACAGGAGTTTTATAAAATCTTAAAAACCCGTGATTTCAGGCATTTCTAGCCGTTTTCAAGGGCTATAGCGCACGATTTTGGGGTCCAGGGTGGATTTAAATGGTCCAAAACCCCGTAACACGAGTTTCACGAAATCGTAAAAACCTCGTGATTTCGGCCATTTCTGGCCGTTTTCATGGCCTCTAGCACACGGTTTGGGGTCCAGGGTGGATTTAAACGATCCGGGACCCCGTGACACGAGTTTCACGAAATCGTAAAAACCTCGTGCTTTCGGCCATTTCTGGCCGTTTTCGTGGGCTATAGCACACGGTTTTGGGGTCCAGGGTGGATTTAAACGGTCCGGGAACCCTAACACGAGTTTCACGAAATCGTAAAAAAATCGTGATTTCGGCCATTTCTGGCCGTTTTCGTGGGCTATAGCACACGGTTTTGGGGTCCGGGATCGATTTAAACGGTCCGGGACCCCGTAACACGAGTTTCATAAAATCGTAAAAAACTCGTGATTTCATCCATTTCTGGCCGTTTTCGTGGGCTATAGTACACGGTTTTGGGGTCCAGGGTGGATTTGAACAGTCCGGGACCCCGTAAAACGAGTTTCATGACATCGTAAAAAACTCGTGATTTCGTCCATTTCTGGCAATTTCCGTGGGCTATAGTCCAAGGTTTTTGGGTCCCGGGAGGATTTTGATGCGCCGTGACCCCCGAGACACGAGTCTAGCGGCATCGTCAAAACTCATGATTTTGGTCATTTCTGGCCATTTCGTGGGCTATAGTCTAAGATTTTTGGGTCCTGGGAGGATTTTGATGCCCCGTGACCCCCGAGGCACGACTCTAGCGGCATCGTCAAAACTCATGATTTCGTCCATTTCTGGCCGTTTTCGTGGGCTATAGTCCACGGTTTTTGGGTCCTAGAAGGATTTCGATGCGCCGTGACCCCCGCTACATGACTCTAGCGGCATCCTCATAACTCGTGATCTCCGCCATTTATGGCCGTTTTCGTGGGCTATAACACACGGTTTTGGGGTCCGGGGTGGATTTAAACGGTCCGGGACCCCGTAACACGAGTTTCACGAAATACTAAAAAACTTGTGATTTCTGGCATTTCTGGTCATTTTCGTGGGCTATAGCACACAGTTTAGGCGTCCAGGTGGATTTAAACGGTCCGGGGCCCCGTAACACGAGTTTCACGAAATCATAAGAAATTCGTAATTTCGGCCATTTCTGGCCGTTTTCGTGGGCTATATCACACGTTTTGGTGTGCGGGGTGGATTTAAACGGTCCGGAACCCCGTAACACGAGTTTCATAAAATCTTTAAAAACTCGTGATTTCGGGCATTTCTGGCCATTTTCATGGGCTATAGCACACGGTTTTGGGGTCCAGGGTGGATTTAAACGGTCCGGGACCCCGTAACACGAGTTTCACGAAATCGTAAAAACCTCGTGATTTCGTCCATTTCTAGCCGTTTCCGTGGGCTATAGCACACGGTTTTGGGGTCCAGGGTGGATTTAAATGGTCCGGGAACCCTAACACGAGTTTCACGATATCGTAAAAAACTCGTGATTCCGGCCATTTCTGGCCGTTTTCGTGGGCTATAGTCACTGGATTTTGGGTCCTGGGAGGATTTTGATGCCCCGTGACCCCCGGTATATGACTCTAGCGGCATCGTCGAAACTCGTGATTTCGGGCATTTCAGGCCGTTTCCGTGGGTTATAGTCCACGGTTTTTGGGTCCCGGAAGGATTTCTATGCGTCGTGACCCCCGGTAAATGACTCTAGCGGCATCCTCCAAACTCGTGATCTCGGCAATTTCTGGCCCTTTTCGTGAGCTATAACACACAGTTTTGGGGTCCGGAGTGGATTTCAACGGTCCAGGACCTCGAAACACGAGTTTCATAAAATCTTAAAAACCCGTCATTTCAGGCATTTCTTGTCGTTTTCGTGGGCTATAGCACACAATTTTGGGGTCCAGGTGGATTTAAACGGTCGGGGACCCCGTAACACGAATTTCACAAAATCGTAAAAAACTCGTATTTTCAGCCATTTCTAGCCGTTTTCGTGGGCTATAGCACATAATTTTCGGGGTCCAGGGTGGATTTAAACGGTCCGGGACCCCGTAACACGAGTTTCATAAAATCTTAAAGAACTAGTGATTTCGGGCATTTCTGGCTGTTTTCATGGGCTATAGCACACGGTTTTGGGGTCCAGGGTGGATTTAAACGGTCCGGGAATCCGTAACACGAGTTTCACGAAATCGTAAAAAACTTATGATTTCGGCCATTTCTGGCCGTTTTCGTGGGCTATAGCACACGGTTTTGGGGTCCAGGGTGGATTTAAACGATTCGGGACCCCGTAACACGACTTTCATGAAATCGTAAAAAACTCGTGATTTCGGCCATTTCTGGCCGTTTTCATGGGCTATAGCAAAAGTTTTTGGGGTCCAGGGTGGATTTAAACGATTCGGGATCCCGTAACACGAGTTTCACGAAATCGTAAAAACATCGTGATTTCCGCCATTTTTGGCCGTTTTCATGGGCTATAGCACACGGTTTTGGGGTCCAGGGTGGATTTAAACGGTGCGTGATCCCCGAGACACGACTCTAGCGGCATCGTCAAAACTCATGATTTCGTCCATTTCTGGCCATTTTCGTGGGCTATAGTTCAAGGATTCTGGGTCCCAAGAGGATTTTGATGCCCCGTGACCCCCGAGACACGACTCTAGCGGCATCGTCAAAACTCATGATTTCGGTCATTTCTGGCCATTTTCGTGGGCCATAGTCACTGCTTTTTGGGTCTTGGGGAAGATTTCGATGCCCCGTGACCCCCAGTATATGACTCTAGCGGAATCGTCGAAACTCGTGATTTCGGGCATTTCATGCTGTTTTCGTGGGCTACAGTCCACGGTTTTTGAGTCCCGGAAGGATTTCAATGCGTCATGACCCTTCGTACATGACTCTACTGGCATCCTCCAAACTCGTGTTCTAGGCCATTTCTGGCCGTTTTCGTGGGCTATAACACACGGTTTTGGGGTCCGAGGTGGATTCAAACGGTCCGGGACCCCGTATCACGAGTTTCATAAAATCTTAAGAAACTCGTGATTTCGGTCATTTCTGGCCGTTTTCGTGGGCTATTGCACACGGTTTTGGCGTCCAGGTGGATTTAAACAATCCGGGACCCCGTAACACAAGTCTCACGAAATCGTAGAAACTCGTAATTACGGCCATTTATGGCCGTTTTCGTGGGCTATAGCACACGGTTTTGGGGTCCAGGGTGGATTTAAACGGTCCGGGACCCCTAACACGAGTTTCACGAAATCGTAAAAAAACTCGTGATTTCGGCCATTTCTGGCCGTTTTCGTTGGCTATAGCACACGGTTTTGGGGTCCGGGGTCGATTTAAACGGTCCGGGACCCCGTAATGTGAGTTTCATAAAATCGTGAAAAACTCGTGATTTCGTCCATTTCTGGCCGTTTTCGTGGGCTATAGCCCACGGTTTTGGGGTCCAGGGTGGATTTAAACGGTCCGGGACCCCGTAACACGAGTTTCACGAAATCGTAAAAACCTCGTGATTTCGTCCATTTCTAGCCGTTTCCGTGAGCTATAGCACACGGTTTTGGGGTCCAGGGTGGATTTAAACGGTCCGGAAACCCTAACACGAGTTTCACGAAATCGTAAAAAACTCGTGATTCCGGCCATTTCTGGCCGTTTTCGTGGGCTATAGTCACTGGTTTTTGGGTCCTGGGAGGATTTCGATGCCCCGTGACCCCCGGTATATGACTCTAGCGGCATCGTCGAAACTCGTGATTTCGGGCATTTCAGGCCGTTTTCGTGGGTTATAGTCGACGGTTTTTGGGTCCCGGAAGGATTTCGATGCGCCGTGACCCCCGGTACATGACTCTAGCGGCATCCTCCAAACTCGTGATCTCGGCAATTTCTGGCCGTTTTCGTGGGATATAACACACAGTTTTGGGGTCCGGAGTGGATTTCAACGGTCCAGGACCTCGAAACACGAGTTTCATAAAATCTTAAAAACCCGTGATTTCAGGCATTTCTTGCCGTTTTCGTGGGCTATAGCACACAGTTTTGGGATCCAGGTGGATTTAAACGGTCCGGGACCCCGTAACACTAATTTCACAAAATCGTAAAAAACTCGTATTTTCGGCCATTTCTGGCCGTTTCGTGGGCTATAGCACACAGTTTTCGGGGTCCAGGGTGGATTTAAACGGTCCGGGACCCCGTAACACGAGTTTCATAAAATCTTAAAGAACTAGTGATTTCGGCAATTTCCGGCCGTTTTCATGGGCTATAGCACACGGTTTTGGGTCCAGTGTGGATTTAAACGGTCCGGGACCCCGTAACACGAGTTTCACGAAATCGTAAAATACTTATGATTTCGGCCATTTCTGGCCGTTTTCGTGGGCTATAGCACACGGTTTTGGGGTCCGGGTGGATTTAAACGGTCCAGGACCCCGTAACGCGTGTTTCATAAAATCGTAAAAAACTCGTGATTTCGTCCATTTCTGGTCGTTTTCGTGGGCTATAGTCCAAGGTTTTGGCTCCGGGGAGGATTTTGATGCCCCGTGACCCACGAGACACGACTCTAGCGGCATCGTCAAAACTCATGATTTCGGCCATTTATGTCCGTTTTCGTGGGCTATAGTCCACTGTTTTTGGGTCCTGGTAAGATTTCGATGCCCCGTGACCCCCGGTACATGACTCTAGCGGTATCGTCGAAACTCGTTATTTCGAGCATTTTTTACCGTTTCCGTGGGCCATAGTCACTGCTTTTTGGGTCTTGGGGAAGATTTCGATGCCCCGTGACCCCCGGTATATGACTCTGGCGGCATCGTCGAAACTCGTGATTTCGGGCATTTCATGTTGTTTTCGTGGGCTATAGTCCACGGTTTTTGGGTCCCGGAAGGATTTCAATGCATCGTGACCCTTCATACATGACTCTACCGGCATCCTCCAAACTCGTGTTCTCGGTCATTTCTGGTCGTTTTCGTGGGCTATAACACACGATTTTGGGGTCCGAGGTGGATTCAAACGGTCCGGGACCCCCGTAACACGAGTTTCATAAAATCTTAAGAAATTCGTGATTTCGGGCATTTCTGGCCGTTTTCGTGGGCTATTGCACACGGTTTTGGGGTCTAGGTGGATTTAAACGGTCTGGGACCCCGTAACACAAGTTTCACGAAATCGTAGAAAACTCGTAATTTCGGCCATTTCTGGCCGTTTTCGTGGGCTATAGCACACGGTTTTGGGGTCCCGGGAGGATTTTGAAGCCCCGTGACCCCCGAGACACGACTATAGCGGCATCGTCAAAACTCATGATTTTGGCCATTTCAGGCCGTTTTCGTGGGCCATAGTCACTGCTTTTTGGGTCTTGGGGAAGATTTCGATGCCCCGTGACCCCCGGTACATGACTCTAGCGGTATCGTCAAAACTCATCATTTCGGGCATTTCTGACCGTTTTCGTGTGCTATAGTCACTGTTCTGGGTCCCGGGAGGATTTCGATGCCCCATGACCCCCAATACATGGCTCTAGTCGTCAAAACTCGTCATTTCGGGCATTTCTGACCGTTTTCGTGGGCTATAGGCACTGGTTTTTGGGTCCTGGGAGGATTTTGATGCCCCATGACCCCTGGTATATGACTCTAGCGGCATCGTCAAAACTCGTGATTTCGGACATTTCTGACTGTTTTTTTGGGTCTTGGGAGGATTTCGATGCGCCGTGACCCCCGGTACATGACTCTAGTGGCATCCTCCAAACTCGTGATCTAGGCCATTTCTGGCCGTTTTCGTGGGCTATAACACACGGTTTTGGTGTCCGGGGTGGATTTAAAAAGTCTAGGACCCCGTAACACGAGTTTCATAAAATATTAAAAAACTCGTAATTTCGGGCATTTCTGGCCGTTTTCATGGGCTATAGCACACGGTTTTGGGGTCCAGGGTGGATTTAAACGGTCCGGGACCCTGTAACACGAGTTTCACAAAATCATAAAATCGTAAAATCGTCCGGTTTTGGGGTCCAGGGTGGATTTCTGGCCGTTTGCGTATGTCCGGGTATATTTAAACCGTTCGGGACCCGAAACCGCGAATTTCATAAAATCGTAAAAAACTCATGATTTCGGCCATTTATGGCCGTTTTCGTGGGCTATATCCACGGTTTTTGGGTACCGGGAGGATTTCGATGCTCCGTGACCCTCGGTACATGACTCTAGTGGTATCGTCAAAACTCGTCATTTCGGCCATTTCTGACCGTTTTCGTGGGCTATAGTCACTGGTTTTTGGTTCCTAGGATGATTTCGATGCCCCGTGACTCCCAATGCAGGATTCTGCAGCAGCTCCACCGGTCCAACCACATCTGAACGGCCATCTCCATCAAGCTACACTACTCGCCCTGGACGCTCTCCTCCGCATTCATGCCGGTGCTGGCGTGATGCAATCTCCGTACATCTCGCCTGGACTCCTCGACCCGCCGCCGGTGGTGCAGCGGTAGCTGTGTGAAGAAAGGAAGGCCTCAAGCAGTCAAGCATCACCACGAGAAGGCGTCAGTGCCTTGCTCCAATGGGTCCTAGTCGAAGTACACCAACCTGCCGAGCACATTCAGCAGGCTAACCTATCCTCCGCACGCGGCCGTATGGCTCCAGTGAAGGTGGTCCAAGTCGACAGTGCACGAAGGCGACGTGATTTTTTGGTGGCACGAGGTCCTCACTCTCTCGTTAGCCACCCCTGCAAGCGCCCATGTCTGCCAGCGTAGCTTAGCCGCGCCATCGCTGGAGCTGTCCTGAGACCTTCCGAGCACCCCCATCCGCTCTACCTTGATCCCCTCATCCTCTGGGCGCAAGGAATCGAACCGGGGCCACCAAAATCGACGCAGCCACAAAATGATTAGAAGACGACCAACGAGCTGAGTTGTAAATTGCGTGCCGACCTAGGCAATGATGATGAGGACATCGAGATTCATCAGATTGGATGAGGCCTCCATGAACCAGATCCCTTCCCCCGCGACGGTGCGCAGCAGACGGCAACGCCGACCCATTTTGCGGAATCCCTTCTCGGGCGCGGTGTGTTTGCCGCGGGAAGCCGAGAACGGAGGAGCGCGGAGGGCGAAAGGCTGGCGGCGGGAGTTGGGGACTCGTTCCTGAGCCTTCGTTCGGTGCTTTTTTTTGTGCGAACCATTGCTTTTTGTTGGTGGTGGCAGTATATGTAATTTCTATAAAAACCTAGGGTAAATAGGTAAATTTGGGGGTGACGAAAAAATTGGCAGAAGCCTTCTGATTTTATTATTAGGTATTGATTTTGTGCAACTCGTGTGATGGGTCCGGACCGTGTAAATCGAACCTAGACCTAGAAATTGTGTGCTATTGCCTAGGAAAATAGCCAAAAATTTCCGAAATCACGAGTTTGTTAACGATTTCGTGAAACTCGTGTGACGGTCCGGACCGTGTAAATCGATCCCGACCCAAAAATTGTGTGTTATATCCCACGAAAACAGCCAAAATTTTCCGAAATCGCGAGATATTTTATGATTTCGTGAAACTCGTGTGTCGGCGTCCCAAACCGTTTAAATCCACCCAGACCTCAAAACGGGGTGCTACAACCCACAAAAACGATCAAACTGCCCGAAATCATGAGTTTTTTAGGATTTTTGTCAAACTCGTGTTACGAGTCTTAAACCATTTAAAATCTTGGACCCCAAAATTGTGTCCTATAGCCCATGAAAACGGCTAGAAATGCACGAAATAACAAGTTTTTTATGATTTTATGAAACTTGTGTGATGGCGTCGTGAGCAGTTTAAATCCACCCGGACACCAAAACGGTGAGCTATAATCCATGAGAACGGACAAAAATGGCCGAAATTTTGAGTTTTTTAGGATTTTTGGTAAACTCGTGTTACGAGTCTCGGACCATTAAAATCACCCCGGACCCCAAAACTATGTGGTATAACCCAAAAATAGCCAGAAATTCCCGAAATCACGATTTTGTTACGATTTCGTGAAACTCATGTGACGGGTCCCGAAGCCTTCAAATCCACCCCGGACCACAAAATTATGTGCTATAGTCCACGAAAACGGTTAGAAATTTCCGAAATCATATTTTTTTACAATTTCGTGCAACTCGTGTGATGATGTCCCGGACTGTTTAAATCCACCCCGGTGTGCTATAGCGCACTAAAACGGCCATAAATGCCTGAAATCACGAATCTTTTACTATTTCGTGAAACTCGTGTGACGGTGTCCCGGACTGTATAAATCCATTTGGATCCCGAAACACGAAAATGGCCAAACATTCCCGAAATCATGAGCTTTTTGCAATTTTGTGAAACTCGCGTGACAGCGTCCCGGACCGTTTAAATCCACCCGGAACCTAAAAGTGGGTGCCATAGCGCACGAAAACGGGCAAAAATGTCCGAAATCACGAGTTTTTAGGATTTTCGGGAAACACGTGTTACGAGTCTCGGACCATTTAAAACCACACCGGACCCCAAAATTGTGTGATATAGCTCGCGAAAATGGCACGAAATGCCTGAAATCACAAGTTTTTTGCCTTTTCGTGCAACTCGTGTGACGGGGTCCCGGAGCCTTAAAATCCACCCCGAACCACAAACCTCTATGCTATAGGTCTTGAAAACGACCAGAAATTACCGAAATCACAATTCTCAAAAACGTGCAGTAGAAGTTTAACTTACAAGATGAAGTTAAGAAGCTGCAAATTGATCTTAGAAATTCCCAAGCAGAGGTGGTAAAAAAAGTAGGGAGAAGCATGTCATTCTAGCTCACAAGGCCAAGGCTGAACAACCTCTGATGGAAGCCAGGGCTGAGTTAGAGCAGAAGAGGATCACTGATGCTACAACATGTAAGATGCACAAATGGTTAGTGATGAAGGCAGAAAAGGAGAGGGATCAGTTGAAGGAAGATAAAAGGAAGCTGGAATTTGCCGTTCAATCCCTCCCCTTCTTTTTTCACATAATAAAATGAATCGCAGAGGCCATATCCTTCCTTCTCAATCAGTCCCAATAGATTGAGAAACCTAATATCAGAACAACGCATTTTTTATTGCACAAACTTTACACCGTCGAACTGAATGAAAAGATCCCACATTTCTGAATATTGCCTAAATTGAAAATTAAATTAAGTGGTTCAGTTCGAGATACTAAACCACACTTCAAATTAGCTAAACTGGGATACGAGATGTGAGATTGCATACCCGTAGTCGGGAAGGTAGTGGCTCAGCGGATCCCCGACCTCCGCCACCGACAACATCTCCATGGACTCGCGGTCGCGCTCCGTTTCCAGATCGATGAACATGCCCGGCGGCAATCCGCCTCTGCCGCGCCTAGCTCCGGCGACACCTCCGGCGCAAGACCCGGCTCCGCCGCCGCGGCCTCGTACAGTCGCCATTTCTGTCACGGGAGGAAAACGGACGAGCTCTCTCTATCCAGTGCGCCAGCCAACCCTAACAAATAGATGTAACGGGATTCCGTAACGACTGGCCACGAAGCGGGTCAGGCTCGTCAGAACTAGCGTCAAACTCCTAAACACGCGAGATCAGTGCCCCAATGTCGATAGTTATGTGTCAAATGTCCCTAAGTTGGTAGCTCCGCGTCAACTCAGCTCCAAATCTAATAGCTATCTGTCATTTCCTCCTGCGATGGATTGTAGTTGCCGGCTTCGTTCACCATGACGGCGCCCTGCAGCTAGCCAGCTAGAGACAGAGAAGACGTCATGCGGAAGAAACTTTGACGAACACACATTTCGGCAATTGTTGGATTTACCCCGATCTTCCGACACCTCGGCGTGTACTGTCCGACGAGGTATGTACATCAGGCTGGCTCGATGCGAAGTCGCCGAAGGATTTCCACGTCCATAGCTAGCTCACCTACGGACCAGGGGCTAGGGGCTAGCTACACGCGCCTAATTGAACGGGACTCATAGAACCTGCCGTGGATTGCAAAAGGCTGGATTAGTAGTCCTATTCTAACAGCGGACAGAGGCAAATCTCACGCACAAGAAGCAATTTGGGCAGTGTTGTGAGATCGGTGACTTGCTTCTCGGTATGCGGATGCTCTTCTTTGCGGGGCAGGGGTGGGGGCGCCGCGTTGAGATTGAAGACGTCACTAGCAGCAGCCGAATTCCTCGGCGACTCCTCCGACAGCAGCGACTCCCTGCACTGCACTAGCCTCTTGGATAGCATGTCCAAGGCGGCACCTGCGTTGGAGCAACGTATACAGCCAAACTCGAGGAGCATGGCGGCGGCAGGGAAAAATGAGAGCATGTGCCCTCCATTTGGTCAACGGAGGACGGTTTCTTTGGGATAAACGAGTTGAGGCTTTCTTTGTAAAATGAGATATTGTGTAAGGCAGAAAGCGGGCATGTAAATGTATAATCAATTCCATTGGACTTAACGTAAGCCATATGATTTACATCGGTCGGCCGGAAACAAAAGGGATGCAGGGATACACGGTAAGACGGGATGCATAGGATATATATGACCGCACATACATAATAACACCCAATTTTATTCCTTCCTTAACTTAGGTGCATGCTAAGTAACGAGGGATCTTCTCTTGTAAGTAACCATCACTTTTCCTCGAGCCCCTGGCAATATCCTCTCATGCTCCTGCTCGGGGAATGGAGATATCAACTTGAGCTCAAAGTTCCTCAGCAAATAGCTCCATATCACCTTGATTTGTATGAAGGCATAATCCTCTCCCAAGCAAGAATACCTCCCGGCACCAAATGATAAGTCTGATAACTTGTCGCGCGCTTTATCATCCTGTCTTCCAGGACCAAACCTGTTGGGGTCATACATATTAGGGTTCCTATGGATATAAGGCAGCCTGTTTGTCTCCGCAATGGAGCACGCCAAGACGTGCCCTTTGGGGATCTCATAATCCGTGCCGTCTCTAGTTTTGACGGTGAAACTTGTGAGTGATTGTCGGACTAGTAATGGCGTCGGAGAGTATAGCCTCAGTGCTTCTCTGATGCAGCAATGCAAGGTACCCATCTTTGACAAGTTGGTGTAGTCTATGGATTCCCCGTTTTGCTCAATGATTTGCTTCTGTTCTTCCACTACAGCTGCCAGGTGCTTTTCATGGGTCAGCAGGCAAGCTCCAGTCCAAGTGCTGGTGGTCAAGCTTGTGTGCTGCCCGGCGAACAAGATCCCGACCAGTAGCCCGACGATCTCGCTCTCGGTCATGGATCTTCCATCGTTGTATTTTGCGTTGATGAAGCTTTGTAGCACGTCGCCTTCTCCTTCGTCGCCATCGTCCCGGGCTTGGGCTGAGCTAATCTTACTCCTGCGTGCTCTGACTATGTCTCCGAGTATTTCTCCTAGTCTTGCACGTGCTTCATCACGTCGGCGGTGCGACTGGATTGGGAGGTGCGGGAAGAAGAAGTTAATTATCAGGAAGCTGTTTTCCAATATTTCATGGAGGAGTGTGGAGACTTCTCTCAAGTTGTTATCTTTGATCTCATTTCCTAGTAAGAATCTGTTTGAGATCAGCACGATCAGCTCCCCCAGCTCATGCTTTAGATCAACCGTGCCATGTTGTTCCCATTTTGCAAAGTAGCCCTACATGCAAAAATATATATATGTGTAATCAACAACACCAACAACCTATGACAATAAAGTGGTGGGCCGTGGTAAATTAATAGAGCATATCAATCCAAATGGAGAAGCTTTCTATCAATAATCCCGTGTTGCGTGTATATATATATTTGCATATATTTGCTAACAGTTGTTTAGGTCACATATATATGTTTCTCAATAATTGTTGCACTGTACCTATGAGTTTTTCTTATAGTATCAGAAAATATCCAGAGAGCTTGTGGGTGTGTAGGTGCATTCGTGCTCAACTGCTATTTTCTGGAGAAAAGAAGAATTACCTCCAGTTCACGAACCATGAGATGTGCATCTCTTTGGAACCTGGCCGGCTTTATCGCCTTGATGCAAAATCGGATCTGCTCAGTCCTAATACTCATGTCCACGCCGAAGAGAACTCCTGCACCGAGGACGGGCTTGATGATCGTTGCCGTATCACCGAAGTCGATCTCTGACGGCGGCGCCCTGAAGAAATGAGATGTGACCTCCGTCCCAATTAAGAATGTCACCTTCAAAATAGATGAGATATGTGAATATTTATGGATTATTTTTTAAACAAGGCACTTGCCCATTTTCGTTGATTAAGAAGAAGAGAGATGGCCAGTTGATTAACGCAAAACTGGCCTATATATAACCGTGTGAGTAAAAGGGATTAGTTAAGCTCACCTTCTTCAGCCCTAAAAGGTTCACTGTGAACACGCTACCCATCTTCATGTGCAGGTCGTGGATCGCAGCATGTAAACCCTTCTTGGGAGTCACAAGTGTGAGCAGAGCTGCCAATAGAGGAGCTCCACTCACCACAGGTGGCGGCCGTGCGGTAGCTCTATATTCTTTGCCATGAACGCTTCTGATTCTTGCAATGAACTTGGAGATGATTGTGGTGAAAAACAGAGCTGTTACCGCTGCCGTGTAGATTGTGATCCATTCCATTTCGTACTAACCAAGAAAAAGTGTTAGTTAATAGTGAGTATAATATCTGTTATAGATAAAAGCATGAAAAATTATAGATAAATAAGATATTTGCTAGAACGTCTGCTTGCAACATCTGCTACAAGAGGCCGCCAGTCGCCACACAATGAACCTTTGCTTGCAAAATGTCCTTCACCACACACTGTGGTGCCAAATGTTGCCAATGGCGGGCATACCACCTTGGCTACCTGCCGGAGCAGGGCCAAACTCTGTCATCATGGCTGACAGAAACCTCACTCCTAACTAAAAAGCATAGGAGGAAGGACCGGACGGCCCTCACAAGTTGGTGTGATGGGACGTCTAGAATGAGCGAAACGCCCGGATTTTCCATCGACAAGCCAATGTTTGGAGAACGGCCGGCAGACCGCGAGCATGAAACCTTCTGTTGTGAGCTTGTGACCCAGGGAACCAGACTAGAGCGCCATCCAGCTCTTCAGCTGATGCTTGGAACACTATCGGATTTTTTATAATTTAGTTTCACTTCCTCTTTGTTTATTATTTTTCAATTTTTTGAGTCCTTGTACTCTTTCTCCTAATACTATCAATGAAATTGCGGCCTTGACCGTGATTTTAGTCAAAAATTCTCACGAAATGTAATAACATCCGTCCATTGATTTGGTGGGCCCACTTTTATAAAGTATATAGGTCCACAATTATATATTAAGATTATGTTGAACATGTCTTTGTATATATACTGGAAACATGGTTTCCAAGGATGAAAAAAAGGTTTCAAGAATATATATGAAAACCTGCCACTAATTTGTAAGTTTGAGCATCATGCATTGACATACTAAGAGAAAATATATGAAAGCCATAATGCCTCCGTTTCGGAATAGGTGATGTACTAAAAGGTGTATAGCTTCTCTAAAGTGGTAAACAATTATGGTGCGGGGAGAAATGTCAAAAATTGTTTTACAACCAATCTTAAAATCATATTTGGGCAACATAATGACTATCATTGTATGTTAGAGAATGTATCCATGTTTATTTTATAAATTAATGGGTGGAAAATAAGACGAACATAATATGTGTATCATGTCTCACTGTTTAGTTGGCATGGACATATGATGCCATTGATTAGTTTTATGTATTATCACATTATTAAGAAGTTAATTTTCTATCCAAGTAAAGATCATCTAAATGAGATGGATCTATAAGCACTCGAACAAACAGATTTGTTAGATTTTTTCGTATGTTTTCAAGTAGGCTATTTCTATAGGAATTTATGTACAAATATATAGAACACACATTTATTATATATTATCACATGTACACGTGACAAACTAGAAAAGAAAAAAAAGGAAAATCGAGCTATAGAATTTCTAGATAGAGGTATCAAGATATTTTAGTAACAAAACATTATCCAGCCTCTAACTTAATAGTTATGTATAAAAATCATTCACTCGTTGATTTGATCCAACTTACTGGTCTACTACCTCTACTTAAACTGTTCTCACGCCAACGCTTGAACTAACCTGATCCTTAATCAACAATAACCCGAATTCATAGGTATAAATCTAACAGGGAAAGGTGGCAAGTGCGCTATAACTCCATGCATTGTGGTGGCATAACATAGAACCTATGGGTTACCACACATTCATTAATACACTGTTTTGCTAATCATATAATAACCAATATAACGTAAAATCAAAGATGTTAGAGAAGTTGTCGTCACATGTTATATATATTTTTAGAAAATCATTTGCCTAAATTGGATATGATACGTATGAAGTGTAAATGTATTTCACAAAATGCTTCCTAGACATGAAAGATGACGCCCTCACACTTGTGAGGGTCATTACGCTAGTTATGGAAAATAAAATGTGCCAGCTAGAGAGAAAGAGCACGAGAGCTTACTCTTTGTTTCTGCTTGTACACCTATTCTTTGCCCAGGCTCTAACAGTGAGCCACAACTTTTGCAAGGATTGTGCAACAAGACATTCCTTTTATAGATGCATATATACAGCCGTATATCCTGACAACTAAGTGTACGGCTTTGTTCCTTCCACGCTACAGTCCCCCTTCAGACTGATGATCAGGTCTGGACTAGTAGGAACAATGAAGAAAAAGAAAGTCATGTGTGGACTAGTTTAGTCCTAATTAGTAGGCCGTCGGTGGAATTTGAAGTCCCTCTCTACCGGTTTTTTGTGTGTCCCAGTTATAGCCACATAGACCACTTCCTAAATTTTAATAATCGTTAAGAAATCACGTGCTAAACGTGCCAGAGGAAAAGATGTTGGTTGTTTTTTTGTGGCTCAGTTATAGCCACAGGTCACACATAAGATTTGAAGGTGGTGGTTCCCCATCAACATCTTGCGCCAGCCGCCCGCTTCGAGCTAGCCATGCGATTTCCATAATTGGAAATTTATTCGGTCTCCCTCACTCCATGCATGGGGATGGGGTACCTACCCGTCCAATCTAGAGCCGACATGTTAATTACATGCATGAAGCAGGTATTAATTAAGCTGGATGGCTAACTTGAGTATTGCGTTGTGGCCGCATGCATTTTTTTTCAGGTATATCAAAGGTCACAAAGGTTACCAAATATTGAAAGAATAATATCGGAAAATGAGGTGCCATGAGAAGATCCTAAGAGTAGGAGAGAACAGCACACCTGTACTAATCTGGTCGAATTGATCACCACACAGGTTTGAAGTTTGGAGTTTCTTCCTCTCCGAAGCCAAACACGAGTGGTGCCTCCAAACTGCGCATGCAGAGGCCTAGCTAACAACTAACATAGTAACATGCCAAGACAAGACTTGCAAATGTAGATCAGAGGGCCGTGTCTACTCAATTTATGGCGATAATGATCAAGTTCACCCAACAACTCCAAGTTGCCAATATAGTTTTTTAATATACTCCCATTCATCAATCTGTAGTTGGCGATAAATAATCACACGGCACCTCGCAAGAACCTTCAACCTCCTCTCTTCAAGTTTTAATAAAATTCTCTACGGTTGGCCTGGTCCTACTCAACGGTTCTGCCCACATGCCCTTCTCGGCCATCTACTTCCATGCACTTACAAGAGCATAATGTTGTCGTACTCGACATTATCAATTCAGAATATCAGTTCAACCAACAATAAGCTGACATATAGAAAGTGTTCATGTGTGCCGGTTATTGCGAGCGACACGGGTGCATCGCTTGCATCCGAGGGTTCGTTTGACATCAAAATAATATTGAAGAATTGCGGAAATACAATGGTTTAAAAAACAAAAAACTTAAATAATTTTGTGGTGTTTTAATACAATGAATAATGTGGTTTCGAAACTGAAATATTCCCCCCGATGCTTCATTTTTCGTTTTGGAAACTTTGGTCTTTTTTCCTAAACCGAAGAAAATTCAAAAAATCATCCGCCTGACACTCAAATGATCCATTTTTTGTATATTGTATTTTTAGAAATCTGAGCTCCTAAATTAAGCCTTAATATCACTTTCATGTTAATCTTGAAAATATATTTATTTGATAAATATAATATAATCATTTTATTAATTAAAAAAGTGTTCATATACAAACTGCTCATGTGCCCAAGGATCGTTTACGGTTGGTAATGGCGAAAGTATACGGTTTTGGGAAGATACGTGGTTAGGGGACAAACCCCTCTCACGTCAATACCCTTGTCTCTACAACATTGTTCACCGCAAGCAAGTTTCGGTCTCTTCTATTTTACGAAATGCGCCCCCTCTTAATATAAGTTTTAGGAGAGCGCTAAACGGGGACAAGTGGGACAAATGGTTGCATCTTGTTAACCGGTTAATGGATATTCAGATAATGGATGATCCCGATACTTTTAAATGGGGTTTAACTGTATCAGGAAGTTTACGGTCAAATCGATGTATTTAGATTATCTAAGTGATCATACTAGATTTCTCCGTAAACATATTTGGAAAATGAAGGTGCCACTTAAAATAAAGATTTTCATGTGGTTTCTCATGCGTAAGGAAGTCTTAACTAAAGATAATCTTGCTAAGCGGAAGTGGGAGGGATCGAAGAAGTGTTGCTTCTGTGATCAAGATGAGACAATCCAACACTTGTTCATTTCATGCCCGCTAGCAAAGATGGTTTGGCGTATAGTTTTCATGGCGTTCAATTTAACTCCTCCAACTAGCATAAATAATCTTTTTGGCAACTGGTTGCGGGGCGTGGATAAAAACGAGAAAGTACACATCCGAGTGGGTGTATGTGCTTTACTCTGGGCCATTTGGAACATACGCAATGACTATATCTTTAACAATGCAAAATCATTTTCCTTTATGCAGGTCATACCTTTGGCTACGCACTGGATCCGTACGTGCTCCTTCCTACAGTCAACGGACAGGCGGGACGCCATGGATATTGGGTGCAACCGGCTGGAATTGGTTGCACGGGATATGTACAACCGGTGCAGCTGGCGTTTTGATCTTAGGATTTCATGTTGATGAGTAGTCACTTCATGTTGTCCGTATTTTTTTAGATGGTTGATACATGTATCAACCCTATGTGACCCATGATGTAATTTCGTGTAAGATAAAACTTTAAATAAATAAATAAAGGCCGCATGCATCAATCGATGCAGAGGCCAGGACTCCCCTTTTCAAAAAAAAAAACTTAGAGAGAAGAATTAGTAAAAGTATTAGGAAAAGAAAGGCTGATTAGTAGCTAGGTGGAGCTCGGTTTATTCATACATGCATGATGCATGCAGCCTTGTGCACGTAGTGGTTTGGCAGCCTTTTGTGGTTGATCATTAGGACTTGGTTCTTCCGGGCACATGCACACACACGTTTAGTTTATTTAATTAACTGTTAGCACAAAATAGTGAATAGAATAATTAAACGAGCATGATGATCGGGTCCGCGCCATGCACATGCTGGAGCGGTCGAAACCTTGATCCCCAGCACATGTTCTCGCCGTAGACGACGTCAATTGACATGAGGTTATTATGAAAAATTATATGATGAGATATCTAGGATCTTTTAAGAGGAAGAAGATGACGTGCTTATAGTTTCAGACGGCTGACAAGTAAGAATTTATCAAGATTCGATCCCTCATTATGACTTATGAGGTAAAGAGCTACTCCTATTTATTTGATTTGTATTCATAAAGGGTTACAAGTTGGTCGTAATGGCGATGGTGGTGGTGAGATACAATCTCGCTAGGGTTATGTTTGGTTGTTGAATGATTGTCTATTTGTCTACTCCTACATGTCTTGTGCTTACATGAAATTGTTGGGCCGCGCCATATGTGGGTCTTCAACCGAGCTGCACCTGTTATACCAATAGTGAGTACCCGATGAGATATGGCCACATCACTAATGGTGAGAAATTATAATACTATAAAATGAAAGCGATATGTGCTATGGAGTAGACACGGTGTGGTCGGTGGAGACGTCGTAGGCGTACTAGATGCGATGTAGTGCGACATTTATCCGGAGGTAGTCGAGACGGCGGACGGAGTCGACACATCAGACTTGTGCGGCGTTTCGTCGAAGGAGTCGACACGGCGAACTCGTGCAAGGCCTACCTAGCCGAAAGGAGTCCACGCGAGGGGGGGGGGGGGGGGTCGACGCGGCGGATGAAGTGGTATGTCGTTAGCCAGAAGAACTAAATGCATCGGACAGAGTCGACACGTACGGTGGACATAAGCTACATGCGGCTGCAACTCTCAGCCCTCGAACCCACTTTGTTGAATTGGCGAGGCACCGTCGATTATATGGAGCATCTAAAGGCACCGGAGTCGCTCGATATGGTGCGGTGATGCAGCCTCTGTCATAGTTGATATTGAAACGGTAGCATCCAGGGCATGTGGTATCCTTCGTAGGGAGGACGGTTTTTGTGCCCGAGAGCGATATCACCGCCGCCGACGACGACTAGTTGATATTCGAAAATCCTATCCACTGCCGTTGCCGACGAGCAATCCGTCCCCGCAACCTTCTACTCCGACGAGCAATCCACGGCCGGTGACGTATATCAGCCGCCGCCGCTGCGTGATGGCACCGAAGAGGGCGCGGTCGAATCTACGGGGCTGCGACGACCGATTCGGCGACTTCTCCGAGGCGAATCGGAAGGTTCCCGTCCGCTCCGACGCTGGTCGCAAGCGGCTGATCAAGAAGTACAAGCAGAGAGGCGAGATCGTCTCGGTGGCGCGCTACGGGCGCGAGGTGGAGGAATTCGACCGAAAAGTCGAGCACAGCCGCCTTGCAGCGAAGGCGAGCGTCGCCGCCTCGCGCCTCGACCTTCTCGAGCGGACGCTTGATCTTCTTCAACCAGACGCCCTCGACCTCCTCGAGTCGATCCCCGTCGAGATGGTGGGCGGCGTCCTCTCCCTCGTCCTGTTACGGGAGGAGAAGAAGAAGGCAGAGCAGAGCCTCGCCCGCGACGAGGACTGAAGCTTGGCGTCGACCTCGGCGCCGCTGCACCTGAGGCTCCGGTGAGCCAATTTTTGGCAGTACGGTAGGGAGGCGACGAGTATGGTAGGGAGCCAAGTGTAGTAGTAGATTATACTTTTGGAGTATATGTACATTATGTGTGAATTGGTGATGAACTCCTCCGTGGAGTGAAATGGTGAAGAAATCTAGTTTGTTCGCGTCCAAATTAGTTCTTTTGCAGATCTGTTTGAGGTTTCTGCTATCATGTGTGAGCGATAGCAAGGAGATTTGGAAAAAAAGTCAAATTGTAAACTTATTTTGAGGTTTCCATTTCAAGAACTCTTTTAGAGATGCTCTTAGTCGTGTTTCTCTCCCAGTCTTCCTCTACCACTCTCCTCGCGCTTGAGTCCCGACCCACCCCTCTCCCACGTGATCGGGCACCCCGGCGAGGAAGCTCATCTTCTTCTTAGCCTATGCAAAGGCGTAAATTCATTTCATTACGTCACCACAGGAGTAACAGGCCAGCCCGACGGCATTTGCCGTCGGGCTCACGCTGAAAATCGTCAGCGTACACGTAGCCCGACGGTGGCCGTCGGGCTAAGACCGTCGGCATGTAATCCATCGGGCTCACGTCGTTGCCGTATGAGCCCGACGACATTACCGTCGGGCTCATAGCTAGCTACGCCGACGGCATTGCCATCGGGCTCATAGATAGCTCTATCAAATATTTTTGTAAACCATTTTTTAAAAAAAAATTGGAATTTTTTTTCAACTTTTTTTATTATTATTTCAACTCCTATTTAGTCATATATTTGATCTCATAGTATACACTTATTAATAATCTTAGCTCAAACTATACACCATTAGTCAAACTTTCTAGACAGTCACCCATCATCAGATTGCTTCAGGCCAAGCACGCTTAAGTATTGAGTTCTATTCAAATGAGATTCCAGTTGAGATGTCATACATTGCTGTTATTAGTATGATAGCAATCATATTAACCCTCAGTTGAGATATTATACTTTTTATTCTTTAAAATTTCAAAAATAAGATTTGAATGAACAAAACAACTATGTTAAATAATACTTGAATAATAATAATCATCATCATCATCATCAATTATTTTATTTTAGTTTTGTCTTTTCCATTTAATAAGAAATAATTCATATCTTCATATTTGTATATTAGAATTTACTAAATAAAATGTCCATGTCGATCATAAAAATGAGAGGAATCCAAATATGACACCACACAGTTGTAGTTCAAATTTGAATTACTTCTAGAAAATTGACATAAAGTCAATTAAAGAGGCGAATTTAGATAGAAAGCAAGGAAAATCCTCATATTCAAGTATTATCCATAAAATATGTTCTACTGTTTGTGAAAATTAAATGGGTGTCAATTTGGACCATGTTTTATGTACTTGCTTCACAAAAAAAGTCATTTTTGACACTTAAAAAATGGAAAATGATATTTCGAAAAAGAATTTTGAAAATCGCTTCGTTGACGTTGTTTCTTATACCATGACACACATATTTGCTGAATATGGGCACTTTATCACAAATTATGACATGATAATGGTCATACATTGGTCATTTGTCTTGAAACTTATGTATGTTTATAGATGATTGACATTTTTGTGAAGTTTCGTTTTGAAAAGTTTGCCAAAAATCAAGTTTATCATTTTTCCTATAAACTAGTACACGTAAAAGGACTCCATGCCAAAGGCTTTCTTTTTTTGAATACCTTTTCATATTTTTTCATTTCTTTCAAAAAAAGGTCAAAATGAAGAGCATGACTATTCATCAAAAGTGGTCGAATTTTTCAAAATGATTGACGGTTCTATGTTGTAACCACTACTTGTGTACCTTAAAATTATTTTTGTAAAAACTTCAGAGCAAACTATCACATAATTGTAGTTCAAATTTGAATTACTTCCGCAAAATTGACATAAAGTCAATTAATGAGGTGAATTTAGATAGAAAGCAAGGAAAATCCTCATATTCAGTTATTATCCATAAAATATGTTCTACTCTTTGTGAAAATTAAATGAGTGTCATTTTGGACCATATTTTATGTACTTACTTCACACAAAAAAGTCATTTTTGATGCTTAAAAAATGGAAAATGATATTTCTAAAAAGAATTTTGAAAATCGCTTTGGCGACGTTGTTTTCCATACCATGACACACATATGTGCTGATTATGAGCACTTTATCACAAACTATTACATGATAATGGTCACACATATGTGTTAAAACTATTGCATGTTTGTATATGATTGATATTTTTGTAAAGTTTTGTTTGAAAAGTTGCCAAAACTCAAGTTTATCATTTTTCTAAAAACTAGTACACGTTAAAAGACTGCATGCCAAAGGGTTTCTTTTTTTAATACTTTTCATTTTTTTAATGTAATCAATTTTTTTGAGAAAAAACTGAAAAACTGTATAGTGAGCCCGACGGTATGTGATTAGATGGACGCTGACGGCACTGTAAGCCCGACGGTGACCGTCGGGGTCACTAAATGAACGCTAACGGCATTGTGAACCCGATGGTGGCCGTCGGCCTTACAACTAGGACGCCGACGGCAAAACGACGCCGACGGTCTTTCCGTTTCGTCGGTTTCATGTTATAACGCCGACGGCCCCGACATATTGCCGTCGGCGTTGAAATGGTCGTCGGGCTGGGCTGTGTTTCCCGTAGTGCGTCCATAGGATCATGAATCTCTTCTTCTTCCTTCAAAGTGAGTCTTAGTTTCTGTGTGTTGTCTCTGACGTGTGGTTGACTAATTAAGGTGGCCAAAAGCCTCCACGCTGACGTGTGGGACCTGGTCAGACATCTAAGGCCCCATTTGGAACAAAGAAATTCTATAGAAATGTTACAGGAAAATTTCCAATGGTACCGTTTGAAACAAAGAAATATGAATACGGATTCCCTTAGAATTCCTATAGGATAGGCTATTCCATAGCAATTTTATAGAAAAAAACAAACATGAGTTCTCACCTCATTTTTATTTAATATTCCTATGTCTACAATTTCTATGTTTTTCATGTGTGTCATCCAAACGACACATTAAAAAAATTATGTGGTTTTGGTTCCTGTAAAAATTTATAAAATATGACATCTTAATTCCTATATTTTTCCTAGTCTTACATTTTTACTTATTGTGTTCCTAACCTCCAAACAGGGCCTAAATTAGCAAAAACTAAACTAATTTATCTGCACTGGGACCAGTTGCCAGCGTCCTAATCATTGTCGCCCTTCTTCTTCCCCGACGTCAACGTGCGCCTCGCAGATGCAATGCGCCGGCGCAGCCGTGGCCCCCTAGTTCTTTTGGAATCTCGGTAATTTGAATCCAAACCTGTTTCTGATTACCATGCTAAGCTTACTAGTTCTGTGGGAAGGATCCCGGCACCCAGCACTAGCAGAGTAGCAGACTAAATTAATCTGACATTTATCCTGTGTATGCAAACTGTGGCCTCATCTGATCTAAGTCTTTCTTTGGCATTCATATATTCTTCGTTCGTTGGTCGATACCAGCTTGTACGCAAACATGGTATCAACAATAACAAAGTTGCTAATCACAAACTATACATACATCTCTTTATTGTTTCTTCAATTGATATTTCTATAGTTAGCCACCTTACTGAATCTCTCTAGAGCTACTGAGCGGTGGAAGTAGGGATTGCCACTTCAATGGAGAAGATCAGGGGAGGGATTGCTGGATCTGCTCATAAAACATACTACACATTTTCAGTTAATTGAGATCTCCAATACATTAGGCTGAGTGGTGTACATGACCACATCTGCCTTTTCATGTATTATTAAACAATACAGAGGGAGTTACATTACATGAGCTTTGAAACAAAAGTTAGATTGGCACTCCTCCTCGCTTCCTCCCTAGCAAGCCGGAAGGACACCATGCAGCAATTAATAAGAATTGAGCTAATAGTTGCCCAAACCACATTAGCATGACTACGACCGAAGAACAAGTGTTTAGCGGACTAAATATTACCACAGAAAGAACATAGAAGAGCCCAACCACTTTCTCTTCCTCATATTGTCTCTGGTAAGCACAACAATCTGAAAATGTTGCCACACGAATACATCCATTTTGTCATGTATCAAACAATACAACAAGAGTTACATTACATCAGGTTTGAAACAGAATTAGATTGGCACTCCTCGTCGCTTCGTCCTTAGCAAGCCACTATTACCTTCATGTGTATCCTGAGCATGGCTTGTAACAAAATTGACAAATGAATTGTGAGGGGGTATCCTTGATTCCCATGAAACTAGAATAAAGTCTTCTTTAGGTCTAACACTAGGATCTACTAAAAGTTCCCTAAGTCTCACTCTTGGCAAGTCCTCCTTGACTGAAACATCAGGTGTATAACGTGTCATGCTAAGTGGATGCATTGCAATGTCTGTTATGTCCACTGGCTGGCCTTGTTCTATAAGCTTGGTTGGGTGCACACCATGTCTGGAGAGGTTTCTTCTAACCATTCTTAACCCTTTCTCCAATACGCAACGCCAAAACCGTATGTCGAGGTTCCTTCTCAGCACATCCGCAAACGTATTTGCTGAGACAAGTGAACCTTGTGTACCGTGCAACACGTCAGCATATTTATCTGCTATTTGTGCTAGCCGTGGATGTTGCGCTGGGTCTACGCTTCCGAATGCCAGTACGTGTCTTGAAGAGATACCTCAACTCGTCGTAAGACAAGATACTTAGGAAAATTGGTTTCACGGATCCAAATCGGGTTAACTGTTGAAGTTTACTTATGATGATGATCTTGCTTCCTCTGCCCATTCTTGTGACAAATGAGCAGAACCGCTTCCACTCCTCATCACCTACATCGGAAGCAAACTCAATAACTACCAACATCATCCCTTCCATGGCCTTTCTGTGGTCAAGTATTTTCAAAAGGCTATCTCCACTCAAGTGCAAAATAGAGGAGAAGTGCGAGTGAACTCTTTCATCGCGACATGCATGGGCAACCAAAGTTTTCTTCCCAACAGAGGCACCACCTACGATTGGAAGGACAGCCGGCGCGCAATCGCCAGGAGGTTCATTCTGCTGCAACAAGAAGATCAAGAGCTTTTGCTTCTCTGCGTGTCGGCCGAACATGAAGTTGTCGGTGTAAATATAAACATCATAGGGCCTACGAGACACGCGCTCGCACCCACCCAGAAGCACAACAAAATTCTGCCATGTTAGCAACAGCAGTTTCCAAGCTTTCCAAGGTACCTTGCGGCTCGAAGCGTGTGGCCTTGTCGTGCTTTTCAATTATTGTTCGTGCACGTTTGAGGGGAATGGCAAGATGCAAGCTGCTGCTTGATGAGTTATTGTTGCTAACCTCGTCGAAGACAGAAGTGTCTCGGATGGCCGATCGGTACCTCAAGGTAAAGATCGTGCACGCTGTGTCCCCTGTACATGGCCTCTGAGAGCGTCTTGAGCTGCATCAGCATCCCAAAGTTGGTTAGGTACCGCGCATCAGCCTCCTCGACGATGGAGGTAGCTCTCATCAGGAGGTGCTGCAACCTCTCGACCAACTTCTCCTCATCTGATTGTGCATGGCTCAAGGAGGAGTGGTACTTGAGAAGGAAGGAGATTAACCGGCTCATGAGTTCACCTGCAACTACAGATATGGCAACCTCCATAGAATTGGAAAGGGAAGCTGCTGTCCGGCACACACGGATAACTAAACCATCACCGGGTGCTCTTAGAAAAGTTAGAAAAGTCAGTGACAACTACACCATTGACGGCGATCAGTTCAAGGGTGGTTGAGACATGGACGCTGACACATATATATATCCTTATATAAATATATAATACATGTAGCTATCCTATATATATTGGCTCAGAGCCCCATGGAATACTCAAGCTACCATCAGGGGGAAAAAAGCCAGCGGGAAACGTTTTGTTTCTTGCAGGATGATCGTGCCAACTCTGATCAGAGGATGTTGCAACCTCGCTACCATCTTCTCCTCTGATTGTGCATGACCGGGGAAGTGGTAGGGGTACATGTTCATGAGGAAGGAGATAAAACGTACAATTTCACCTGTAACTGCAGATGGCAGCCTCCATTGGATTGATGTGGGAAGCTACTGGTTGGTCTCTCTGTAACTGCGGACACTCTAATCAAAATAGGAAGCTTCCAGTGAGGTGACATGTGCAAGCATACTTGTCTAAACGTCCAAATTTGTGACAAGGAGAAGCCCACTGTCCAAGTGGCATGAACATTGACCTGTATTAACAATATCCGCAGTAGGAAGGTTCAAATGAATTAGTTGTCTTTGCACATTTATATTTGATTATCTCTGTGAAATTTTAAGACGCTCCAAAACTATTTTAGAGCGTTCATTCTATTTGATCCAACGGTCTAGATTGATTATGGTGACATATTACTCCCTAAGAAGGTAATAGCCTCCCAAGAGTACTCAAATTAATATAATTAGCTTATGGAAGAAAATAATGTTTATGGAAAGTACCAATTGATAGTTTGATACTAGGAAAGATATTGCTGCATGAGAAATTGACCCATATTATTAATTACTTCAGTAGGTAGGTCCAAATTATTTAATTATCTTTGCAAAATGTACATTTAATCAACCTTGCATGTGTCGTATTACATTATGTACATTTTCTCCTTTCAAAGGCCGCCTCTATACTCCAATCATTCCTTTATGTGCCTCATTTTGTGCTAGCTCAATCCTTAATCAAAAGCTGATGTACCTTGCGCATTCTTTCATTGATCAGGCTTGACCTGATGCCGTACGCTGCTGGTTGGTCTCTCGGTACAGATAGGGCGGCCTCTTGCAAAACACCAGTTTGTTTGTACATTTGTTCCTTTGGTTGTTTCTTCAGAACCTCAACTGACCTCTGTGCTGCTTATTTTGTGCTAGTTCAGCCTTTAATCGGGAAGTTCCGCACCTTGTTTTAGAGTTGATGTTTTTCCTGATGTTGATCTCCACAGTAATTAAAATGGAAAGGGAAAATAATATTAGTCCAACTTGTTTTTTTTCTGTTCTTAGCTAGCTCTAGTTCCTGTTGAAAACTATAGGATCAGAGCAATTGCTGAACCGTGAGACACTCTGAAACGGACCCAAACTGCTTCACCAAGAAGGCCCAAAATCAAACAGAAAGTTCTCAAAGAAGGCTGTACGGCCCAGAAAAAGCTCTTTAATCACGAGGCTAAACCGCTGCATATATCGCCCCTTGCTAGATAAATCTTCTTCTAACACTTAAAAATAACTTCTTCCTTTGTGTTTGTTGCACTAGATAAATGTTGGATTTTTCACCGGTACCCGCTTAACGCGTGAGCGTGCGAACAGGGCACACCACTAAAAGTGGGCTTCGTGTGGTCGTTAATCACGCGTTTAAACCCGTTGAATACCATACACACTTGTCGCAAAGAAAAGGGAAAACCATACACAATTTTGAAGATTGTGGCAATGTATACAAGCGATTTACATTTCGGAACCATGGGAGTACATTATCCCAAAGTGGACATTGTAACGATTCCATATGTGGCTCAAAGTCGACCATCAAGCATATTAGTCCAAAACGTCAGTGGGTCTAGCTACTAAATAAACCTTTGGTATTTTTTTTAGAAAGAGGCACCATACGGCAATAAACCTTTGGTATGGAAATCTTGTAAGCTAGTCAGTGAAATGGGGATCATTCAGAGGTGTCATAATCATACTACTAGCAAAAATGGGGATGTACACGCTAACGTGCATGGTCTCTAGGGCATTATGCAGAGCTATAGCTAGATAGTATCATGATTTTACTTGACTTTCGTTCTTGATGACAAGACATGGCAAACTGTGAGCTAAGATGCTGATGATTGTGATGAGGTGGACGATGTAGACCAAACGATGAGGAATTTCATCATTAAGCTTCCTATACAGGCATCGATGACAAATCATAGAAGAGTTATGGCTCAGCTGTTTGCCTGATCAACAAATTAGTTTCATGTTCATGAATTAAGGATCGGACCAATTAAGAAATCAAATCAGTCTTGTTTTCATGAGAGCCTTCTTCAGAGGATGATGGGCCTTTCACTTCTCATCTTAGCCATTACTTTTCTGTTTGGTAATAACTTGCTGGGGAAATATGTGATATTATATATTCATTGTGTTTATGGGAGCTTATCACGTATTCCATACAATATGTGACTTTTTTTTTGAGAAACACAGTACAACACAAGCGCTCATATACGCGCGCACACACTCACCCCTATGAACGCACGAACGCACACCCTACCCCTATGAGCACCTCTGAAATACTGAGCCGGCGAGTCAGGTCTTGAGATTGACAAAGTCACCACAGGCGCCTCGATGTCGACGGGAACGTCACCTGCCACTGAAGAATATTCCGTCTAAATGAGAAACACCAGCGTCAAACCTGGGGTGATATGTGACATTATATATGATATACACCTCGGGATCATTTGTGTATTTTGGTTTGACAAATCCACAAAGCTTTATGTGAATTGTTGGCTTAGAAAGTTAACTAAACATTCTACGGTGGCCAATAAAAGAGAGAACAGAGGAGGCAGTACAATCACTGTTTTACAACGTTCCCCTTGTTTCCTCCCCAGTGGGAGCACAACTCCAAAAGACACGACAATCCAGGCAAAACTAGAATGCAAATTCGTTGAGCAGATCCGTTCAGATGGAGAAATACTGATGCTGACAGTAGAACACCCTTGTCAGCTCTGACTAACCAAGTCTTGGATTCTTGCATAAATATTGTGATATATCTGGGCTCATGCTACACAAGTAATTTCGGAGGAAATCTACCATAACTGCAATGGAAAAATGAATAGATCACCGGATCGAGCGTAAACATGTCAGTGAGACATGATCGGTACTCGACAGAGCCTGCTCGGCCGACGATCGACCGACTTCCGACCGCTTCTCACATCACATGCATGATCCCAAATGAAATTGTTTTCCCCTGCCAGGAAACAGACTGCACATATGAGATGACCAAAACAAGACAGTAAGCCAGATTCCCTAAATTCTCAACAAAACCACCACCTTTTTTCCAACGCTGATCAAGCTGTAAGAGCTATATGATCTGCCACTCTCCGTGTTAGTAGACAGGAAGACTTCGATGTCACCAACCATGGCAAGTAGCTCTCTGAAGTTCTACCTGAAAGGAACCCTTGCCTGCTACCAACTCACAACCACACATGCACGCGTGTAAGGACTAAGGACACATTATCCTAGTCTCATGATATGTACTACATATTTCTAGTGGAGTGTACTATGCAGGTTGCAGCTTTAGTTTGGCCCATCATCCTATTCTCTCAAACCAGCCGGTGAATAGACCTCTGAAAATGAAATCTTTGAGTTGCAACCATGCTGAGAGGCAGCAGCTAGCTAGCTTCGACATTGTTTCACAGTTCACGTTTGAGCCACTTGCAATGCAAGATCTGCCTGCCCATAGGTAGCTAGATCACAAACAGGGTGAACAAGTGTTTTTTTAGCTGCAGCCCTTTCGGATAAAGTTTGGCAAAGGTTGAAAGATGACTCGCCCAGCGATGATGACGATTAGAGATAGGGACACAAGGCGGAACCTAAGGGCCAAGGTGCATCATTTGGCTAGAGCGTGATGATCGAGTTGCATTGCATTTGCATGCATGAATGCATGCATGGTAGTTCCCATCTTTGGATTCCATTCATGTGGAAAACATAGGATTCACGCACGCATGCAAAAGAGGAAAATGATGAAACTAAGGTAACAAATGCACACAAAAGGAGTTTGCCATGTTAAATAAATCTTATACTAAGTAAAAGCCATCTTCATCTGTGAGTGAGGTATACATAGATGTATGTGTGCTAAAAACGGGCATGATTTTCGCTTTTGACCCGAGGCTCTTGCGGGTCATCTCTTGATTAACGATCAATATATATAATTTGATGGTGTATGTTAACCTTATATTTGAAAACGGTTTGAAATGAGTTGTGGAAACTCACAGTCTCTCGAGAGTAATTAAATGGAAACTAACCAATTACAAAAAAGGAAATAAACCCCGCAATGAAAATACACCATAATAACAACCAAAACCTAGGAACTTAAACTAGGATTTTTTTTGCGTGTATTGTCGGCCTCGGAGCCCTTGTTTCACCATGGCAATCGACATGCCTTGATATCCTTAATTTTCTATTTTTCTTTCATCCTCTGATCCCTCCACCTGGCTCTACTGTGTTTGATATATTTATCACTTTCTTATATGTACCTCATATTTTTTTTTTGTGGCGATAAATAGCCGAGGCGGCTGTTAAGTGAGTAACAAAACATGATTGCTAACTCACCGTTAGGTGAGAATTAGGATAGAGCTCGGTCAACTCCTTAGTCATTGGAGGTCGCGCATAGATATGTGTTGGTTTGAGTGCAACTGAAAATTTCTTATGCTACACAATGGCTGCAAACTGAATAAATTCTTGGTCGCACCTTGATTGCAGCTAAAACAGTTCCAGATCATCATGGTTACAACTGAAATCTATATAATGCATACTAGTCGCAACATATTTTTATCTTATTTTTTGCACCGGCTATGTAATTGAAGGGTTTTTTAGAACCTCGATGACCTTCTCCAATTACATTATCAACCAAATATTTAATACTCTTTGAAAACAAGTTTAGATGAGAACAACAACAAACCCAGAAAAAGATCTCGTGCATATATACCCACTCACACACACGCACGCACACCCATGCACATATCATCATCGTCTCATCACCCTTAGCATCTCTCTCGACGCCCCAAACCCAAACGCACATCCATGGAAGGCCACGGCGCCGGCTGCCACCCATTGCTCCACGGCGGCCATCTCCAGCACCCCTCCGCCTACGGCGTGTGGGACCCTACGCCACTGGCCGCCACCTTCGACCAGCAGCATCAGCCGCCGGACGACGAGTGCTTCGCGACGGCGTCGGAGCTCCGGGAGGCTCTGCTCCGCGCGCTGGCCGAGCTGGACGCGGCGCGGGGCGCGCACCAGGCCGAGCTGCGGCGCGTGGAGGCGGAGGCCGCGCGGCTCGTGGCGTCCACGGCCGCCGAGCGCGACGAGCTCCGGCACCACTGCCACTCCCTCCTGCTCCTCCTCCACCACCACACCACCACCACCCAGCCGCCGACGCAGAGTGTCCCCGAGCCTCCGCCCACACTCCACGGCGCCGGCGCCATGGACGGGCACCACGTGACCGAGGAGGAGGACGCGGAGCTGGCGATGGCGCTGGCGCGGCGGCTTCCGGAGAAGGGGCGGCTGGTGGAGGCGGTGGTGTCGGCCGGCCCGCTCCTGCAGACGCTCCTCCTCGCCGGCCCGCTCCCGCGCTGGCGCCACCCGCCGCCGCATGCCCCGGCCGACCTCGTCATACCGCCGTTCAACCCCGGCGCCGCTTCTGACGCCAGCAACGGCAACTACTCCTTCTCGTCCGCGTCCTCTTCGTCGCCGGAGAGCAACTGCAGCGGCGGCGTTGGGCCCGCGCCGCCAGTGCCAGCAGTACAGCAGCAGCAGAACGCGCTCCCGTGCTTCCACATGATGAGCTCATCCTTCTGCATGTAAACCACTGATGATCGGTTTATCATTAGCGTTGCACTAATCACGTAACTATAGTAGGAGTACTATGAACAATGGTCATTAGACAGTGCTACCGTGTGGTTAATCAATAATCGAGAAGTGTATGTGATGAGAAAGTGGGTAAAGATGCCACTTTTGTATCACCCAAGTGTCTTGTGTCAGTGTAGCATACGTACTGTGATGTTCATTTCTCACTTAATTTCAGTGTGACCATTGGGAAGTGATCTTCTGCATGGAAAGCAATCTACGTGGCTCGTCATGCACGTCCTTAATTTGACCTGTTTGGAATTTGGAGAGATTTCTATTCAAATTCCCTAACAAACCAATTGAGTGTATGTCAACTATTATAAGAAACTTCACGCATTTAATCTCCAAGTGTAACCAAATAGTCGTTGTATATGCGAAGTGCCCCTAACTCAACTGGTTTGGTTCCTTGTGATGAAACCAGACCACCCAGGTTCAAGTCCCAGTCTTGGCATGGGTGCTCGCATTTTATTGGATTTTACAAAATTTAACCGGCGCTATACTTTCAGTGGTAGGCGACGTGCCCGTCAACATCGAGGCGCATGTGGTGACTTCGTCAATCTCAAGATATGCCAGACCAATCTCTCGGAGGTGCTCATAGAGGTAGGGTTTGCGTGTGTGCGGTCATAGTGGTGTTTATACGTGCGTGTATGTGAGCGTCTGCGGCTGTAGTGTGTATCTCAAAAAAAAATAGTCGTTGCATATGATTGTTTTTTCTCATCTGCTTAGGATTCAAAATGTCTGCCTTGTTCCCTGGAACAAGCCTGCCTTGGTCCCTGGCACAAGCCGCCGGCTTTCCTTGCGCGCCTGCTGCTATCAAATCGTCATTGTCGTCATGGGTTACAACATGTGGTGTTTCTCCTCATTATATGAAAGTCCCTAGGATACACGTGTTCGATACTAACACTACCGTACCGTGTCCACACATATTACAACACCAAGTCCACGTAACCCCAGTCGTACATAATATTCGACACACCAAAAACAACAAGTTCCATCTCTACTTCAAAACTGGACCGTTTCTTCTCAACCAGCTCCTCGAGAATGAAGTGAGGATGCGTGAAAATTTCACAAATTCCATGATGTCCAAAAAATCTTAGGGATAGATGCACATTAATAGATAATATAAAAGGTAAAGTTTCTATATAATCTATCAAGTAATGGTAAAATATTCTAAATTCTTACGGATTTCATGGGCGAATATTACTCTTTCATTTCCTTTTTTTTTGTGATCCAAGGAAAAGATAAAACTTCACAGGAAGGATGAAAAAAGAAAAATAAAAGTGGTAATTATAGTGGCACTTTTACATACCAAGTTCTGAACTACGATGGGAGTTCAAACTTGAAACAGCCCCTGTTGCATGGTTTCTTTGTCAGAGCAAATGGCTGTGTTGGGCCATGCCTTTGTATAGACATACGGTGGGCCCAACACTTTCTTCTGACACAAGGTGGAGCCGTATGTATCATCTTACACCCAGTTGATGGATCACAGCCGTTTGTTTTCTCTCCTTTCTATGACGAAACAACTCAGGGTGGTACACAGTCACGCAGACACACATGCCTGTTCAAATAGAGCATATATTGTCGATTTAAAAAGAAGAAACCGAGCATATATATGTCGTATGTTGCTTGTATTGTATACGTAGATCGAAAGGCTTCTCTATAGCTCGGAGTACATGAAAAAAAAACATAGGCGATGCTTCTTTATCATGTTTCATACATTCACATACTGACGATGTGAGGACACCATCCAACACTGAATTACGTGTTTGTCTTAAAAAATATATGTTCACATGCTAATCCGTTGACATTCATGCATGTATAAATGTTCACATGTTTATAAGGAAACTAAATCTACCATATAGTATGACAGAGAGAAAATTATTGCTAGAGTGCACTCGCCATCACATACGCACACATGGGCATCTTGGGCAAGCGTACTTCGCATGTCGGCAGCATCAGATCATCCATACGTACGGCAAGACACTATGCAGGGAAAAGAAATAGAGAGAAAAGTATAGAGTAGCTGGCTGGCTAGAGTAGCTGGCTGAAAAGAAATAGACTACATCATCCATACATCTAGAGTATATCCTCTTTATACATTTTAGACTTTTTCCTGTGGCTGGCTAGCTCCAACTCAAGGGCCGGCCACCCAATGTGCAGCACATGGTGCATGCATATACTTGTTGCTCCAAGATATCTTTGAATATATTGCATGTATATTCCTGACATACTTGTTGTATGTGCACTGCCACTTCCAAAACATGCATGCGCGCATTAGCTTTGAGATGGATTATGTGGAATCATGCACGCATTAGTTTTTCATGGAAAGGAAATTATAGACAACTACTCATACATATGTTTATTTGGGTTCCTTTAGCTTAAGAGGTTATGCAAACATGGTTACCAGTGAAAATGTATCATTGAAGTTGTTGACCATGAATGTACATATAATACCAGGTTGTGCAACCGTATGACACGTGGATGTGTCAAATAAGTTGGCCATATTGTAGGTCGGTGCGGGGATGGCTTTATGTTGGCGTGATGTAATATCATAGTCCAAAATATAATTGGTAACAACCAATGTAGACAATTTTGCATAAGATTTTTGCTTGTCATGGATTGGTACCAATCCTATACGCGTATACGGAGTGATTGATGGCAGGTAGTTAACATTGAACCATCACATAGTTGTTTTCCACAAGCTGCATTTGCCAATTGAGTGTGCATCGATGCACCACTATTGTCTATCGACACGTATCACCTACATTAGCGATGATATTATTGTATTTTTGTTGTCCATGCAATTATAATGACACGCTTTTATACTGGTAAAGTGGTCGATGCACATCATACAATTCCACATCTCTTAGGACCACAAGGTCCACTATAAATTTGTAGTGCTCGGATTAAGCTTGCACCCACCTTTGGTTGTAAAACCACATGTAAAAAGAAAATTTGGCACTATGCTATCCTCCAAATGGTGTCATAGGTGTCATGTGAGTAGCAACACTCACATGCTTGCTGCTATGGCTTATCGACCTTGCACACTCAAAAACCAGCCTCTCCGTGCATGGTGCCTTCCCTTAGCTAGCCTCTTTTGGACTGGTCCATGGCAACAAGCAAGGAGGAGGATAATGCTACGGCAATGCTATTGCTACACTACCAAACAATTCACATCTAGAAAGAACCACACTAGATTCATCATCCATGCACGCGTCTCCACTTTTTTTTCTTGCAAAATTGCTCATGTGTGCATGGATCACTATAATATAGTGCCAATCACATTAAAAATTGTTCATGAATCACTGGTGTGTCAATCACATCTTGGGTCAAATAAGGGGGGAGCAGCATAGTGTGGAATTGACTAGTGATACTCTAGACGCGTAGCTAGCCTTGAGAGCTAGCTACACTCTCTTTGCTTTCCTAAAAGAAGGATGAGCAAGATATAAATATAAATCTTTTCAATCATAGGCTAAATTGTTTTGCACTAGCTTGCTAGGCACTTGTTTCTGTCTCAAGCCTCATGCAACCCCGTAGTGTCCTTCCTCTCTACACTGCCCTGCCTTTATCTTGAAATTTTTGTGTTGATTTGTTTGGCCTCGGAGAAAGCAGGATCCTGCCATCAAGTGCTGCGAGACTGCACGGTTGTGCATGCTAGCTACGTGGATGAGTGGGCTGGGTATCATCATATATACAATATTTATCAGATGTATTATTTAATCTTTTCTAGAGTATTCATCCTACCAAGAGAAGTATGACATATATATAGTTGGGAATGAAGAGTTGAGGTGGTTCTGTATTCTGTATGGATGTCTTTTCACATAAGCTAGTTATAAGTAGCATTAAAAAATTTATTCAAAAGTTTTATATGGAGGCAGTTTTGTCAGGAAAGGTCATTGACAAGAACTATAGGAATCACAGGGAAACCTCATGCATATGGATGCCTAGCTAGACGATAATATTATAGTAACATATGCTCCTCCGGCTGATTGGAAACATGCATTGTGACTCCAGTTCCCTAGATATATCTTTGTCGGCAGCCAGCTTAAATTATGATTAACATTTTTTCGATAAAGAATTATGATTAACATGATAGCAGTTTTTTAAGTTGCCTTATATATTTATATACAACAAATGTTGTTGTAAAACTGAACGCATTTTGGCCGGAGAGCAATAAGCTGGTTCTATTCACAATCTATGCAAGTGATATTTACTTTTCTAGAATAAAAATAATCAAGGAGAAAATCGTTGGTGTAAAATAAGGAGACATCCAAGAAGGGCATGCATGCATGGTTCAATGATATGATACGGTTGCAGACTTGCAGGCAGTTGGATATGGTGCAAAGAGAAGTGATGTTTGTAGTGTGAAAAAAATGTATGAAACGTGGAGGCAAAAGCTGGCGTCTCGAGCGAAAAAAAGAGGCAAAATGCAGCAGGCTTAGCTTTGCAAAGGAGGTCCAGCTTTTCAGTGATTCCATATTTCTCTGGTGTTTTTGGACTACTCCTTCGTCACTATTTAGGTGACGTCCTTACTTTGAGCAACGTTAACCAGTTGAATGCCCGTGCGTTGCTACGGCATCATAATTTTTATTTTTGTCTTAAATATCACGTGTGTACATATTGAAAAGCACATAAATATCTTATCATACATATACCAAAGATAACCATGTCATATTACAAATATAGAAATATTACAATTCACATTATAAAGTGACATACATAAGGAAAAAGCAGTAAAATAATTATTTATCTTTTACAAACTAAACATGTACCTCCAATGAGACATATTCTTATAGAACATTGGAATGTCCAACTAACTTCGGCGCAGCAATATCAAGTGGTAAGAACATCCTTATATACTATATTTTGTGTGGTCGTTATCAAGGACTCAAAAGACTCAGATATTTTGTGCTTCTTTGATTTTTTTTTTGTCTGTTCCTTCCTCTCATCCTCGAATGCCAGGATCTTAATGTTACACTTTGCGGTCGCTCTCGATAACGCCACGTAGAGCTGGCCATGTGAGAATACTGGTTCCGGAAGGTACACGCCGACAATCGGGATGGTCTGCCCTTGTGCCTTGCTGATTGTCATGGCAAAACTAAGTCTGATCGGGAACTGCTTCCTCTTGAATTTGAATGGGAACATTTCATCGTCTGAGGGACAGAGAGGTATCCACGGAAGAAATATCCTACGTCCAGCGTGTTGTCCCATCACAATCTCCGCGTCGATGGCGTTCCTCTGGAACCCACGAACCACAAGCCTCGTGCCGTTACACAACCCATTAGCTGGGTCGATGTTCCTCAGCAATATAATTGGGCAATTTATCTTCAGCTTCAGTGTGTGCGGCGGAAGGCCATTTGGAGTCAGATCATTTAGAAACTCTTGAGAGTAGTAGCCATGTGGATCATCTTCTGCACTGTCAAAGCTATGATAGATCTTCTCATCTCCCTAAAAACGCTCTATCATTCGCATGTTTATTACATCGACGTTGTCATTCTTGGTGGATAGGATTGCTCTAGACGTCATGTAATCTGGATTGGCCATATTGTGGTCGAGAGCAGGAAACACATGATCGATCAACTTCTCTATGTCGGCTACCTTGCCTATGGAAGGTACGCATATATCTTCGGGTAGTTGGATGTTGCCTTGTTCGTCAGTTTGCTCGGTGCCATTGCCTACCCTCAATAGGTAGTCTGCGAACCATCTGTCGTTAAGAGCCCTCATGTTAGCGACGAGCCTTTTCTGGCGCATTACATTCCAGAGGTATGAACTACGCAGGCTCGCGTCAATTATCTGACCCCGTGACCCTTTCCTAACTACCGGAAGCACCTGCCTGAAGTCCCCACCAAACACGACAGTCTTCCCTCCGAAAGGTATGTCTCGTCGACCCATGATGTCTCCCATGCTCTTGTCCAACGCCTCAACCGCCTGCCTCTTCGTCATGGTGGCCTCGTCCCATAGGATTAGTGAAGCCATCCTGAGGAGCTTTGTTGTTCCACTTTGCTTGGTGAAGTTGCACGATGCACCATCATCAATGTTTAGTGCACCACCATCGTCAGCATATCTTTCATTGTTTCCAGCTTGGCCCTAAACACTCGGGCCACAATATCAGGCCGGTCCTGCGGGGTTTGGCCTGGAAGCAACTCGTTCTTTATCTCTTGCCAGTATGGATTGCAGGTCATCGTTAAGAAGATGTCAGGCTTGTCGTACGTCTGCACCAGTGCCATTGCGTCCATATGCCTCCGCTTCATGTCACGGAAGCCCCCCTGGAATGTCCATGGGAGAACAGTCCTAATGCCAACAGTGCTAGCTCGTGTCTCTCCTGCCGTGATGCTATCGACAACACCTTTGTATAAGTCGGCACGTAGCTCAGGCTGGTCACCCCTTATCCAGTTTAACCTGCATCCCTCGACCTTTATGTACTGGTCGACCCCCCACTGCTGGAACAGACACCCTCCGTGAAGTGTGGGGTTGAATATCCCAGCACGTATTTGAAGCTTGTAGCAGTAGTAGTCTCTGATGGAGACGCATAAACGGCCGCCCCCCTCTACGTGAAAGATTGAAAATGAAGGTTAGACACGATGGGAGGATGATTCATTCTATTAAAAAATAAAGAAGCATCTCAAGTAGACGAACCTCCATCATCATCACGTTCCGCTCTTGGTAGTTGTGCAACGTGCCAAGGTACATTACGTTTAGGGATGTTAGGATGCCATCCAAACTCTCCCCTTGGGAAGAAGAGGGGATAGGAGAGCGAGTCGTAGCATCCTTGTGTTGCTTGTATGCTATACCTCTCATTGTTGTTCCCATGGAGGGTAATGCTGCGCTTGAACCTATTTGCCATTTCATTGCCCTCGACCCAGATGGCGGCCACTTCTGTCGATATTGGTAGATTGTACCTCCGTTGGTCTAGCTTATGATCGGTGTTAAGTTCTATCATGTAATCCTCGAGGTTGTTCCTGTGAGCCCCCAAACTCCTAAACTGCTCAGAATAGGGGTTCCCTCTCATGATGTTCGTCAACTTTCGGACAACCTCCTGGTCTGTTGCTTAGTGGCTTCCTTTCGATGAGTCAGGTTGGGGTCATCGTCATAGAAGTACAATTGTAGATGTTCTGGACGAGAGCCTGGCCCGAACAAATGCACGTTGTGGTACATGCCGCCGTTTGCCCGGAATGTGTAGGTACTAGACCTCATGTTCGTGCAACTGTTGTCAAGGCTTACCCCAAGGGTGGTGAGGAGAAGTGGCCGTTGAAGAATCGGATGCTCTCCCGAAAATGTCTTGAGTTTGCATCTGCGCTAGACCATAACCTCATCATCTCCGGAATAGGTTCTGGTTCAACAAGGTCTACTTGCCCATTTAGACAGCAGAATCCGGGGGTCTCACGCTCAAACTTCTTGGCCTTGCAGTGTCTGCAATCTGGCACTTTCTTCAACATGTGTGTGCTATCTGGGAGGTTTGAGTACACGAAGTCGTAAGGATCGATAGGACCCGTGCTGGATGAGTCTGTGAGATACTCGAAGTCCATATCATCAACATCAGAACCTGCAAGCATATCGTGCAAAAAAAAGATATTAATATTATTAACTCGTAATAGAGAAGGTAGGTGGAAAGGCTCGATACGTACCTTCACCAGTAAATAGGTAGTCGTCCTCGTCCATGAGGTCATTAGGGACAGTATTCTCGTCCATGAGCCTGCTAAGGAAGGCATCCATGTCACCTGCAACGTTGAGTCGGTAAGTAAAAGTTCGACGAAGCTTAGCATAAGAAGAAGAGTGAATTATGAGAATCACCGTCCGTTCCGATGGTGTAGCCTGATGTGTTCCCTGAAGGGGAGACGGGAGGTGAAGCATCTTCCTATCCGGTGGGTGGTGCGTGCTTGCTCGATGTTTGTTTTTCTGTCGCCAAAGCAACTGCATTTGGGCACGGCATTGCAATGGATTTAGCGCAAGGGGTGTTCCGCCTAGCTGCCTTGTTTGCTTTGCGCTTAGTTAGCAAAGCCTCCCTCTCATGTTCAGGTATGCTTTGCCTGCGTGTTCTTCTGTTGGCGTTGATCTCTTGCCTCTTCTCCGAATCTATATTTTGTCGGGACTGTCTTCGACGGGCATTCCTCTTGTCAAAGGATCCATTCTTCTCTGCCTTCTTTTTGGCATAGGCTGCTCGTTTACGTGCATTACTCTCCTCCTTTTGCTCAGTCGTCAAGCAATTTCGTCGAGCTCTATCACGTTCATGTCTTGCTCCATTTCTCTCTTCTTTTGAAATGCTGACAATCGGTTGACTTTGCTCCGCCATCATTGTACTTGATCTTCCTGTGAGATCATTGACATGTTTATTCCCTAAATTATGTCATTAAGAAAATAATTAGATATAAAACCAGGTGGGCAACATTGTATTATGCGACATGACGAAGTTTGTACCATTTGAACCTTCGACCTCGAAGTATCACTGTATTGGTAAGGTTATTTTGAAATTGAGTAAGTGGAGTATACAATTCAATATGATCCTCTTCCTCATCCTCATCGGACGACGAAGTAAGTGGAGTATTCAAAGGTTCGTGTATATAAAACCATGTGAGAGGCCGCGACACATTACTTGTGCGGGATCGCTTTGAAACACCTTGTTCACTAACCACCGGTCGAACAATAATTCAAAAAACATGAATCATGTTATTGTCAATTAATATGTCACATGTGAAGTGATAATTTTTTAACTACTTAATAAAGGGTCCGCGAATTGTAAGCTTCTTTTCCTTTTCGTGACATCTTTGAATTACTGTTTTTGTAATCTACTCCTCGCACCTTTTATTACTCTGTAGGAAAAGATATGATGAAATGAAGGGAAAATATGAAAATAAAAATAAACAGTATAACAAAGAAGGTTAAACATGAGTAAACGAACACACTTTGTCTATCCAACATGGCACTAATGGCCAACACATGGCGTGGTGCAAAAACTTTCATACATAGTAAGATGCTAAAAGCATCTTATTCATTATTCATTAGATCTTCTTCCTTATATGAGATTCCGGTACATTTAGTTATTTCACAAACAATGTAGTAACCAAATTTAGAATTACGTGTTATACTCATACGCAACAAATCGTACACATATAAATTATCAAGGAAGCGCCGATTCATTTACTGCACAATGGAGTAATATCTAAGTTTTAAACATCCAGAAATAGTTGTACCTCGTATCTACATACATACGTAGCTGAAGATTTTTCCAAAGCAACTCAAATGGTAGCAGCAAGTATGCTTTCAACAATATATATTTTATTAACTTGTGTACGCACAAATGCCTTATCAATTAAAATTTTGTATCATAAATATCAAGCTTAGGATACCATCATGAGAGAAGAAATCTACTCGATGCATACAGAAGATAAGATTTTGGTAATTCACACATAAACTGTAAAAAAAACTCCAAAAACTGATTGTATTGAGCATCAAATTACAAAGTGTCATCTCTCCAAATTGGTATTACATGGAATGTTGACCGGGAACAACCCAGTAAACAATGGTACATAGAAGTCTTCACACAATGGGCTCAGTTAGACAACACTTTATGGACAAAATAGTATGATGATTAAATGTCTGTCCTCACCATATTACAGAACACATAGAGAGAATAGGTAAACCATACAACTTTCAGGCTTTCACAACAAAAGTTAATCCAACAACGAGTATGATAGACGTCTCCTACATCTACTTCATGCGTCGACAATCCCTTTTAGCCAACACAACTGCTAGAAAAGCCCATCTCCTCTCGAGAAACCTTCGAACGGGCATTCTCATGTCAATCGCCCCACTAATTATTTTTTGGCGGATATATGCATTAACATTTCAATTTAACTTATATTAATCATTAGTTTGTTTAAAGATATTTAATTTGGTGTTGTGTTAAAATAACTCACCCTGGAGAGTAATTGTTGCACGATGAGTAGGGTTGAAAGCAAATTTGTATTCTCTGAAGTATTCAGATCACCTATTGTTAAGTTGAAGAAATATAATAATTATCTTAGTATTTCATTAAATAAATCTCTACTAAATATACAATATATGGTGATGTAGAAAAGATTAATTACCAAATTTAATATCTTTCTGCAACATAGTTGCAATAACAATAGGGTTGCCGCCATTAGCCGTTGACCATAGGTATGAGTTTTGAATGAACTGAGAACCCCAAATGCCAACAGGAATAAGATTGCAACTACAGTTTCCATGTTTTTGAGACATTATTTTGAAATTCTCTTAAGCTAAGATCTTAAAAATAGTTGTGTTGTTTATTTAGTAACTACACATACCACGCATCCATGAAGATAGCCTCTCTATAATTGGACATCCCAATACGTTCACGTTCACAACAGTGAACGACTATGCCAACTATGTCTGTACAAAGTACCATTTGGAAAGATATTGAATATTGAAGTTGCATTGTTCTGAGCGAGTATATTATATAGGTGAAACAAATACGATACATAACTACAAAGGTTTTATTTGGTCGCTTGGCTACATCCCAAAATGGCATAAGATGTTTTGGGAGCACTGGGAACTCGAGCGGCAGAGAAGGTTCAACAATTGTCCATCGACCAAAGGAGCATTCATATTCGTGTCCAATCGCTCTAAAGTCCACACCTTCCATGTTACAACCAATTGTAACCCTGTGAATAACATACTTGCAACCAAGTTGCAGTATGCGGTTATATCGCTCTACCTCCACCTTTCCCCAAACATTTGCTTCGATTTTTTGCTCCCTTGAATGTGTTTCAGAAGAAAAATTTAAGGTTGTGTTTAAAATATCTTTACATTTTAGGAATTTATTATCAGAAAATTTTTGGTACTTACATTCTTATCCATTAGAATAAAGGAAATGTTGTCACCATATTTATTAGGACGAAATTTTACTTCCACCCTGACGCAAATACTCCACCTTGCGTAGAAACGGGTATCTCCAAACTCAATATCATCAAAATCCTTAAACTTAGGGGTCGGCGGAGTTTTAGTGATGGTTGCATATGTCCGCTTACTTGCAAGTCTAAAGGGTTCCATCTACACAAGCAGCAATGCATACTATCACCCAGAAATAAAACTATATTAAGAAAAGAAAATTTTAAGTTGGTCGTCATACACTGTAATTTGCAATTTCAAAGATGTGGCTCGGACAGGCTGTAGTGACAAAATGACTCAATTTGACATATGGTTCAGTTAGGTCTATTTTGGTCCTGATTGAGATAGTGACATGAAACAATTGGTTGGTTTTACTAAATGTTATGCGAGCAAAGGAAATTAACACATAAGAGAGCAAGAAAGCAAAAGTCCATCCACAAATATGAGAGCATGCATTAAGTATCAGAAACTTCCTAGAGGAACGTTTGAAATTTGAGGCAGATTAAGAATAACTTCCACTCGGATTTTTTTGAAGTAAACTTCTAGAAAAACTAACATCACTCTTCATAAAACAATGGATCCCACAAGCAAAATGGATACTATCACCCAGATTTTCGCCCCTAACAAGCAGCAATGCATACTATCACCCACAAATCTCTACTATATTGGTCATAGTTTGGTTACCTATTGAGCGTGGAAATAGAGGGGCACTGAGTACTTGAGAACATACACCATATTCTCAGCCACTCTTCCCGAGTATCTGCATCAGAGCAAAGATGGTTATAAGTGCATGTGCAACAATAGGGGAATGAACATCAACAATTATTCCTACGTGTACTCTTACAACGCAAAATCAACAATAGAGGACTGACATTCAACGCAAAATCAACAATATTCATTTCCTAAATAATATACTCCACTGATAAGCTAAAAAATATTCAGTAGGAGTATTGATAGTAAAATAAGTTTCAGTCTACTTATACTCTTACTTAATCTTCGAAGAAACTACCTTAATATTTAATTTAAGGTAACTTATAGTAGCAGCAAGTTGTTTTATTCCTACGTGTGTATTTCAGCAAGAAATTATGAAGTCTAGAGTAGCAGTGAGCATTTCAATTACAGTCTCCACTATGTTCTACAATGGAAGAAAATTTTCTGGGAGCGGGCCGCACCATCTCCTACTAGGGCCCCTCTTAAGATTGTGACACGTCATCTAATATCATCAATCTCAAAACTCCTCCTAACCACCCAGATTGTACAGAACCGGGAAAAACAGGAGGGTACAATCAAGGAAACGATCAACGAACAGTCTTCGGAAAGATCAGGGAAACGATCGTGGCTGCATCTTTCTTAACAACGATCATGCCGCCTGCCGGCTATCCGTCGCCAGCAGTCGCCTCCACCGTCCGCACAGTGACAGTGCCGAGACCTCCAATGTTTTAGACGACTCGTCGACGGCAGCCGCCTCTCCAACGTATGACACGACAGAGCTAAGATCTCCGATGTCGAGTACAATGCAGCTGCCGACGGCAGCGACAGGCATCTGGTTTCTTCCTTCTCAGATCACTCATCTCACAATCATGTTGCCATTCTTAACGAACCACATGAGACAGTGGTGGGGATCCCGGCGACGTGCCACCGCTTCTGCGACGAACGCCAAAGCCACAAGGAATTCCTAGCAGTAAGTGGACAGATGGGAAGCGGGACGGGATATGGATTGTTGAACCTGGCCACCGGCGCAAGGGGTGGCTACCTAGAGCCGGCGCAGATCGATAGACTCTCCTTGTCGGCAGAGGTTGGAGAAGGCCGGTGCGGCTGGGAGAGATAGGAGCTTTAAGATCCGTGCCACAGAATGACGTGTTCACATCCCACGAGGGGCCTCAGGAGCGTGATGTTACGGCCCGTTCCCAGAGAATTTTTTTCCGTTCTACAATGCCTTATCCTCATATAACACATGTGAGGCATTACTAAATAGGAATCAGCATTGCAGCTTGTATAAATATCAGGCAAACAACGTATAGTTCATGTACGACACCGTGAATGCACCTAACCAGAGAAATGTAGTTCCATCAACGTATAGTTCATGTCTGTAGATTAATGATTTGAATGTAATTCCATATAACCAGAGAAATGGGTCAGGGGTCGAGAAATGGTATCAGATAATGTATACAGATATTGAAATGACATTGTCAATACTAATATATAAAACCAATATGCATCATGGAGGATAACATGCTTCTATCTGAAGTTTCCTTTGAGTCAGTTATGTTACAAGCATGATTCATTTGGACCAAGCCATAAGAGTTGAATAAATACAATTCTAACAAAAGAGTGGAAGAAATATAATGCATCAGTTATGAGATCACACAACAAATACAGTTCAAAGTTAAAAATCTAGCAACATATCAGAATTTATCATTAACTCTTTTAGAGCTATAATATAATAAGATGCCAAATTCTGCTTAGAGTAGATGACAAGAAGGCCGAATTCCCTATCAACAAAAGTCAGCTAAATAAGAATTCATTTGTCACTCAGCCTTGTGACAGCAAGGGGTGATCTAGATGTCTTCTAGTGTACACGACTAATATTAGATATCAAGCCAGGAACAGTACTATTTGTTGTAGGATGAGAGCTACACAACTAATATTTCTTAATCGACATGACTAAGAAATATTAACCTATCATTAATATGGAACATTAAAAAATAGGCATTCGTCAAGAGTCCGCAAAAAACAAGATTCATGCCTCTCTAAAATTGTTCTATAAAAATTAATTCAGAGTGTGAAGTTAGACTAAATGGCAGCTCAACGATCAACTTAATGTGCTAGCTTATTGTCTGCATATGATCCAGTCAAGATGATTGTAAAAAAATCAGTAAAAAGCTGTCCAACTTTGTACTGAAAAATTAAAACTAGAGCTCTTGGTAGTTTTGTGTGAATTTTATATTCTTTAAGTAACAGACCAATTCTTTCATCATACCCAAGAAAAGATACAAAAAATATGACAACCTACCAACATAGATAATCTGATGAAAGTGCACTCGAACAGAAAAGATAAGTCAAGATAATTTTGAACAAAAAGCTACTTGGAGTGTTGGTTGCCTCCTACCCTGATGTGTGCTGCAGGAACTCAATGGAAAATGGTGGATGACCTGAGAATGAAACTTGCACATATTACATGGGGATATCATAAGTTCATAGCTCAATTCAGCAAGCTTAGTAGCGTGAACCCTAAATGCAAAAAATTCAGGCTACTCCTCCATGGACATACCTCAAACAGGGAGTCGTCAGTTGTGAGGAAAAGGTTGATGGTTGACTCCTCCACGGCTCTGGCTTGTCGTCGACAAGGTTGTGAAGGAAGAGGTCGTTGTGGTCTCCTCCACAGCTCCGGCGTAGTCGACGAGCAGGTGGTTCTGAGAGTGACAGAGTTGCGTGAGGACAAGCGATGATCACGGTAGCCAAAGAAAAACATTTATGGTCGTGATCCCCATAAAAAACCTCACCTTCCTCTCCCTGGAACTCGTGATCGACGCGGTACACTGATAGGACGACGCCGGCCAAGCCCCCCAGCTACTTCCCTGGCACGGGCATTAAACACAACAATCTTGAACAGAGCATAACTAATCATCAATGTCTAGATTATCTAGAACAGAGAAGTGAGACTTATCTCACCTGAATGCTTGGCAAGCAATCAATAGAATAAACACTTCAGTGAATCACGGTTTTCTTGAACAACGTCTTCACAGATTTCACAACCGTGCTTTCCAAATTTCCTGAACACTACATAAGAAACAAAAAAAGGATGGCCTCATTCTCAATATCAAAGATTAAACATGAAATCACATTAGGATAAAAGCAAGTTTGTAGATGACCCAAACTCGTAACAAAAGAACTGAAGTGAGACAGTGGGGGTTATTTATTAATACTTGAAATGTAATTAAAGAAGTATGGACAGTGCGCAATGTAGTTTGCAAAATTATAAATGCATGTTATAGTCAGATGCAACAAAATTACTTTGATCTTCTCTTATGGTCCAGTTTAGCTCTTCCTACACTTTTAAATTAACAGCAAGCAAGTATTGATTGACTGGACTATATTAAAGAAGGTTTGAGCATCCAAGAATAATTGTACACTGTATATCTCCATAGAAAGGGTTTTTTCCAGAGGAAACAAATCAAATGCTAGCAGCTAGTATGCTTGGAAAAATAATATGTATGTCCAGTAGCTGGTTTGCTTTTGCCCTAGCGTTCCTGATAATAAAAACTGAGCCTAACCCCTACTGTACCCCATGTAAAGTGTGTTGCTGCAGAAATGCACTAACCCAACATATATTCATCGCATCTGGTTATAGTTTCTCATGCTATGTCTAAGTACCAGACCTTGATCTCTAGTTCTCAAATGAACATGACACCATGCTATAACCCATGTTTTGTGCACTCTACAATCTGAATCGGTGTATGTGTATTTATATACCCAGCCTTGGTGAAATATTCAGGCTACTCCTCCACTGAACCAAGATTGCTGAAAAATTCAGGCTACTCCTCCACGGATATACCTCAAACAGGTCGGCAGTGGTGAGGAAAAGGTTGATGGCTGACTCCTCCACGGCTCCGGTTGTCGTCGTCAAGGTTGTGCAGGAAGAGGTCGGTGTGGTCTCCTCCGCAGCTCCGCCGTAGTCGACGACGAGCAGGTGGTTCTGGGAGTGACATAGTTGCGTGAGGACAAGCGATGATCACGGTAGCCATAGAAAAACATTGCTGGTCGTGATCCCCATGAAAAAAACTCACCTTCCTCTCCCTGGAACTCGTGCTCGACGCGGCGGACTGATAGGACGACGCCGCGGGGCAGATAATTCCCTGGCAGGACGCTTCGAGGTGGTGGTTCCGGGGATTGCAGAGCTGCGTGATGGGGGTGTTAGGAGCTCGGAGATGAGAATGAGAGAGGATGAGAGAAATCAGACGGGAGGGCACGGATAATTATACCGGTTGAGAGCGAGGCGCACGAGCTCCACGATCGCCGCTGAACGGTGGTTGCGCATGGACCGAAGGGAAATGGCGGCGGTTGCCATTGGTGGTGTTGACCACGAGACATGACGTGGAAGACCGATGCAGCGCGCATAGATCCTCCACCTTCGAGCTGCCCTGCATCCGCAACCGCCGGGCACGATGGACGGCCGTCTCCGACGCCGCCGACCTCCCCCGCCGTCGCCGACCTGCCCCGCCACCGGCCGTGCGCCTCCACCTCCATCCCTTCGCCGTGCCTCCCGGTGCCCCCCCCCCCCCCCCCCCCGATTCCGGCAGTTGAGGGTGGATCCTTCTCTGCCCCGATCGGCCGATCTGTCATGGGGAGAGACCGAGAGATGAGGTCGTGGCCCTCGTGGGAGTTGGGGACGAAGGGGTCACTTTTTTTTCGACGCCATGGTCGTGCGGGACTGAGGGAGACGGGAGTTTTTCTTTTTTTTTCTTAGCGATCGTCGGGCGGGAGGTATGGAGGACGGACGACCCACCACCTCTTTTGCTTTAATATAGTAGAGATTTCTAGCAAGTAATATGTGTGTTATGTCTTATAAAAAACATGCCACAGTGTTTGTATTCGGGAAACAAATTGAGTGGTATAATTTTCATGACACATAACACACATTTTATTAATTTTATTCATGGTCAAATCTGAATCACGTAAAATAAAGAAATGTCGCCTAAATATCGACAAAGGGAGTAGTGGAGAACCGATTGAAGTTGCATCTAGTCGTTTCGAAAAATCTTGATATATACTAAGAAGTACGTTGGGCGCCTTTTGTTCCGGGAGTGGGTATACTAAATTTTGGTTCGAGGATTCTAGTTTTCTTAAACAAAAATATATAGTTTAATCCCATTGAGGCTTTCATTCTATATATTCCTCGACCATTTAGTTTTCCTACGTTTTTAGTGAATTCATACATCTAAAAGTAAACCTTTCAAAGTGTGGAAAAACTACTGAAATTAATGTTATGTCAATTTTAGGAAAGTTTGGATTTGCTGATCTCCATAGGATTATTAGAAAGGGTAACAGAAATTTAAAAACAACTCTACTCAACTTATAAATATAAAATTCCATTTCTTGGGTTGTCCTTCTTTGTATACATATCAGAAACCCTGGATCAAATTTTTCCTAGAAGCTTACAAATGCTTCATTGAAATTTTGGTGCATCGATATTTGACTCTCAGGCATCTCATACCCTTTATGGCTCCAGGAGCCTCTCGAATAAGTTCATGGTTCTGTCCTCATCACAAAGCTCCTAGAACAATGCCTCATCCCTCTCCCATCTCCTCTCGGTCGCGTCGGCCTTTATATTTGCCATGTTGGTTCGCATGGCTTGTAGTCATGGGAAACTGTTGGTATGCCCCCTCCCTATCTCCCCCATATGATGTATGTCGCCACAAGGCATCCTCAGGCATGTCGTGGGGGCGGTAGAGGCGTGTGGCGTCATTCTTTTCGAAGAGTGTGGCCAGATGGCACAACCGTCTCCCAGACTGGGTTGGTTTGAATAAATGTAAGAAAATAGTGTTTAATTTACAGATGCTCTCGTTGTGCAAGAAAGTAGCAAGGCCTTGGTACACAAAGAATCTTACGAAAGTGGATAACGTTGTGGGGGCGGTAGAGGCATGCGGCTTCATCCTCTTCGAGGAGTGTATGTCCCGCACGCGCAGCAGCTACCTCGAGGGAGGTGAATATGCAGGATAATTACGTTTTAGGTCTAAATAAATGTGAAATAAAAATGTTCTTTAATTTATCAAGCATAAAACCTAAATATGCTACGGTCAACTATGTCAACATTAATTAAAACATGAAAAACAAGAAAGCCAAATGCGTCGCTTGTGCTGGTAGCCCTTTTATTTTACTTTCTTTCGTGTCATTTTTCTCTTCTCGTTAAGATTCCACACTATTTTTTTCTTGAGAGAGAAATAATTCCACACTATTTGATACACCATGGGGAAGATAGTGGCCTGTCACCAAGATTGTGGCATGTGGATGGGCCTAGCTCCATCCTTTAGCAGGAGGTCCGTTATTCGCATTTTGTTTCACTCACTTGAGCCAGAGCGGCCTCATGTACAGTAAGAAACTGCATCGCTAGATTTCCCGGCCCCATCTACGCTGTTTTTCTTTTCATTTTCCCAATCATTTCCAGTTTGATTCGCACGTCGATCGTATTCGCTGTCTGTGTCTGTTTCTTCGCCTGATCAGTCGATAAACCTGGATGGTAGTTTGCCCAAGAACAAACATTTCATACTTGTCTGTCTCATGCATCATCTTTTGTAAAGAACAAAGGGTAGTAGTAAAAATGCCATGCTTGTGCATGCTCTCGCCATGGAAGAAAGCAGCAAAGCCTTGGTACACAGAGAAAATGAAGGAGAAAGAGCAGTCGGTTATCCCGAAACTTATGTTATCAGTGCACCGACAGCCACAACGAGATCCCTCCGTCCTTCCTTAACTGACAGGGAGGGAGACACACACAGCTTTCATCCATGGCCTAACCCATGTGATCTCCAAGCGCTCGACTCCAGCTCCCTTCACACCATTGACACTTCTCTTCATTCATTCATTCGTACCAGCAGGCAGCAGCCCATCATCCACACTGTTTGCTGCTTCCTTGTCTGAACATTTCCTGGGGCCAGATCAATCCATACAAAGCAGCAAAGCTGTAGTATTAGCTGCTCAACCGACGTGCAGCATTCATTCATTCAGACCAGCACGATGCACAGTTCGGAAGCTGAAAACCTCCCTAGGGATTATTCATCCATTTCGTTCCCACCACAATGAGGAACAACAAGGACCATTCCGGCCGTATCATCCTCCTCCGTACCAACCGTCCTCCCTCCCACCGGATTCATATCACCGCCGACTTGATTCCCTGTTCTCTGTTCATCCATCCTTCACTGACAACTGACAAGGAGACATGATGCTCCTTGCATCTGATAACCCAGTTCATGAGATCCTCAGCCCTTGCAAGTGCCATAAGTGTCATGTAGGAGAAGAGAAGACCCCATCACCATTCCATCTCGTTTAGATGATCAGATCAAGGAACCCAACTCCAGCTCCATCCATGCATTCATAACTGATCCCTTCCATTCCAAGCCTGGGACCAGATAGACCCATGCATGCTAACCCATTAGTTGCTGCTCAACCGACGTGCAGCATTCACTCAGCCCCGAGCATACAGCTTGGAAGCTGAAACAAACCTCTCTCAGGTTTGTTAGAACAGAGCAGCATCACGATTCATGAGGAGCAACAGAGGCGAGTAACAGCAGTTGGGAGCATTCGGGGTGCCCTGACTAGGAAGTTAAGTACTTGTGCCAACGCAAGGACCGGCTGAACATCGCCATCACCGACGGTCCGCCGCAATAGACACAACTTCATTGGTAGGTAACACCAGACAGTCAGAGCAATCGAGTGTGCTGAAAACAAGGCTGGAATGCAAGGACAAATAACGGAACTGAACACCATGGATCCAGGAGGTTCGAGCGAGAAAAACAGAGCACTGCCAGGACTTGACAAGTTAGATGGAGCAGAATGTGGTTCATAAGGAAGGACAGATTTTCATCGGAGCATTGAAAAGCGCCGAAAGATATATGCAGCGAAGTTGCATAAGCACGAGCAGACACTATCAGCCAGGCGTGTTCGAACTCGACCAAGCAAATAGAACGTCAAGGGTAACATTGCTTCTCAACACATCAATTCTGGCTTCAGTTTCCAGAGATGACAGACTGGATATCCCCGTCACAGACTGTTCGAGCAAGAAACAGAAGATCAGATGTGACAGTGATCTGGGAAGATTTATTTGTTAGGCAGAGGAGCGTCCTGGTTAAAGAAGAACAACAAATGTCCAGAGAGCACTAGACACTCCAGGGATGGCATCAGAGTACAAACACAACCACAAGCATATACCAGGGGTTCATAATTCGGAAAAGAAAACAGAACAGCAGAGGCAACATTGGTGCTCAACAGATCAATCCATCTTTCAGTTTCTACCCAAGGCAGATAAAACCATTCAGCAGGAGCAGTATATCTTACAGCTAGCATTACCATTTTAACAGCCAGCCCATTTCAGGGCACAATCTTCTTGTGGCGGTAGTAACGATCCTAGCGGGGGTTTTCAGTCAACAAGAACAATAATAACACCAGAATCATCATCTGGCAACGAAAGGCACAACAACAAACACACTCAGGGGACTAATAGGACACCGAGCGACACGAATCAATCAGCAACGCTTCTCGCCTGCTGCTCCGGGGCGAAAACTTTCTCGGCAGCGGGAGGCAGGGGGAGGTTGACGAATGGTGAACTTCACTTTTGGGGCCAGGAGGAGGCTTCTTCCGCATATGTAGTAGTAACCGTCGTTAAAAAGGGCAAAGGAAAAAAGAATGTAACCATGTTCTGGTAGTAGTAGTAGCTTTAGCTTCTATATCTTCTTGGGGTGTTTTTTCTTTTCTGTTGTGTCCCAGCGGCATGCCGCTACGTGCTAGCAGGAGCCCTTGCGGCATGATAGGACACCCGCCCCGGAGGTGATGGTCCCGACCATGGACGAGGACTTGGCGCCGAGGCTGGACGCGCGAGAGTAGCTGGCCGAGGCTCCGGCCCCCGACGGGGTGAAGAAAGCGCCGTTCAGCAGGAGGTCACCCTCCGACCGCCAGTTCCAGCCCTCCCAGGTGGTCTGCTCGGTCTCAACTCTCTTTGTCACCTGCAGTTTGTCCATGTCAAGAGTCAGTTAAGATAGCAAATGGATGCTCGTCAGTGAACCAATGAACTGTGATGATAGTACATTGAGAAGAAGAAGAATGCACCTCCTTGGCGAAAGGGTTGGTTGGTGCAAGGTAGCGGTTCCCCTGGCTGTTGATGGTCGGCTCGGCACTCCCTCCGATGGCGTACATCTCCCAGTGGGTGTAGTCGTTGTTCACCACATGGAAGTAACCATGTCTGCACCTGAACAGTGGCAATTGATTTCGACAGTGAATGTAGTTAGTATTTTGAAATGTCAAGCAACAAACAAACTGAATGTCATCTGTGCAACGCAATGCTGGACAGACTTAAACACAGCTTTCTACTAGTGTATGTTGGGCAAATCCTCAGTATCTGGAGCTTTTATAACAGAAGATCACAGTTCAGTTACTGGATACCTAGGCATTCTCTGAATGAGTCCTTCCCCGAAATGGTTGAAAGCTATTGTGACCTGCATCGCCTTGTCCTTGAGATAGGAGTCACTGTGACCCAGGAGCATCACCTGCACAAATTGTGTCATTTACCATGTGTCAGAGAAAAATCCAAACAAATCACTTTGCGCATATAAAATACGACTAAAGAATCTTGTTTGCACGTGAGATGCTGCTACATAGAAATAAAAATGACAGAACAGCCAACCGACAATTCCTTGTTAGATCTGCAAGACAACAATTCACATGGAACCTATTATGCTAAACTAGAATTCAGCTAGTAGAAAACAAAACGAGTACTTTCACATACGCCAAACCATGTAGATTCCAGTGGCTGATCATTAACTGACACGAGGACAATCTCCCGCGAAAGAGATTAACATTGGCAATCAATCAATTATTGCAGGCTGAGTGAGAAGCACATGATGAGTAGGATCTAGGATAGGATGTCGGTAGTACCTCATTGTGGTGGGTGAAGTAGTTGTTGGACACAGTGATGGCTGTGGAACCCATGATGGCGTCGATGAGGCCGTCGGCGCAGTTGGAGAGGGAGCAGTGGTCGACCCAGACATGGCTGGACCCGAAGATGGACACCGCGTCGCCGTCGGCAATGGTGCGCCACCCGTAGTGGCTCGGCGAGCTGCGCACCATTGCATTGCCCGTGGGCTTGCAGTCGTGGATGTGCAGGCCGTGGATGATGACGTTAGTGACGAACTGGATGGTGAGGCAGGCGCCGTTGGCGATGTGCACGTTGGCGCCCCGCCCGTCGATGGTCTTGAAGCTGTTCATAATGAGCTCCTGCTTGAGAGTGATGACCATGTCGCGCTTGAAGATGATCCACAGCGGCTCTTCCTGGATGACAGCGTAGCGCAGGGTGCCCTTCTTGGGGGTCACAGGGTCGTCGTCCCCAGCGTCTGTGACCACGTAGATCTTGCCGTCGCGGCCGCCGATGGCATTGCGGCCGAAGCCAATGCCACAGTCGGCAAGGCGCTGCCGGTTGTTGTGCCAGTCCGGGTCGCAGCGCCAGCAGTCGTCGATCGGGTTTCCCGTCCCGCATGACAGGTAACCCCCCAGGTTTCTCCGGGCAGTGCTGTTCCTGATGGACCTGCACATCAAACAGTCAGAGTTTCATCATCAGTTAATAAAAGCCAATAGCTCAATATCATCAAGGTGTGTGACTGAGTCAGAGTTGCAGGATAAAGAGAGTTGTGAATTTAGCTCATGATTTGACTCACCAAAAAGTCTACAGTTTTTCACAAGGTGTCAAATTCAGGTAGAGTAGAACATGAATGCACAGTTTGATGATGATCAACGCACAAAACATTAGAATTCGGTCAGAGTTTCAGGATGAAGACAGTTGTGAATCAGCTCATGGTTTAACTCACCAAAGTTTACAGTTTTTCACAAGGTGTCAAATTCAGTAGAGTGGAAGAGAAATGCAGAGTTTGATGATGATGAATGCACTAAACCTACGGTTGGGTCAGAGTTTTACTGTAAAAAAGTTGTGAACTAGCCCATGATCCCTCTGGCTACAAGTTTACATTATTTTCTCAAGATGTCAAATCCAGGCAGAACATAACAAGAATGCGCAGTATTGAACTATTGATGATGATCAGCGCACAAAACCTACAGCCCGGTCATAGTTTGTGTTAAACAGTTGTGAACTAGCTCATGATCCCCCTCGGCCTCACTAAAAGTTTACAGTTTATTCCACAATATGTCTAATTCAGGCAGCAGAACATAACAAGAACGCGCAGTATTGATGACGATCAATGCAGGAAACAGTCAAAACTTGATGAAAATTCCATGTACAATGCAGGTACAGATCTACAGTTCACAGGGTGCAAGCTGCTAGTAGTACATATCAGTAGCTATCTAGCTAGCTGGTTCTCGGTGCCAAATTACTGAGAGAACAAGAACAGTTGCCTGCCTGCTACTCCGTCACTTCATCATTCTACTCAACGGTAGCAGCAACAACCCGAGAAAGAAAAGTGCCGGAAACGTCAATTCACCTGCCGTTACCAGCTCCACCAGCAGATCGTAGGCGCTCACTTCCGGGGAGTGATTGAGGGGATGGGGAGAAGATCGATTAGGTAGGTGGTGGGTTCGGCGCGCCAAGGTTTCTGGTGATGGCCATCAATGCAATGCGTCGCGTCCGGCCGTGGTGGCGAGTGGCGATGCAGGGGCACATGAGCGAGAACGTGGCATGTCCACTACTCCCACCTGTCACTCGCCTCGCTCTACTGGACAGTGTGCAGTGCGCGGCTCACTCATCTCATCTCAGTGTGTGTGATCAGCGAGAGGGATCCAAAAGAGGAAGATGGTTGAATGGAACTGTTGCGGTGTTGCTCTGGGCTCGCAGGTCAGGTCGCAATAAAAGAGCACGAGGGACATGGCTCGTGTCATGTGGGAGCCACGTGCCCCCCCTGCCGATCTGGTGGGCCCACATGGAAGGCCAAAGTACACTGCTGCTACGAGCCTACTACAGCGAGCACACTACAGTCCCTCGCTGTGTCGAATCAGAACTTCACATTTCACTTTTCTTTTTATCTCTTTGTTGTGAGAGGCTGTGGTTTGGGCGTAGGCTTATGATAAAAGAGCGAGCACAAAGGCTGCTAGTAGAGCGAAAGAAGATGCTAGCAGTATACTGAGCCCAGAAACACACCACTGCTAATGCAGATCTACTACCGCTACTTGCAGCAGCTGCTGCTGGTTAGCTCCACCTTTCCTCGTTCTGGAATTGGTAGCAGCTGAGGCAGAAGTAGTAGAAGAGGCATTGAATTGAAAGGATGGAAAGCGACTTACATGTGCACCTGCGATGCCACCGATTCGGGATCGTCGACCGCGCCAGCCACCGTCGCGGACCCGTCGGCGTCGCCCCTGCATCAACAACAACAGCAGCAGCACGATGATAGTAATGAGCATTCGAGACAGAACGCACATGTGCGACCGACAGGAACATGTAACAATGATGAAACTGATCACAGGACGCATGTACTAGTAGCAAATTTGTACAAATAGAGATCCAAGAGGGATTTTGTGCTAGTAAAAAAGAATGGTAGGGCGTAGTAGTGATGTGCTGAAGCACGAACGCATTGAGTTGTGTGGTTAGGAAGAGGTAAATAAAGAGAAAAAGTGGCGAAATTTTCCTCCTATCCTCGTACAGGAACACGGTGCCAGTCAGTCAGTCCCCCTAGTACTGCATCTACCACTAATCACGAAGATTATACTATGGCACCAGCAGCAGTGGATGATTAAACGGTACAAAGTGGCTGTCGGATGGGCCGTGCGCCGTGTCCATGATGATCCGTGCTGTGCCGCTCTCTCTAGGCGGGCGGTCGCGGGTTGGGTGCCGCGCGCCGTGTTCATCATGATCCGTCTCTCTAGGCGGGCGGTCGCGGGGCCCAAGACAAGAGGTGAAAACTCTTCTTCTTTTCATATAAAAAAACAATTACTTTAGTAGTAGTAGTTTTGTACCGCCTGCTGCAGAGCGGACGCACGCGACAAGAGTGCACTCCAAACTCTGCACACGCACCCGTAGCACTACTACCACAGCAAAAGCAAAAGCAAAAGCAGAGGAGGAACTGCCATGGCAGAGGCAGAGGAGTGCTTTCGCGGGGTACATTGCTGGGGACGCGGAGCGAGGATGCAAAATGAAACCTGCCATGGTTCCTACTTCTTCTTCTTTGGCCCAGCTTTTGACCACCGTGGGGGTGGCCGGTGCAGGGAGGACGCCTGTCTCCGCGTAATTACCGCACTACCCCCGCTGCCACCGTAACTAGTACTAACTAGTTACGGGAACCAACCAACGGACGGACGGAAAGGAATATCTCTCTGCCGCTTTTCTGCTTCTAATCCTACACTAGTAGAAGAATCTGGGAGGGACATACATAACCGCCGCCCAGCCGAGGATTTCAAATTTCAATCAAGATTATCCATCCATCCCCCCACGAAATCCTTCTCGTCACTCACTCGCCGCGCGTGCCAACAGGAGAATCCTTTTCTTTCATGTTTGGGTTTTTGGTCGAATAAACACGGAGGGAAACCCAAACGGCGACGCAAAATTAAACTCCAGGGTTGAGTGCGACGGCGACGGTGTGTGCGTGTGTGTTCCGGATCTGCTTTCTTCCGGGTCTGGGTGCGGAAGAGAAAGGTGGACGGACGGGAGACTCCGGTGCGACCGACGGCCACGATGCGCCGCCTCCGGTGGGGGGGTGTTCGAAACGGAACGCGCAGAAGGAGACGGGATTTTGGGAGAGCGCTGCGCTCACCTCGCCGCCGCCGCCGCCGCGAGCCGTAGCGACGAGGTCGTCGAGTCCCGGAGCCACCGCCTCGCGCCGCTGGCCGCCGCCGTCGCCGTATTCGTCGCCGCGCTGCTGCCGGACCTGCAGGTGTCAAAACGAGGAAAGCGCCCGCTGCCCGGAATGAGAAACGCGTGAACAACGGCGCGGACTTGGAGCCCAACAGGGGCCCGGGGGGAATTTCCGAAGCACCAAGGAGCAGGGGGGAGGGTTAGAGAAGAGTTCACCTCAGCCGCCCGCCGGAGAGCGCCGCGCCGCCGCCGGACTGGTCCACCACGAGGACGACGAGGAGGAGCAGCAGCGCCGCCGCCGCCCACCTCCTCCTGGCCTTCCCCGAACCCGCACCCGCGCCAGCTGCTTCACCCGCCATTCCCGCCGCCTCGCTCGAGCTCCTCCTCCTCCTCTCGGTCGCTCGCTCTCAAAAATCTGGGACGGTGGGAAGGAGGGAGGGAAAGCGGAGAGGGAAATTTGGGGGCGCGGCGGAGGGAGGGAGTGGCACGGGAGAAGACGGCCTGGAGACCCGCGCCGGTTTTATACACCTCCGCCCCTCACCGCATTGCCCCTAGTCACTAGTATTTTCGCAGACCGGTCCTCAGGTTACGCTGTACGAGGGGCTGGGTGCAAATTAGAGACATAAGAGGGTCTATAAGCGCCCTTTTTGGTGGTTACTTTCGCCATGGCGCCATCGTATCAATTACTTGCAGTGTTTTTTTTTAAAACTAACTAAACACCTTTATTCGTCCAAAGATAACTACAATGTGCTACAGTGGGCTCCTGTTCTTCGAACCACTAAAAAAATTGATAGAATTTCAAACATCGACTTTGACCTCTTTATGCATTTGTTTAGGCTCAAGGCGCTTTTTCCGTGTGTTCTGATGTACTCTGCTTACTGAATTCATGCGTTGTCTTATCCTTTGTCCGAAAAAGCCATATATGTAATTTGGTCTCTGTTATGGAAACACATGCCAAAGGCATACCCTACAACTCACAACGCCACCCCGGTTAAGATGCGCCGGACGAAACCACGCACGACACCAAGTCGCATCCTGGCACACGGGGCAACACTATCGTTTACTAAACCGAAAACCCTATGTCGCCAATACAAGCTCTGGACACGAAAAGAATTTGACAATTCTTACTTATCTTCTGCAACTTTAATCCAACGAGGTCACCAATGTGAATGCAAGCCGTTATCTGCACGCATTTTTCATAGGAAAAAATGACCTCCGTGTCAACTCTTTGGCGCCGACGTGTACAAGATTGACGCCGACCTCAAGAGGCGGATTCAAATATAGTTTCGCCGAATAACCATGTACATCATTAATTTTGTATGATGGCCATTGTTAGCAAAATAAAAAATACGCTTAGAAGAAAAGAAAACCGTTCCACCGGTTTGTGCACTACTACACTGCAGCAGCAGCAGCAGCAGCAGCAGATGTACAACGCGTACTGGTACAGTAGTACGGAGTAATTCCTATTGCTCTGGGAATAATTAATTAGTAGGTGGATTAACGGCATGCTTATCCCAGGCTGCTTGTCCTTTCGGGAGTCCCCCCATGGTGGCGCGCGGCTCCGTATGAAGACCGTAATTACAACAACACTCGAACCAATCAATAAATAATCGACCAAAAGGTTCAGAAAGGATAAACAAAGCCATGAGAAGAAGAACACCTCTCCGGACACGCAAGCAGGCAGCATGATGATGAAGAACACCTCCGAGCTCTCACAGCGATGATGCTGCGTGAGTGTGCCGCATGCTTGTGTCGAGAACTCTGAACCAGCAGTAAACATCCTTAAAATAGGGTCGCGTCGTTTGAGTCATCTTTCGAATGCGGACTTAGCTGTGAAAACTTTCAGTTTGGGAACTCTGAACGTTTTAAAACGCGATTGGAACGCAAAAATGTTGGAGATGCCCCCGGCTAGGTTCAGATCGTGCACTCTTTGTCATTGACCTCCAGCTGAAAATGATGCAGTAACTTGGGGTGGCCTTCTTCTTCCCGGGCTGAATTTGATGTGTAGACCAGTTAACGCAACGACACGGGAATTAAGCTGCTGGGTAGCGTACGGCATACATGATACATGATCTCCCGTGTACGCATCTCACTCACCATCTACGGACGCATCATGCATGCGTCGCTTGCTAGCTCCATGGTTCCTTCAGGTGCGCCGCCGCATTGCACGCCGTAGCTGCGGCCGGAATTAACGCCGGCTGGCCACAAACCTTCACGGGCACGCATACACTCAAACTAATTGACGACTTCACGGCATCGCTTCATCAACACGCCGCTCTACGTAGGCGCTGCATGCATGCACTCCCTAATGCATATATGCGCTGCGTGTTAGATTAACTGGACTAATCATTTTTGTCTGAAATTAGTCTCTTGGCGTACGTGCAGATGCAGTGGGAACAAATAGAGGGATTAGTTTGCGCCCGCAGACGCGAGACGTGCTTACGGTTGCTGTATGTGCATTGAGTCCTGAGTTCAACGCGCGAGAGAGAGAGACGCCACGCATGGATCTACCCTCGCAACAAATCCGGCCGCTAGGGCCCCATTTTGGCATCCAAGGAAGAAAGATCAACTCATGGTCGGTCTGCTCACTCTATCTATCTAGGTGCTACTCCCTCCATTTTTTTTAAAATATAAGATGTTCTAGTTGCAACATGTGGTGTCTAGATACATAGTGTGCACAATATTAAAAAACTAAATTTTCTCGGTGCATCTCCTCCTTAGTGCAACTTCAAATGCATCCAAAAACAAAATTTCCTATGTATTTCCGATTCCTCGGCAAACAACAGAGCTGATGACATGGCATGCGCACAGGGAGCCGTGTACGCACGCGCGCGTACGACCTCTCGTTCTTTTTGAAGATTTTGGACATCTTGATGGTAAAAAATATTTATGTAGCACGGAGCCTTGGCCCAAGGTATGAATCTGACTCAGGGCTCCATGCTCAGCAGGTGCTTCGTGTTATACAGTATGGAGCACCGCGAACGGACTTCAAGCAAAAGGGTTAGATCGTAAAACGAATTGAAAAAATTATCCATTTTATGAGACAAATTTGAAGAAAAAACAATTTGGTTAAACTTGCCGTGACCTGATGACTCTATGTGCCACGTGTCTGTCATCTCCGTTGCGTGCGAGCAGTTAATCTGCGCGACAGTCGAGAAAACGGCCGGATCCAATGCTCTACGCAGACGTACGATGACAGTCAGCAGCTCGCATGTGGCTGCACTGTGCTTCTGCTGCCGAATAACATGTTCAGGTTCAGCACCGAAAATGGTACTGCCATGTTGTGTTAGGGTTTCTACCTCTAAAAACTTGTGCTCCCTCCGTTTAAAAATAAGTATCTCAAATTTGTTAAAAAAAATTAGACATGATCACATATCAGTCGCACCAAACAAACAAAAAAGATTGAGGCCGGGTTGAAAATTTATTTAAATTTAGTCATATATTACAAAGTGTTGGAACACAATTAAAACGGGACAATAAAACCCTAAACCTCACTACTCCCATTCCTTTCTTAGGATGTCCAGTCGATTCAGGTCTACACGCCTTCCTGTTGGACTTTTGGGGTCCTTGGTGAGCGTCGTCGAGATGCTCTTTACCACGAGATAGTTATTAAATTTAGATATCTCTAGGTCGGTGCATTTTCAAGTGGGTCAACCGATGACGGTGTTTCGACGTCGATTCCCCCTTGGGAGCATTGTGTTTGGAGTTGGCAACGACTAGGGTGACCAGTGGCTTATGTACGGTGGCGTTTGATCTGCGGCAACAATGACAATGGTGAACACATCTGAGTGAGTCGTGACATATCTTCGTCGCCAACTGTCTTGCCTATCAGTTTGGTTACTATAGAGGGTTATGTCGTGATGTGATGAAGTCGAACTTTTGGGGGCACGTCGGCAATGATGCCACCTGATCGGCCTTCGGGTGTGTGGATCTCCAACGGTAGTGTGGATCTCATCGGTGCAAGATGTGTAACTTTCTCCCACAATGATCTTTGTCAAAGTCGGAGTTGACTCTTTCTCGACGCAGTGGGTCGATTATTGGGCTTGGGCCGACTTTGGGTTTGGCGTTGGTCACGGCGAGGGCTTCATCAATGGCCGTGGAAGGTGAAGTCGGAGTGGTTAGCTCGTGGAGAAGCGTTGACGGTGACGCCCGATCGCAACCTCGACTTTGGTCTCTCTCTTTGATACCAAATTAAGGGGCCACGTAGCCTTGGACCCAGCCCTACACGAGGGACATCGGTCATGGATCATCTTGGTGGTGACATGGATAAGCTATACTACATCCTGCAGAGGTTGACTAGCGGAGGAGATGATCCGCTGACACTATATATATATCTAGCACGGGTCACTGATCCTATTTCAGCAGATCCATACCTACGCGATAATTTTTTCGTCATCTAAACATTACGTTTCATGGAGCAGTTAAGTTGCACTGGTATCGAGAAAACGGGCTTGTCAGAGGTGCAACCGGATCCTATGCTCGCACATCACCGTGTTTGACATTAGAGGTGATGACTGTTCGCACGCTGCTTTGTATGATGTTCACTGAGGTTAAAGAGATAAATTCAGATTTATCGTTTTCGTTTCCAATGATAGTTTAAAAACGTACAGTTTTTTTTTCTGGCCTTTGGGCACAGCTTAGTGGCAAGTCAACCCAATGCTGCTGTAGTACGTCCTTACCGCATTTCTTTTTTTAGTTGGGTGCCTAGCTAGTGTCGTCATGGTCGGCGGGAGTGACCAAGAGTCAACATATCCTCACGTGACGTTTCTGCACTAGGTCCAGGGCACACCTATCAGTTGACGCTTAATTTAGGAGAGCCGGAAGAAGACCGAAACAAATTACCGAAGGATGTAGACACGCAGTATCATGTAATTATAATGGATGTACGACCTCGGGAAAATTCACCTACTAAACCTCATATCTCCACTCATGCAAGCTAATTTTACAGTGTGCCTAGAACATCTAGACGGTTGGTGAGAAGGAACTTTCAACTCTTGCAACTGCCACCGCCTCCGTTCGGGGAGAGTCCCTCGCTTCCACCGCTCCAATTCAAGACAATATTTGGCAAAATTGCCGTGAAGTTGGGGTTATTACGAGCTACTCGACGAGAGCACCGCCATCACCAAACTCGAGCCCGTGAAGCGTGGATGTCTCTCGCCTTTCCAGCGTGTGCTAGAGCTCAGTGGTCATCGTCGTTTGGTGGCGAACACTCCGCCGAAACTTGAATTCCGTTGCAAACTCTCAGAGGCGGTATTGGCCGGCTACAATTTATCCCCCTGTGTCGTCGCCTCGTGGTGAGGTGGAGCTAAGAACACTTTCGGCTACGTCGCATATCATAGTACTATAAATGTGAATGGTCAAATTAAGCAAATGAGATATGTGTAGCCGGCCGGTGCCTCAAAATCATGTCGCCCATCGATGTTATAATGCACATCACAGTGTGATCTCTGTTTCCAACACATCATAGTGTGATCTGTTTCCAGCTCCAAAATGCATGATGTAAATTGTGCAACCGATCGTACCTACAACCCATGTTCATAGTCGTCCAAAATCTAGGTGACAGTGTGACACTCCTAGTGTCATGAGTAATTGTGTGGCAGTTAGTGATCAACTCCTAGTGTCATGCATGGGTACATCGACCAAACAATCAGACATACAGCACACACTCACCGATCGAGTTCAAACTTTTAATTATGTCAGTGATCGTCATCCCGTCGGCGGTTAGCGCTGTGTTGTTGGCTTGACGTTGCTGCATGGATGCATATGCTAGAAAGTTGGCGACTAGTCACTCTCTAATCTGTATGCATGCATCTCACGGCCCAAAAACTGACCAACATGCCATTGCCATTTGTAGCTTTAATCTTCTCGTCGTCATCAGTCCTTACTACGGAGTCTGCAGTTTGGTTGCTGCTCACAAAGTCCAAGCTAGCAACAGCAAAGTATATATTCGGGGAGACTTAGAGAAGCAGCAAAGGCTAGCTATATAAAGTGTCCTTTCAAAATAACTATTTTTATTGCCCACTCACGTTTTTTTCTTCCACTATATATATCAATTCAGCATAACCTGTTCCACACAACTTCAAAACCTTTTCCATCTCTCGAAATAGGCTTTCGCCCCGCTTTACAAATAAAGCAACAACCGTTTGAGACCGCTGCTGGACCAGACAGCACAACGCCCAAAAGGAAACGAGAGAGAAAAATAAAAATAAAAAGAAGAGAAAACAAAGCCAACAACTCAAATCTAATAGGATTAGACACAAAATCGATGTACTAGGTTAATTAACAAGTTCATCTAGCTCTGATATAGACACACTTTAGCTAGCGGCATGCCGGCATGTGCATATGTACAAAGAACAAGCTAGCAAGACAGGCATTCTTTCCACCCATCTACGTAAGGGTTGGTGTTTGGAGCTACGTGCATGTACGTACCAACCCGGCTGGTGTGCATGCATGCAGCTGTACGTACTATATATATGCAACTAACTCATAACCAACTTAATTACGTCGTTTTTTTACTATATATATGCATCCACGCATGCAACGTGCACGACAAATTAGCCTCTTCTTCTTGCCTTTTTTCCAGTAAATTGACAGCATATGTTCAGATCGTTCGGCGTGGTGGTGGTCACATGCATGTGTTCTTTGTAGTCTTTCAATAATTGTAGTTCATGTCTTTCTGGTTATTTTAGCTGTTCTTGAACATTTTTCTTGACAGGTGTCCGGAACAGTTGCAATTGGTGGACTGAAACTATATTGTAGAGTGGATTGACCATTGTTTAAATTGTTATTTCCAATGCTTATCATGTCGTTGTAATTAGCCTTTTTGGATTTATTTTTTGTTATGGTCAACGAGTATATGCCGACTAGCACACTCGGACGGAAGTGTACCAGGATGTACCACGTGGTGGCTATATGGCGACGACTGGCCGTCGGGAAACATATCGACGCCCTCAAATGAATGTGTCCATTAATTTGTTTGACGACGGTCAAGGAAACCCGTCGACAATAAGCTACATTTTGAGGGTTTTGATATACCGACGACTTTTATATACCGATGACATTATGCTTATATACCAAGGAAGCAGAAGGCGACAACTTTTCGGCATACACATTGTGTCGTTAGCATATTAATTATATGCCGACGGCATTAGTGCCTTTTGTCCAAGGTCTTTTGCCGTCGCCATACCTGGAGAATCCTGATTCCTTTGCTACTGTCTCTGTATGATCCTTTACCCTGTTCAAGTGGATACCCAAGCAAATCGGTCTCTGCAGGAGAGACAACATTATTAGATGCCACAGGAAGACGAAGCAGTTGTTCAACTTTCATGAGAAATGATGCACACCCAAAACGAACGGTCGACGGGATATATATGTGTATAACACGACCAACGGAGCACAGCAAACGAGACGCCATCATGGGAACTGGAATGATATACATGGCGTCCACTAGTGAAACACCATCGATCGTATTTACCTTGCCGTGCATGCCATCCATGTCCTCTATTTCTTCATCAAACCCCTACTAAAAACAGACGAGAGGAATATATACTTGTCCAAGTGTTACCGCAACACTCAGCTCTATGCTTTTGCTTAATGCGAACCACTTCACTTCTTTTGCGAGGCTACCTCTAGCGTGTTAAATGGAGGCAACAGAAAAAAAGGATCAAGACTAAATAGTACATGACTAGAGCAAATCGTACAAGGCATAAATACACGCCTTATGTTTCTTAACAAGAGATGATCCCAAATGTAAGGGCAAGTTTATGCCTTTTTTTTTGCTCTCTCTCTCCTCCACGTCAGCCAACACTTGGCACTGTTAAGGAAAGGCTAACATCAGAGCATTACACATGCTCTTATATTTAGGAACGGCTAGTTTTATAGTACCTTTTACTAGTCCTATGAAGAGACTAGTATGGTTCCATCCAACGATGGAGATAGATTTGGCCCAATAGGCCCATCATGTATGATTCCATCATCTAAATTACATAACAGGCAGGCGCGGAAATTAGGCAGCGTTGATCGGCGCGTCCGCTTAGCCTATCGCGTCCGTTTTAGTCCGCCATTGAAGAAGCTCCGTGGGTTGCAGCAGCAAAACTCGTCGGACGCAAGGCCTAGTTGCGACTTGCGAGGCAGCGCCAAGCTCGTCGGCTCTAGCGGCTGCGACGCGACCTGCCTGCTGCTCGTTGCCCCTTAGCATCTGGCCGCGGCGCCACCCAGCTACGACTCGTCGAGGTAGTTACCCGTTCTCCGTCGAGGACCCTAGAGGCTAGAGGAGAGCTCTTAGGTAATTCTCCGTCGTCGTAGTCGTACGGATGGGTTGTTAATACGTAATACATATACATATAACTGTGACTCACTGCATGTGATGTTCAAGTATTGTCCACGCATGTAGGAGCTAGCTAGCTTTGATTTGGACTGAACCGGCGTAGTACAATGGGTGAGCACGCGCTAGTCCAGCAGCAAGCTGAGTCAAATCTCCTCTTTTGATTTGATTTCCCCCGACTCAGCTTAACTAACTGAGTTCACGTTGCTGTCGACGGCTCAACTTTTGCCCGGCCAACGAGTTCCGACGGCTAAACTTGGGTCCGATCTCATCCCCGGTACTTCTCCTTCTGTGTTGCCGGCTTAGCAATTTTATGTATTTGGGCCAGGCCCATGTATAGGATTTTGATTGGTAATGAACGGCTTTGACTAGTACGAATTCTACTAGTCAACATATCATGACTAGTATGAAATGCTGTCAGCCGTTAGATGTACGAAAATGAACGGTTATTATCATTTGCGGGTACCATAAAAGGGCTCTTAGGAACAAAGGGAGTAGATTCTTTTTTTCACCTGTTTTAAATGATTCTACCCTAGCCACTATCAAGAAACTTGATTCAAGCATGATATTCGCTGTTTAGACCATACAATTAAATGATGTTTCTCTATAATAAATAAAAAGTCATACAAATGAGTTGAAGTACAGTGTTGTCTAACCAAACTTTAGTTTCCCACAATATGTGTGAATGTGATGGACCATGCAAACATCCTTACTTGCAATGGCAGTCCATGTGCAGAAAACCAGTGGGTAACGTGCACTTGGGTTTCCTTGCCCAATAACGTTGAAACATACATACACGCCACATAAATTGGGTCTGCCCAAGTTAGGCATATCGCACCATGCATATGCATGTGGCGGGAGCATGCCATGTGAAGTACAAAACGTATGTGATTGTATACGGAATACATATGTATTTATGTATATGTATGCTTTCTATTTCGAAATATACATGGTCATGCAAGTATGTTCTGACCACCACGCGATGCCATCATTTGTGGCCTACTTATCTTTTTTTGAAAGAGTTTTCTGATTGGCTGGAGGTAGCAATCTCATTTATTTAGTGATTCTTAATTTCGTCAACTATGTAGTCACTTTCTTCATAAATTCTCAATTATTCCTTGGTTTATCGGGGAGTCATGTTCTCCACCCATCATGCATTCATGACCTAAGTCTGAAAGAGTTTCATGCCGGCTATTATACCATTTATTTACTTGAGTGATTTAAATAGAATTCAATATTAAATATGACTTTGTTTGCACCCCTAAAATTAAAATGTGTTGATTGATAAACATTCATATAAGTATATATCAATTTGAACGTAATATATCTGTTGAAGCGACGAGAGGGATGAGAGGAAAGTCTTTGAAGTAAACTACGATCGATAGATCAACACATTTAAATATCTGTGGCAAGCGCACGAGCATTAAATATTCTTAAATGATATTGTCCTGCTCTCCATGTGAATCAGTTGCAATGTGGAGGATTGTTTTTGTATTGTGCTGCAGAAAATATATTTAATATCTCATAACAATCCCGCGAACGCGCTTTACATATTGCAGCAAAGAAGTAGAAATGAATTGGGAAGAATTTCATCTTTCATACATGGAACAACGAGTCAAGCTCCTATAGAAGGGAGTCGGAGGGGTACACCACGACCACTATAGCCGACAGAGAGATGTTATCATATGTCACTTGTTATACTGTACAAACTATCAAAGCTCAAGATGTATGGACAAAATAAAAATATTATTTGATCAATATATATTCTTACTTCATAGCAATGCATGAATATTTAGCTATCATATTAAAATGGGACAAACAAATGATTATAACTGTGTATGCACCATAGAAGTTCACAGCTTGGGATGTTGAACATAGGAACAATTCAGCTCTGGCATAGATTGGATGTGTAAGAGTTGAAGATTATAACGATTGAGGAAGTACACACATAATGATTATATTGATAAATGTTGCCTCTATATATTTTTTCGTTATTCTTTTAAAACTTTGAAGTCATGGGCAATGGGAAGGATTCAATATAGTTGGAGAAAACACCTGCGCACAACAATGACCTGCGCACAACAATGATGATTAACATGTTGGACTACTAGGTACAATGTAGTTTTTTATTCATGCAACCAAAATTTTCAACCAAATTTTAACAAATCTCAAAATTTCTAATATACCCCGTAGCAACGCACGGGCATTCAACTAGTCTCATGTTAATTTGGAAGGACATACATAGTTTAAAGTTTCTTGTTGTGTATGTTGTGTTGAAAAGGGAAAAAACATCCGTTCTTCTCCGTTTTAAACCTTTTATTCAACCATTGGCGAACATCGTCTACACGGTTTAAATGAAACAAAAGGACACACAAGGAAATAACCAACTACTCGCATTTCAGTATAAATTACATACAAACTGAAATGAGAGTGAACTTAAAACGCGTGTGTAGATACAACAGAAAAAAAAAGTTTAAACATGTTATAGTATTTTGGAACAGAGCAGCTAGTACTGTGCTAGACTTGCCGTGACCTCAGCCGCGAAGCGAAGCATTGCATGGCCTGGCAGCACGACGGGCACGCATACTGCATCCTCGCCGTCGCCATCGCCATTCTTGACGGCGATGAGGTAGCTCATGCCGAAGACGAAAGGTCCGGCCAGGCCAGCGAAGACGGGCTGGCCCCACCCCAAGTCGACGCCGTCCAGCCCGAGCCGCCGGGTGTCGGAGACCCCGAACCAGCAGCTGGGATCCAGCGTCGTCCTGCCCGTGCCGAGCACCACCATCTCGTCCACCCGGGAGCGGACGAACTCGGCCGTCACCGCCGCCTTGGCCCGCCGCACCAGCGCGACGGCGTCGCCCAGGGAGCCGCGGCGCAGCGCCTCACTCCCTACCACCGCCTTGGAGGCCACCGCCGCGTTGCCGTAGTACCCGTCCGGCAGGCCCAGCACGCCGGCGCCCCGCGAGTTGACGGCGATGGCCAGCGGGGCGTCCTCGCCCGGCGCGAGCTCCAGCGCGTATGTGCGAGCACGCCAGAGGAACGCCGCGAGGGCCTCGAAGGTGGTGGCCGTGACGCCGCCAGCGCGGAGGTACTGCTTCATCTTCGCGACGTCCGACGCGCTGAAAGTGAACGTTCGCCTCACCATATCGTCGCCGCCGGCCGGTGCCGGTGCTGGCAGTGGCAGCAGTGGCACCTCCAACTCTCGGCGGCCGCGGCGTGCAGGGGTGCGCGCCCTTATGAGCTCGCGGGACCACACGGGCGTGACGGTGACGGACGGGAGGCCTCGAGCGAGCTCGCCGACGGCGTTCAGGAACTGGCCGATGCCGATGCCGTCGCAGATGGGGTGGCTAAAGCGGAGCGCGAACGCGAAGCCGCCGCACGAGAGCCGCGTCACCTGGATGAGCAGCAAGGGAGTGTTGAGCACGGCGGCGGTAGAGGTACATCCCTCCACCTCCACGTCGTCGTACTCGTACAGCAGCTGGTCCCAGCAAGGGAATGGCGGCATGAGCCGGCCGTGCCCGACCGCCTCCAGGTCCGCCAGCCGCACGTCGGCGTCGGCCTGCACCAGCAGCACCCCCTCGCCGGTGCAGTCCACCACCAGCTTCCCGCCCTCGACCTCCCTCAGCCGACCTGCCAGCGGGTGGTACTGCACCAGCGCCTCGCCGAGCGCGTCTCGGATCACGCCAGCGGCCGGGTGTACGCCGCCGGCGTCCTCTTCTTCCTGTCCTCCTCCACGCCGTCGATAAAACAGGGCCAGCGACACGTGCGACCGCAAGATGTCGACGCCGTCCAGGTCCGACAGGGTCCTGGTCTCTCGGGGCGTCGGGGAAGCCGGGCCGACGAGCTCCGGATCCTCCCGGCGCACCGCGAAGGGAAGCGCCGTCGGCGTGTACGCCCGCTCCTCCCTGGCAACCTGAACCATAGCCGCGCGCGCGCCTGGTTGACAGAGTTCTTCTTCCTGATCCAGGGGTGGACTTGAATGAATGGCAGTTCAGTTGGGGTTTAAGCCTGCCAAAGATCCGATTTTGTTGATCAGATCAGTGACAGAAGATGAGAGATCAGAAATATGTGATTCGCTCACATGATTTGACCCTGCGAGGTCTATGGAAACCACTGTTTGCGATCGGATCGTATCTTGGAGATTCGATCTAATAAACAACATGTATGATATCTTAACAGCCTTGCAAATTAATCCTGCTTCCTGATCGAGCAATGTCACTCTCTTTTCTGTATGAGTTGTTATGGATGCAGTCTTGCAGATACGGCAAAAGAGAGAGATGTAGTGAAATTCTTTGACCAAGGAGGATCTCGGATGTTGATCTCCATTGTTGGCTTGAAGGAGAAGGCGACCACAAGCCTCGCCGTCAAGGTCAGCGCAAAGGCTAACGCTTGAAGGAGAAGGCGACCACCGCGGCAGCTTCTCCCACCGGTTGCTCCCGACATGCGGCATGCCCGGTGATTTCTTCTTGTAGCGATCACCATGTTCAAAACCTTTTTCATCAGGTAGATTCAGTTTGAGTGAGTAGTGCCTTGAGTTTTAAATATCAACTGGCAGTAGGCAAAAGGGAGTCACCATCCATGTTATATATCTCACCATCCAAAAATTTACCAACAAACAATCACCAACTCCTAATTAACCATGAGAATCCAAATTTTATTATGACAGTTGGTAGGGTACTATGATACTACTACAACTGGAAGCAGGAGGCCAGTAAATCAGAAACACAACGTGCAAACCATATGTCTCATGCAAAGGCCATGTTCAGAAAACGGTAGGAAGATTCATACAGATGCCATGATCAAGTGAAACAGATATTTGATAGATCAGGCATCGGCTCTTTGTATCGCCTTCTGCACTAGGAAATAGTTTCATAGTACAGAATGGTGGACGAACTGCACACTGAATGCAAGAACGTATGAAAACACGCTTTTCAGTGATCTCAAACACATCTTTTAAGTATCGCGGCCACACCACACCTGGAAGCAGGAGTGCAGAAATACCGTGTGAAAAACCATATGTCTCATGCAAATGCCATGTCCAGGAAACGGAAGGTAGATTCATACAGATGCCATGATTAAGTGAAACTACTATTGCTTGTCACAGAAATATTTCACATGTACAACCAACTGCTATAACCACTTATGGACAATGAAATTGTTTTTTCTCATCGTAAAGTATTAAATTTTATTTGAGGTTCAAGACCAACTGACAGGCAGTTTTTAACTTGTTATGAATGGCTGGAGTACGCAAGTAGTCACCATCCCCAAATTGACTAACACAAGCACTCACTTTTCTTCCTTCACATTCCCGATCGTATTATACAGTATATATGTTCAATCTGACAGGGAACCTAGAGTGGAGTTATATGTACATTACTAAATTGTTTTAGTATTAGATACACCATATACACTGGATGTGGAGGATGTACTAAGGCTGATCAACAAGTTCATCTTGCTCTGATCTATGCTTACTTTAGCTAGCGACATGTACATGCGTACATAAATACAGACAAGAAATTAATAAGACATGCATGCATCTACCGGTCGACGTAAGGGTTTGGAGCGACAGGGATTAGCTGCAGCTAAATATTTAGTACATCTTCAGTTAATGTATCCATCATATATATAGTACATTGCGATATCAAAATAGCGCTGCAGGGATCAATGTAGGATGTACAAAAAGATTCACTAGTGCAGAACACGCCATTGGTCCCGAGTCGTGTGGGCTATTTGTCCCAGGCACGCTCTCGGGACAACATGCTTGGGACAAAAGGGGTGGCGTTTTATCCCGGGCACGGCACGACCTGAGGCCGATTGAGGGGGCATTGTGACCCCGGCAGCCAGCCTCTGGCTGGCATGATGAGCGTCCCGGAAGGCCGGAAGACATCAAAAGAGCGTCTTTCTTCCGCCATCGGGGCTGCATCGATGCCGTCGTCTCCTCCCAGCAGCTGGTGCGGGCAAGGACCGCTCCGGAGCACGCACCACGTTCCATATTACAAGCAGAACCACGGCCGCGAAGACGATCCCCGCCTCCAGCGCTGCCCACGGGCCGCCGTAGCCCACGAGAACATGAGCGTCGAACAGGAGCAGGAGGCAATGCAAGCAAAAGACGTCCCGTTCTTATTACCGCCGCTTTATCTTCGTCCAACTCGACGGCGCCTTTCTCAGGTCGATGGACGACCCTTTCGGCTCAAGAATTGATTTATGTTCCAGTGTATATAAGAGCATCTCCATTCGTTGTTTGCCCCCCTCACCCCGGACCAAACCACCGGCGTTTTGGCGCCGCCGCGGCACGAAACGGCGCTAATCTGAAACCTGGGGGCGTGGTCTCCAGTGTCGCCCCCCAGCCCAAGTTTTAGCCCATAAAATTCAAAAACGGCACGAACATTATTTGGCGCAAACAGTGGCTATTTTACTAAATATTCAGCGCAAACTGGACGATTACAAATACAAACTAAACTAAAAACACTTAAAATTAAAACTAGGCGATCTAAACGCCTAGTCGAACAGGCCGAGGCTGGCCGTGATCACCTGGCTATAGTCGGGGTTGCCGCTGTCGTCGTCGTATGAGCCGTCACCCTGGTTGCTCGGGCCTGGGTCACTGCCATCGTCGCACCGCGCGCTCGGGCCTTCGCCGGCGTCGTAGTCCCACCACCTGTTGTTCTCCAGTCTGTTGCCGAACTCCTCCTCCTCGTCGGTGTCGGAGTCGAGGACGACGTACTCGACCGGCTTCGGCTGCGGAGGAGGAGGGATGCGGCGGCGACGGGCATCCTGCTGGTGGCGGCGACGGGATCAACTGGATGCATCCCCGTGTGATGCAGAGGCTGGGGCTTCTGCCCATTTCTAAAAAAAAAAAACTGGATGCATTGGATCATGACTGAATTCTAAGCATACCAGAAGGTACACTGCAGCATCAGAATAGCGCTACAGGGAGTCAAAGCAGGATATATAACGAGACGATGAGCGAGACGCAAAACATTAAAAGTGCATCCTTGTGCCGGTCCGGGGCTGCATCGGCGGTGCTGTCTCCTCCTCCTCCCTGCAGCTGCAGGTCGACATCGTCATCGCCATGACCGGCCGGGCGGGCCACGCACCACGATACCAGCAGAACCACCGCGGCGAAGACGATCGCCTCCGCCAGCGCCGCCCACGGGCCGCAGCACACGAGAACAGGAACATCCAGCAGGAGCAGGAGGCCAGTAATGGTGACCCCCAACAGAGTTAGCCCGTCTTTCTCGGATGATCCGCCCAACTCGACGCCGCCTTTCTCCAGGCCCACGAAATCACCCATCGCCAAACTCGCTGCTCGATCGGCTTAAGAATCTGTTTATTCGCGAGTATATGTAAGCCATCGGCGAGAGGTTAGTTGCGGCTACCGAATTCTATTCCAACTCCTTTTTTTCTTTTTTTTCTTAAACTAATTCTACTTCGACTCTGAATCGAACGTGGACCGGACGATGAGGAAATAGCCCATCGTGCGGCCCGCCGGAAGGAACCGGTTCTCCTCTTTTTTTCCCCCCTTGAAAGGTGTCAAAATAAGAGCACCTCTCTCCTGCCGGTGCTCCCTTGCCGATGACCTCGGCAGCCACAGTTCCCCACCCTACCCGGCACACGAAGGTGTTCGATAAAATTCTTGTAAGTTAAGAATTGTCATGCGATACTATCATCTAGATGAATCTGTGAGTGTTGTTGGTAGTTTGAATATTTCCTAATTTATGTTTGTACGTGAGTTTGTCCTATGATTCTTCCGTTGAAGAATTTGATCTTCAAGAAGACGAGGACCTAGCCTTGGTGTTGGCTATGTGCGGGGATAAAAGATCGAAGCACAGTGCTTCTTTTTTCGGTCGAGAGAAGTTGCAGAGAGAAATGATCGAGGGTCGCAACAAGTTGATGCGGAGCTATTTTGTGGAGAATCTCACCCACCCCGAGCTGTATTTTCGACGCTGTTTTAGGATGAACATCAAGTTGTCAAGCATATCGCCAAGTGTGTGAAAAAACATGAGTAGTTTTTCGAGCAAAGGAGGAATATCATCGAATAACTTGGGAATAAAAGGTGACTGCCGCTTTGCGTATGTTGGCATACGCTATTCCGACGGAATTAGTTGATGAACACATTGCAATGGGCAAGAGTCAAGCGATCAAAATTGAAGGTTCTGTAGAGGAAAGTGACAAAACACAAACCTGATTGCCATATTTGATGACAATATTCTTGTGAGTGAAATGAAAATATTTGTTATTGTTTTTATCTGCCTCTCCAACAAAACCTGAAAAGTAGAATTGAAAGAAAAAAGATAAGCCTACTGAAGGTCTTGGAAAAGGCATATGAACAACAGGAAAGGAAGACTATATTATATACATGCCCCACAGAGGCAATTTTTTTTTTTGACGGAAAGGCAGCGAGCACTGCTTTCATTCAATTAAGGGTGGCCGGAACAAGGTCCGGAAAGGTGAAGGACAGGCAGTCAAGGTTGATAGATTGTTGTCGCTGCTTGCAAGTGCCGAACTGTGCTGTGAAGTGATTCCAGAATTCCTGCACCTTGTGCTCTTGATCCACCGACATGGATCCACCGGAGCTGACGACGGGGATGAAGCTTTTGCGCCGACGAGCGGAAGCTTTGACATGAAAGAACTTGGTATTTGAGTCACCTTCCCGCAGCCAGAGAAACCGAGAACGTTGCCTCCACATGCAGCGTTCCATAGCAGCGATCCCGAGGCACTTGACCTTCAAATTTTTTCTGAACTGGTGTTCAGCAATGGAGAGGTTCCGAACGTCTCTTGCTTGGTCCATACAGAAGATCAATTCGTTGATTATCTCAGCTCTTAATCTCAGATCATTAATTAGCTTTGATCCCCAAGACTGCAGCTTAGCGGCCGTGTGCCTCAGCTTGAGATGCAGATTAATGAATGCATTTTGATGGTGTGGTGCCTCAGCCCAGGCCTGCTCACCCTGCTGCGGGTAGTCATCTCTTCTAGCCCAGAAAGTTTCAAATCTGAAGCGGCGATGCAACTTGAAGTCAGCATGTAATTCCAATACAAGTGGACAGTGATCAGACGATGCCGATGTGATTGCTTGCAGCAGAGCATTAGGGAAGGCGTGATGCCCTTGATCGTAGAAAATAAGGGAGCAGCGTATTCAGAATATGGTACACATTAAGTCAGTAGATATCAGAAGCAGCAGCTCTGAATGCCCTTGCGAGATGCTTGTTGATAAACTCAAATATGCCATCATCCTATGACCATTCAATATTAAAGCCCTCACACAAAATCACCTTCAGATCAGCAGGATCAACTGCACCCAGTGCACCGAGACAACCTGCATAAACTAATGATGTCATCACCAACCACCGATCAATTGGCACGGAGTTTCAGTCCAAGAAATTTTTACCTAATCTTAGAAGGTATGAGCAACCACCGATCAATTGGTACAGATTAATACAACACGGAGTATCAGTCCAAGAATTTTTTACCTAATCTTAGAAGGTATGAGCGGCCTGAAACAAAAGCAGCCCAATTTAATAAACATATATATTTGAAAGTTAATCATGCCAGAGCATAAGCGGGAAGGAGCACATTACTATACCAGACTCGAGGACATTCTAAATCGATAATGCGTCGACTCTCGTCGAGTTCAGGCTCAGTGTCTCCAGTGTGTGCCTGTCCAAGAGAGAGGTTGAGATTAGGAGATGGGAGCTCGGGGGTCGCAGGTGGTCGGGCGCCGCAGCTCGATGGAGTCAGCCTCCGTACTGCCTGCAGAGATGAGATATGAGGAAAACTGCACGCTCCCAGCTCAGAACAAATTAACCTCCCTTTCTCGTACGTCACTCGCCGCACGCCGGCACGCCCAGCTCCACCTCCGTGGCCTCCTTCCGATCTCCGTCATGGCAACATTCACCGGTGACGGCGCCGCCGCGGCCATGCGCACCTTGGAAGTTCAACACGCAAAGGAGGACCAGAAGCCCATGTCGACCTCTGCTCTGCCGCCTCCCTGTGCACGCCGTCCGTCACTGCGGAGGAGCAGGAGTGGTGTCTAACTGGCTGAAACAAAAGTGGCCGCCACCGTTGCGCTTGCTGGCTGTCGTCTTCTGAGTTGTTCTCTGAAACTGTAACTGTAGCTTGCACATTTGTATAACTACAGATATTGTAAAGGAACATATTCATGCGTTTGCTTGAAGTTATGAATGAAAGAGTGTTCAAGGATTGTTCAAAATAAGCAGCTATTTGCCCACAACAAAAGTGAACTAAATGGCACCCAAACCTGAACTTGAACTGAACTAAATGGCAGCTATTGCACATAACAAAGGTGAACTGGATGGCACCCAGACTGAAATAAATTGCAAATATTGCCCACAATTGATTTAAACTGAATGGCATCCGAAAACAGAAATATTTCACCATGATCTACTAAAGAAGTCATCTCTGATTTGTCCCTGTAAATTAAACAAAGATGAAAGTAAGATGGTTGAAACTATTGCCCACAATGGGAAAACAAGATGGTTGATCAAGTTCAAGCAATTACTTCCAATAGAAACACGGAAGTTGATCAGGTTTCAAGCAATCTGAAGATTTTGTTCATGTGGAAAACTGAACGGAGAAAGATAGACTACTTAGTTCTCGCGACTTTTTCCGTGTTCCCGCGCTTGGACTGGGCTGCCGTTGGATGCGCTATTCTCTAGGCAACACCGCACGCATAAAAATTGATACTTCGTCAGACTACTGCAAGAAAGTAACTTCTTCCCTAAATACTGGTATTGCGTTGCATGTCCATTTATTTATCTCTCTAACCATGTATGGGCTGCTTGTGCAGCAAGAAAGGGATAATATATTAGGAAATATGAAATGAAGCTCAACACGATCTTTGAAAGTTTTTATGGAAGCAAGGCAAAATCACTTAGTACGTACAGGTTCAATATTGAACACAGTGATCGATACAGTGGGGACAATAGTATTTCAAGTAAAAGGCGTAGCCTTGGTGAGCCCTTCTCACGCCAGCTTCGGCTGAAGAGATCAGACATGCCTGAGTCGTCACAAAATGGCAGCGCCTCTGAAATACAAGAGAGGACTTGGACAAACCGCTAATGTTTGGCTCAAATTGGCCCAAATTTGCACACAGGAACTGCCCAGAGAGTCGCGTGAGCATGTCCTCTCCGCAAATCCTATATATCGCCTAATGCGGGGCGGCGCGGTCTTGCCGCCACCGAGATGTTCATTACTTCTTACATACGATCACCAAGATCACTACCCATGTTCAGACGGCAAATCACTTTAGACAAAGCTGCTTGCCCACTTCTTTGCAATACTGCACTTGTCGTTAGGAAAACTCTTCATTTTGTTCTCCTGGATCAACTTTCTTATGTAGTTTCTGAGTGCAGATGCATCTTCAGGTCTGTACCATTCGCTGCCACACTACATCAAAAGCAGGGGTAAATAAATGAGTTAGAAATTAAAAAACATATCCATTGTTCAGCCTCCCCCCAAAATGTCAAAAGAATGTCAATATTTGGCTAACCTGGAAGTTATCATCGAAGTTCTCAATGATTTTCTTCATGTGGTATAGCATCAATATGCCACAATCATAACAATTGGTCTGTCTTGGAACCTGGCATCACAAGACTGTTAGAGCCCGTGTCAAAGCTTGCTAGAAGTCAATAACGATCCGAGTTACCTGAATCTTTTTTTCCTCAATCTCACCCTTGATTTGAAGCACTTCCCGCATATATCTACAAAAGATACACGAGGTTTTAAAAGGAGTACACCTACACATAATAGTACATTTACTCAAACATTTTGAGTACCCAGACTACTTACCTTGCAAGGGTTCTGCAAATCACATTACTATCATGCATATCAAACGGATCCATGTGGAAAGCTCTGGGTTGTTCTTTGCAGATGATACCAAGACTCCAGTGTAAATCTCCTCTGCACCGCAGAATGAAACGTGCTCACCCAAAATGCATTTTCAGAGAGCTAAACTTTGACTACAGGCTAATATAAACACTAATCCAAAGAAATATATGCACAAAAGACACAAAAGGATTGATTACGGAATAGGCCAAAAAATATATGGTGTATTCTCTAATCCATCCTTGTCTGCCCCTCTTCTAAGCTGCAGTAAGAAAGTAAATGTATGAGGAAGAAAGCTTAAAATCTAAAGCAAGAAAATAAGTTTAGAAATTTAAGAAAGTTACCTTTGTTAATGAAAAATTGACACCATCAAGATTTGCAAATTGCAATGGATCCATAATGGCATACTTTTTATGTATTGGACTCGGTAAAAGTTCTGGTAGTATATAGGTTCCTCTCAAGTGGCTACAAGAAGTACATTATATTTAAATACTTCAATAAAAAGGTACCTATTTACATACATATCAAAGACTGGGAGGAGCAGTACTTACAGCGTGAAAAGCTTAACTATATTATCTCTGATAAAGTAACCATCCGCAAGGCACCCTAGATCCGCACAACTAATATCAACACTTTCAGTGCGGTCAGGAGGGTATATAAAGGAACATCAATCCTCAGCCTTTTTAGTCAACTCTAGACGTATCGCCGTAACAACTGAAATGTACTTCTTTACATCTGTAGTGACTCGCGGAAAGATAGCTTCGTGCTCTGAGATCTGTGCCAAAACTTCATGAACAGCTTCGTGCACAGATTCGCCATGCAGCTTGGTATATAGAAAGCTCCTTAGATCACGGAGACCCTTTTTTGAGTTTTTCATCCAAAGAATCTTCCAAACTATTCAAGGCAGTTATGAAACTATCAACGAGGCTCAAATCTGCAGAGTGCAATTCTGAAAGCAGATTTTTAGCCTTGGCAGGCTCGCAAGAATGTTGATCAAGATCAATAGCCTGAAAAGACGTGTAAACAGTGTTTATGTGCCATCTCTAATACTTATAAAAGCAAAAAAGAAACTGCAGTTGCGCCAATTCAGAATAAATTAAAGAGCCAATGGCTTCTATACCATTGACGAACGCTGCAATGGCTCATTTGCCATCAAACAAAGCTCCAATGCTCATATACCAAACACAAAAAAAAAAATTGCTGCTTATATTTTCAACATTTCAGCAAAAACACATGTATAGAAAAAAAAGTTGGCAGCATCTTGCCCATATTTTCATCATTTCAGCAAAAACAATAGTGCTATAGCATATAAAAATTTCAGCATACTGATATATTTAATGCGGGCAGAAGTTTTTAGACATCGGAACCGTATGGAAAACTTAGAGGATGACATTATGGATCAAGTACTACAAAACACATATTAACTTCCATTTTTGTGAGCTATAAGGACAAGAGTTAAACTACTCCTTCAATTTCTGCTTCTGTTGTGTGCAAACTAGTACATATTAGGATTAATTTATATTCTAATCATTTGACTTACATGGATCTGCGGGGAGGAAGCATGGGAGCTTCCGGTGCCATGAAGATCACTTTTACTTGGTCGATTGAAAATCTGAGCGTAAACACTATCACACAAGCGCCTGAACTGCAAAACAGTAGAATTCACATAAATACGTCTATTAGCAAGAAGAAGTCGTAAATAAGACGTAACAATATATCCTTTTTCCAGTTATCCTTTCCCTTTCCAGTGGATGGACAAAACTAGACTATGAAAGAAAGGAGTTACCTTAAGATTTGCAACACCTTTATCAAACACCTTAGTAAGCCGCTCTTGTAGTACGAATTCATAGCGTGGAAAACCAGATGCTGGTGGTGGAGTTCCATCGTCCTCCAGTATCGCTAAGTCCGCAGCTATGATCTGTTGGGAACCCAGTCAGGAACATAATGTCACTGGTCATTACACAGAATATTTGCAAGTAAATTGAGTACCAAACATATATGAGATAACTTACCAGGGGCATTAAGATATTTCCTGGAATTGATGTTATCTCTGCTCTTCTCCAACGTGTGACACCATCCGCCAAACAATCTACACTATAATCGCACCTCCTATACTCCTTGCCAGTACAAAATACACCCAAATGATTCATATTAACAGTGCTTGCAGTACTTGGTGCATTGATCAAAGCCCACACATAAAGCTGGTACAGGCACATAACTGTTTCATCGTTAGCCAGATTATTTTCCATGGACAAACCTGTCAACAATGTCCTTAATGCATTCGTCTCCAGGACCCTCTGTTTTGAGACGACGCCTTCGGGATCAGCTGGGGGTGGTTTGAGCATCGCTTTCAATTCCTCAAAACCTTTAGGAATCCCAACTGCAGGTCCCACGAAATCACCTTCATTGGGATCGCCAATCACATATGGTGCCAGCTCATACAGATCAACATATGTACCAACCAGATCAAGAGTCCCTTTTTCATCAATAAGCATAGCCATATCCTTGACAGTCTGAGTTCTTAGTGCTTCTGTCACTTGTAATTTTAGAGGGGCATCCAGTTTTCTGTCCTTGATCATTTCAACATGACGAGTATGGAGTGATTTTTCGAGACCCATAATTTCCTTGGGCCTGCATCGTGTGATGTTGTTCTCTTTCTTCTTCCTAGGATGACCCATTTCTGGAATGTCCTCTTCAGGAATGCCCCCTTCTGGAATGCCTAAATGTGCAATCCCCTCATCTGCAATGCTATCATTTGCCTGAGAGAGTCCAGAGGACGCAGATGCTGACTCATTTGACCTTCCAGCTTGCACCTTTCCTTGAGGTACTGGTGCAGATGATTGTCCATTGGAGGCCGACGTCAGTCCCGAGTCGGTTGGCCTCTCAAAACCTGCGTCTGTGAACTGTCTTGACATGCCCTTCTGAGCCATGGTCTTCAACTTCCCCCAAAAATCTGCTCCTCCCAGTCTTTGATATGTATGTAAATAGGTACCTTTTTATTGAAGTATTTAAATATAATGTACTTCTTGTAGCCACTTGAGAGGAACCTATATACTACCAGAACTTTTACCGAGTCCAATACATAAAAAGTATGCCATTATGGATCCATTGCAATTTGCAAATCTTGATGGTGTCAATTTTTCATTAACAAAGGTAACTTTCTTAAATTTCTAAACTTATTTTCTTGCTTTAGATTTTAAGCTTTCTTCCTCATACATTTACTTTCTTACTGCAGCTTAGAAGAGGGGCAGACAAGGATGGATTAGAGAATACACCATATATTTTTTGGCCTATTCCGTAATCAATCCTTTTGTGTCTTTTGTGCATATATTTCTTTGGATTAGTGTTTATATTAGCCTGTAGTCAAAGTTTAGCTCTCTGAAAATGCATTTTGGGTGAGCACGTTTCATTCTGCGGTGCAGAGGAGATTTACACTGGAGTCTTGGTATCATCTGCAAAGAACAACCCAGAGCTTTCCACATGGATCCGTTTGATATGCATGATAGTAATGTGATTTGCAGAACCCTTGCAAGGTAAGTAGTCTGGGTACTCAAAATGTTTGAGTAAATGTACTATTATGTGTAGGTGTACTCCTTTTAAAACCTCGTGTATCTTTTGTAGATATATGCGGGAAGTGCTTCAAATCAAGGGTGAGATTGAGGAAAAAAAGATTCAGGTAACTCGGATCGTTATTGACTTCTAGCAAGCTTTGACACGGGCTCTAACAGTCTTGTGATGCCAGGTTCCAAGACAGACCAATTGTTATGATTGTGGCATATTGATGCTATACCACATGAAGAAAATCATTGAGAACTTCGATGATAACTTCCAGGTTAGCCAAATATTGACATTCTTTTGACATTTTGGGGGGAGGCTGAACAATGGATATGTTTTTTAATTTCTAACTCATTTATTTACCCCTGCTTTTGATGTAGTGTGGCAGCGAATGGTACAGACCTGAAGATGCATCTGCACTCAGAAACTACATAAGAAAGTTGATCCAGGAGAACAAAATGAAGAGTTTTCCTAACGACAAGTGCAGTATTGCAAAGAAGTGGGCAAGCAGCTTTGTCTAAAGTGATTTGCCGTCTGAACATGGGTAGTGATCTTGGTGATCGTATGTAAGAAGTAATGAACATCTCGGTGGCGGCAAGACCGCGCCGCCCCGCATTAGGCGATATATAGGATTTGCGGAGAGGACATGCTCACGCGACTCTCTGGGCAGTTCCTGTGTGCAAATTTGGGCCAATTTGAGCCAAACATTAGCGGTTTGTCCAAGTCCTCTCTTGTATTTCAGAGGCGCTGCCATTTTGTGACGACTCAGGCATGTCTGATCTCTTCAGCCGAAGCTGGCGTGAGAAGGGCTCACCAAGGCTACGCCTTTTACTTGAAATACTATTGTCCCCACTGTATCGATCACTGTGTTCAATATTGAACCTGTACGTACTAAGTGATTTTGCCTTGCTTCCATAAAAACTTTCAAAGATCGTGTTGAGCTTCATTTCATATTTCCTAATATATTATCCCTTTCTTGCTGCACAAGCAGCCCATACATGGTTAGAGAGATAAATAAATGGACATGCAACGCAATACCAGTATTTCCTAATATATTGTATGGTCAAGTTCAAATCACAGCAGTTCATAAACCAGTATATGACCATCATAACTTCTGCAACTTTTTACCACAAGCATATATATCATTTATTTCCAAGTGATAGGATAATATTACTAAAAAAAATTGAGGTTTCATGATCATTCGTTGTATTCAAGGTCTTTTCATGATTCCCAAACTAAGCAATACACTAAATTACTTTTCTCAAAATATCAATGAAGTGTGCACAATGAATAACCTCTATTGTAAAATCACGAGCAGCTGGTTTTTCTAGTAATTTAATATACACTACGGAAAAGGTAGAAAATCTAACCTTCTGGTTTGTTTGATGAGAAGACTTTTGATCAAGATAATATGCACGCCTAGGATCGGTAACTCCACTCCGATCGAAGAAAAACCAGTAAATCATACGCATAGTGAATTTCAGGCACTGCAAAACAGAAATAATCAAAACAACTAACATATAGACATGTTATACAGAAATGGCAGAAAACTAACCGTTGGATAAGAGAAAAGCCAGCCCCAGCCAAAAACAAGAGCGATGATAAGATGATATGTCCAAAGCAGAGTTGATGGACGCACAGTTGAAGGATCAACAATAATAACAACGGCGGAGGCTCCGAGACCAATACCAAATAAACAAACAACAAGAATAGCAATAGCGGCATACTCGGCTAGCCCATTGCTTTCAGATGCAATGTGTGAAAGAGCAACTCCAATCAAAGCAGATAAAATGCATATATTTGGAGATATAAGAAACATTTCTGAGAGACGCTCACGAGCTTCGGGGGCAAATCTATTAGCCGAATAGGTGCTCAATGCAGCAATCATTGTCAACACTGCAACAGATACAACCTTCATGGCCTTGATAGATTTGGTACCCATGACTGATAGGGATCAAGATCATGTTCTTTGTTAAGAGATGGATCCTACAAAACAACAAAGTGTACAGGTTAAGCATTTTAGCTTGATTTATGTGCAAAGCAACAACTTTTTCATGCCAAATCTCCCTACTCCTAGGCTCCAAGAAACCTCAAAAAATTCCACAAATTTCTTCAAGTCAACTCATGCAATTCTAGAATGCAACAAACAAAACAAAAACTTTGCAGTTAAGATCTTCGAGCATTGTTAAAGCACACTTAGCAAGGAAGATAAACAACATGTCAAGAGTCCAGAGGAAGTCCAAGCATTTACGGAACAGTTATTAAGTAGTGAACATTTTTTTACTGTAGTTACTACCCACAAATCTATGAGCCTAGCAACTACCTGGCCAACCAATTGTTGGTTTGTAGTCATCTCTACACCTCTGATCATCGGAATACTCAAATTAGTATCATCAGCTCCATCATCATGTTGTCTGAAGGAAATTCATATCATCAGCTTCATCATTATATGAACTTTAGAGTTCCAAGTCATTAGCAAATGTACTTCATAATTGCAGTCGTAAGGAACTTTTTTAGCTATGCAAAGATAGGGAACCCCGAGTAAGAAGACTCATGACATTCGTAGAAGTTTTCTCACTGATTCCGAATCATTATAGTCACCATTATCTTGGGAAGAATAATGGTCACTGCTGCTAGTACCAATTGCATCCTCAAGTTGTGGCATTCCTGAAATGTTCTTCCCTTTTTCAACAGCGCTCCTCATAATTCCAACCTGCAAGTGTTTGTCCAAAGATGGACCACAAAAGATAATTAGCAAAATACGGAAGTGTTCAAACAATGACAGGACACTTCTGTCTCATCTATCAGCAATTTGTGGTTTGGAGCTCAGACTTCTGTCTCTAGTTTGTTGCAGGTTCACAAAATGAAATAGGCATTTCAATTGGTATTTCAATTGGGACGTTAATTTTAAAAAGAAAGTGACAGATGCTGGATGGCTACATAGAACAATGTTCTAACATTTATATGAAAGGAAAATATACATTATAAAGTACAGTGGCGACTTAACATGTATCTTCTTTTTCCTAAATATGCGATAACATATGCAGTTGATAAAGTGTCAGCCACCGCATGCATCATATTTTACATCAAAAAATACCAGATTAAGAGCAGAGACAGTACACGACAAGCCCATCCCACACCTGACCAGACAAGTTCATTGGCAGATTTAAAACCCTAAATGTTAACATCATTTCACTTAGGTACAACCCACGAAGTATCAACCTATCAGCCTGCCTACAGTACCTGACCAGATAGTTCTTCGCGTTTGTTTAGCCCAACATCCTGATGTAATGCAACAGCCCTCCTGACAGTACCAATCTGGTTTGTCCACAGCCAATCATCAAATAAGCTTTGTTGTTATAATAACTGCAGAGGAAGTAAGAGACTGAATGATGGAATATGAAAAAATACCTCAGTACGAGCAGAGTAAGTCCAGTTAAGTTGTCTATAAATTTCAGCTGATTCCGAATCATTATAGTCACCATTATCTTGGGAAGAATAATGGTCACTGCTGCTAGTACCAATTGCATCCTCAAGTTGTGGCATTCCTGAAATGCTCTTCCCTTTTTCAACAGCCCTCCTCATAATTCCAACCTGCAAGTGTTTGTCCAAAGATGGACCACAAAAGATAATTAGCAAAATACGGAAGTGTTCAAACAATGACAGGACACTTCTGTCTCATCTATCAGCAATTTGTGGTTTGGAGCTCAGACTTCTGTCTCTAGTTTGTTGCAGGTTCACAAAATGAAATAGGCATTTCAATTGGTATTTCAATTGGGACGTTAATTTTAAAAAGAAAGTGACAGATGCTGGATGGCTACATAGAACAATGTTCTAACATTTATATGAAAGGAAAATATACATTATAAAGTACAGTGGCGACTTAACATGTATCTTCTTTTTCCTAAATATGCGATAACATATGCGGTTGATAAAGTGTCAGCCACCGCATGCATCATATTTTACATCAAAAATACCAGATTAAGAGCAGAGACAGTACACGACAAGCCCATCCCACACCTGACCAGACAAGTTCATTGGCAGATTTAAAACCCTAAATGTTAACATCATTTCACTTAGGTACAACCCACGAAGTATCAACCTATCAGCCTGCCTACAGTACCTGACCAGATAGTTCTTCGCGTTTGTTTAGCCCAACATCCTGATGTAATGCAACAGCCCTCCTGACAGTACCAATCTGGTTTGTCCACAGCCAATCATCAAATAAGCTTTGTTGTTATAATAACTGCAGAGGAAGTAAGAGACTGAATGATGGAATATGAAAAAATACCTCAGTACGAGCAGAGTAAGTCCAGTTAAGTTGTCTATAAATTTCAGCTGATAGTGTCTTTTCCATCTCGTCCACCTTTAACGGAAATTAATTATACATCAGAATCCAATGGAGAGAAACTTTAACAAAATCAATGATATTCGCATTTGTCGTACCAGTTTCTCAATTACATCACACCTAGCAAGGAGCCTGTTTGTTAGTGTAGTGTTTGCAGGAGCTTGTTCCCATTGCTTGAACAAAACATTTAGCTGACCAAACTGCAAAAAAAAGTTTCTTATCCTCCGAACAAAAATAAGAACGGAAGGTATGCATATGAATAAGTTGTTTGAGTGAACATCCCCACTGAATTTTGACTGAAAATATACTTTTAGCATCTACGAATATGATTATGCAGAAATACTTGATGGTCCATGAGAGAACCTCCGTCAGGGATTGTTTGGTACTAGAAGTTTTGAGGGGATTAGTGGGGATAATCCCCAAAGGTATTGGGTGAAACCGCTCACCTCACCCAATCCCTAAAAAACTCTTCCATTCTAATCCCCTACAATCTCTCCTCTTAAAAATGTCTACATGTTCAACGCTGAGTTAGAAACGAAATTGTGAATCTATGAGTACTGACATACGCACAAGCCAACTGAACCTATTTAGACCACTCGCACGTTGCACACACGAACCGGGCCATGAAAACAAAGACCCAACAAGGCGAAAAGATGCCCTGTCTTGGCTCGATGTTTGTCTTGGGATATCAGCAAAATCGATAGCTAGCCTATTGTTGGTCGCCGCCACACTTGGCTACAGAGAGAAAACAATTGGTTTATTGCTGGAGAACGGAGCGAAGAGAGCATCAGCAACCACACGGCCGCCAGCGAGGAACGCCCCCTCTATGTGGCGGGCTTCGAGGACGGCAAACTGCTGCGTGGCGGCGACCATGCGCCAGTGATGGGGAAGGGACAAGAAATCCTAATAGGGAGATGGAAGCAGAGGCAACACCGGACGGGAGGCCTGGGCGCCGTCGAGGCGCGTTTCCTATCACTCAGTCCACGACCGCCGGGATAAAACGCGAGGAATGGGTCGTGGATAAAAAACACACACAGCCTCGTGTATTCTCGGGGATAAACCCTGGGCAGAACTCTAGAACAAACGACTCTAGTAACAGTCGGGGATTTCTCCGGTATAATCCCTAGAATTCACACGAAATACTCTAGAAACAAGTCCCATCCCCATTTTAGCTCGTCTTGCAACTGCATAGCGCAGAGCAGGTCCAGCCCCCCACCGAGATGGGGCCCTGCTGCACGCCGTCGCCGCGGCACTGCTCCACCCGCAGGCCCGCGCGCACCTCCGTAGTCAGGCCACCACCCGGCTGGAGCCGCACCGCCGCCGGGCCGAGGGAGCCCCTCCTCCACCGAAATCCCCTGCCGTCCGCGGCTACGAGGGAGAAAGGAGAGGGAGGGGACGAGCGGAGGGGAGAGGAAACGGCGCGCCACCGCCACGGCGGAAGACGGGCGCGCGGTGTGGGATAGAAGGTAGGTCGGCGGTGGGGGCTTACCGAGCGGGGAAGATGTGCAGCCCTCGTCGCCGGCGTCGGCGGCGCCATCCCTCTTCCCCCGAAGACGATGCGCAAAGGTAAATGCGGTCGATTCCGCATCATTTATGCTCTGGTACTGGGCTGGGCCTTACGGTATACGGGTCTGGCCCATTTCTCTTTTTCTTCATTACAGCACAAATGAATTTTTAAATATGACAATTTTGACAATTTCTCAATTTCTTCATTGCTCTGGTACTGGGCTGGGCCTTCTGACAATTTTGCTCATACACGTAACCATTAAGTTCTTTTTTACGAAAATTTAAAATACTATACCGAGCATAGAAATTATGAACCATTTTCATTTTTGGATTAGTCGCGATGAAATCTTTAAAAATGTATCTCATTTGCATATCTTTTGACCAAATTGTTTTTGAAGCAACTTTTATATGCAACGAAATAACTTTGGTGCACAACGAAACAACTTTGTGGACGACACATAAAGTAGAAACAAAACAACTATAGACAACCTCACAACTACAATTCGTCAACTTCATAAGTAAAAAATCATTTTATGTTTATGTTGATAATGAACTACAATTTACATGTTCCTCTTTTGAATTGAAACATGCTGTCAAATATAATTATAAATAAACACCTATATAAAATTAGAAGCAACTTTAATATGTGGTGAAACAACTTTCGTGTGATTTGAGCCAACTTAACAACAACGTAAGCAACTTTGGGGCGATGATACAACTTCAAAATAAATGTAAGTAACTACATAATTAGAAGCAACTTTAATATGTGGTGAAACAACTTTGGTGTGTGATTTGAGCCAACTTCAGAATAACGGTAAGCAACTTTTATGTGTGATTAGGTCTCTTCACAAAAGAGGTAAGCAACTCCATGACAACCACAGAACAATTTTGGTACGGTACGAAACAACTTTTAAGTGTGTTGAGGCTATTTCTAATTAGTGGTACACAATTTTGCTCATACAAAATAAAATCAACTTTGATAGGAGGCAAAACAACTTTAATGTGCGTTGAGCCAACTTCATAATAACAGTAAGCAACTTTGATGTGATATAAGAACTTTCGCACATCGATAAGCAACTCCACCATGCTTAAAAGCAACTTTGATGCAAGGCAAAACAATTTTGATGTGCGCTGAGACAACTTTCACTATAGAGGTAAGAAATTTTTGTGTGCGACAAGAATTTTAGAACTTGGGCAAGCAACTCCGCCTTTATATGCAACTTTCATACGATGAGAAACAATTTTGGTGTGCGTTAAGACAACTTTACTATAGTGGTAAGAAACTTTGGTGTGCGATAAGAATTCCAGAACACCGGTAAGCAACTCTATCACAACTAAAAGCAACTTTGACGAGAGGAGAAACAATTTTATATGCATTGAGGCAACTTTTTAGTTGTGATGAGAACTAAGCGTATCAGCGGTAAGAAACTCCAGTACAAATACACGAGCCAACAAAATTTAGTGTGCCTTGAGACAACTATTAAGCAATAAACTGAAAAAGAATAAACAACTCTACTGATATCAAAAATTGTGAAAATGTCTCCTTTTAATTGGCGACTATCAAAATAGGACCCAAATCAAAAGAGCCTCTCTCGAATGATGAACTGCTCAATCCTAAGGCCTGTCTTCTGCTCATTCTCGATGACCTTTCAGCAGCGGAGCGGGAGCCGCCTTGATTCCAACGGCAGGTGGCTCCAAAATTCGGCGGTGATACGACAGATGCGCATGACCTCATTTCGGCTGCGACGGGAACCAGGGCTGTCGTGGTAAGCAGTGGGTATGTGGGCTCCGGCGCTCGATTTGTCAAACGGGCCCAACAGCCTTATGAGGCATTTACCTTTTAAAATGCATTTGATTTTTCATCAACATTTTATTTTCTAGCGCAACCTTCTAATTATTCAATATGCAGGAACGTTTGTTATAAAGTATGTTTCCAAAAATAAAAGTAGATACAAATATTTAAAACATGTTCACACATTTCTTTCATTACTGAACTAAATTCACTATATATTTCACCTTGATTAAAACAAAACTACTTATTAATGGGGCTACCCAAATTCTTGACATAATTACACAACTAAGTTTAGCATATTTTCCCTTTTTTTGTAAAATTAAAAAACAATGGAACTGCCTATTAATGGGGTGCCCAAATTCTTGAAACAAAAATATTTAAAACATGTTCTCAAATTTCTTTCATCAATTCTCACCTATTTTCAGATTTTTTATTAAATAAAAAAATGAAAGGCTACTTGTTGGCAAGGCTGAAAAGTAAACGAAATTAGATAGAAAAGAAGGTTATATGTTCACGTATATTTTTTTCATCACTTCTTACTATTCAGATGTTAGAAAATAAAATAAACTACCTGTTGTCAGGCTGAAACGAAGTAACCGAAATGAGGTAGAATACACAACTATGAATTCCAATCAAAAGTAATAACCAAACATAAGTCGATATATTTCAAAACAGAGATACATGCCAGGTAATATACTGTAACAAAAGAATAAACAAAATGACACGAAAGGGTATAAACAGTTAGACCTTGACAATTTACTCTTATTATAATTACATCATATTACAGCAAACCCACACCGCAAGGGTGAATATGTAAGAGGAAAAGGGAAAAAAACAAAAGAATTAAATAGCAAGGGGAATCCTGAAGAGAAAAGAGTTATTATATGAGCAGAACATGTCCTTTTTGCGATGTATACATGAGCACTGAGCACACCATTTTTTAGCTCTAAAGGATTTTCTTCAGGCGTCTCATGTTTCTGGAACTACCGCTGCAAGGGAGCCTGCTTCGACGAACCGTTTGGAGGAGATTTCCCCAGGACATTCAAGGCCTTCATCCGTTGTAGCTCCTTACCTACGATACATTGTCAGTGTGTGCCACAAGATGCAATTTTGATAACTCATAACAGCCATACCAAATAAATGCCCAACGAAAAATGTGATTTAACTGGCGAATGCATGTCATATTATCATATAGTACTTTGGCATCAAGATTGCAGGAAACTAATCTGCACATACAAGGCAGAACGGTTGTTCATCAGCTTGATGTTCGAACGATGGATCAAATGGCTACTTAGTTGGAATGCAAGGGCATTAGGTAGATCTTACATCATAGCTTTGCACCTTGTAGACAACAGTGCTGTCTGCTGACACGCTAATACTGTAACTTCAGAGTTCTGGTTTTATTTCTTGCTTAGCATAGGCCATAATGAGGTGTTTCAGAGAAGGTTAAGCAATGCAGTGTGCAAATTGCATTGCAATGGACAAAGCATGCATGAAAACAGTGCTGTCTGCTGACACAGTAATACTGTAACTTCAGAGTTCTGGTTTTATTTCTTGCTTAGCATAGGCCATAATGAGGTGTTTCAGAGGAGGTTAAGCAATGCGGTGTGCAAATTGCATTGCAATGGACAACGCATGCATGAATTACGGTGCATCAGATGCAACATACAGCAACAATGGTACCAGCAGATCAAGCTACAGAAATTTTGCAGCATAAATATGCATCACGATAAATAGTCCAATAAAATCAAAATATGGCAAGTGGTGTATCACCTTCTTCCACTAGGAGGTGTATAGCTCGTTTCTCCAGCTCGATTGCATGCATGCTTCGACCAGGTGCTGAGAGCGACCTGAGCACTGTATTTAGAAGGAGGAAGTCAATAATCTGTGGGAAGAAATACAACGTACAAATTACTAAGGTGTCAACTAAATGTCTTACTCTGCATATATCCCTCCTGGGATGACCGATCACAGTTCTGCAAATATGTCTGTAACCGATTATATCTCTCGCTCCAGTATGGGTTTTGGCTGCTTGACCTATGGATATCGCTTTGAACGGTGATACCAGGAGTAGCGGGTGGCTCACTAGTAGAAGCAACTGGGGGTTCATTTCTCTCAGGTATAGATTCTGCATTTGCTTTTTCAGGAGATTCAGATGGCACTAGCCCTACAATTTCTGGAGGTGCCATTTCAGATGACACTATGCCTCCAGATTCAGCAATAGGAGGTGCCACTTCTGGCTTATTGACCTGATCATGTTGCATCGTTTGGCGTTCCTCTTCTTTTCTTCCAGATTCAGTAACAGGGGGTGCCACTTCTGGCTTATTGACCTGAGCCTGTTGTGTCTTTTGCCGTTCATCCTCTTTTGTTCCAGATTCAGCAATAGGAAGTGCCACTTCGGGCTTATTGACCTGATCATATTGCAGTGTTTTCGTTTGGCGTACCTCTTCTGTTCTTCCAGATTCAGCAACAGGGGGTGCCACTTCTGGCTTATTGACCTGAGCTTGTTGTGTCTTTTGCCGTTCATCCTCTTTTGTTCCAGATTCAGCAATAGGAGGTGCCACTTCGGGCTTATTGACCTGATCATGCTGCAGCGTTTGCTGTTCCTCCTCTTTTATTTCAGATTCAGTAATTACAGGTGGCACTTCTGGCTTATTGACCTGGTCATGTTGCACTGTTTGCCGTTCCTCCTCTATTATTCCAGATTCAGCAATTACATGCGACACTTCTGGCTTACTGACCTGGTCATGCTGCACCGTTTGCTGTTCCTCCAGCTCTTCCATTCCAGAGTTACCAATAGGAACTGGCACATCTGGCTTATTGACCTGATCATGCCGCACCATTTTCTGTTCAACCTGCTCTTTTGTTGTAGATTCAGCAATAGCAGGGGGCACTTCTGCCCTATTGACCCGGCCATGTTGCACCGCCTGCGGTTCCTCAAGCTCTTTTGTTTTCTTTCTTCCATCATCCTTCAACACTTGAGAAGACTGCACTTTACTATGTTCAGTTTCCATATTTTGATGTTCCTCCTGCTCTTTTGTTTTCTCTCCTCCATTATCCTTCACCTCTTGAGAAGAGTTCACTTTACTATGTTCAGTTTCCACATTTTGCTGTTCCCTCTGCTCTTTTGGTTTCTCCCTTTCATTACCATTCAACTCTTGAGAAGAGTTCATTTTACTATGGTCAGTTTCCACATTTTTCTGTTCCTTCTGCTCTTTTGTTTTCTCTCTTCCAGTACCCTTCAACTCTTGAGAAGAGTTCACTTTACTATGTTCACTTACCACATTTTGCTGGTCCTCCTGCTCTTTTGTTTTGTCTCTTCCATTACCCTTCAACTCCTGGGAAGAGTTCACTTTACTATGTTCTGCTTCTACTTTCCGTCGTACATAGACATTATGATAAACGGGGCTTGAAGGAGTATCAGGATGCAGCCGTTTTGTGCCCACAGCCTTTAAAGAATCTTCAGCAGGACCTTTATCCTTTGGGGGCAAAGAAGTGCCTTGAGACATATTTACGACGTTTGTACCTTTGTTTTTCACCGAGAATGCTAATTGCTTGTCACTAGATGGCATGGCTCCTCCAAGACTTTTCTACGTTATACTCATCAGTGTTGGTAGAACCTGGAATACATGAAAAGCTTTCTATCAGTAAGATGGACCACAAAAGATAATTAGCAAAATACGGAAGTGTTCAAATAATGACAGGACACTTCTGTCTCATCTATCAGCAATTTGTGGTTTGGAGCTCAGACTTCTGTCTCTAGTTTGTTGCAGGTTCATAAATTGAAATAGGCATTTCAATTGGTATTTCAATTGGGACGTTAATTTTAAAAAGAAAGTGACAGATGCTGGATGGCTACATAGAACAATGTTCTAACATTTATATGAAAGGAAAATATACATTATAAAGTACAGTGGCGACTTAGCCAAGCTCCTCCACTGTAAAAGTGTACAGCAAAGATTTAAGCACTAACAAGTGATTCAATAATCATAGCATCTTATACATCGACTGAACATGGTTTAGTTTTACGAAATTCCAGAGATATCACCGTAGTGTTTAACCAAGCTCATGCTACCCTTTTCCAAAGAATGTGCAAAACCATTTGCAAACCTTTTCATTAGGAGAAGCAGAAGAGATACAAGAGAAACATGGCAACAAGTGATCATGCTGTTAGCCCGCATACAACACGTGGATGCGGAAGGAGCAACACACGATACAGCTACTAGACCTTACTCCTCACAGCAGCTCAACTCGCGCAACCTGTGGTAGTAGCCCTGTCTCCACCGCTCCACCTCTACTTTGATACCATGTTCTACATCTAGAAGATTATGGCTCTCATCCTGGAACACCCTGCTGTTTCTTGCTTTCCGCACTGACCATACATGTAGAACCACCATGGATTCAAAGTCCTTATGGCTTTTATTTGTATTTGGTTGTGTCTTCACATCCACTAGTGTGCAGTCCACTATGAACCACTAAGGAGATGCTTTAATTGTGCCCAAACCAATTTATGAAGAGAAACCAGAGGGCAAATAAAAGGACGAACATGCACTGCAGTGGAGCCCTAGCTTTAGCATGTTCTACCCTGATTTAGCAATTTTCCTCAAGATAAGTATAGACTTTTTATGTTTACGAATATAATTAGATATATTCTAGCAATAATTTCTATCAACCTTGTCTGAGTTGTCTACAAGGAAAGAATGAAGATATCAACATGTTTGACCTAGGTAGTCAACCACAGAAACAAATCACTGGATCTATAACTAAATTCCAAAAAATCAACTGAAGAATCCATGGTTTAAGAATAAAATCACAGGCAATATTCCAATAATATTGTAACAATACAATCGGCAGAAAAAAAGATAGATCTACCACTAAAAATTACCATCCAAGGAAAAGTAACCATGCAAACATGCAGTAGAGGAGTATATAGGTATGGAAGAATATTGATGGTCAATGATTACACGAGAAAATGCATTATCATGTGGGCTGCCAAATGTGAAAATGCTTAAAAATGCATGTAGATGTGTATGCTTGATAATTTCCAGGATATAACAAGTGCCAACAATGATAATGGACGAATAATTTCAAGAAATTGTGCATGGCTAATTTAAAAGGGGGCTTTGGATGCTACAGTGTCTAGACACATATGAAAAGGAGCAACACACAACACATGTGCTACACCCTACTCACAGTGACTCAACTGAAGAGAGCTGCGGTGACAGTCCTGTACACAACAGCTGCTATCCCCACACAAAAAAACACAGCTGCTAGACCGTACTCCTCACAGTGGCTCAATTAAACTCAGGCAAACTGCAGTGGTAACCCTGTCTCCACCATTCCACGTCTAATTTGATACCATCTGTTACCGCAAGAAAATCATGGCTGTCATCTTGGAAAACCTACTGTTTATTTCTTAGTGTACTGTACAACAAGCATCCAGGCCAGCATGTCCATGGGAAGCACATGAATAGATTATTGGCTGACACTGGCCTTCTTAAGCTATCTAGGGTCCAGCATAGATTATCGAGGGCAAGCCAAAAGGAAGAACATTCACTCCAGCGGAGTTATGGGAAAAAATTGCTGTTTAAGAAAAGAACTAAATGTTTTCTAGCAGCTGTTTCTATAAATGCTTGACCAAGGTGCGTACTAAAAAACAAACAGTTAGACATTAAAAAAACTACCTTCTGAATCAAACCCAGACTAAATGATCCCATGGTTGGAAATGGCGGCTAAATTAACAGCAAATACTATTGTAGCAATAAATAAATATTGGTAATAAAAAAAGATTAATCTACCACTACTAATTTCCATTAGCTGAAAAAAGAACGATGTGAACATACAATCATGCACCATTTTTCTCAAATAAGATCCCTTCCAATCCGTCCAATTTCCAGATTATAGTAGCATCACAAGTCTCATGACCAATCTAGGAGGCTGGTTAGTACAAATAATGAGTAGCAGAACAGTAGTCGGGTTCAGAATGATTGGAGGAAACTGTTTGCAAACAACACTGATTGCTGTAGAGAGGTCAGTAAACACGAAAAATTAATTATGGAGTTGGCCAAACTTGTAAATACACATTTAGCTTCTCAGTTGTCATGTAGATGTGCATACTTGATAATTTCCAGGATATTTGATGAGGCCTTAAGGCACTAGGGCTACAATGAGTAGTGGAAAAAATAATTTCCAGACACAGTGCATCAGATTTCACCCAACGAAAGCTTCAGGTGCTACAGTAATGCATATTAAGAATCTAATTATCTATTTTCAACCATCTGAAACTCTAGCCGGCATAAGACAAGAATTATTTATGAATCATGACATCTCCACAAACTAAAAATCTTCCGCGCTCATGTTTGAATGTCAGTGTAAATTCACTTATCAGTTTAGTCCAAGATGAATGCCGGCGGAAACTGAGAAGGCAATGCAAGAACATCCCCATTGGACTAGCCTTTGAAACAAAAGCTCATTAGTCACTGCACATGCAGTTTCAATCAGGTGGTACAAATTAAAATCGAACTTTGACTTTTTTAAAACATTATTGGCAGCTAAAAATCATGAGATCATTGCAAATACAGATCCTATAGGCAGCTACAAATCATGACTAGTTATTGGTCAGACATTACAAAGTTCGACTTTGAAATGCGTAGGATAATGCAATCACGTTGTTTAGAAAGTAATTAAAAGCCAAAAGAACACAAACATTTCAAGAAAGAATAAAAGCAGTTTTACTTTGATTCAAGTAACATAACAGATCAATCTCTTCCGCATACGAAAAATAGAGAAGATTGACTCCTATTAAGTAAAAGTAAAATCAGCCAGATATAATTACTAGTATTAGGTCTCGTAAAAATAACCCCATTGTTTATGTTGAAATGCCATGTTTTTTGATTTTCAAGTATAGATCACAGCAGCTTATAAGCCAGTATAGGAGCATCTTACCAGATGCTGAGCTATCCTTTATATTTCCTAATGATAGAGAAGGCAGCAAAGGAGGACAAATGCAGTATTACAAAAAATTAGGGGTCTTCAGTCTTCTCATGATGTCTTCTATTCAAGAATGTATTTTCATGATATTCCCAGACCAAACAAAACATGAAATTACTTTTCTCAAAACATCAACGATGTATGCACAATGAATTACCTCCCCTATAAATCAGACCAGGCCACACAATAAGCGTGAAATACCTGTTTTTATTTGATTACCTACACCAGGTGCTATCAAAAACAGCGCATATTCACATCCACAAACAATTAGGCCAATACACAGAAGCAGATGATACTCCCTCCGATCCATAAAAAGTGTCGCCCATTTTATACTAAGCTAGTATAAAGTTTGTACCAGAGGAGCGACACTTTTTGTGGATCGGAGGGAGTAACATTAATGGCTAAATAATAAAATGGAGATGGGCATGAAAATCACGTCTTTTTTTAGCTAAACTGATCATATAATATCATACCAAAAATGGCAGCTCGTTCACATTCACAAACAATCAAGTCTATGGACAATCATCAAAAAACGGACAAACACTAAGGTACTAAAAAGGCATACGTTCACGGCTACAAACAATAAACAGAAGCAGATTATATCAACATGATCAAATAATAAAACAGAGATTGGCGTGAAAATCCCGACTTTTATTTGAACTAAACTGAACATATCATATCCTATCAACTCATCCCATCCACATTCCCCTGGCAAGCCGCCACCCAAAGATGGAAGCCGATTCACACTCAGAAACAATCAAGTCATATAATAAAAGTGGGCCAAACAGAAAGGTAGGAATGCAACGACTGGGTAGATAGTTCGACAGTGCATGGATCACATGGCTCTTTAATAAGCGAACATTCCTAGCTCCCAGGGTATTAAATCTGAAGTTAACCTAAATCTCCCTCATTCACTTATTTCCTTATCAGCTGGCAATTCAAGAGTTGCGGTTATAGGGAAACAGAGGGGGGAAGTAACCATCGACTCATCCCATCCGTATTCTTCGTGGCAGCTACCACCCAAAAATGTCAGCTCGCTCACGTTCACAAACAATCAAGTCTGGACAATCATTAAAAAAAAGGACAAACACCAAGGTACTAAAATGTTCAACGTTCAGACACAAACAATATACAGAAGCAGATCATATCAAAACGATCGAATAATAAAACGGAGACGGGCGGGAAAATCCCATCTTTTATTTGAACTAAACTGAACACATCATATCCCGTCAATTCATCCCATCCACATCCCCCTACCGCAGCTACCACCACCCAAAGATGGAACCCTGTCCACACTCACGAACAATCATCAAGACCTATAATCAAAGTGGAGCAAACACAAAGAGCAAGACTGCAACGGCTGGACAGCTAGCTCTACATACACTGCCACGGATCGCATGGCTCTTTTAACAGGAGACCCTTCTTAGTAGCTCCCAAGGGATTAAATCTGAATTCAACCCAGCTTATCCCCCACTTACATATTTCCTTATCAGCTAACAATTCAAGAGGCGCAGTTCTAGGGAAGCAGGGGAGGAAAGTAATTAGAGCCCGGCACTGCAGTAACGTCAACTGGCGCTTGGAGAGAGATGGCAAAATGCATCCACACACACACGGTAGAAACTAGAAAACCTAACCAGAAGAGAGGTTGCTATCCGATTGCATCCACACACTGGGTACCGGAGCCAGGGCTGTGTCTGGGAGGCCAGGTCCTCGGGGCGGGCGGAGGGGGTAGAGCAGTCCCCGGCGCCAGCCGGCTTCTGCTGGTTCCTCGGGCGGATCGAGCGGCCGAGGGAGGCCCTCCGTCGCAACCTCAAGCACGCGGGCGATTTCAACCTTTTTTCCTCTCTCTAACTAGCCCGAATCCCTGGTGGGAATAGTAGCAGGAACCCCTAGGGGCGAATCGATCGGGAGACAGGGGAGGGGGGATTCCTATTTCCTGATCCGGGAGGGGTATTTCACACATCACACAGGCGCAGCGCCGCGGGAGGAGGAGGAGTACTCACCCGAGATCAGCGGCGGTGGTCGGGGGTGGAAGCGCCCTCGGCCGGCCTGTTCGCGTGTTGAGCTGGAGACGCGCGCGGGCGGGCGGGCGAGCGAGCGAGCACGGGCGGCGGAGGAGGAGGAGGAGCGGGAGGTCGCCGGCGAGGTAGGGGGGAGGAGCGATCGGCGGGGAGTGGGAGGAATCGAGGTTGGATTCAGGGGAGATGGGGAACAAGGGAAGGAATCCAACGGAAAACTGTTGAGCATAGAGGGCCGTCGGATCGATCTCCTCACGATCCGACGGCCAGGGAGGACCGGCATTGTTGGGAGAAATGTTGGAGGGAGGGAGGGATTTGATTGATTGATGCCATGCCTTCTTTGGGTTGCCATGTCCACAATGCTCCTTCTTTTTTTGTTCATTATTACTAATTAATTGCTGTATAATAATAGAGTAGCAATAACACCTCTTGCTCTGTAATACTATGATAGGCATGCACTTTGTCCGAAAGTCGTCGTGCTGGACTAATCTGCCGGATAAGGGTAGAGGCGCAGGCATACTAATCTGTCGGGACGAGGAGATTTAAAAGAACCGCCATTTCCACCAATAACGTTATGCTCAACCATGGTTTCTCACTTGTTCTAAGAAAGATCTTGTATGCTTCGTCCTAAAAAGTTTCGGAGTCACGCCGCCGCATTTTCACTAATAGCCAATTTGAGTTTGAAAAGAGTAATTCATCAACTCGATTTCAGAGAATATTACTGAAGCTGGCTATAAGTCATTCAACCCCCCACCGAACTTGACTCAAGGGAAGTCATTGGTGATTAACTCTATGCAAACTCTTTTGCACATGCTTCAAAAGGCAATCTATTACGAGAATTGTGAGGGATTATTAAGCAACACATAATGCTTGGACCCGCAATGTTTCGGTCGTATTAGTCCGCCAAAGTTTCAAACTCCTAAAAAGCCCCATAGAAGACCAAAATCCATGTAACCAACCAAACCCAAAGAAGAAAAAAAAGAGAGTGCATGCTGAAATGTCTTTTGGGTCACCGGAGCATTTGCTGCCACTACGCAAAATTCATATTTTGAAATGTCAAAGAATATAAACAAACAAATCAAATCCAGACATTTTAATGTCCGCATGTGTCCGTGTGAAGTGAGGATTCAACGTGTTGACAAATCCATGTATACATACGTGCACGCGTACCTTCTTCTTCCTCCTCTTGTTCTTCTCCTGCTACACACACACACACAGACAGAGAGGGGGACGGTTCGCCGTTCGCCCACCCCCAACCCCCGCCACCCAGCGGCGATCTCTCCCCCCTCGCCCGTCTTCCCCGCCAGCGAGTGCACGTGATCGCGCGGCCGATCCGTCGAATCGACCGGGGCTCCCCCGCCCGCCCCGCGCAAACCAAAGTACCCCCTCCACCGAGGCGCGGCGGCGGCGGCGTTGCGTTTCACCACCCGGCAACAGGGAGGGACGCGGCGAGGCCGGGCACCCCTCCCGATCTGCACACGCCCGCCCCATCACCCGACGCCGGCGGACCGTCCCCAATCACCGCGGCGACCGACCACCCCTGTTTCCTCCCTCCCTCCACATCGGCCGTCCAACTCGATCCCCGACGTGCTACTAAGGTCAGTCACCACCCACACACCTCCCACACTTACCATCCTACCATTCCTCTGTTCAGTAGCCGTGCGACTCTGTTTGATTGTTAGGTGCGGTAGGCAGCATCGTCCCGTGGAGGCAAATACGGGGACTGTTCAATCCGTGTACGGACACATAGCTCCTGCGGGCAGCTTGTAATCACTACCTGCGTCCACCGACTCTGTTATCCAACTAGAGTCTTAAAGCCCACCGTTGTGTCCTCAACACTAAAATGATCCCTACTTGCGCACCATCTTCCTCGTGTATTTGTTAGCAGCGGCAGTCGCAGTGCCCGTGCGTAGTAGCTCTGCTGTCTTTCCAGTGATCAGTAGCCAGGCTAGAAAACTAGCGGCATGGATAAACAAGGAGCAAAATTGTCTTTTCAGCTCGGAACAAGTCACAGAAGAGAGAATGGGAGGGTAATCTGCTACTAATCGCTTAGAACGGGAAATACTGGTGAAACGGGTTCCTAGAGGAAAGGAAAATGTCAAATTTTTCATCGTGTAGACGAAACACATGTCCTTCAATCCTACACTTCGAGGTGTCATAACATATATCCTCCCTCCCAATTTTTATACCTTCCGAATCTTTAGTTCTCACAGGATGCTCCCTGTGCTTCAAAATCAGGAACCCTCAGTGTCACGAGGTACCACTTCGCATGCTGGATTAGCTCTAGGGGAATCCTTGCTCGGTCCCTGTTCCACCGCGTTAACTATTTCCGTGGGGCAGATAGATTGTTTCTTGGTTAGCTTGGTGAGGGCATTTGAATTGTATGATTTACAGGTTATAATCCATCTACCGAGTTGATTAGCTTTTGATATCTGCCATCCTTCAACATCGGTTCCATCTCCCAGATTTTTTTTACTATTTAAGATGACTTTCTTGTGTCCTAACATAGTAACAAGATCTGTTGGTTGCAGGCAACGCTGTTCCTCCATTGCCGTTTGAAACAATATGGGTTGGCTGACCAAATTTTTTAGAGGTTCAACCCACAACATCTCCGAAGGGCAAGATCAGAGCAGGCCGGTGGAAGAGATGAGATGGAATGAACCCTCCAGTTCCACTGTTGTAACTGTAAGTACTTAGTGCGATACAATTCCCCCTCAGCAATAAGGGTTCTTACTTCAGACGAGATGTGAGTGCTAATGTTAGGTTAGGAGAGGAATATAACTTGTTGTTCTTAGGGCTGTATCTGCAGTTCTGCACTTGTACATATTCATTTTGTACTTAATGGCTGCATGGATGCAGTTATCCCTTATTAAAAACCACATTGGTACCAACTTACCATCCAAGAAAGGGTACCTTATCATTTTCTATATCACTATCTGATATTTTAAATATTTGCTACCTGTCGTTGATAACCTTGTCATCTGTATTACTACGTGATATTAAAAATGTTTGCCACCTGCCATTGGTACTTGTACTTCCACTCAATTGTATTAGGTAAAAATATAGACCTAATTTCTGTTTAGTTATACCATTATATTCTTCTTTTAAATTTAGCCCCGTCCATTTTGTTATAATGTATAGCTGAATCATTCTTCACATTCTAATTCAATATAGGATGTTGTTTCGGAATTTGACAATGAGGATATTGACCGTGCTATAGCACTTTCTTTATCAGAAGAGGAACACAAGAGGTCAAAGGGAACAGGTTAGTAATGTATCTATTACTCCTGCTGCCCACTTTCTGAATAAAACTGAAATCCTCTCTTGCTTCATCACCACTGGTTATCCTCTTATATCGTCCTTATTTTGAGCATAAAGGTATCTTTGGATTGGATTTTTTATCTATTACTCACCTTGTAACAGCACTTATGATTTCTGATAAATAGAGTAAAAGATGAACAGACGTATGGATATTATTTTTGTTATGGCAATCACTCGTTATAAGCAATTTTATTTTGAAGATGGGTTGGAGAAAACTTTAGTGTACATTTTATTGCTCTAGATGTGATCATGTGATAATCAATTAATGCATTTAGTTTCTAATACTTTCTTGTTTCATTTGTTTTTCCCTTTTAGGAAAGGATCCTCATTTAGATGAGGATGAGCAACTTGCAAGAGCTATTCAGGAAAGTTTGAATGTTGAATCACCCCCTCGTGCCCGTGAAAATGGCTCACCCCCTCGTGCTCGTGAAATTAGCTCTCACTCTCGTGCTCGTGAAAATGGCAGTACTAACGGCGGCAGTGCATTTCAACAGTTACCATTTATGTTTTCTTCTGGATTCAGGTTTGTACTTGATTATTAGTTTAACATGCTAAGATACTTTATTTGGAGGTTCCATCTAGACTTGATTAATGTGAATTGCCATATCATTGGATTGCTTACTAAGGAAGCGCGAAGTACGATCCTGCACGCAAAGATGCTAGCATTTAAGCACATTCTAGTACATATTTATTGTACTTTTGATTGCACGTGTCACGTTGATGCTTTTTTTGGCGGGTACTACCTGGATATGATATCTTGTTTGAGAGCTTCATACATATAGCTTCATGTTATGATGTGTCTTGGGCGAGAACTTGCATAGCAGCTTTTCAATTTCCAGTCATTAGAAAATTCAAAGGTTCATGATTTTCACGAAACAGTTGTGTATAACTTAAGGTGTTCAACTGAGTACTTTTTACCTCACTTTTGGACACTCCAGTACTCCACACTTAATTTATAACTTATTCATTCAGTCCCGTATACACTACTTCAAAATGCCTCTGAAAACTATTCTCCAAAATAGAAGTAAAGAAAAATTCCATCAAACTTTAAGTTTGCTGTGTTGTTGTATTAACCATGGCTTATATTTGTTGAAATGTGGAACTCGATAGGGTATGATTATGTTTTTTACAAGAAGTCCCTTGGGTTTATGAAAACTTCCAGTGCTGTCAAAAGAAAAAAAAAACACAAAATGTGTATAATTTGATTTTTGAAGCATTCCAGGAGGATGTTGTAATGCTAAAACATTCTAGGATGGTAAGCATGAATGGGATTTTAGTGAATTATCTGTACTATAATATTTTTGTAATGTGGTATGCACTTCTATACTCAGGACATGTGCTGGATGTCACAATGAGATTGGCCATGGTCGTTTTCTTAGTTGCATGGGGGCTGTTTGGCATCCTGAATGTTTTTGCTGCCATGCTTGTAATCAACCAATATATGACTATGAGGTAGCTCGTTGTTGATTTGTTTACTTATTAAACAGCTGCATTAATATATTGACCTGTGACCAACAAAATTATGCAGTTTTCCATGTCGGGAAATCATCCGTACCATAAAACATGCTATAAGGAGCGCTTTCACCCAAAATGTGATGTCTGCAAGCAATTTGTAAGAATCACTTCTTATCTGTTTGCGCTACATTTCATTTGCACCGTCTTATGGTTCCTTTTTGTTCAGATTCCTACAAATATGAATGGCCTTATTGAATATAGGGCACACCCTTTTTGGTTACAAAAATACTGTCCATCACATGAGGTGGATGGCACTCCAAGATGCTGTAGTTGCGAAAGAATGGAGGTATATTTAGTTATCATTTTCAGTTTTAGAATTTGTTCCCGACCATAGTTGGTCAGATAAGTTGGTGTCTGCACAGTTGGCTCAGTTTATTCCAATATGGTTCATTTACTTATCAGCCAAGAGAATCAAGATATGTATTGCTAGATGATGGTCGTAAGCTCTGCCTGGAGTGCCTTGACTCTGCAGTGATGGACACGAATGAGTGCCAGCCTCTTTATCTCGAAATACAAGAATTCTATGAAGGTCTCAATATGAAAGTGGAGCAACAAGTTCCTCTGCTTCTGGTAGAAAGGCAGGCTTTAAATGAAGCAATGGAGGGAGAGAAAACTGTATGTTGATTACGCTGTACTGAACAATCATATTTTCCTGAACTGTATCATTAGTTTTAATTATGTCGTTTCCTTTGGAAACTAGGGTCACCACCATCTTCCTGAAACAAGAGGTTTGTGCTTATCGGAAGAACAGACTGTCAGCACGGTGAGTACTGTTCCGAACACAAGATAAATGGTTTTTTCATCATCTAGTCCAAGTACTCAAACTCTGTCAATCTGCTGGGTTTTGACTGGGCAATAATATTATATTCAGATATTGAGGAGACCGAGGATGGCTGGAAACAAAATTATGGAAATGATAACAGAACCGTATAGGTTGACACGACGATGTGAAGTGACTGCAATTCTCATTCTTTATGGTCTCCCAAGGTACAGCATTATTGTTCTGCTACACAATGTCTAGACTGTTTCCGTAAACAAATAACCATTTTGAGAATTGGCATCTTCTAGTCGTAGATAGCAGGAACATTAATTTAAAATATTATTATTTTCATCTTGGCCAAAATAAAAAGAATTCATGTATTATTTGAAGATATATCTTTACTATTAACTCACTGAAGAGAGCTAATGAGCAAAATGTTAATATTGTGCCTCATAACTGTGTCTTCTCTTGATATTCTACTAATTAATTTCGTGATTATATGCCTTTTCTATTTTACAATCCAAGGAGTATTTTTTTACTGGACAACCTGAGGAACTCTGAATATTTACGTTAACTTTGTGGGTCTCTTGTTTTTCCAGATTGTTGACAGGTTCGATTTTAGCTCATGAGATGATGCATGCGTGGTTGCGACTTAAAGGTTGTATTAAGCTCTTGTAGTATTTACTTTTGTGTTCTTGTATTGATACTAAGTTAGCATACTGACTGTTATTCTACTGAAAGTCAGAGACTAGAAAGGAACTTTTTAAACACCACATCTTCCTTCTAAAGACGACCAATTGCACCAGGACTGGAACTATTTTATAATGAACCTGCTAGGACTTGGTTACAGCAAAGACTAAAGATTAGATAACAGGGTTCAGGATTCCTACCAGAATCTTGTAGCAATCCCGGTAATGAATGGGAATTGTTTTCTTGGCAGAGTGAGGATCTTACATTCTGCCTGAGACTGCCGTGTCATATACAAACATTTACCTTCAGAATGAAGAACTAGAACTGTACTACTATATGAGATTTCTGGGCTTGAAGTGGTGCCACAATACTGTCCAGACTTCAGCCATTGCTGGTGATCTGCACATAGGAAGTCCATAATCATAAATATATTGGAAATAGAAAAAAAATCTCCACTAATTTATCTACCAAGAAGATATTGCATCAGCTTGCTAGTATCATTTTTGGTATCTCGTATATAGTCATTTATGCTAATGACTGTATTTTTCACAGGATACCGCACACTCAGTCCAGATATAGAAGAAGGTATATGCCAAGTCCTTGCCCACTTGTGGATCGAGTCGGAGACCATGGGAGGATCAGGCGGCAATGCCGCGTCAACATCCTCATCCTCTTCGTCATCCATATCGTCGAAAAAGGGCGGAAGGTCGCAGTTTGAGCAGAAGCTCGGCGATTTTTTCAAGCACCAGATTGAGTCAGATACCTCTGTGGCCTACGGAGATGGTTTCAGGGCCGGGAACCGGGCTATGCTCCAGTACGGTCTGAAGCGCACACTCGAGCACATCCGGCTGACAGGGACCTTGCCATTTTGAAGACGCCGGAGATTCATCTAGTATTTAAGTTATACGCCAATTTTTCATTGAGAGTCTATTTACAGGGAAAAGAAAGGAATTTTGAAAATGCACAAATTGTACAAACACGATCTTTCTTGTCGCTCTTTCTTGGACAGGCCGGCTAAGTACAGTATTAGCAGATCGAATCGAGCTGGCTAGCCTGAGCGATCTCTTGTACGATGATCAAAGCTTGGAATGGAAACAATGGTATTTTTGTGTTATTAAAATTAATAAGTAATACACACTATCTTCCGCCCTATAGTATGGTTATCTCCTATATATTTGATTATTTGTCGGAGCCATATCTATCTGAAATCCGTTTTATAGAAATAAGGATCCATTATGTTCTATTTTGTATCGATATATGGATTTGTGAATTACAGAAATAAAAAATAAAGTTTAGTAAATTTTATTAATTTATGTGAAGATATATTTTATTTAATGCTTATAAAGGTATATCCTTCACAACTTTTAGTACCTTTTGATATGTACAAGTTAAAATTTAATCTAGTTAATAGCTAAGATTTCTCAGTTTGAAAAAATAGGCAAACACTATTTTTAGAGATTTTTGGGAATTAAGGAGATAACTTTTGTAGTAGTCTACTAGAATTTATCTTTTTGATATTATGGTGATTGTCTATAACTTAGAGCATCTCCAATAGTTGATGTAAAATAGCAGACTACAAACAATGTGATGTAAAATATAGTACATCACTAAAAAACGTGATTATTACATCATCGATAGTGTCCAATTGTATTTTAGGGCAGGGAATCGCGTAGAGCGCAGGTCTGCATGCGTTTTAGCAGTGAATAGTGATGTATATTTACATAACGAGAGGCAATTTTTTTATAGTGTTGTAAAAAAAATTGGGCAAAATATAGATCAGGACAGCTATTAGAGACCACTTTTGGCCTCCATGTGATGTAAAAAAACGGTTAGAGATCCTCTTAACCGGCAGTAAGAGAGAAATATATGCAGAGCTCCAGGCTGGAGGATTGACATGAAAATGGAACAACTGTGAAAGCCAAGCATCAGAAAACATTTATACACAAACGGTTTGATGTATTTAACAGGCACAACTGGAATAGGCGATAAACTTAGTTCGCAAGCTCACAAACATAATACAAAGGATAGTAGCTTGATCAGATCCTCTTGCAACACAAGCAAGCATCCGGTTATTTCAAAAGCAATAAACGAAATCAGTAGGCAATCTGACACTCCGGTCTTGGACAACAGGAGTAGTGCAGCGATCTTTTCCTGCACACAGATAATAAGATGTTGATGTACTAATAAAATAAAAATCTTGGGAGTGACGCGAATAGTAGTGCTTGGTGATTCAGAATGACTTACGTACAAGTTCACGGGCCGGTCAGCAGCGGTCAATCAATCTCGGAGGGTATACCCCCATGGTAAATGACCAATTCCAGGGTGTTGACGCAGCAACGTGAGGAAGTCACGGCTGATTTCACGGAAGCCTAGGTACCTCAGCTCACCTAGTTGTCTGACAGACTCATCTTGGGCTTCCAACGCTTGTAGAGTCTGCAGATTCGTCAGGTTATCGAGACCCTTGGTGATATATACACCGCTGGAAAAAGTGAGAACTCTACCAGAAGGATCATTAAATTTCTCAGCAAATAAGTGCCTAAGATTCTTGAGCTTGACAATCCCCGCAGGCACCTCCTGTATTTCAGTTAGAGCAAGGTCTAGTGTCAACAAATTTGAAAGCTTCTCGATGGATTTTGGGAGAAGCTTCACTTTAGTATTTCGCAAACCCAAATGGCGGAGATTAAAAAGATCGCCAATAGCATCTGGAATCTTCACAATGGGTAGACCACTTAATTCTAGCACCGTCATATATCTTGACTTCTCGGATAGCAGAGGTAATAGACTGACTGATGGCATGTTTCTGTCCAATGCGATGAAAGTTCGAAGTCCATGTACACTAGACAATGACTGCTGGGTATCCTTCTTTAGTTTGTGCACTACTAATCGCCGTCCATTCATCGGAAGAAATCCTCTGCATTTATCTTCCTCATATTTAACACCAAAACAATCTTTCTTGCACAGATCTACCGCCAGTTCGCGCATGATATCGTGCATTTGAAATGTCTTCATCCTGCCAAAAGAGTTCCTATCAACAAGCTGCAACATGTTTCTATTGACTAGCTCCTTCAGATAGCCTTCTGCCACTTCTTCTAATGTGCTTGAACCCTTCTCAACGATGAACCCTTCTGCTATCCATAACCGTGATAGATATTTTCTATGGTAAATATAGTCTTCGGGGAACAAGCTGCAGTACAAGAAGCAACTTTTCAAGTATGTTGGAAGGTAGATGAAGCTCAGATGCAAAACATTCCTTATGTGGCCGAGTCTCGTGTTATTAATTATCTCCCAACTCAGTTGGTCATTTATTCTTCTCCATTCTTCCACAGTGTTCTCACGCATATGCAAGAGGCCACCAACTGACACGATAGCAAGAGGCAAGCCTTTGCAATTGCTAACTATTTCCTTGGACAAATGCTTTAAATGCTCAGGACATTCATGATTTGTTTCTCTTGGAAAGGATTTCTTACAAAAGAGGTACCATGCCTTGTCTTCTGGTAATTCTTCCAGAGTTAAGATATGTCCTCTCGAAGCAAGTGCAGCAATATCGCCTTCTCGTGTTGTGATTAAAAATCTGCTGCCCTTGTCACTACAACGAATTGCCCTCGACAAGTCATGAAAGACTTCCTGAGTCCAAACATCATCCAATACAATCAAAACCTTTTTCTGCTCTAGAAATCCCTTTAGTGTATCTTCAAGGTCTGTGATGTCCATGTTCGCGATGTTAGATGGAACATCGAGTTTATCTTTGAAGAGTTCCTTGATTATATTCCTCAAGACATCTTCTCTAGAATAAGTTTGAGAGATAGAGACCCATGCATGGCACTGGAATTTCTCTCTCTCCTTCCTGTAGACATTTGCGGCTAAAACTGTTTTGCCAAGCCCTCCCATTCCATGCAGGGCTATCACAGTCCGTTCCCCGTCTTTACCTCCCAACCACTTCTCAAGTTTTTTCGTGTTTTCGTCCACCCCAACTAGATCTTCTTCATCAAGGGAGCGTGAAGTGTGTGCTAGATCTTGGTCACTGTTTGCAATATAATTTGAGCTGCTAATATCTTCGCTGCTTACCACAGGAACCCAACGTTTTTTTGTCTCCCATAGGTGCGTTAGATCTTTCTCTATTTCCTTCACCTTGGAAGCTATCCGGTTCAAAGAAAGCAGAGATCTTGGTTTTCTGAAACCTTTCTTGAGATAAAAGCAGCATCCTATATCATGTTCCTGACCGACAAGATACAAGTACTCATCCACCATATCCTCCATCACAAGTGCGACCTTCCTCACCTCATCCAACCAGCTCTCGTTCACCAGAGTTTTGCGGTATCGAATATCCATTTGGAAGAGCACGTCATGGATTAAACGAAGCTCCCTGACAATACGACCCATGCTGCCTTGCAGCTCTACCAGCTGTGTCGCAGACTTGGAAAACAGAGCACTGGTCTCTCGTGCTGCTTCACTGGCCAAAGCAACTCCAATCTTTATAATGACTAGAATAAGCACAGTTTCAGCCATTGCTTTCTCAAGAGTTGCTAATGCCTTACTCTTGGTTGGTGGCCTACTTGCATATTTTCCTCAATATCTCCATGATGACCATCTGCATAATGGATCAAGCGATGCATTAGTTAAACTATTCAAACAATGTGCTAGTCACAAGCACTTCCCAAAACCTAACTACACAAAATAAAATGTGGAATAAGCATTACCTCCCAAGTCCCAACGTATAATCTTATTATGCGAGTTAAGAGTTTGGTCCTTTTCCCTGAATAATCCCTTAATCTTTGTTCACTTGATTTGTCTCTCTCTTCTTTAATTATCTAGTTACTCTATTTGTTACTCTATTATGAATAATCCCTTAGTCCCATTATGAATAATCTCTTAATCCCTTAGCTAGTTACTCTTTTTTTAAAGGAACACGGTGGGGAAAACCACCACAACGAGTTTTTTTTAAATAATAAGAACTCAAATTCGTGCCCCTGAGGATTTGAACCTGGGTGGCTGGGTTGTATATCTACTCCACTAGCCAAGTGAGTTGTGCTCGCTTCTCCTAGTTTTGTCTCTCTCTTCTTTAATTACGTGCCACATCATTTTTTTTTGACTATGTGACACTTATGTTACTCCGATATTACTACCCATTGTGACTAGTCTTAGCAATCCTCACACGCTTCCGGCCCGGGATGCGTTGCTTAGAGTAGCCTTGGCACACATGTTGGCTCTGGCTGGCTCGGGGCAAGTGGAGTGCCACTTGGAGCCCACTGGAATCAAACCTAGGATTAGTTAATTTCCTTGCCCATCTCGAAGCATTGTTAACGCATTTCGTTTCTGACATTTAGTCGATCGAGTAAATAAATAAACTTAATTTGCAGTTTTGCTTCGATGGAAAATGCACAAGTTGGTAGTACTGCACATGCATGGCAAGATTCGTTGTCGTTGGCTCATCACGCTAAAACTATTGGGGGTATAAGTTATAACCTCACTTGAAAAGAAAAAAGTAGAAAGGTATACATCCTAGTTATAATAAGATTCGTTGGCTCATCTCGAAGTAGTATTATATGTCTTTCGCGGTCCTAAATCAATATAATTCGAAATAGTTCGATATCAGATTTAATCCAAGCCTGTTGTCAGATCTAGGTTCTTAGTTTGATACTCAGTTTCTTAGAGCATACACTTGATCTTAATAGATCCTAATTAGCCCATGCAGGGATGAGGGATCTACCTTGAGCCTCAAATGTGTTTTATCTCCTTACGGATTGGGTGCGTGTTCACGAGAGGAAATGACAGATGAGAGACGATATGTACTTATGTGGTGCATGTATGTACCTTCCAGTAGGCTGTAGATTGGTCAGCTGCTTCCCTGGGGTGTTCGTCACCAGTTCTAATATGAAACATTGTCCCCAGGCTCAGATACATGTATATTTCAGAAAGTACAAATGAAAGAACAGATACGGTGGAGATGGAGACTAACTGCGGCGTCAAAATACTCTCTTTCGTACCAGAGCAATCCTCTCTTCTTCCTTCACAAATTAAGAGGTTCCTTCCAGTGGTGTCAGTCGTCCTTATCCCTGTACGTGGTGCTACAAGAATTCGCAACACGTTACTGAGAGATCAGCATATATGCAGCTGTTTGTGCAGCGAGGAAGATTAGTTTGAACGCAAGATAAGCATCAATAAAATTACTAGGAAATAAGTTGCGATAGACTGTGTCCTCAACGGAAATAATCGGTAGTATTTCTGTTCGGATGCACAGAGAAAATAGGTTGCGAAAATGGTCGTCGATGAAAGGCTAACCTGAGATGGAGACGAACTGCGGCGGAGGACAGGCGGCGGGCGCGTAGTCGGAGGCGAGAGGAGAGAAGATGCAAGATCTTTTAAGAGCACATACATGTGGATGTGGTAGCTGCCTAGCTGGTCTGGCTTTCGTTTCCTGAGTCTTGTTGCATATTTGCATATTTTCTTCAATATCTCCACGTTGACCATCTGCATAATGGATCAAGGGATGGATTTAGTTGAACTATTCATACAATGTGTTAGTCGCCAGCACATGTCAAAACCTTCCTAACTATACAAATTGAAAGGTTGAATAAGCATTACCTCCCAAGCATATAATCCTCTTATTTCCCTTGGCTAGTTAAGATGTTGGGCCTTCCCCCTGAATAATCACTTAATCTTGTTCGCTTGGTGCTACAAGAGTTTGCAATACTGCTTCTGGATCGAAAGAAGAGTTAATCTTGGTTGCTGCTGAATGAAGCCGTCAACGAGTAAAGAACCTGCAACACAAATAGCTGGATATATAACTTAGGCAGATCTTAACATTTTCAGGAAAAATCAAGAGGTTCCTTCTAGTGGTGTCAGTCGTCCTTATCGCTACTAACAGCATATATGCAGCCTTGTTTCTGCAGTGAGGAAGATTAGTTTGAACGTAAGCTAAGAAACATAAAATTGCTAGGAAATAAGTTGTGATAGACTGTGTCCTCAATGGAAATAATCGGTAGTATTTCTGTTCGGATGCACAGAGAAAATAGGTTGCGAAAATGGTCGTCGATGAAAGGCTAACCTGAGATGGAGACGAACTGCGGCGGAGGACAGGCGGCGGGCGCGTAGTCGGAGGCGAGAGGAGAGAAGATGCAAGATCTTTTAAGAGCACATACATGTGGATGTGGTAGCTGCCTAGCTGGTCGCTTCGACGTATTATTGGTCTGGCTTTCGTTTCCTGAGTCTTACTTGGCAGCTTCAAGGAACACAGCAAGAGTCCGTACCTACCGGTGTTAGTGACAGGGAAGACTAGCTACTTCAAAGTTCAAACATACATCTTGCCATTGTTTTGTCTTATTCTTCTCCTAACATGAAACCCAATAATTGAGTTCAGTTTGATAGTTAGCATACTGACTGTTATTCTACTGAAAGTCAGAGACTAGAAAGGAACCTTTTAAACACCACATGTTCCTTCTCACTAGAACAGTTTAAAGACGACCAATTGCACCAGGACTGGAACTATTTTATAATGAACCTGCTAGGACTTGGTTACAGCAAAGTAAAGATTAGATAACAGGGTTCAGGATTCCTACCAGAAACTTGTAGCAATCCCGGTAATGGATGGGAATTGTTTTCTTAGCAGAGTGAGGATCTTACATTCTGCCTGAAACTGCCGTGTCATATACAAACAATTACCTACAGAATCAAGAACTAGAGCTGTACTACTATATGAGATTTCTGGGCTTGAAGTGGTGCCACAATACTGTCCATACTTAAGCCATTGCTGGTGATCTGCACATAGGAAGTCCATAATCATAAGTATATTGGAAATAGTAAACAATCTCCACTAATTTATCTACCAAGAAGATATCACATCATCTTGCTACTACAGTATCATTTTTGGTTTTTTTTAGATAAAGGGATTTTATTACTTAAGAGTTTTAAGCATTACACCCGGCTTCTGCATAACTAAGATGCACACAGCAACCAGTTCACCAAAAACCAAATCCGAACCGAAAAATAAAAGGCGAATTACATATCATAATGAGAAATTGTAAATCCGCCTAAGAAACTGGTAGGTCTATCCGGAGCCTATGCTGCCAGCCATGCCGGGATAGTAGCTCCCTGGCCGCAGCCTCCAGTTTCAACGCCACCTCGGAAAATAAGTCCCGGTGCTCCACACGCTGCAAGGTCGCCCACGCCCGTAACGTAGCCTCCAGTATCATTTTTGGTATCTCGTATATAGTCATTTATGCTAGTGATTGTATTTTTCACAGGATATCGCACACTCAGTCCAGATATAGAAGAAGGCATATGTCAAGTCCTTGCCCACATGTGGATCGAGTCGGAGATCATGGGAGGATCAGGCGGCAATGCCGCGTCAACATCCTCATCGTCTTCGTCATCCATATCATCGAAAAAGGGCGGAAGGTCGCAGTTTGAGCAGAAGCTCGGCGATTTTTTCAAGCACCAGATTGAGTCAGATACCTCTGTGGCCTACGGCAATGGTTTCAGGGCCGGGGACCGGGCTATGCTCCAGTACGGTCTGAAGCGCACACTCGAGCACATCCGGCTGACAGGGACCTTGCCATTTTGAAGATTCCAGAGATTCATGTAGTATTTAAGTTATACGCCAATTTTTCACCGAGAGTCCATTTACAGGGAAAGAAAGAAATGAATTTTGACATGCACAAATTGTACAAACACGATCTTTATGGTTGCTCTTCCTTGGACAGGCCGGCTAAGTACAGTATTAGCAGATCGAATCGAGCTGGCTAGCCTGAGCAATCTCTTGTACGACGATCAAATCTTGGAATCAAAACAGTGGTATTTTTTGTGTTACTAATCAATAAGGAATACACACTATCATCTCCGTTGTGCATATAGTATGTAATTTCTTTGATAGTATATGGTTATCCTTTCCTATGAAAAGAAGAAATTGAAACCCAAAAGTTTTATAGAAACATGAATCAATTCTATTATATTTTTATATAGAAAACTGGATCTGTCAGTTAGAAGGTTCAGCAAATTGTACAATTCCATTTATAGATACCCATTTATAATTTTCTACCACGGTTTTATCATCTTGATATTATGAGAAGACTGTATGCATCTTCTGCACAGTACTACATATCAAGACTTAAATGGCAGTAAATATTGAGAAACATATGCCGCCGCTGCAGTAAATACAAATTAATTAATTGCGACTCAATTGTGTAGTTAGGCTGAAGCCTGGGGAGAATTTGCACGCACCACCTGTATCTGAATGCATATATGTCATCCGTTGCCAAGACTATGATGCACAAATGCACAAACGGTTCGATTTATTTCACGAGCTCGCACAAAAAAGTCGTAATTTCGAAATCTCCTTACAACACAAGCAAGTACAAAGGTCTTGTAATTTCGGAAGCAATAACAAAGCAATCTGAATCTCACACTTGACAGCAAAAACAACATATCACACTCAGATCTTGTAATTTCGAAAACCACCAATTCCTCGGGGCACTATGGAGTACTGGATATCTTCTTTTCCTCGAGGCGACCTGCACAGTAGTAGCAGCACAGATAAGATTTTAATGTACTAATAACATCTTGGGAGTGACGCGAATAGTAGTGGTTGGTAATTCAGAATGACTTACATACAAATTCACGGGTGGTCAACAGTGGTCAATCAATCTCGGAGACTATACCGCCATTGTGAAACACCAATCACAGGGTGTTGGCGCAGCAACGTGAGGAAGTCACGGGTGATTTCGAGGAAGGCTAGGTACCGGAGGGGCAAGAGGAACTCAATGCCAGCTGGGACCCCCGCCATGCTGCTGAGGTTGAGTAGCTCTAATCTTTCCAGAGACGCCATGGAACCTTGTTTTATCTCCAGTTGTTTCAGATTAGGCATGTCCCGCAAATAGAGTTCCTTCAGCTTGGGGAACCACCCCGTGAGAAACATCAGCCTCTCTCCGTCGTATGCCCTGGTGAAGTGTAGAAACGTCAGATTTACCAACCGAGAGAGGGATGGCAGAGGGTCTTCTGGGAGCTGAGACCAAAGTAGATGCAAGTCGTGCAAGTTCTGCTCCACAACTTGGAGCAGAGGAGACTCTCCCAACAATGTCCCTTCCGCTAATCTTCCCCTCAAAATTAGCTTTTGCATGTTACGTGGGAGGGGGTTCAACACGAGAACCTCGTTCTCATCACTTGCACTCACATCTAGAAAGGACAGAGATGACATCTGCACTAGAGACTCGCATAGGCGTTCACAGTAGATTCCCTTCACATTTGTTATCCTCAAGCTTCTTAGCTGCCTCAACTCCCCTAGTTCTCTGACATACTCATCATGAGCTTCCAACGCTTGTAGAGTCTGCAGATTTGTGAGGTTACCGAGACCCTTGGTGATGCATACACCGCTGTGTGTATGGAAAGCTCTCCAAGATGGATCAATCAATTTCTGAGCAAATAAGTGCCTAAGATTCTTGAGCTTGACAATTTCTTCAGGAAGCTTCTGTATCTCGGAATTACAAAGGTCCAGTGTCAACAAATTTGAAAGCTTCTCGATGGATTTCGGGAGAAGCTTCACTTTTGCATCCCTCAAACTCAGATAACGGAGATTAAAAAGATCTCCAATAGCATATGGAATCTTCTCAATAGGTAGACAGCTTAACTCTAACACTGTCATGTATCTTGACTTCTCGGATAGTAGAGGTAGTAGATTGACCGATGGCATGTTTTTGTCTAGTGCGATGAAAGTTCGAAGTCCATGTACACTAGACAGTGACTGATGTGTATCCTTCTTTAGCTTGTGCACTACTAATCGCCGTCCATCCATCTGAAGAAACCCTCTGCATTTATCTTCCTCATATTGAATACCAAAATCATCCTTCTTGCACAGATCAACTGCTAGTTCACGTATGATATCGTGCATTTTGAACCTGTTCATCCTACCAAATGAGTTCCTGTCGACGACTTGTAACATGTTTCTATTGACCAACTCCTTCAGATAACCTTCTGCCACTTCTTCTAATGTGCTTGCACCCTTCTCAATGATGAACCCCTCTGCCACCCATAGCCGTACAAGCTTTTTTCTATGGAAAATATAATCTTCCGGGAATAAGCTGCAATACAAGAAGCAACTTTTCAAGTATGTTGGAAGGTAGATGAAGCTCAGATGCAACACATTCCTTACATGGTCGAGTCTCGTGTTATTAATTATCTCCCAACTCAGTTGGTCATTTATTCTTCTCCATTCTTCCATAGTTTTCTCACGCACATACAAGAGGCTACCAACTGACACGATAGCAAGAGGCAAGCCTTTGCACTTGCTAACTATTTCCATGGACAAAGTCTTCAAATCCTCAGGACATTCATGATTTGTTTCTCTTGGAAATGATTTCTTACAAAAGAGGTCCCATGCTTTGTTTTCTGGTAATTCTTCCAGTGCTAAGATATGTCCTCTAGAAGCAAGTGCAGCAACATCACGTTCTCGTGTTGTGATTAACAATCTGCTGCCCTTGTCACTATGAAGAATTGCCCTCGACAAGTCATGAAAGACTTCTGGAGTCCAAACATCATCCAATACAATCAAAACCTTTTTCTGCTCTAGAAATCTCTTCAGTGTATCTTCAAGGCATGTCATGTCCATGGCAGCGATGTTACTTGGAACATCCAGTTTATCTTTGAAGAGGTCCTTGATTATATTCCGCAAGACATCTTCTATAGAATAGGTTTGAGAGATGGAGACCCATGCATGAGACTCAAATTTCTCTCTCTCCTTCCTGTAGAGATTGGCAGCTAAAACTGTTTTGCCAAGCCCTCCCATCCCATGCAGGGTTATCACAAAGCATTCCCTATCTTCACCTCCCAACCACTTCTCAAGTTTTTGTCTGTTTTCGTCCACCCCAACTAGATCTTCTTCATCGAGGGAGCGTGAAATGTTTGCTAGATATTGGGACCTCTTTACAATATAATTCGAGCCACTGGTATCTTCGTTGATTATCACAGGAACCCAACGGTTTTTTGTCTCCGATAGGTGTGTCAGATCTTTCTCTATTTTCTTCACCCTGGAAGCTATCTGGTTCAAAGAAAGCAGAGATCTTGGTTTTCTAAACCCTTTCTTGAGATAAAAGCAGCACCCTATATCATGTTCCCGACCGATAAGATACAAGTACTCATCCACCATATCCTCCATCACATGTGCGACCTTCCTCACCTCATTCAACCAGCCCTCATACACCTCATTGTTGCGGTTTCGAATGTCCATTTGACAAAGGACATCATGGATTACACGAAGCTCTCTGACAACACGACCCATGCTGCCTTGCAGCTCTACCAGTTGTGATGCAAACTTGGAAAACAGAGCACTGATCTCCTGTGCGGCTCCATTGGCCAAAGCAACTCCAATCTTTGTAATGACTAGAATAAGCACAGTTTCAGCCATTGCTTTCTCAAGAGTGGCTAATGCCTCACTCCTGGTTGGTGGCCTAGTTGCTTATTCTCCTCAATCTCTCCACAATGACACTCTGCATAACGGATCAAGCGATGCATTAGTTAATTAAGCTATTCACACAATGTGCTACTCGCAATCACTTGCCAAAAACTTACTATACAAAATGAAAAGTTGAATAAGCATTACCTCCCAACCTGAATAATCCCTTAATCTTGTTCACTTGATGCTGCAAGAGTTCACAATACTGCTTCTAGATCGAAAGGAGAGTTAATTTTGGGTTGCTGCTGAATGAAGCCGTCAACGAGTAAAGAACCTGCAACACAAATAGCTAGATATATTACTTAGGCAGATCTTAACATTTTCAGGACATGAGTTCGAGAACTTAATAGTTCGATACTCAGATCTAATCCAAGCATGTTGCCACATCTAGGTTCTTAGTTTGATAATCATGTTTGGTGCTTATTCGCGACAGAAAATGAAAAGTACACAGTTAAGATCTTGCAGGCTGAGTATGTGAAACACTATGCGTTGATAACTAAATTTCAGAAGCTACTAAATAGTGTCGATCGATCCGTGCGTACCTGGCTACGACGCGACGATGAGCTCCCGAAGCAATCCGGCCGATGTTAAGCAAGCTGCTGCGTTGCTTAGAGTAGCCTTTGCACACATGGTTGCTCTGGCTGGCTACTTGAGAACCTACTTAGCGTTGCTCATGGCAAGTGGAGCGCACTGGAATCAAGCCTAGCATTACTTAATTTCCTCGCCCATCTCGAAACATTGTTAACGAATTTTGTTTCTGACATTGAGTCAATCGAGTAAATAAATAAGCTCAGTTTATAGTTTTACCCATAAATAAGCGATGCTTCACTGCTGGCTGCCACTCGGCATGAGATGCCTTTTCGAGTGCAAGATGGCAGTACTGCACATGCATGGCACGAGATGCCTCTTCACGCTACAACTAGTGGAGGTTCTACTTGAATTTTGTATCGCGGCTAGCGACTATAATTCTCGTTACTTGTAGTTCAGAAATGAATCAATACAGCAAAAATATGTACATCCAACAGGCAAATAACTATATCTCAGCAGCAAGCATCATAAATTACGAGGTCAAGTTAACAATATAATAGGTTACAGGCAACTTTGTCAGTGTGAGACTTCCTTAATATAAATTTATTACAACATAATACAATATATCAACAACATATGAACCGACAAGAAACATGAGCAAATTAAGTTTAATCAAAAGCATCATAAATTATCTCCGACTGTTCGGGTCCAGCAAGTGATGATTTAGCTTGTATATGGATTTTTTTAACACTGTCAGGAGTTTTCCCTGTAACCTTCATCTCTTCCTCATGAAAATAAAACCAGAAATATAATCTCATGTAGAAGGATAATCAATCATTAAAAGTCGGGTTAGCAGAAGGATTTTAGATCATTGTTACGCAAAAGGGGGAGCGGGAGTTACTATAGAAAACTACTGTAGTTTGGTAATTTTTAAGGCCCCTTTGTTATGCAATATTTTCTCATGATACTTGTTTTTTAAAGAGTACGACCTCAGGGGAGCAGAAAAGATAAGTCATGGCATCAATAGTTCAAGATGCATTCCATGTTGTCATTTATACTTTCACATATAACCTTGCAGATCATGCCTAGCACTAGATTGGATAAATAGCTCCCGATTTGATACTTTCACATACAACCTAGCTAAGCATGCCTAGCACTAGATTGGAGATACTATTGCAGCTATAAACTAAAAAGACACAAATTTGCTTATCTCAAGATTCATTCTTTACAGCAAGAGTAATTATGTTGAGTAAACTTTCAGAATACGAAGCAAGATGATTCCCAATTGGAGAGAAAATCATAACATACTCACCCAAATTGGTAGAGATAGGGTGGTACCAAAAAGTGCCAGGGGCAAACAGAGAAGCAGCTAGCATCGTTCCCAAGATACTGACCGCCTATAATTGTAAAACAAGCACACGGAAAGTAGCTACATGATAAAGTAAATTATAGCTTCAAGCAGCCACACACAACTGATGGGACGATTAAAGTTAGCAACAAAACTAGATATAGAATAAACTGGCTCTCTTTGCAATAACTAGATATAGAATAATCCGGCTCTCATTGTAACAGGTATTTTAACTGGCACTCATTAAAGCATACCTCCACACTGTCCAAGTCACTTGTGTGAGACAACAGATTTGCTATCTGCAAAAATAAGATCTAATGTCACACTTGAAAATATTACTAGCTTTTTCCCAATGAACGGAAGTGGCGGGAGGACCACCGTACTACTTTGAAGGTTCAACGGGCTGAGTACAACACTTGCAGTACTACCGCGTCCATGAAACATTCCGAGCAGACGACCATTCCGAGACTGCAATTGTAACCCCCACATACCGCGGAGTAGACGTCAAACACTGAGCTGGCGCGCCAGATGATGGTGCTGAGCTCCTTGGTGTGAGGCATTGCCACGAACTTAGGGGAAGGACGATTCCAAGATTTCAGATAAAAGCCCAAAAGGAGAGGGTGGAGCTTGCGGAAGTGGTAGAGAAAAGATGGGTCGGAGGCAATGCCGAGCCAACGCTTGCAGACGAGGGCCGCATGGATGAGACTGACAGGAAAGGCAAGACGGGACATAATCACACGGAGCAGGTCATCGTTGTCGAGCACCACGGTAACCGGCGATGGTTGGGATCTGGGTATAACAGAATTAATGATCCGTTAGAAATTATGCCAGCTATTAATAGAAACTAAGCTAAACAAGGATGTTTATTCAGTGAACTCTGAACTATTGTCGTAAATGTAAAATCAGAACAAGGCACATCGGACATCCCTACGTCTCGATAATTTCTACAACATTAGTGCAATCCTTTTAACGAAGTGGCCTCGGACGATGCCAATCAAGTTGATGTTCAGTGTTTGTTGAATATGTGTAGATGGAGCATGGACTTCCCGAATCATGTAACGTATCATCTACAGTGAAAACTAATTATCCCGAGTGCCATAAGGTGTCAGGAATAATTTATCACGGATCAAGAAGGAAGCAGCACTTGGACCATAGTACTACGTAACAAATTAATTTCTGCATCGGCGTGGTGGTAATGACTGGTTTAGTTCTCGATTCTAGCTTGAATCAAACTGAATCGGAAAGGAGGCTAGCAGGGTGGGCGTGCAGACCTGGTGCTGAGTGTGGCGACGACTGGCTGCGGCGGCTCTAAGGGTTGCGATTTTCATTCATCCTGCTATCATCGGTTAAGCCCATATTTCGTGCAGTGGCCCATATATATATTTGAGAAAAGCCACAAAAAACATAACAATTCGGTGACTACATAATATAGCACACAATGTCAAAATCATTACCCTCAAAATCTATATATAGGACATAATCATGTATTTCAGAAAAAATAAAATGTACGCATATTCATATAAAAAAGATACTGCATTTCATACCAATCATCACGTCGCTCTACTTAATGATAATTTCTTGGCGATGATTTCAACGGCCGATGCATTCAGTCCGGCATGTATGTTTTTATCCGCACGAGTTAAAACCACGCAAAGCGGTGATGCAAATAGACATTGGTTCGTTTTTTATCCGCCGCGACCCATTCTCGGATCAATTTTGGGCCGAATTTGCCTCGAACCCGAGCACACGCGGATCTCTTTTGCGTCCGCCTCGTGTACTCCCCTGACCCGCGTGTCACTGGCTAAAACGGCCACCTACCCGTGGACGGAAGAAATCTTTAAAAGGGTCCAGCAGTCAAACCCTATAGCACAAACCCTAGCTCCATTTGTCTCTCCAACCACGACGACCATCACATCCCCTCGTTGACCGAGTCCACCGCTGCATGATCCGCCACCGTCCTTGCCGATGACAGCGTAGGGGTCTAGTCAAACAGGTCGAGCAAGCACGTATGAGTCGTTCGCGGCCGCTATCACGACAACTTCTCCTGTTGGATGGTCATGGGCAAGTCGAAGACCGCCGCTGGCACCTCCGTCGCCGCCGACGAAGCCGGGCTAATGAAGAAGCCCGACGTCGACTGGCAAAGGTCGTATGTGAAGAAGACGGAGTTCGAACTCCTCCGCGCTCAAGGCCTCCTGCCTCCTTCTGACCAAGTCCAGGTACGCGCTCCTGGCAAGGAAGTCTACCCCACACCCCGCGAGGGGGAACGCGTATGCTTCGTGGATTTCCTTCCGCGGGGCTTCGGGTTCCCCTTGCATGATTTTGTGCGCGGTCTCTTGTACGCCTATGGGGTTCAGATCCATGATCTGACCCCAATGGCGTCTTGAGCATCGCGGGCTTTATTGTGCTCTGTGAGTGCTTCCTGGGGGTCGCACCCCACTGGGCGCTATGGAAGTCGCTCTTCCTCGTTCGCAAGAACGTCGGGAAGAGCGGGTTACCATTACCTGTGGGCGGCTTCGGAATCCAAGTGCGCGGTGATACCGCGTACTTTCAGATGAAGAAGTCGGACTCCGTCCAGGGGTGGCGCAAGAAATGGTTCTACTTCCAGTCGAATCAGGACGGCCTGGCGGCATTCGACAGCGGGCGCGAGTTGCGGAAGACTCACGCCTGGTCGCATCCGCTGGCCGTGGAGGAGAAGGAAGCCGCGAGGCCGCTGCTGAGCCTGCTGCGCAACCTCACCAAGACCCTGGGGCGCGAGACGGGTGGCGTCTTCCTGATGGCCACCTTCTTCCTGAAGGAGATATGCCCTAGAGGCAATAAATAAAGTGTATTCTTTATCATATCTCGTTTGTTCATAATAGGTTTTTGTGTCATGCTAGAACCGTATTAAGCGGAAACATTAATGCGGGTGTGATACGTAAACAACCAGGTCCCTAGTAGCCTCTACTAAGACTAGTTTCGTTGCGCGATTGATGATCGAGGTTTCCCGGTCATGGGGCATGGCGCCGGTCGGCAATGAGAGTCATATCGCTAGAGAGCGATGTGATGGACATACCCAGATTTGGAGAACGTAGTCGTTACGCCTTTGACCGTGAGATCAACTCTTATTGATATTCCCGGAAGATACTTTGATTGCACCAAACGTCGTATCTTATTTAGTATGACAATAACGGTGATACTTTTGGGTATCGGAAAGGAGTAGTTGAGACGAGGGGTCAAGAGCGGGATTTGCCAGTCCGCATAGCAGGATAGATACTCTCGGGCCCACTCGGTGAGATCATGTCTAATGAGCTTGCAAGCATGTGACTAGGTCACGGAGACATGAGATCATGAACGAGTAGAAGATAGCGTCGTCGGTAACGAGGTCGGGATTAGGTATGGAGATATCTATGGAACGACGCTTGGACGTGCTAAGTATCGCCATGGCAAAAGGTCTAAGACTTTACATTCAGGTTTGATAGATGAAAGTCATTCGTTATATCTCAGGGATTAATTCATGGGGTCCAGGCCTACGAGTTAGTCGTTGATCATTGAGGAGTCTTAATCATACCTGATATTATATCGAACCGCTAGGGTAACACACTTAAGGGGTTTTGACAAGACAACCGGAAAGGAAGGAGATCACCGGGAGCGTCCCGGGAGGGGTCCGATGGAGATCGGGCAGCGCCGAAAGAGTTTTCGGAGCTAGGAAAAATTATATATATTATGTTTGATATTAATTAGTGTTATTAATATGCAAATATGATTTTATATATATTTATTTTCGAATTTATTAAGGCAGATTTCCCTAAATGGGCCTTCCGAACGAAAGAAGGCCCAAGAGGGGAAAATTCCCAAGGGGAATTCGGTGGGGGCCAGGAGGGGCTGCACCAAGTGGGCCAAGGACCCACTAGGGGGGCCGGCGCACCTCCCTAGCCGCACCAGGCTATGTGGGGATAGTCCCACATTGCCTGGCTGGCAAGGTAGGCTCCCCCTGTGAGCCTATATAAGAAGGGGCACCCCAGCCTTTTAATTCACCAATTAATTCCCGATTTCTCTCTCGATCTCGTGGTTCCCAAGTTGTAGCCGCGCCAAGCTGAGGAAGAGGGGATCTCCTCCACCATAGCCCGCTGCCGCGCTGCTGGTGTTCCGGGCCAAGTCTTCCGCTGCTCGTCCTGGACTGGAGCTTCGGAGGCGTCGTCTCCACCGTACGTGTGCGACTCCCTGCGAGGTGCTGCGCTAGCGGTACTCGGAGGCCTGCTTCCTCTACACGACCTTGAGGTCGGCTTCGTCGGTCTGCATCGAAAACGTTTGTGCGGGAACGTAATCCCCGCTTTCGGTCTACAAGGGTACGTATTCCGATCCCCGTTCGTACTACTATATCTGCATAGAATAGATCTTGGCATGCTTTTAGGTTATCGTCGGTAGGAATTTTTTTGTTTTCTGCACACGATCCCCTTCAGTGGTATCAGAGCCGATCTATCGTAGATATAGCTGTACGCTGTTAGAACCCGTGCTCTGCACGGGGGCACCGTTCCTGTTATTTGCTACCCTCTAGCGTGCACTTGTGTATTCCAGCGGCATTGAGTTGATGAAGCGGCCCGGACCGACTTTACGCGTACGCTTACGCGAGACTGGTTCCACTACTGACATACGGCTTGCACCGTATATGTGGCTGGCGGGTGACAGTTTCTCTCTCTTTAGTTGGTCTTCGCATTTTCAATGGAGGGCCCGAAAGGGATGCTTAAACATGCAATTATTGGATCGTTGTTGTGGTCATAAGATTCGTAGGTATGAAGCGGTTCTATTTACGAAAGCCCCAAGCCACGTAAAATATGCAAAAGATAAAGTAGAAGCGTCTAACTTTATTTTGCAGGGGCTATGTGATATGGTCAAGGTAGGTTTATTAAATTATTTATAAACTGCGGGCGCCAAGAAGACCAGGGCGCGATGGACTATATCACATTGCATTACATTTGATGTTTTGTGTGCATCTTATTTTTTGTGTGATTGTGTGTTACACGACGGTAGCTGAATAAGGTGATCCCTTCAAAATACCACTAGTGTTCTCCCTCCAACGCGCACCACCAAGAAAGTTCTACGTTATGAGACAGGCCGTGATGATCGGGTGTCATACATCTCGTCGTTCACATACAGTGGGTGTAAGCCATGTTGCACAAGCGTCAGCGTGGAGGTCTTTGGTGGCGAGCCTAGCATACTCAGAGGTATGGCCTCGGAACAGGAAGGCCGAAAGGCCGAGCACGAGTCACAAAATTGGTGTGGCGGACGATTTTGTCTACTCTTGAAGTTGTGCCGCCGGCTTTGATGATGAGGGGTGGTGCAATGGATGGGGGTCGTGTAATCGCTTAAACGACCAGGAGGGATGTTCGTTTGAGTGGGAGTTATGTTAGTTATTTTCTAAAATACTATAACTCAAAATTATTATGAACAAAGTCTTATGTTGTTGCAAATTCCATTGTAGATGTCTCGCCCCTCGTTTAACCTAGGTCTGTTCCTTAAGAAAGAAAAGCTTAAGACCAATGGGTCAAACTTCATGGCCTGGTTCCGCAACCTGAGGATCCTCCTCACTCCCCATAGGGTGGCCTACGTCATTGAGGCCACCATAGGTGACCCTCCTACAGATGATGCCTCTGAGGATGAGAAGAAGGTCTTCCAGACCCGATCGGAGGATTCTGCCTTTGTCCAGAGTGGCATGCTCTACGCCATGGAAGCCGACCTGCAGAAGCGCTTTGAGAAGATGAGCGCCTTTGAGATCATCTCGGATCTTAAGGCTGTCTTTGCGCCGCAGGCTAAGGCTGAGAGATATGAGGCTTCTGAGATTTTCTTCTCAGCCAAGATGGAAGAGCATAGCAGTGTGAGCGAGCATGTAGTCAAGATGTCTGGCTACGTTCAACGCCTGAATGCTCTGGAGTGCAAGATTCCCGATGAGCTGGCGATTGACAGGGTGTTGCAATCGTTGCCACCAAGCTACAAAGGCTTCGTCATGAACTACAACATGCAGGGCATGGCTAAGTCCCTGGGTGAAGTGTTTGTGATGCTCAAGACTGCTGAGGTAGAGATTAAGAAGGAGCACATGCTGTTGATGGTCAACTAGACCGTTGATTTCAAGAAGTCCGGTGGCAAGGGAAAGCAGAGCTGGAAGTCCCGGAGGGAGGCAAAGTTGGCTGCCAAGACCAGGACTAACAGGTCTGGTCCCAGAGCTAGCGTGGAGTGTTTCTATTGCAAGGGGAAGGGTCACTGGAAGCGCAACTGCCCCAAGTATCTGGAAGATAAGAAGTCTGGCAAGACGGTCGACAAAGAGCAAGGTATATTTGATATACATGTTATAGATGTGTACCTTACATCCGCCCGGAGCAATATGTGGGTATTTGATACTGGTTCTGTTGCTCATATATGTAACTCTCAGGAGGAGTTACAGAATAGAAGGCGGCTGGCGAAGGATGAGGTGACGATGCGCGTCGGCAACGGATCGAGAGTCGACGTGGTGGCTGTCGGCACGCTCCCTCTACATCTACCATCGGGATTAGTTTTGGTTTTAAATAAATGTTATTTTGTGCCATCCTTGAGTGTAAACATTATAAGTGGGTCTTGCCTGTTACAAGACGGTTATTCATTTAAATCAGTGTCAAGCAATTGTGCTATTTATATGAATGATATCTTTTATGTTGATGCTCCCGAGAATAACGGTTTATTCTTGTTGAATCTCGATCGTAGTACTCACATCCATAACATAGAAGCCAAACGGATTAAGTGTAGTGACGATACCGCCATGTTTTTGTGGCATTGCCGTCTTGGTCATATTGGTATAAAGCGCATGAAGCGACTCTACTCCGATGGACTCTTGGACTCGTTGGATTTCGGATCCCTCGATACATGCGAACCATGCCTCGTGGGCAGAATGACCAGGACACCGTTCAAAGGTTTCGTTGAACGGGCGTCGGATTTGTTGGGGATCATACATACAGATGTGTGTGGACCGATGAGCGTTTCGACACGCAATGGTTATCGTTACTTCGTCACCTTCACTGATGACTTGGGTAGATATGGTTATATCTATTTGATGAAACACAAGTCTGAAACGTTTGAAAAGTTCAAAGAATTCCAGAGTGAAGTTGAGAATCAGCTTAATAGGAAAATCAAGCATCTCCGGTCCGATCGCGGTGGAGAGTACTTGAGTTTTGAGTTTGGCACACATCTGAAGAGTTGTAGCATAGTGCCCCAACTTACGCCCGCCGGGACGCCGCAGCGTAACGGCGTGTCCAAGCGACGTAATCGTACTCTACTGGATAGTGTCCGATCTATGATGTCTCTTACCGATCTGCCAGTGTCCTTCTGGGGTTATGCGTTAGAAACATCCGCATTCATTTTAAATAGGGCTCCGTCCAAGTCCGTTGAAACGACGCCGTATGAATTATGGTATGGCCAAAAGCCTAAGTTATCGTTTCTGAAGGTTTGGGGTTGTGAGGCGTATGTTAAGAAACTACAGCCCGACAAACTCGAACCGAAGTCGGAGAAAGTCGTCTTTGTAGGATATCCGCGGGAAACCGTTGGGTACACCTTCTACAACCAAGCTGAGGGCAAAACTTTTGTCGCGAAGACCGGTACCTTTCTAGAGAAGGAGTTTCTCGCGAAAGGAGTAAGTGGGAGGAAGGTAGACCTCGATGAAATCGTTGATCCTGAACTCGAGATTCCGAGTGGCGCAACGGAAGCAATTCCGGAAACGTCCTCCGTGGAAGGAGTGGGAGAAACTTTCGAGGAAGATGTTCTACCTCGTAGGTCTGGTAGATCTCGGATCCCACCAGAATGGTATGGCAACATGGTTTGCACCGTCATGCTAGTCGAGCAAGACGAACCTACGAACTACAAGGAGGCGATGGAGAGTATAGAGTCCGAGAAATGGCTTGAAGCCATGAAATCCGAAATAGGATCCATGTACGATAACAAAGTGTGGACTTTGGTGGATATTCCCGAAGGGCGCAAGGCCGTCGAGAATAAGTGGATTTTTAAGAAGAAGACTGATGCTGATGGTAATGTGACCGTCTATAAAGCTCGGCTTGTCGCAAAGGGTTTCCGACAAGTTCATGGAATTGACTACGATGAAACTTTTTCACCGGTAGCGATGCTCAAGTCTATTCGGATTTTGTTAGCGGTAGCTGCCTACTATGATTATGAAATCTGGCAGATGGACGTCAAAACGGCCTTCCTGAATGGAAACATTGAGGAAGAGTTGTACATGGTACAGCCGGAAGGTTTTGTCGATCCAGGAAATGCTAACAAGGTGTGCAAGCTTCAGCGATCCATCTATGGATTGAAGCAGACATCTCGGAGCTGGAATCTTCGCTTTGATGAGGTAATCAAAGGTTTTGGATTTATCCAGAATGTGGAAGAGACCTGTATTTACAAGAAAATGAGTGGGAGCTCGGTTGTGTTCTTAGCACTGTATGTTGACGACATATTGCTAATGGGGAATGATGTGGAACTTCTGAATAGCGTGAAGGAATATTTAAACAGTAAGTTTTCCATGAAGGACTTAGGAGAAGCTGCGTATGTTTTAGGCATAAAAATCTATCGTGATAGATCAAGACGCATATTAGCACTAAGTCAGAGTACTTATCTTGATAAAATACTGAAGCGTTTTCATATGGAGAAGGCAAAGAAGGGTTCTCTGCCGGTTATCAAGAATAAGATATTGCGTAAGGCACAGTGTCCGGTGACGGAACTGGGTAAGGCCAAAATGACGAAACATCCTTATGCTTCAGCCATAGGATCGATCATGTATGCAATGTTGAGTACTAGACCGGATGTGGCATTAGCTCTAAGTTTGACAAGCCGGTTCCAGAGTAATCCTGGAATGCCGCATTGGGTAGCTGTTAAGAGCATTCTTAAGTATCTCAATAAGACAAAGGAAATGTTCCTTGTGTATGGTGGCTGCGATGAAGAACTTGGCGTAACGGGTTACGTAGATGCAAGTTTCTGCTCAGACCCCGATGACTGTAAGTCACAGGCAGGTTACATGTTCAAGGTGAATGGAGGCGCCGTGTGCTGGAGAAGTGGCAAGCAACCCATAGTCGCACAATCTACAATGGAGTCGGAGTACATTGCTGCCTGCGAGGCCGCGGATGAAGCTGTGTGGCTGAGGAAGTTCGTCATCGAACTTGGAGTGTTCCTGAGCGTGCAAGACCCCGTGATCCTCTTCTGCGACAATACGGGTGCCATTGCGAACGCCAATGAGCCAAGGTCTCACTCCACCGCCAAAAACATTCTCCGACGCTTCCACGTGATACGTCAGTACGTACAAATGAGTCGCAGCCAGAGGCTGGCTTGTTTGGCCACGTGTCCCCCCTATTGGTCCCGGGCCGTGGCGTGCCCGGGACAAATAGGGGAGGCTATTTGTCCCGAACACGCTGTCCCGGGCGCGTGACCGGGATAAAAAGCCCTGCCGGCCCGGGACCAGTGGCTTGTTTTGCTCCAGTGGCGGCTGGAGCCGGTGCGACCATGATTCCAACGCTTGATATCTTTCCCACAGACGGCGCCAATTGACGAGGGTGTAACTCGACAAATCCCAGGGTTGTGCACCCCGGGTTGATTGAGGGGGAAAGAGAGGAGCGTTGGTGATCACGACGGCTGACAAGCAAGGTTTTACCCAGGTTCAGGCTCCCGGAGGATAACACCCTAGTCCTGCTTGTCTGTTATTGATGGCGAGTTACGATTACAATGGCGGCGAGATTGCGATCTTGCTAGGGTTTGTGGTGGTGGCTGTTGGCGTGTCCTCTAGGACGAGCAACCCTCCTGGCTTTATAGGTAGCCAGGTCTCAGGTGGTCGGTATCGATGGCGATTACAGATATGGAAGGTTATGAGACCTAACCGACTTGGACTAGGATACATGGTACCCCGAGTGGGCCTTCTGTGGGTCTCCCTGTGCTTGGCGCGGCCCAGGTAGACTCATCGTGGGCTAGTCGAAAGGTAGCCCCACGTCAGCCACACTGGTGGCCCCTGGGTTTGGGGCATCGGGGCAGAGGAGGGCGTTCAAGTCGTTCACGGCTCTGTGGAGAACGCGTTGGCATCCCATATGCACCTAAATGCACAGAGGGCTTAATAATAAAATGTTTGAAAATATAAATGGTTGGAAAAATAATAAAAATGACCAAAATCCTGGCCGTGCAGACTCAATGTGTCGGCCCATTGAGCGCAGTGTCCGGAAAAGGGCGGACATGAGTCAGACATCTATCTGATCGATGACTCAAATGGACAAAAACCAGACAAAATGTATGTACATTTGCATCGACCCGTTGGAGTCATCCTTACATCCTCGTTTGACATGGTAACCATCGAGGGTGCCATACATGCATGATTATTGTCGTTGTAGCATGAGATATCCTTCTCAGTTTTCACCGTTCATATCTGAAAGTCAATTGCGTGAGTTGTAGTTCTCGGGTAAGGTGGTTGAGATGCGACGAGCCGATAACTATGGACAACTCTAGGCATGGCGTGCGAGCACACGCCACCCTCGTATCGGTGATGATAAGAAGCGTGCGCCAGCACACCCTACCCCGAGAGCGCAAGTCCATCCTTAAGTAGGGTGGTGCTTCGAGACAACGTCACAGTCAGCCGTACTAGCGTTACCGATGCTAGCATGAGAACACACGTAAATATAAGACTTTTTGGCCTTTCTAGTTTTGTCCCGATTCGTTGATAAATGAGTGAATCAACCCACTAAACCATATCTACATACATACGAATCGGGACAAAAAAAAATTGCTATAAAGTCTTACATTTTAATTTTGGTACTCGAGTATCTGCCAAGACTAAAAAAAAGGCCGTCGCAGTTGTTGCACGTAGCATGTATTCACCAGGATTAGAATCATGCATCTGTTCGCAGTCACACGACTGACCAGAATAGGCTATTTACAAAATAGGACGTCTTATAAAAAATTACAAAATATTGTGCTATAAAATATTATTTTACAGGTACCTAATATTAGCACCAGAAACTAGTAGTACACACATACACATACCAAAGTACCACTTACTCTATAAATCAAGCAGTATCAATAACATACTAGTCTTCTGCAGTTCAACTACAAATGAAGCAGGCCACTCACGCTGCATCGTTGTGGATCTTCTTCATCATGTGAGCCCGAGTTATACCCACCCATAAATAAACCTCGTCATATAGCTTGTCAACAAACTTGAAGTAAGCAATCGCCCAGGTTCTCCTCAGTAACATGGTGCAAAACACCGTCCAAAGGCCGACCACAAATCCTATACTCAGCCTCAATCGCTATACGTCATGTTTGCCAATTGTCCAGGAACAGGTCCATGCCACTCACAATTGGAGAGGTGAAGCTCCTTCAGGCTTGTGAGATCCCAGAAGAACCAGTTGTTCTCTAGTGTTGCGTTAAATGAGTTGGATGATAGATCAAGGACTTGGAGATGCGTGAGATTTGATTTTGAAGTAGAAGACACTGTGCTGGTAAGGCCGCAATCTACTAAGCGAAGCACTTTTAAGCGAAGCACAGCACGAAGGTTCACTTCGCTCAAGTAAATATAGCTCAACAGCGATAGTTGTGAAAACCATGAGAGATCCGACGTGTGCAAATGATTATAATCCCCACTAACATCAAGATATTTCAAATTTGAGAGATTACCAAGTTGGGAAGGTATTCTCCCACCGAAACCTGAGGACGAGAGATTGAGATACCTTAGCTTCTGCAGAGAGCCCATGAACGCAGGAATGCTTGTGTAGTTGAAGTCATTATAACTCATGTCAAGATACCTCAACTGTAGCAGAGCAGCCAAAGAAGAGCTCATCTCATTTCGCGACAAGCTCAGGCTGTTGGAGCTGTAGTAGTGCATGGTGTACAAACCTTGATAGGCAACTACTACGTTGTTGTTGCGGAGGTCGAGCTTCACGACATGGCCTGTTCTGCTGCTGCACCGGACTCCCGCCCACTGACAACAATCTTCACCATGCCATGACGAGAGACGGCCAGCAGGGTCTAGAAGGCCGGCCTTGAAAGACAGAAGTGCATCCCGCTCCCTGTTGATGCAGGCTTGAGCACCGGAATCAGACGGCTCTACAAGGAAGATCAACAGGCAAAATATTGCTAGATGCCCAAGCTTAGCAGCCATATTGGTTGGACGAGGGACAGTGCATGGAATGACCAGAGGGATCGATCAGCTAATCCCACTCCACCAACACAATATATTGTCTATGATATGTGCTATTCCATGCCTTGGTCTTGGAATGCAAATTTGACCCTTTCTTATTCAGAAGTACCACTTGCTGGTGTAATTTATTATGATTGGGGCACGCCACCATACAATGCACGCCCATGGATGGGATGGCCATGGACCAGATGAGCGTCACCGTATCTATCACAGACTCATTCCACGAACATATCGACTCGAGGCTTCCCCTGTTCCTTTTTGTAGTGTATGTTTTTTTTGGTGAGCCATGTGATCAGAAATCCACAGAAAAACTACTTTACACACAACATAAGGAACCAGAAGCACACCCAAAGTCCAAATAGTACTATCCCAAATCAACAGGATGAAACATCCTAGTGGCAGCAATAGTGCCATCCTAATTTGATTAGACTGCCACTACCGCATCGTATCATCACTCAGCGAATATCTAAAAAAAAGTCCACTCTGCAATTCAGCTCTCTGAATCTACAGCGTCAGGAGTGTCCTAACTATCAACTAGCAAACTGCACCAGAATCTTTTTTGTAGCATCAGGAGCCATTTACCAATTTTTAGTAGCATTTACCTGGTCAGTACCTCACACAAACACACACCACTGACACCAGAATCTGAACCCAAGTATCACCACAAACAGAAGAAAGAAAATCACATCACATGAAAAAAAACCAATTGAACAAACTTTTCTGAAACTTTTGAGCTTAAGTGTGACCTTGCACTAAACCGTGATGCAGAAAAGATTATCACGAACTATCAGATCTCAGTCAACAGGGTGAAACACGCTAGCGGCAGTAATAGCACCATCCTAATTTGATTTGGTTCTAGTTTGTTACTCCATCACAATATCAGTCTGAAACTATCTAAAATGAAAGAAGCCCCACCACTCCAAAACTGAGCACTCTGAATCTACTACTCCATGTATTCCTAAATATAAGCCTTTGTAGAGATTCCAATGTGGACTATATATGGAAAAATGAGTGAATCTACGCTCTAAAATACGTCTATATGTAGTTCCTATTAAAATCTTACGTATTTAGAAGCGGAGGGAGTACATCATGAGTCCGAACTAGCAACTAATTTCAAGGTTGACAGCAAGACATTTTACAGTTCTTCAGTGGACACCCAGTTCTTCAGAATCTGAACCGGTGTATCACCGTGAAGAAGCAGTCAAACAGCATGACTCAACGATCTGTTGTGTGAACTTTCTAAACCTTTCTTGAATGGCATGCACATATCACAATTAAATGAACCTCTGCTGTGGTACAATTTTGAAGGAAAATATTCAACCTTCTCATAAACATCTAATGAAGTTATGACCACAATAATGGAGTATATGCTTTCAGATTTTTAAACTGAAAGTATGTATTAATTTTGTATCTAACAATGTTATTTTTTTAAACACGTGTATTGCACGTGCACAATTACTAGTATAGAATAAACACCTGAGCTATACTGCACCATGTCCGGGACTCGAACTCGAGTGGAAGCGAGCACGCCCTGCTGCTAGACTCGGGCGATGCTCGGTCATCTAGTATATAGATTCAGAAAGCTTGTAACAATCCCGGTAAGGGCATCTCCAGCCGTGCCCCCCAGCGCCCCCGAGGCCACTTTTTGGTCTAAAAAGCGTCGTTTTAACGCTGAATTCTACCAGCCAGCACCCAAGACATGAAAAAGCGCCATTTTAGCGCTGGTGCACCCAGGCCGAACCCAAGAAGCTGAGTTTGGGCTGGGGGGTAAAAGGCGTCGTTTTGCATGCAAAAAGTCATCTTTCTCATATTTTTTCTCTACTTTGTATGCAAAGATGCCTCACTCTCCTACTTTTTCTCCCCCTCCCCACGTGCTCTCACCAAAATCCCACCATTTTCTTGCTTGGGTGGGCAACGGTTGGAAAAATTGCCTCCCCAGGTTTCGATTTTATGCCGTTTTACGCCGTTTTCGTCCAATTTTGATTCCTGGGGGGCAAAACGACTGGAGATGGCCTAAGGACTGAGAATTGTTTTCTCGGCAGAGCCAGGATCTTGTATTCTGCCCAAGACTGCCGTGTTATATACAAAAAATTAACTCGGGATCAAGAAACTGTACTACTAGTGGGCTTGAAGTGGTGCCAGCATGCTGTCTAGATTTGAGCCGATTGCTGGTGTTCAAACTTAAGAAATCCATATTCATAAGTATATTGGAAATAGTAAAACAATCTCCACTAATTTATCTTCCAAGAAGATATTGTATCAGCCTGCGCTAGTATCATTTTTGGTATCTCGTATATAGTCATTTATTCTTATGACTGTATTTTTCACAGGATACCGCACACTCAGTCCAGTTTGAGCAGAAACTCGGCGATTTTTTCAAGCATCAGATCGAGTCAGATACCTCTGTGGACTGTGGCCTACGGAGATGGTTTCAGAGCCGAGAACCGCGCTGTGCTCCAGTATGGTCTCAAGCGCACCCTCGAGCACATCCGGCTGACAGGGACCTTGCCATTTTGAAGATGCCGGAGATTCATGTAGTATTTAAGTTATACGCCAATTTTTCACCGAGAGTCCATTTACAGGGAAAAGAAAGAAAGTGATTTTGACATGCACACATTCTACAAACACGATCTTTCTGGTTGCTCTTTCTTGGACAGGTCGGCTAAGTACAGTATGAGCAGATCGAATCGAGCTGGCTAGCCTGAGCAATCTACTGTACGACGATCAAAGCTTGGAATCGAAACAGTGGTATTTTTGTGTTACTAATCAATAAGGAATACACACTATGTTCTCCGTTGTGCACACAAGTTTATCAGTAGTCTTGGCTTGTTGCATGTACAATAACAAGTTGACGGTGTGTCATCAGTAATTGTAACCTCGTGGATTCTCCTCTCATTAGCAGCACCAAATCTCGCAGTTGGTAAGCGTACCTCATACCTTGCTTCTTTATTACCAATTCTAATGACGTCATGCAAACGTGTCTTCATTGTCTTCTTCTCCATGTACAGTCTGATCTTCCTGTTATACGGTGTGTTGGGGTAACGTTCAATATGTTCCACGGCTTCTTGACGTCTATCTCTGAAATATGTCATTGTTCCGTGCATAATCCCCTCGACTAATGCTGTGAGTGGCAAACCCATGTTACCTCTGAGTACGAAGTTGTATACCTCAGCAAGGTTGGTTGTCATGATGCCATATCGTGTTGCATGTGTATCATGCAACAAAGACCATTTGACGGGAGGCTCTTTTTCTATCCACTCTACAAAATTCCGTATTCTAATTCCTTTCTTTCTCTTTGTTCTAGGTAGGTCAATTCCAAGCAAGTCATACAATCCAACATGATCTCCTTCATCTGTCTGCGACACAGATGCCTGCGAAGCCTGAGCCGCTGCCACATGAGCAGCGATAGTTGTTGCCTGTGCAGCTCTTCTTTCCTTCACTTGTTTGTTTTGTTCGTGAATTCAGTTAGTCTTTCCCACAGAAAATTGTACTTTCTTTCCTGATTCATATTGCAGAGTCTTTTGAACAGATTCATCAGCCTCTTACTCTTAAAACATGAGTAAAAATTGGCAGCGAGATGACGCATACACCATCGGCTATGCAGGTCAGTCCAGGGATGAGTTTCGTCCTCACCAGGTTCCTGTAGTGCATTGATTGCCTTTAATATGCCTGGATGTCTGTCATGAAGTATGCACACATTTGGCCGATCCTTCACGACTCCCTCTTTTAATTGACTGAGAAAGTATAACCAACTTTCATAATTCTCCCCCTCAACGAAGGCAAAGGCAATTGGAACGATCTGTTGGTTACCGTCGACACCAATTGCGGTTAGTATCTGCCCCTTATACATGCCTGTGAGAAATGTGCCATCGTTGCAGAGCACTGGGCGACAATGTCTGATGCATACTGCGAATGAGAAGAACATCCTGTAAAATACAGTATAATTTGGCTCCTCTGGAATCTTAATTACTTGCAAAGATACATGGGTGCCAGGATTCCTCTCGCTCAATGTGGTAATTTGACGGACAACATTATCATATGCATCATAAAATGTCCCAAACCTCTTCTCCAGAGTCTTCTGTTTTTGCTCTCCACGCCTTTCCATACTTATTGCTTGTTTTCCATCTAGCCTTAACTGTCAACTGTATGCTCCTCGTCACCATATCTTTTGTCCGCACTATCTCATCATACAAGAGGCGTGCAATGAGAGTTGAAGTCAGGTTTGGATGGTCACTCATTGTACTCGATATTTCACAAGTGTGCGGCTCGAAGCCGGATACCACCCACATCACGTCATACTTGGGTAAGTGACCATGCACCCTTCCTGCATAGTTAATATCAACACAACTCATAGTTAAATATTAAATGTTTGAGACTTCAGTGCGGAAAACTCTTTGCATGGACAAAGCTCACTTAATCACGGCTTCCTGAAGCTGCTGCTTTGTGCTGTACTGAGCACAAATTTGAATATTATTCATGTGATACTCCCATGACGAAGAGGGTCTATCATGCACGACTGTCATGTTCGACTTGTCCTCATTCCAGGAGTCGGGAATAGGCACATCATCAATATCCTCCTCATCATCCTCTTCATTATCAGAATCAAGATCTTCTGCAAGGCCATCCTCATATTCATTCAACATCTCTTGTTGTAATGTTCCTGAATGCGCATCCCCATCTGCCTCCCCTACTTCCGTTGATCCGGCCGACTGACTAATAAGTGATATTAGGATAAAACCCGAAATTCATTGTGAAATACTGCTGAATGACAGCTATTCTCAAATTCATCGGGTCTGTAAGCTGAATCGACATATTATCAAATTCACTCAAATCAACATCTGACTCATTTACACCGACATTACCGACGCCATAGTGCACGACAATATCAACCACTTCCATGACCTAAAAAATTTTATTTATGACCGAACATTATTACGAGCACTTAATAGTATTACTAAATCTAGCTGACAAAATATAATATTACTACCACCGGTAAAATGTCTAGACTATGACTAATATAACACTATGACTAATATTAACGTAACCATCTAATAAATTATTCAGACAATATACTAAGCTATAAAACGAAAAATATCTACACTATTTACGCTAATGCATGCATCAACAAAATAATTTAATGCTACGTCCGCTCACAAACTATTATTACACTAAACATAAATTATCTAGTGACTAATTAGGGTTTACCCTTGACGCGCGTGGATCCCGTCGGCACAGTTCTCCGGGTTCAATCTACCGCCTCCACCCTCCACCACAGCACCACCTTCTCAAACACAAGCGCACAACACCACTATCCTCCACCATTCTTAACCACCATTGCTCCCAATCCTCCACCTCCACCCATCAAAAGCAGTCCAAGAAAACCTAATCCATCAACATATCCTTGATGCCCTAGCACTTCTCTCTTCTTTTCTACCTATCTAATCACTTGCAACAAATTATTTTGAACCGAATCGACTGCTCATTTTGGTGGAGAGGAAGAACATGAGGAAGAAAACGAAGAGGAGGAAGAGGAAAGTGAGGGTCAGGGGCAGCGGGCGGAGATTCTTATCTGCTTGCTTTCGGCTCGCTCTGAACCGAAAGAAGCTTTCGCTCCGCTCCGCGCCGAAAGAGGCGGGACCCGGCCTGCCACCCGTGTTGCGCATGCAGCTCTCGTCGGCTAGTCCGTCGACAGAAGACTTTCGGCCTAGCCCAAGCCAAAAGAGCAAGCTTTCGGCCCCCTCGGGACCGAGAGCGCACTACTTTTCAAAATTCTCTGGCGCGCATACTACCTGCCGAATTTGTAATTAAAAAGCTTATTATTTAAAAAAACTCGTGCACACAGTATGCAGTTTCTTTGATAGTATGGTTATCCTTTCCTATGAAAAGAAAAATCTGAAACCCAATTCCTTTATGAAACATGAATCAATTCTATTATATTTTTATATAGAAAACTGGATCTGTAAATTAGAGAAATAAAAAGAAGGTTCAGCAAATTGTACAATTAAATTTGGAGATACTCATTTATAGTATTCTACCACGGTTTTATCTTTTTGATACTAGGAGTACACTGTATGATGCATAGTACATATAGAGACTTCACCGGCAGTAAATATTGAGAAACATATGTCACTGCTGCAGTAAATACAAATTAATTATTTGCGACTCATATGTGTAGTTAGGAGAATTCGCATGCACCACCTGTATGGAGATATGCCATCCGTTGCCAAGACTATGATGCACAAATGGTTCGATTTATTTCACGAGCTCGCACAAAAAAAGTCGTAATTTCGAAATCTCCTTACAACACAAGCAAGTACAAAGGTCTTGTAATTTCAGCACTCAGGTCTTGTAATTTCGAAAACCACCAATTACTGGATATCTTGTTTTCCTCGGGGCGACCTGCACACTAGTAGCAGCAAAGATAATAAGATGTTAATGTACTAATAACATCTTGGGAGTGACGAGAATAGTAGTGCTTGGTGATTCAGAATGACTTACGTACAAGGTCACGGCCCACGGGTCAGCAGTGGTCAATCAATCTCGGAGGGTATACTGACATTGTAAACCATCAATTCCTGGGTGTTGGTGCAGCAACGTGAGGAAGTCACGGGTGATTTCTTCGAAGCCTAGGTACTTGAGGGGCAAGAGAAACTCAATGCCAGCTGGGACCTCCGCCATGCTGCTAAGGTTGACAAGTCCTAATCTTTCCAGCGTCCTCATGGAACCTTGCTTTATCTCCAGCTGCTTCAGATTAGGCATGTCCCGCAACCAGAGATCCTTCAGCTTGGGGAACCACCCCGGGAGAAACACCAGCCTCTCTCCGTTGTATGTCCTAGTGAAGTGTAGAACCGTCAGATTGGCCAACCGAGAGAGGGATGGCAGTGGGTCTTCTCTTAGCTGAGACCAAGATAGACCCAGTTCATGCAAGTTCTGCTCCACAGCTTGGAGCAGAGGAGACTCTCCCAACAGTGTCCCTTCCGCTAATCTTCCCCTCAAATATAGCTTTTGCAAGTTAGGTGGGAGGGCGTTTAACACGAGAACCTCGTTCTCATCACTTGCAACCACATCTAGGTAGGACAGAGAGGGCATCTGCACTAGAGACTCGCAGAGGCGTTCACAGTAGATTCCCTTCACATTTGTTATCCTCAAGCTTCTTAGTTGCGTCAGCTTCCCTAGTTGTCTGACAGACTCATCCTGGGCTTCCAACGCTTGTAGAGTCTGCAGATTCGTCAGGTTATCGAGACCCTTGGTGATATATACACCGCTGGAAAAAGTGAGAACTCTACCAGAAGGATCATTAAATTTCTCAGCAAATAAGTGCCTAAGATTCTTGAGCTTGACAATCCCCGCAGGCACCTCTTGTATCTCAGATCCATTAAGGTCTAGTGTCAACAAATTTGAAAGCTTCTCGATAGATTTTGGGAGAAGCTTCACTTTTGTATCCCGCAGACCCAAATGGCGGAGATTAAAAAGATCTCCAATAGCATCTGGAATCTTCTCAATGGGTAGACCACTTAATTCTAGCACCGTCATATATCTTGACTTCTCGGATAGCAGAGGTAATAGACTGACCGATGGCATGTTTTTGTCAAGTGCGATGAAAGTTCGAAGTCCATGTACACTAGACAATGACTGCTGGGCATCCTTCTTTAGTTTGTGCACTACTAATCGCCGTCCATCTATCTGAAGAAATCCCATGCATTTCTTTTCATCATAGATAACACCAAAATGATCCTTCTTGCAAAGATCAGCTGCCAATTCACGTAAGATATATTGCATCTGGAATGTCTTCATCCTGCCAAAAGAGTTCCTATCAACGAGTTGCAACATGTTTCTGTTGACTAGCTCCCTTAGATAGCCTTCTGCCACTTCTTCTAATGTGCTTGCACCCTTCTCAACAATGTACCCCTCTGCCATCCATAACCGTACCAGCTTTTTTCTATGGAAAATATAGTCTTGCGGGAATAAGCTGCAGTACAAGAAGCAACTTTTCAAGTATGATGGAAGGTAGATGAAGCTCAGATGCAAAACATTCCTTATGTGGTCGAGGTCCGTGTTATTAATTATCTCCCAGCTCAGCTGGTCATTTATTCTTCTCCATTCCTCCACAGTTTTCTCTCGCACATACAAGAGGCTGCCAACTGACACGATAGCAAGAGGCAAGCCTTTGCACTTGCTAACTATTTTCTTGGTCAAATGCTTCAAATCCTCAGGACAATCATGATTTGTATCTCTTGGAAAGGATTTCTTACAAAAGAGGTCCCATGCCTTGTCTTCGGGTAAAGCTTCAAGTGTTAAGATATGTCCTTTAGAAGCAAGTGCAGCAACACCGCCTTCTCGTGTTGTGATTATCAATCTACTGCCCTTGTGGTTACAAATAAGTGCCCTAGACAAGTCATAAAAGGCTTCTGGAGTCCAAACATCATCCAGTACAATCAAATATGTTTGTTTCTCCAGAAATCTCTTCAGTGTATCTTGAAGCCATGTGATGTCCATAACAGCGATGTTAGATGGAGCATCCAGTTTATCTTTAAAGAGTTCCTTGATTATATTCCTCAAGACATCTTCTCTAGAATATGTTTGAGAGATGGAGACCCATGCGTGGCACTGAAATTTCTCTCTCTCCTTCCTATAGACATATGCAGCTAACACTGTTTTGCCTAGCCCTCCCATTCCATGCAAGGTTATCACAGAGCATCCCACATCATCATCTCCCAACCACTGCTGAAGTTTTTCTCTGTTTTCATCCATCCCAACAAGATCTTCTTCATCGAGGGAGCGTGAAATATTTGCCAGATCTTGGGACCTCTTTACAATATAATTCGAGCTGCTAGTATCTCCGTTGATTATCATAGGAACCAAACGGGTTATTTTCTCCGATAGGTGTGCCCAATATTTTTCTATTTCCTTCATATTGGATGCTTTCTGGTACAAGGAAAGAAGAGATCTTGGTTCTCGGAACCCTTTCCTGAGGTAAAAGCAGCACCCTATGTCATGTTCCCGGCGGACTCGATACAAGTACTCATCCACCATATCCTCCATTGCATGTGCTACCTTCCGCACATCATCCAACCAGACCACGTATACTTGATTGTTGCGGCCTCCTCGAATGTCCAATTGATAAATAACATCCTGCAATACATGAAGTTCTCTGTGAACACTATTCATGCTGTTCTGTAGCTCTTTGAGTTTCCTTGCATACTTTGAAACCTGAGCATTGTCTTTACATAGTTCTCCATTTTCTAAGGCAGTTTCAATTTTATTAATAACTAGAAAAAGCACAATGTCACCCATAACGTTCTTAGAGTTGATAATTACACTTTTGTTGGTTGGTTGCGTAGTTGCATATTTTCTCCTGGATGACCATCTGTAAAATGACGACATGGTAAGTGAGAAGTCTTTTTTTTCAGAAGTTAAATCAGTGCATTGTTAAGGAATCAGCTTGGAAACTTATATAGAAAACAGTTCTAATTTTCTCTTGCCAATAAAGAAATTCTTCAATGTAATTAGATCAGACTGCTGAATAAAATCATCTGAAGATGAACCTCCTATGAATTGGGGCTAGCTTTCAAATATACCGTACGAAATGAATTTTCGTAATTCAACATTTTAACCAGATTGCCCTACTTTCAGATTGTTGTATCAAATGTCAAACTTCCATAAAAAGTAAAACAATGGCGGCGGTCAATGCGAGAACAAGTATCTCGCCGGAGAAGAAAAGCAGAAAGGAAAATGCGGCGGTCTGCCAGCTATTTGCGATGAACAGCAGCAAAACTTTGATGGATGCGGCGTGGGAAAGCGGCACGACCAAGAAGGCCATGGCGCCGTCAAGTTCATAGCGTCTTCTCGTTAAACTATATAGTCAGAGCTGGTTTTGTTTTGCGGGGATGTAGAGCCGTGCATATTCACAACTAGTTAAGATTGTGTGCATACTGAGGTGAGCACATAAATAAATTGCACTAAATACCATCTGATGGCTGGTAGGGAACTGAAGCTATCGATGCTTATATGTACCTGGGTTTGGTACGACGATCAGATCCCAAGCTGTTGCTTCTGAAGATGTGTAATCCCGTCGGGCATTCACACACTTGCGTACATGGTGCCATGGTGGTGGTCTATTGCGGCCGTATGATTCAGTTGCGCTGGTTGGTTACTTCCGTTGTTCAGCATGTATCACTGCTTTGGCTTCTGCTTTGGCTTTCCTCTTAATAACTAGCCCAATAATTGAATTTAGTTTGCAGCTACTTGGAGGCTTACGACAAACATGGTGTACGTACCGGATAGGCAAGTTAGTGCTAAAGATCATGCCCAGATTTTTAAATTCCTACCACAGAGATGTTATAGTCGTACTCAATAGCTTATTCGTGCACCTAGCATTTGTGTAGAATTTATCCTCCAACCATGTAATTGACTCTAAAATCGTATTAGAATCTATCCTTATCTCCGCTAAATGCCTGACATAAACATATTTAGTTGCTAAATTCCAGACGGCCAATTAACTCTACATTTGGATGAGGATCCTTTGTGTTTTTCCTTCCACATACCATGCGCCTGATTGGATTGCCTTTGCCCATCTCATATATATCAATCTGCATGTATGAACTAACGTGACAGATTTTGTATGCCCAAGACAATACTCCATGATATTGTACATGTTACGCAAAACTTCTTTAAATCTTGACTGTTATAATTCTAATTATGAATCACCGTGACCAAATTAATGGAATTCTATATTACTTTAGCATCCTTAGAAAATTGTGGTGGCTTTGTTTTTCTCTTGTTCTAATCTATTATATATACTAAAAGCAAAATGAGTTAGTTTTTTGAAGCACCAGGTTAATCCACATCATCTAAATTATTTTGATGGTTGGATCTATAATTTACGGCTAGGATTTACCATAAGGTTAATACTTGCGTAACTATGTAGTCCTGTTTGACACATTCCAAATTGAAAGAGCGTACATATCAAATAGAAATAATTAGTTACCTACATAACATGTTTGATACGGTTAAAAAATGAGGTGACAAAACGTATTGGACCTGGACTCCCGAAGCCAACCAATTCACGTTCAACCACAAAAAAATAAGGTGACAACGTATTGGACATGGCTCCTGTAACCAATCAATTCACGTTCAGCCAAAAAAATTCTAAGACCCGATAAATAGTTGCGTCTAAAAACGTGCAATATTTACTAGCTAACCTCCTTGAATCCCGATAGTGTTGGTAAGGCTACGGATATGGTTAATCCTCACAAAACAATACAGGCTACAAACATGGAATATTTTGCAGGAAAAAAGTTAAAGTGGAATAATTTTATATTACATGACTGAATACACAAAAAGATCCAGATGTGGTACGAAAATTGTTTTAGAACCTAATTAAGCACCAGTGATCGGGTTTTAATAAATTCTAATCTTGCACTTTTGTGTTTTAAAAATACTACAAAATATATACGGGTACACATATATATTATCTACATGTGCACATAATTTTGCTTAGAAATATGTTGTATTTTAGGCTACACAAAAGACAAAATAGTGTATTTTTTACTACTTTATAAGTCCACAAATTTGTTGGCCTCTGGAACAAAAAAAGGTATTTTCACTCAAAAATATATAACATTTCACTCAAAATTTTACAAAATATACAACATATATACGTATCCATGTTAAAAAAAATTGGAATGTTTTGGAACCCAAAAGTACTATTTAAAAAAATTAAAACAGGATTGTCTAAACGCGACTATACGTGTACTTAGCTCAGATCTAATTATTTTTGTCCTATACAAAGTCAGACTCGATAGGTCCCGCAAAATAAGGCAAAATAAGCCTAGAAACGTGGAATGTTTGCGAGAAGTTAAAAAATAAAGTGGAATTTTAGCATTATTATAATTTTGTATGCATGATTGAATATCCAAAAAGTTCAAATGCGGTAGAAAAATTGTTTTGGCAATTATGCAGCGGTGATCGGGTTTAATTTTTTTTAAGATCACACTTTTGTGTTAAAAAAATACTAGAAAATAGATACGGTATCTACATGGCGAACATATTTCAGACTACAAAAAGACAAAATATGGTTTTCTACCACTTTATACAGCTAAAATTTTGTTGGTTTATGCAGACCAAAAGACGCATATTCAGCTGAAAATTTGCAAAAATATATACCACATATACGTTTCCACATTTAAAAATTGGAATGTTTTGGAACTCAAAAGTACCACTTAAAGAAAATCAAAACCAGGATAACCGTTGCTCGCGACTATACATGTACTTAGCTCTAATCTAATAGTTTTTCATTAGCTAGATCCCACAAAACAATACATACATAAGAAATTAAGAATTTAAAGTACTGCATGAAACATATTTTAACATCAAACCGTATAGAATTTTGTTTGTCTAACACGGATATGTATCAAAGAGTTGGAAAACAAATATAATTATTCACATCATATATATTAACATCACATATTATTAGGAGGGTTGGAACGGACCCATAAATCATGTAATCTCTTATCTTAAAATGTCTACAAATTTTATCTAAGTAAAAGCATCTAAGTAAAACAACAGTTGCATCGAGTCATCCTTTTAACAATAAATGTATCCTACCCACCTAAATATGTATAGATCCATGTGTTTCAGAGAGGCCTCTCTCAAGTGTAGTAATTTATTGTACACGTGTAGAACAATTTTAACATGATAAAAAAATAATCATTGTCCAAAGAAAGCATAGTAGATTAGTTTATGAATTTAATTTATATTACAAATGACTTAGATGACTAGATTATACGTATTGGAAGATGAGCATGCATTTGGCATTCTAGTACACAAAAAATGAAGCGACCCATAAATCATGTTATCTCTATTCTCAAAATGTCTACATATTTTATCTAATGTAACACATCTTAGCAAAACAAAGCTGACATCATTCATCTTTCTAGCGATAAATGTACCCTACCTACTTAATATCCAAAGATCAGTGTGTTCTGGAGAGGCCTATGTCAAGTGTCCTAATTTATTCTAGATGTGCAGAACAATTTTTGCATGATAAAAAGAACACGCATTGTCCAAAGAAAGCGTGAGATATTAGTTTATGAAATTAATTTTATATTACAAATGACTTAGATAGATAATATCCAAGATAGGTTCATATCCTGTGTAGAGATAACAAATCCATGTACTCTTAGTTTAATTAATTCCAGAATGATTTGTAACAACAATGATTTGAAAGGAGAACGTAGGTCTACCATGATGTAATCCATTCTATATGTCGGTGATGGTCTCCATTTATGTAAATTAAGTGTATGGATCCTTGCAGTATTACTTTTTATTTTCTTTATTCTTACTATGGGTACAGAATAATTGGCCTAAAGCATTTGTAGTATGATAATGCTACCAGGGAGGTGTACATAAACAATTGGGGGGATTCATGAGTGTAATGGGATTAAAAATATTATTTGTGACATCAAGTATTTCCAAACATCAATATGTTACATGAAACTATAAAATTACAACACCTATGTTGCAGATCTGGGGATAAAAAGAAACCTAGAAGACATATATATAAATAAGAGTCATATATTTCAATTTAGAAAATTTGGAATACGAGATATGGTATTTTTCCAAAATTCATAATAATTACTATTTACGCATTGAAATGATTCAAAATATTTTTCACATCTTATGGTCTACCTCATATAAGTTTTCGGGCAGCTAGAAAGATATCGACTTACAATTTCACGATTCCAGTATCTATGACAATAAAAATATCTAAGGAGTGGATTCAATACCCTAAAGACGTTGCCCTCGCATTTGCGAGGGCCACCTTGCTAGTTATCTCTACTATATAATATCTGTTAAGGTGAGGCGTCGTACGTCGCGGCGTTTTTGCGGTTTAGTCCCTAGAAAAGTTGGAAATCAACCCGCAGTCCTCCAGTCCGCCATACCGTTTCGTTCTTTTTCTTCTTCTCTCGTCGAGAACGACGGCGCTTCCTCCGTTCCTCCTGATTCCTGCTCTGTACGCATCCGCAGCTGCGCGCCCTCTACGGGATCTCCTCCGAGCGCCGCGCCGCACCGGAAGGATACCCTATCCACCGGACCACCACGACCGCCCAAGCCTCTCCCATATCATAATTGCCTGCAAGCTCTCGGACGCCGCCGCCCTCGCGCGCCTGCAAGCTCCCAATGCCGGCGACGTAGCTTCCGACCTACTGACCACACCAACCTCTGGTCGCTCACCTCGATTGCGACCGCGAGATCCTCTACATTCTCTCCGGCGCTTCTGAACTCCCTGTTCGCGACCATGCTTGACGATGGGATGGCCATGCATGGCCTCCTCCGCTCACCTCGCCGACCTCGGGTCTCCAAGACCCATCCCACCGCGCCTGCACTGCACGCAAAATCTCTGGTGCGCCCCACCACTGCGTTCATATCCCCTGACGAAACAAACTGGATGGAGCCATGGAGGACTGGTTCTCGCTCACGAGGATGTCGACCTTGCTGGCAAAGCGGCCGCCGATGTCGTTGATCAGGCCCTCCCGTTGTTCCATACAGAGATGTCAAAAACAGAGACAGTGCTTGGCATTGAGGGTGCCCCCAGCATCGTCGTCTTAGCATTGAGGGACTGTCTCTCTGGCGCTCACGCCTTGGTGGTCTCCGTCGTTGCCATATCGTTATTTGTTCACGAACGGAGTAGGAGAGTTGTGACAACTTATAAACTGCATATACTTGACACTTGACTCGTCTCCTAGCCAAAGGATCGTGTGCTCACTGTACCCACGTTTTGTCCTCGAGCTGGTACCCATATGCAAGCCCTCAGCACTGAAACAAGTAATCAGACAATTCATAGATATATCGTCCAGGTGGTGCGCTGATGAACAAATTCTCCATTTAGTTTATATTGTATGTATTTTTTGCTTTCGAACATACATGCCACAATGCTGGTTGGAGAAGATTACATAGATGCAAGAAAAAAAGGATTGCATCAATCATTAATTAAACAAGGATTAACTCTACTTAGCGCATAGAATTATAATGGATTCTACAAGGTTCAATTTTTTGTAAACACGCATGACTGATTTGTTGATGCTCGAACATGCATGTGTATTGGGTGGTGTAACATCTTTGTGTTTGTCTGTGATGTAGATTTTCTTTCCCGTTGCAACGCACGGGCATGTTTCCTATATACTGTATAATCTCTACTATATAATATAACTTAAGGTGAGGCGTCGTACGTCGTGGTCGTTTTGTGTTTTGGACCCTAAAAGACGAAAATCAACCCGCAGTCCAGTAAATAAATTGTCACTTTGCATTCTAGCCCCTCAACCCTATCCAGCCACGGAGCCACCGCCCCGATTCCTTCCTCCTTTGAGCGGCAGCGACCGGCGAGGATAGGAGCGGCCACCGCCCCGATTCCCTTCCTCCTTCCTCCTTTGAGCGGCAGCGACCGGCGGGGATAGGAGCGGCCGCCGGCGATAAGCCACGAGGCAACAACCCTGCTACAGATCGTACCCGCCGACCACAGTTCCTGCTGAGACGCCCTCCTCCAACTCCCATACGGTTAGGGCCCAGCGTAGGCGCAGACGACCGCGGCCAGGCTTTTTTCTGTTTTGTTGCTGGGAGACTGGAGGGGATCTCTCGCTCTACTATTCTTGGCAGGAAAAGTAGGTGAGTCTGATTGTGTTGGCACAACCTGGAAATCTATCCCCTTGCTTGCTTTTCTTTTGGTGTTATCTCGGTCGCATGGTTCCCTAGCATTGGCAGAGCACATACAGGCATAGAGTTGTTTGCCATGTTTATAATCGTCTTCTTGCAAGCCAACTCGAAACTCAGAGAGAGGTGTTGTCCTCTCTTCTTTTATGCTTGGGATTAACATTTTTATACAGTGGGAATGAATAGTACGTATCTGATACATTTATATGCCTATGTTCATATTCACAGTATTACGTTCAGAAACTTTAAATCATTTATCTTTCAGTTTTTATAAGCACCCATCTTGGTTCTTGACATTACTGATGTCTTTTTGCCTTACCCTTTAGATGAATGAAAAACTCATGAAGAGCCAGGATATATGGCATCAAACAGTAAAAACAATAGAGGAATGCATTGTTTCACGGATCAACGAAGCATGCATCTTTCAGAGATCTAGGACTCCCAACAAAATTAATTGGTTTTCTTATTGTATTCTGACTTGCTCAAATAGCTTACTCTGAATTTGTTTTCAAGGTAATGCGTCAGTCCAAAGATCTAAGTGTACATCCTCAGTTTTCTGTGAGCATAGGATTTTGGTTCAAACATGGTTGGATGCAGACATCACGTCTTTGAACATAAAATCACTGCATTCCAGTAAATTCCTTTTGGTGTTATAGATAGATTCAAGGAAGCAGGGTGGCTGATAACATACCTGTTTACAGTTGCAACCTAGGAATGGTCTTATTTCCATACGATTATGAGTCAATAGAAAGAGATAGTACGGTAATGCTCGGAGCTGATTAGTCTCCTCATCGCTCAAATATATGTGGCATTGGCCGTCGATGCAGTTTCTGTCTTCATATTTTTGCAGTGCACACGAATTTGTATACAGTTCACCTTCCGCTTGCTGAAATATTGTCCTCGCCCTCACACGAATTTGTGAAGTGTTTTCCTCATTAACCATTACATGTGTATCCTTCCTCGATTTGTTCTGCAGCTATGTTCAGCAGTTTTGTTTGTTCAAATATATAATATGAGGTTACGCTACATGTTAACACCAGAAGATTTGTTATATACTGCTGCCAGCAGTGATGTGATGCGGCGATGGTACCGGTGATAATGTAGCTTTCAAACATCAACTTTCTGAAGATTTAAAAGAGGTGAAAAAGTTTTATATGGAGGAGCGCCTATTGCTAAGCATGGCTGGTTCTGTACTGCAGTTAGAAATCTAACTTAGTCATAGCCCAAGTTCTGAACAAATCTAACTTGACAGATTGACAGCTACAGCTATACAACATGTATACTTATGATTAGTTCTGCTGCAGTGCGAGCATTGGTGAATTGTATACACTGAGTGTGAATGTTCAGATATGGAGGCTTCCATCAAGGAACTTTACAGGAATTGATTCATATATCAGTTTTTTTGTTCTAACAAGAAGACATCACTCCCCGCGCACTCTCAGGTATTTTGCTTGAACATTCTGGAGACATTTCTTCACTTATATATATGGCTTGGCATTGGATGTCCTCATTCTACCACCTCATGATTTCTTTCACAAGCAAATCGTTTGGTTAAAGACAAAGTAATTGAAGACACACTTTTGATTTTAATTTTTTATTGCAGACATATGCCTGGAGTGCTCGAGATTTACTATTATATCGATTTGTTGGTAAATCATTAATAAAAATCAAAAGATTTATCCTAATTGTGTGTGGCAAGTATTCTTAATCGTCTATTTACTTTTTGCCACGGTGCAAAACTTAAGAATTGTTTGACCGCTAACCAAGTGATGGAGTGATGGTGTAATATAAGCCCAACGCCTTGCTGGGCATGTAACAATCTCTAGCCGTGGCCACCATCATGCTCCTCCGCCGAGATAAGTCTAATATCAATCAAATCTTGTAAACAAATCTGTGCCATTAGCACACAAAATAATATTCATGCAAAATAATTACCATTAACCAGTTTGTTTATCCGAGCATTTTATAAGGGGCTCGTCCATGAAAAAAGGTAATCAGCCTATGATGTTTGTCATACAAGAATGATTTTGGAACAACGAGAGCTCTAACGCCTCACTCCGTACAAATGAATTATCGAATATCATATTTATATGACAACAATTTCATAAGGATTCACCAGTAATCTTGCATACAGTAGTGTTGTACTTCTGTGCTTTCCCCCAATAATCTGAAGCATTTCCACCCATTTTGTAATTTATTTCAATGTCACTTTTGACTTCACATTGATTAACTATTTTTCTAAACTACTTGATATCATTATTTTTCCATTGAATTTCTCACTTCCCTTGTAATAATTATAGTTACATTATTGTCTCGTTGCTCTTTTATTTTACATCCGTTGCAGGCTATCCGACAATCCACAATAGAACCACAATCAGTTTACTTAAAACATGTCTGCCGTTACAACGCACGGGCATTTTACTAGTAATATAGATACGCTTTATCCAGAATTCGTACCCCCTTTTAACCGATCCAGTGGACCAGGACCCATGGGGTACGACATGTGCGGTCACACCGGTCGATTGAGCATACTAGTTATTACGTGAGAAAGTCGAGACCGAAATCGTCGAGCGATAGTCTGCTAAGCAGTACATCTTATGTTCCTTCCTAACTCTTTCCAATTTCTTGATCGTCAATCGCCGAATCCGATCCACATATTGGGAGGGATTGGTAGCAGATTTTGATATATAAGTGGTAGGGGCCCATTTGAGATTTTCGCACAGGGCCCCGTATTTTGCCGGCCGGCCCTGCGAGGCTGCGATCCACATAATCCTGGGATGAAACTAATCAGTGTAATCCTCCACCTCGAGAAATAAGCCTGCACGCATCACCTGCTGGCGTGCGCTGCCAACGGCCATCATCATGTTGGCTTTGCCTGGCGGCATTCTCCGACGATGTATGAGAGAGAAGAAAGGGTAGAGGAAAGAAGTGGCGGCCAAGTCAAAGCAGCACAGGCCTGACTGGTTGGGCTAAGATCAGATAGCAATGAAGCTAGCTGCTGGAGACGTCAACGGCTGGTTTATTGCGCAGCAGAGTAGATAGGAATTGAGCCCACGGAACACGTACACCAACTTAAGAAAATTTCTCTGCCCGTCCACATTTTTATAAGAGGCCCACTTGTTGCATAATCAAGAAACAGAAAGAAAGTCTTTAAAAATAAAAGAAAGAAAAAATGAGCAGATCAGGACGAAGAACGTACCTGTCAATGGACTGAGAGTCACCATCAGCGATTTGGCTTATTTCTTCATGGGACTCTTGTTTTGGACTTCCAGATTGTTCACTTGATGTTGGCTCTGGGACCAAATGATGCTTATCTAGAGGACCATCCAGTTCCCGAGACTCTTGTTTTGAACTTCCAGGTTGTTCGCTTGATGTTGGCTCTCGGACCGAATGTTGTTTCTCTAGAGGACAATCCAGTTCCCTAGACTCTGGTTTTCGACTTCCAGGTTGTTCACTTGATGTTGACTGGTGTTCATCTTGCTTTTTATCTAGAGGACCACACTCTTCCTCAATCATATCTGCTCTTTTGACGCTGACTTTGCTTCGGTTCATGCCAATGGCTTCCTTGAATGTAGAGTCTGCAGTCTCCAAATCCGCACCAGCAGCTAGCCCAATTATTCCAACAATCTCCTTGACATTCTTCAGGTGGTCAATGCCGATAAGAAAAGGATCACAATGATCTTGTGTGCGAGCATTGAAACCTAGCTTGAGTCTCTGCAGATTGACCATTGTTCCTTCCTCAAAGATCAGTCGCAGTACAGCACACCTGAAATCAAAATACTCGAGAGCAGGGAATGCTCCTGTTGCGAAAATGGCCCCTTCTCTAGTCTCTCGCTGGACGTGCAACGAGAGAACAGTCAGGGATGGCAATCCTTGCAGGCTGCTGGTATCATCCAATTCTCTTACAACAATTTTCAGAGTGCAGAGATTGGTAAGCTGTCCAATCCACTTGGGGATACTACAAATGGGCAGCAACAACTCGATTGTTGTCACCGAATCGGGAGGACTGCTTGACTCATCTAATGAAATAGGAAGATTCAGGGTGGCATCTTTGAGGATACCAGTCAATTCAGGCAGTTCTGTCCCAACTCCAAGACGAAGATGCAACCAGCTCCGAAGATGGACAACATTTGCTGGAATAGCTGCCACTCTGGCATTTATTTCAAGTGTTTCTAATTGTTTCGGACCTGGCATCAGATCTGGAAGATGCACGGTGCCGTTGCATGTGACCTGCAAAGATTTCAGCAGAACCAATTCGGAGGTAGGCTTCAGGTCGATAACAGTACTTGGTTGATCAGCCCACATATGGAGGGTCAGAAATCGAACAAGCTTAAACTCTAAAATGGAAGGCAAGCAGCTCTTTAGTCCCATAAAAGCAAGTGATCGAACTTGCGACAGTCCCATACTTTCTGCTGTAGTTGCATATGTTGCACTGCCGAATTGGAGGGATAGACGGCTAACCTTTTTAGAAAAACTTACCATCCTTTGAGAATAATCTATTGTAGTGATAAAGTTCTGTTCTGTGGACTTGGATGTAATAAGATCATGTACTGTGTGATGCACTGCATAGTACAATACCTCAGCACTGCAGTCCACATCTATATGTTGGATCAAGCCCATACAAAGAAGCTTATCAAAATAGCTCCCAGCAAGTTTAATTTTGTCATTCTCTGTTGATGCAAGGATAAAACCTTCAGCTACCCATTGCTTCACTACATCTTCCTTGAAGATTATATAATTCTCCGGGTATAAACTGAGATACAACAGACATGTCTGCAAACAACTAGGAAGAGAGTTGTAGCAAAAAAGCAGTACTTGTTTGAGTATATTGTCAGGAGATGTATTTGCTGGCAAATTGTTTCGTATGTTCTCCCTGCCCTGTTCTGCATTTTCTTCCCCTTGACTTGCTAGAACACAGGATATGCTGATAATTGCCAGCGGCACACCACCACATCTTCTTATAATCTCATTTGCCACTTCACCCAATTGGCGAGGTTTCTCTTCTCCCGAGCCAAATACTGCACTCGTGAACAGCTTTTCTGAGTGACTGTCGCTAAGAGGTTCCATCTTAAAGATGTACTTGGACTGATAACTACAGCATGCCAAAGCAACATCCTCAATTTCTGTCGTTGTTATTATCCTGCTGCTATTACTCCCCGGGAAAGCACGTCTAGCAACATCCCATACTGATGCAGCCCATAAGTCATCAATTATAAGAAAGTACCTGTGACAAATAAAAGTTGTAGACAAACATACTTTTCAGGAAAAAATATGCAGAGAAAGAGAGTTAAATTTATGGGCGTCACATATAAATTCACCAATTAACACTATGGAATCACCTATACGAGTTAAATTATCTGACTTTATTAATTAAGAAAAAGTGTTACATTAGATCAAATATATTGGAACAAAAAAGACTACGAAGGGAATTCAGCAAACGCTTAAGTTATATCATTACGAGGAGTTACGTCACACAACTTGGGAAAATGCCATTACAAAAATCGAAGCTGCAAACTGCCAGCGCAAGTCTGCAATTTGTTGGTAGATCTGTGAATGAAGCGGCCCACAAATGTGCTAATAGACCTAGCTTGGAGAGGCGTAGATGTTTGTGGCTGATATATACGCCACCATTCTTAGAAAGCACTCTTGAGAAAGATTGTAACAGTTATGAGTAAACTCTGATTTGCAACCAAAGAAAGTCTGCAACTATCTCGGAAGCATATCACCGGACGTAGCCAAACCTAAACCTAATGTTGAATCTCTCACATGTGAGCCCCACACAACTTTCAGTGACCGAAAGTCAAGGCATGGCAGGGCTGGGCACCTCAGAGAATCCCTACATATGCCATTTTCTTTACTTCATAGAACAATGGTCCAATAAAGTCACATATTTCAATGTGTATTTGGGTACTGACAGTAAGGTGAGGACCAGAAAGAGGACTAAGAGCATCTCTAGCAGAGCCCTCAAACCCTTATAACTCCGCCGACTTCACGGGCCCAGGCTTTTTTTGGCCCATAGCAGAACCCGTGAACACGAACCGGCCCTCAAACGCGATAAGATTTGGGAAAAAACAAACTGTAAACTTATTTTGAGATTCCCAGTTTGAGGTTACTGCTAGAGATGCTCTAAGGATGACTCCAACGGCCGACGCAATGAGTCCGCCCACGTTCGTTCCTATCCATGCGAGCAAAAAACCAAGACCAACACAGCAATGCAAACGGACCGTAGACCATTTTTCTGTCCGTCGCGACCGTCATTGCGGCAGCTTCCTCCCCACCACGTTGGTGAATCTCGCGACCCTGTAGCACGGAGTGCCCTCGACCCGACACCGCCCACAAGGTGTTCGGTCACTTGCCCCGGCCAGAACTGAGGTACGCAAATGAGTTTTTTTACAAGAATTACATCATACTGTCGTCCGATGATTCGTCCGATGATGAGAATGATGGCCCCGTTACCACCCCATTGTTTAGAAGGTTTGGCGTTGTATCGAGAACGGGTGGCAGTGCGTGTGTTAGTACTCGCTTGGAATTAAGCACCAGCGTGGTGAGTTCGTGGACACCAGGAAGTACCCAGGTTCGGGGTCCTCGTGTGGGGGTAACACCCCTACTCCTGCATGATCTCGTATAATGTGGTTATCTCGGGCTACAATGGTGCTCCTCGAGTTGTACGGGGATGGGGGATGAAGATGATCTCCAAGGTTGAGCGTCCCGTGGTCGAGGATCCAACCCCTGCTATGGGGGTCACGGTCCACCTTATATAGGCCTGGTGGACCGAGTAGGAATACAGTGTGTTGGGTGTCGGGTAGAGTGATTCCGAGTGCCCAGTAGGGCACTCCGGTTGTCGGGTAGAGTCTTCTGAGTGTCGAGTAGCGGGCTTGGCGCCTAGGTGTTGCTGCTACAAGTCGTCGGGTACCGTTTGAGCACATGGCCAGTATGGCTACCCGTAGTCTTTCCCGGTATGCACCATAGCTGACACTGGGCGCGATATTGGCACGCCGCTACCATATTGTCTAGGTCATGGTAGGGGTAATGACTCTGTCTTGGAGGTTGCGGCGTAGGAGCCGCGTGCAAGGCCTGGCCTTGCCAGTGTTCCGTCTTATCTGCTCCGGGTTTGCTGGCTCCAGGCGGGCCCGGTCCCATATCCCTGACAGGGTTGTTGCCGACCAGGCCGTGCTCCTGCCTTGGACCACAATAGATCGGTTGGCCATGTTCAGCTCTACGGGGCACCTATCGTCACTAGATTTTCCAGCGCCGTTTCCGGATGACGAGGTCATTGTTCAACCGCATCGGATTGGGGGTGATGAACTTTGATGACTATTTCATATGCAAGAGAGATGTCGTTGGTACCCTCGGTTCTCGAGAAATGCACCGCTGCTATTTGCATGCTTGCATATGGAGAAGTCGGTGATCTTGTTTGTGGTTGAGTACGTGTGGATGAGTGAGTCCACGTTCCTAGAAGCAATGTACAAATTTTGCAAATATGTCGTTCAGGTCTCTGGATTGGAGTATTTGAGGGAACCCCGTCTTCAGATCTGCAGTAGAGGTTGACGGGGTGTCCCCTGCACCATGACCAGCATCCGTCGACACCTCGCCACCCATGTGGCCGAGGAGGATGGCCCACAGCATCGACACGCATCACCTGCCGCCAGATTGATGTTGTGCGCACCATGTTCATGTCCACTACGCGCGCTTGTGCGGACGCAGCCATGAAGGTCGAGATAGAGCAACCGCGCAGTGATATCGCGTCTACGGGATGCACTCTCCGCTAAAAATGGCAGAGCAACACCTAGGCGGTCGGTGCGGCCACCATGCCAGATGGCTCCAAGTGATGCCATACCCCCTCTGGCGGTGTCGACTAAGTGCGCCCCATTTTGTAAGGAGCCGGCGCCGCTATGTATTTTGTAGCAAAAGTGAGCAAGGAAGAGCCATCTAGTCCATTGCTGCCAAGGCCGTGGCAAAGGAAGAGTCAGCAAGTCCGTGGCCGAACAGACTCGCAGCTTAACGGTCCTCATGGATGTAGCACCTCCTTGATCTTCCCTCTTATAATGGCCGTGCCCAAATTCCGGTGGGCGGTTGTTAGTTTCTTACTTTTTTATATCTTGCTTAGTGGTAACCGGGAGGTGGATCACCGGCGTTCACATCAGGCATGATGGTCCGGCTACTCCCAAACTACGTTTGACACCTATAAACTCCCTCGCTTGGCCCATCACACATCACATCGAGAGCACTCTGACCAAAAATATGAGTGTGTGGCCGTGCCAGAAAAACCTAGCCCGGTCGGCATGGAGCCGTGGGAGCCATGGTCTCCATGGGGTCTCAGTTGGCCGGCGCAGATCCAAAGTGGTTTGCACCAGTAGGGGCTCCGACCTTGGAGCCAGCTTCAGTCGAGGAGCCGACGAACGAATCGGGATCTCCACTGCTATAATCGGCCATCGCAAGCTGGCTACTCCACCGCTACCATGGAAGGAGGATGACGAGGAGGGGCCCTAGATTAGGTCTCATATTACTAGTGATATTATTATTATTCTTATTATTATTTATTTCAATGTCAGCCCAAATACGTTGGCCCGTTGGGCAAAGTGGGCGACAAATACATCGACCCAAATACGTTGGCCCGTTGGGTGAAGTGGCCAGGGTGTTGGAAAATAATCTTGGCTTAACCGTGTGTGAGTTAAATTAGGAATTAGCATGGTTTAATCAGCAAGCTTACATGTTAGTTTCCTAGCGTCTCTACGTGTGTGAGTAGTAGTCCGGGCTGTACTACCTTCGTGAGTAGGAGTTGCCTTGTATGCATGGTGATCCTAGTAGGTTTCATGTACGAGTCGGCTAAAGTCTGTTTGATCGTGCGTGTATATAAGCACGATCAAGGCTGTGTCTTGTTACAACCAAGAAATTTGAGGAATAAAGAGAAAAAGATATGTGCCTTTGGCGATAACTTTGTTCACGTGTGTTCGTGATATTGTGATGTGATCCATCCTGTGGGCGAAATCCAACACAGGGAGGGGCGGACATGGGACATCTGACTGTTTGGCGACACAAACAGACCAAACGCTGACAAAATGAGCGTCAGGACTGTTGAATCATCCTAAATGATGATGAAAAGAAAAACACTCTGTCCAAACAGCTTCCCGGATCTAATTTATCAAAAGCTTTATCATACTGTACTCAGAAACGAAAAGTAAAATAGTTTTCCTTTTCAGAATGATAAAACTTTTTCCATGACTAGATAGGGCGACAGAAATTACTAATTATCAGCTAGAGAAATAGATGCCGCATAGGAAGTAGACAAACCTTTTGTCTCGTAGATGCTCCCTGAGGCCGTGAATCAGCTCGTGCACCTGATTACTATCTGGTGGTTGGTGCGGACGAACTTGTGCGAGTATGCTCCTCAGGATCCTCCTCATGTCCGGCTTCTTGGCCGTCCGCACAAAAGCTCGGCAGTGGAATTCGCCCAGCTTGTTATGACGCCATAGCTGCTTGGCGAGCGTGGTCTTGCCGATTCCTCCAGCACCGACAATTGATACCACCTTGAGCTCCTTCGTACCATCATCGGCCAGCCACCGGTGGAGCGTATCCACTGCGCCACCATCGTCGTGAAGGCCGACGACGATTGGATCTGTCCTCCCTCCACCAGCCACCGTTGGAAGACAGTGGTCGATGGTAGGAAAATCATACGTATTGCTGGGGACCGTCTCAAGTTTGTACTTGTCGTACCTTTTATTGGCCGCCTTGATACGAACCTTGAACACTCGTGGCATTTCCACGATCCAATTAGCTTCCATGTCGACGAAGTTCTCCATGGCATATGATAGTTGCCGCACATCATCCATCCAGCGCCTCGCTGTGTGCGGAGGGTCCCGTACCTTGGACAGTTGCAGCAGCCGGATTCTGAGTTTGTTGATCCTCTTCTTGAGCTTGGTATCCCGGAGCGCATCGAGCTTCCCTGCAAGGGAGCCCATGGCGCCGAGAGAAGCACTAATCGGGAGGGGCTCCATGTCCCTCCGAGGTGCCGCCACAACCACAAGCGGGATTCAGATCAATACCATTGAACAACGCTGGTGCGATGGCGTGTGTGCTCGGAGCGTGGACTTGGAAAGATAAGAGATGTGTGGAGGGGGAGAAAGACGGGCGGGTGTGGGGGGTGGGATCCATCACGGTAAGAGCATAAACGGGTAACCCTCAAAACCAGTTTAATGGTCGAGAAAATATGAATTTGAAGACCTAAAATGACCGACGCAGATCAGTACCCTCAACCGATCCTCGCCCCGGTCTTCAAACAGGATTTTGAGCTCGTCGCGGGCGGGGTTGGAGACCGGTGCGAGCTCGTCGTGGGTGGGGTTGGAGGCCGGGGCGAGCTTGTCGCGGGTGGGCTCGTCGGCGGCGTGGAGGGGTCTGAGCAGGACGGGCTCGGGGCGGGAGAGGCGGAGGCAGATGGGAGACTGGGCGAGCTCAGGGCGAGAGGCGGAGGCGGACGGGGTTGGAGGCGGCGGGGTCGAAGGGTGGCGAGCTCGGGGCAGGAGAGGTGGAGACGGGGCGGGCTCGTCGGCGGCGAAGGGAGACGAATCGGGGCGGAGGACGAGGCAGCGGGGGTCGACGGCAAGTCGGTGCGGCGGGGCGAGCTCGGCGGAGGACGAATCCGGGCGGCGGCGGTGGCGGGCTCGTCGACCAGAGGAGGAGGACACGAGAAGGAGGAAGGGGAGGTTGGGGGAAATTTCATTCCCACGAGCTTTGAGCAGATTGAAGGCCCCTTCATTTTTGCCTCTGAACCTGCACTTGTACAGGTCGAATGGGGAAATGAGGGTTTGACCTTCAAATGTTTTGAGGGTTAAAGGGTCTGAGGGTTTTGTTCCGCGCCTCGTTTCGGCCTCAAACCTCAAAAAAGCAGTAATTTTGAGGGTTTGACCAGTTTGAGGGCACTGCTAGTGATGCTCTAAGTAGACAACCTGGATAAAACCACCATATTATCCCACCTAAGATTAGAATTTATCTAGTCATCTTCTTTTAGAATTTTTTATGAGAGCACTCGCGTGACTAGTGGCTTCGAGTTCTTTTTCAACGACAACTTCTTCCGCGACATTGCCAACCTCTTCATCGACGATATGGACGACAATGGGACATCCAGCCGTGCATCTGCCGCTGCACTGTACGTATTCTTGATCTTACTATTTGATGTTTCACTAGAATTCTTAGTTATAGTAAATGCTCTAGATTGCATCTATTTATCTACTGTTTTCATAGATTACATGATGAATTTAATCTATATTATTCTAGCCATGAATTGTTCACTGTTTTCACGAATTAAATCATATGCTTAATTATTTAATACTAATTCTCTTTGAGTACTTATCTTACAGCTATGGCTAGTTAAGTAGTAGCTTTCTAAGATATTTAATTCTCATTCAACAAGTTGATACGCTCGGACCGGGTCAATTGGCAGGCTCGTCTATAATAGAGGTTAGGTATAGATGGGAACAAAATAAGTAGCATGTGGACGGGATTCTTGGATGTATGCAGTCTCGTTGAGCATTCTCTCTCCATTATCCTAATCCTAGTGCTGGAGAGTTGTTCAGCTCCACACCTTCCCTTCGTCTCCTCTCTTTTCTCCTATTTCCCACTGTTTGAGAGTCGTTCAAAGCTAGAAAGTTGACCTGGGATTTTGTGTGTGGCAACCATCAAAAGAACCTGTGCCCTGTATAGTATATCCACATCCCCAGCTAGCCCTCTCTCTTTACCACCGTTTGCAAAGCTTTTGTTGTTGCCAAAAGTTTAGAAGAGTGTGAGATGGAGGCGGCGGTGGTGGGCGCGATTGTAAACAACGTCATGGCGAAGCTCGGCGAGGTGCTACTGAAGAAAGGAGAGCAATGGAGTAGCCTCAAGGATGATATCGAAGAAATGAGAAATGAGCTTGGGATGATTGCTGCTGACATGGATGATCATCTCTCGACGAAGGGGCATGTTCTTGCCGTACAGAAGGAGTCCATGAAGCAAATGGGTCGGTTAGCACATGACATCGAGGATTGCCTAGACCGGTTCCTTCCTTGTGTTGAATGTGGGCAACAACTGTCGAATCGAATGAAGTTTGTTGATAAGATTCAGAAGCTGAAGAAGCGGGTGAAGGCGGCGAAAACGCAGAAGGCAGATTACGGTGTCAAGGGCAGCCTGCAAGGCTCCGACAGCGGTGGACAATCGGTCCTCCAAGCTGACTATGAGGACATAGTCGGTCATCATGTTGGCATCGACAAATCCAAGAAGGAGCTTCAAGATCTGCTATTGAGAGACGAAGAGAAGCTGGTGATATCCGTGGTCGGGCTCGGCGGCTCGGGGAAGACGACGCTCGCCAAGGCTGTGTATGATTGTGATGAAATCAAAGAGAAATTTCGTTGCCGTGCGTGGGCCGTGGCGTCGAGGCACAAAGAGGACATCAAGGGGCTCTTGGCGGCCATACTCCAGCAGCTTCTTCCAGGCGTAGCACCATCCGAGCTACGAACACCACAAGCTCCGTGGCTCCAACAACGTATCGGAGAGCGTCTACGATCTGAAGAAACCAGGTGTGTGTCCTCTAACTTGTGCAAATGGATCATCATCAAACATCAATCTGGCTTCTATTGCTTAGCTGCGCTTTATGTAATCGTAAACTTTTTATCTGTACCGGTGAATGGAGAGCTTCATTAGTACTGAATTGGCAGATTTCAGTCAACCATTGGGGCTAGCTCTAATTCAGTTCGAAAAGAAGCCAACCAAGCCATAGTAATACGACCATATCATCTGCCGTCAACCGTCGCTGGTAGAACAACCGCCACTGCGTCTCCATTTGCCCCACCGGTGGAGTTCAGCGACACCGACAAACTCCCCTCTACGGCCAAGCTCCCCTTGATCGTCATTCTTGTGGTTGGAGATGCTCTCACCCGCCCCATTATTTTGTTCGATGGGAAAAGCAAGATCCGGACTGTCCACTACTGGAGAGCATTATTGGGGCAGGCTAATGGAGCGGGTGATCTTGCTTGTGGCTGATGCAAGATCGATCCTTGTCGATGGATACCACGCATATTGTTTCTCTAGAAAATCATACTTATAAGTATATACGTGATCGCGCATGTACGACCCAGTCAAAATCGATAGGGTGCCGATGAGATCCGGACTCTGCTGGGTTGGTTTCCGAGAAATATCATGAGCGCGTAGCACGTACGACCCGGTCCCTAGATGCCATTTTCGATGTCCTCGCCCTTGTCCCCATCTCTTATCTTTTGTTATTATATATATACTAGCATGGTGGCCCTCGCATTGGATCGTGACTAAGAAAAAAAATTATATTGTAGTATTTTTAAGTTTATCTATTCTGACTGAAATTTCACAAATGGTTGATCATGTCACCTATAAATCAACCATCAATGACCATACGTGTTGACTTATACATGACATGGTCGTGAATTATATTGTGATATTAAATCATGTCGGCTTAAAATTATGTCAATTGTTATACTGGATGTGAAGTGAAGTTGCAAAAAGAATTTGTCGCGGTCCAAACCATGGTATGCTTCACCTGACCATACATCTATAAGATAGATGCAAACATGGCTTAAAAGGAGTGAATAGCCTGGTTCCTATAGGTTGTGGTCGATCTTTAATGGAGCGGTATAAAAACTTGGTATCCTTCTCCAGCTACAAAGGCTACGATACACACACCCCTATCCCTCCGAGTACACATCAAAGGATCTTGATATCTTTCTCCGCTTCTCCATGATTTCCATGCTAGACAAGAAGAAGAAAAAGAAGAAGGACGAAACACACAAAGGGTGACTTCTTTTGAGCTCCTACTTATGCATAAGCTAGCTTATAGATTTTGGTGGGGAGAAACTCTGGTGGATAAAAACTCCTCATGAGACTTCTTTTGAGCTTGTTGAGCTTCTAAAGGTTTGGCTTATTTTTTGTGTTGAGTTGTGAGGTGTCTGAAACGCCCCTAGGTTTGATTTCTGATCTTACATAAACTTATTTGTTGTGTTTTAGTGCGGGAATGAGCAAGAAATAAGATCAAAATAATATGAAAATGTAATAGTGATTTCTAAATTACAATAACATGCCCATAAATTAGAATAAAATTTATTTGCCGAAAAGGAGCAACTTGATTCATATTTGAAATTTGATAACCATCCAACACCGATATATCAAAATTATCAATCATCTACATGGTAGAGAGAGGCTAGGGAATTAAAGGTAGAAAACATAGTGTCGCAATATAAAAGAAAAATGTCCACTAGTAGGACATCAATTCACAACACACATTGCAAATAATTGTCACTAGCGGAAGATCAATTCATAGCACACACTGCAATCAATTTCACCAGCAGAACATCAATTCAGAGCACTAATTCACGGCACAAGAACCCCAATTTAGAGTAAAAAGAAACAAGAATCCATAGCACCATTGTAGTTGTTCTTCTCTGTGCAGGAAACACGACGGCTTAATGACGAGAGGTCTTTCCTATTTTCGTACCGGTTGACTGAGAGATGAGAGGGAAAATAAGAAAATGAGAGGTGAACAAGCTCAGGAAACTGGATCGGAGCAGTTTCTCCCCAGCGTTGGGGAGAAACTGCTCTTGAACCCAGAATCAAGTCGAGAAGATAAAAAGAAGTCAGCGCGTTCTTCTCTAGGACATGCCCCTTCGAGTTTATTCCCTCCAAACAACCAACGGGCAGAGCCGCTAGTAATCTAGATTTTTTGGAATATGAAGAAGAGAGAGAGGACGAGGGGCAACAAGGCACCGTGGCGCGAGGGTTGAGACTAATCTAGATTTGTTTGTCAAAAATGGTGCCCAGGCTCAAATTGAAAAGACATGTGTCTTTAGAGAAGAGACTATAATACCTCCGTTCCAATGAATAAGTATTATATCATTTATAAAAGTCCATCCATGTAAAATTGATTAAGTTATTAGAGAAAAATTATCATGCAAAATATAGATGACATTAGAAACCTCATGAACTACATTTTTGTATGATATATGTATAATATCATATTTGTTGATAGATCTTTCTCAAATTTTGGTCAAATTTTAATTGGCTTGACTTTTCAAAAAAAAAAAGCCTTTCATTTATCTGAAGGAGGGAGTATTATATAGTTGGACACGATTTCTTACCTTTGCCCACTTTCCGCATGAAGTTAGGAACCTCATACAAGTTAGGAGTTCTCCGTGTGACAAGTACTCCGGAACTTTGTGGTATTAGCTTCGGTTTTCTAGAAGCACTTCACCTTGCCCGTATTAGGTCAAGAACTTCTGGGGTATTCAACTTTGTCTGACATAGGTACGGCTCCTCCTCCTCCCAGGTGATCTAAAAGCGACCACATCTGGTAGTCGTCCCTCCCGTCGACAAAGTTGTTGGCCCTCCCACCTCCGACGGCCCTTGGGCCTAGAGGTGCGGCGGACCGCAGTCCCTCGTCGGTGGGAAGGTCTCCATTCCTTTTCAGGTATTATAGTGTCTTTTTAAGGATGGTGTGGCAACGGAGACATCCTGAAGATGGAAAAGGTTCTCCCTATCCTATCCTTGCTCTGGAGATGCGTCTAGCATTAACGAAGCGCGCGTGGAGTTGTGTGTCTGACGGATCTTCTCAGATATAGTCCGTTTTTTTGTCCGTTCGTGTGGTTGTAGGCCTAGCTTTTCTGATCTACGGTTGTTATCTTTGATAATGATTGTCTCGCACTGATGCGCTGGTCCTTCAGGGGCTTACCACGACGACTTCCGTCTATCCTATAAGCTCTTCTGCGACAAGTCGTGCCCGGCTCCAGTGAGGGAGGGGTGAGGACGGCGGTGCGCCTTCGGCTCGCTTCAATGCTTATACTCATTGTTAGATGGTCTGGAGACTTATCTGTAGTTTTCATTACTCTTTGGATTCTTGGTACCGTTGTTGAAAAATAATAAATCGTTTGGCCTTTTCTCAACAAAAAAAACCTCTGGGTAAAACGAATATTAACAGCTACAAAACAGGGGTACTTCATAAGGTTTTCAGTTGGGCATGTTTCAGTGTTTCTAGAACGTATTTTGAGCATTAATCAGTCCTTGCCAACATCTAAGACCTCTTAATACTACGGCTTCACTATGATTCAAGGACTACGAAAAGTAGAGATAGAAAACAATTAAAGAAACCTTTTTCTCAGAACCTTTGCGTAACCAACTAACCATTAAACTCTTGCCATCAACGTGGACTAAAACCTGTAATGTCCCCTGAATCATTGGTGGTAACCACTAAAATTCACATGATGGTTGAATATGTCATTTCAAACATCTTTTTATCACAGTTAGGTCGTGCATATCATGTGAAACAAGCTTGGACTACCAATTAATTAATTTCTTTAATTGATAGGGTATTGAATTTTTTTATTTTATCAATTTGCCTGCCAGGTGTTTAATTGTAATTGATGATTACGAGAAGCAAAACTGGAGGGAATTAACGGACATCTTTTCCTATCCCAGAATCAAAATATTAGTGACCACAAGGCTTCAGTCAGTAGCCAATGCATGCAGCTCACGTGACGGTTATGTTCACAACATGATAACTCTTAGTGCAGAAGACTCTAAGATTTTATTAAAGAATATGGTGACATTCTTCCAAAAGTCAAAACCTGCCTTGGATGATTCAGCTGCAATTGTGCACATATGCGATGGCCATCCACTCGCTCTTACCAGTGTGGCCAACCATTTGAATGACCAGAAAATGCTCACAAGAGAGTTCTGCGAATCTACTAGCAGGTTACTAGGTATTCGCATGGAGGAAAATAAGAACAATAATTTCACAAAACTTCGACAGGTTCTTATGAATACATACAGCAGCCTGCCTGATCGTTATCTCAAGACATGTTTACTGTACACAAGTTTATTTCCAAATGATCGTCCCGTCAGCAGGCAAACTCTTACCAGTCGATGGTTAGCCGAAGGGTATATACAGTGTGAGGGTCCACAAACCGTCCTGGAAGCTGCGGATGATAAATTCAAAGAACTAATTGACCGGAATATCATTCAGGCCATTGAGGAAAGCAACAATGGAAAAGTGAAGACTTGCAAAGCTCACGGCATCATGCACCAGTTTATGCTGCACAGGTCCAGCACGTCCTTTGGTTTCATTGATGCATCTTTTGGTGCCAAGAACCGAAGTAATTACCGTCACCTGGTTATCGAGAACCATAGAAATGACCCAGCATCCGGCGTGGATCATGGTAGCGGTCCAGCTGCGAGTAGCCGCAGCCAGCTGAGCAAATTGGTGAAGCCTTTGAAGAAAAAGGTTGCAAATGTCTTTAAAAAGTCCGTCAGCAAGAAGCTGCGACCTCGGTCACTAACAATCTTTGGGGGGGCAGAAGAAGCTGTTTATTCAGACATAACTAGTTTACAGCTGTTGAGAGTGTTGGACCTAAAAGAATGCAGTGATTTTCAGAATAAACATCTCGGGGAGATATATAAGCTGATGCACCTAAAATATCTGAGCCTTGGGAAATCTGTTGGAGATATTTCAGTGGATGGAATGGAAAGGCTGCATCGCTTAGAGACCCTTGACTTGAGGCAGACGAGGATAGAGACACTGCCCTTGGAAATCATCATTCTGCCTCATCTAGCACAACTGTTTGGAAAGGTTAAGATAAACAAGTTGAGCAAGAGTAAGCTTGACAAGATCCTAGAAACCTTGAGCAAGAGTAAACTTCATACTCTAGCAGGAGTCGTTATAGACAATAACTCTGTATTCCCAGAACTGATGGGTGGTATGAAAAAACTGGAGAAGGTCAAAGTATGGTGCGAGACCACCAGGACAGATAGCAATTACACCGTTCTCTTAGAGGCTATTCACAAGTTCGCTCATGGTGGCGTGGATACTCTAGACAGACCTCGTTCGCTATCACTTCATTTCAATGATTCTTCCAACGATTTGCTCAATCACCATCACGGCGACAACACAAATGCACCGCCTGTTGGTTATCTTAGCTCACTGAAACTGCACGGCAGGCCAAGTGGGTTCGAGTTTGGCAAGTCCATCTGTGGTATCGTGGACCTGTGCCTTACATATACTAAGCTCACAGGGGATGATCTATCAAAACTGAGTTCATTAGAGCAGTTGAAGTTTCTCAAACTGGTTGAAGTTCACCTTGAGGGTTTAAAGATAAACCCTTGGGTTTTCCCAAGTCTGCACCGCCTATGCCTTGTGGTTCAGGAACCCAAATTCCCCACAATTGAAGAAACAGCTTTGCCACTACTCACTTCAATTCAATTGCTCTGCAAGGATCTAAAAGGGCTTTGTGATCACATCCAGGTGGAAAGTTTCAAGTTGCTTCAGGAAATCGCTCTGGATTCTATGGTGGACATAAAAGCCAAAGCACTCTGGGAAAATAAAGCAAGCATACACCCAAGGAGGCCAAAGGTTCTATACCTCAAAAGGTATACAACCGACACTAGGCCCACTGATCAGATATCCTCCGAGCATCCAATGGTTTGCGACTGCGGTGAAATATGTAGCCACACCGAACAGTGATCTTTGGAGCCCCTGACGAAGAAAATTGGAGGATTCCTTCTCCAGCACGTAAAGGTCAGGAGCCTGATCCTGTTTCTAGTTTAAATATCAGGCATGTAGACAGTGCTGCAATCGTTATTTCCATTATTGAGCCCTTTCCAAAATTACTGTAATTACTTGATACTGGATAGCTTCATTACTGAAATAAAGCAGAACATCAAAAACAAAATTAAAATATTACTTGGGAAGCACTTTGCTTCCAATGCAATTGCAATATGTATTTTGTAATCCAAATGTGACAACATCATATATCAAACTCAATTGTACAGAGCATGATAAAGCAATGTCGGGGTGGGCCGTCCGTCCCATTTGTCGGATTGCCTTCTAAATCGATGATTTGAAGATATAAGGTGCAACGAGGACTATAACGACCTAAGATTGATGTGTTGCCTATTCTACTACTTCCTCTACAACACATATGTAATTATGTTTTAGTTGTTCCAAAGTTTAGCGCGCTGTTCCTATTTGCTTTCTACAAATATATCTAGTACTCGAATATCCTTGCGGCGAAGTTGGTTTGTATTTCTAGAAATGCTCTGCGTATGGCACCGGTCCGATTTTTTTACGACGTTTCTCACAGGCACACAGTGAACATAGTTGATGGTTGTCCGATGGCTGTGATGCAGTGTCATACATAAATCGTACGAAAAATCATCGTACCTGTAGCAGGACTCTTGTGTAATATTATTTTGATTTACCTGTACTCGTTTCAGATCATTTCTACTCTTCAATCTCGACGATATACAATGTGCTCAAATCTATTTCGTAAGTAAAACACAATTTCGCCTCCACAAGTTCAGCACCGTATGAGTGAAGCGGGCTACAAATTGAGCACCCGTGCGTGTTATGGCATCGCTAGTAGTTTTGAGAATTATCTCGTTAAATAAAGTATTCAATGACTCTCTAGATAATAGCACGTTAATAGCATATTTTAAGTCCGTCACCTATTTTGATATAGCATGCTATTTTTTTTCATGATGTAAATAGGCCGCATCCAGTGGACAGGTGGGCCGGTAACTTTGGTTGAACGGCTCAGCCGTATCTTTTCAGCGTAGCACGCTAGTTAATGCAAAGCATCTTCACGTAAGGATTATCCCTCCCCTTCTGTGTGTTAGTATGAGCGCAAGAGAAATCCAATGTGTGTTAAAGCAACCGACGCTAATCGGTTTTTGGGTAGGTTTTGTTGGCAGATGTAGCTAGCACAATTAGTTGCATCATTATTATTTTTTAAAATAAAATGCATCATTAGTTAGTTGTTAAGAAAAGAGCACAACACAAATATGACAGATCACTTTTCTAGATGGTTGAACCTGACAATCCTAGTTGAAAGAAAAGATTCTTTGAAAATAAAGATAGATTTGCAACTCTGCACTAGACTAGTAAGCTGTGAAAATCTACCACGAAATCTCGATACAAAGTTTGACTCCGCCAATAAATATTAGATGAACTGAGATAAAACTCAGTGTAATATGGCATTCTAGTTTGCACATAGATAAATGAGATTATGTTGCACATCACATACTCAGCCATTTGCAAGTTGTGCTCTTCGACCAAAAGGTTGAAACATATCAAGAAAAATCATTGATTAGTAACTACTTCCTTCGTTCTGAATTAATTGACTTAGATTTAGACAAGTCATAGTGGGAGTATCATAGCTAGTAACATAAGTGTCACATAAGAAAAAATGATGATGTGGCAAGTAATTAACGAGGAGAGAAGTGGTGAAGGTATCATAAGTAGATACCGTAACATAGCTGATTTCGAGATAAGATGAGTCTATAGTCTAATAAATACATGGTCATATGATACCACATCTATGTTACCACTCACTATTGACATAGTAACATATAGTAGTATTATATGCATGATACCACTATATGATACTCCCCAGTAGGACTAGTCTTAGTACAACTTAAACTAGAGCTGAGTCAATTAATTTAGAACGGAGAGAGTAAAAAAGTATTTATTGCCACATAGTTTAGAGAGAATAGCATACCCGATTTCAGTGACTTCCTTGGTCTTATCAAGTTTATATAACAAATCAAGTCTAACCTAATTGGAGCTCTATCATTCCTTGTCTCTAACTTAAATCGGACCATCACTAACATTCCCGCTATCGTAGAACTTTTAGTTCAAAATGAGGCATATTGTCTTGATGAACTTTAGTTCAAAAAAAATCTCAAACTATTGTCCGAGCTCAAACTATCTTATCAAACTTTCTGTGAGCCGTGTTAAAGTGTAGTAAGCGTATTTGACTGATATACGCTTCCCGCAGTGCATTACGGTCTTCAGTCCTCACCTTATCCTCGCACGGAGGGCAAGCACGTAATTTTGAACACCAATCTCCTCGTCCCTCTCACTGCAGTGAGGTTCTGATTCTTCTTCACCGTGAAGCGCCGGAGTAACCGGGACGGCGACGAGTAGGAGAAGGAGCGCGACGGCGGCGGCGCTGGTAACCCTTCCAGTACTTTATCTTCCCCACGGCTTCCTCCCTCCCCCATCTTCTTCTCCCCATGTACAGCGCTCCTCATTCTCACTCCTACCTCCCATGGCGCCTCTTCTTGCAGGGCCTGTCCTTTGTGGCTTTGTCCTCCCTCTCCCCTCCCTCAGATTACCAAAAAGTTCTCAGGTTCTAATTCTTTGTTTAATTTTTACAGGTTAATAATTATATTTCGGTGCAGCAATCAAGCCAAGAAAAGGTAACGCCAGATAATTCGATTTTTTGTTTTCTTGGTCATGAATTTCGTGTACGTAGATGAAGCCCAGGTGCCGGTATAGGCTTTCTTAGTTCTTGTTTTCTCTCTGTAAAAATGTGGTATCTTGTTCGGGATGCATACTCCACGCAATGCAATTGATTTTGGCACTGCTGCAGACCCATTGTTTACATTCAGCTTCGAATTCACATGTACTAGTTATTGTCCGCAGTACTTTGCGTTTCGCGTCCAATGGCATGATGCACGTGCTGTATGAACCACGCGTTTACATTTGTCACTATGAAACACGGCGCATGTTTGTGCTCGGTTGAAATTGTTCTACTTGTACCTGCTAGCATCTCACTTGCATTATGTGGGTGTTGCAGTTTTGTTTGTTATGCTAAGTGAACCACAACCAACACATTTCTCATAATTTTATTTATAAGTTATATATGGAAAGTATGCTTGCTATTATATATTTAACAGTATCCATCCATGTGGTTTTTTGGTGCAGTGAGGATTCTTTGCTCAGAAAGAGTGTTATCCATCCATGGCGTCTCTTCTTCTCCCTCCTCAATTCGCCTGCTCCCTGCCTTATTACTGCATCAGGTAATCTCTCGCTTTTCCGCTCTCCTGGTAGGTCTTGTCAGCAACATGCTCCATTAGGGAGGGAGATGTTTTTCCTTCCTGTGAACCTGAATATGCGGTTGTTTCTCTTTGATTGTTAGGAAAACATAAATATTGCTGATTTATTTTTGTTCCTGTCCATCTTCCATGCTTGACTTCGAAAACCATTTCTTGCGTATAATATGGTACTTCACTGGGAGCCTGGGATTACTGCCAACTTATCTGTTGTATTTTGGTTCATAGTCCCATGTTCAGCATGTTAATCTTTGACTTTGAAAACTTAAAACATGTCTAAATTACCCAAAAAGTGTGATTTGTCATTCGCCGTGTATATCATACCAACGCTGCCTAACCTGAAAAGTGAAGTCACGCTCAATCGTGTACGTGTGACGACATTAGGTTGACATCTTACCAATAATTTTCCCCTGGTAAGTTTCCTCGCCAACATTAGGTTGACATCTCACCAATAATTGTCCTTCTGACGGACCTGAATATGCGGCGATTTCTCTTGGATTGTGTAGGCATGGAAATGGAGTGTTGGGGAAATATGAATATTGCAGATTTCCTTTTACTCTCGCTTTGCTTCTATTTTTACTTCAAAACCATTCCTTGCATATATCGTGTGGTCTTCGCTGGGTGCCTGGGATTACAGTCAACTTGTCTGTTGCATTTGTCGGTTTATCTTTCCTTCATTGTCATAGTCAGCCTTTTAATCATAGGACAATTAACAAGTCAGAATTATCCACAAGTATTTTTTTTTCATTCACCAAGTATATCCTACCAACGATGCCTTATCTGAAAAGTGAGTCATGTTCAGCTGTCTCTGTGTGACGACTGAACGTTTATTCCTTAGATATTGTTTTCAAATTGACTGGTAACTTGATAATTGCTCAACTGCTTTAGCCATGAACTTGTCTAATTTCATCACTCTTCACAGGGGTCAATTACATTACAAGACCACCATTTTGGGAAAGTATATGACCAAGACTAAAACAGGTTTGCATAACCGAAACATGTGTTTTGTGTCAAAGAAGAGTTCTCCAGATGTAGAAGAAGGCTCAAGTGATGAAGAGAGTGATGCTGAAATCTCGAAGACCAAGAAAAAAACTGTGAAACGTGGAAGGAAGAAAGCTACCAGAGGTACATCACAAGGGGGAACACAAGAAGGCCAAAAGAACACTGAAGATGCAATCCCTGAAGAGACTAAGATAGTTAAAAAAAGAGGCCGCAAGAAAGGTAATGTGCATATTTTGCATTCAAGAGTACTCTTCTTATTGTATATTAGTCAAATGGACTGTGATTTTTCCAGATCACATCCCTTGACAATTTCAACTTTTCACATATGTTGCAGCTGCTACTACTGCATCATCCGCAGAAGAAAAGGACAAGGCAAAGGAACCAAAGAAGAGGGGTAGAAGAAAACTTAAGGTGGCTGAACAATCGAGTGACGATGAAGGAGAAGACCAGAGCAAAGATCTGATTCCCTCTAATGAAATACAAGATCTCACTTCAGTCATTGCTCTTGACAGTAGAGTAGAGTCACTGTTATCACAAGATATTGGAGAGGTCGACAAGTTAGCGCCCCTTGTGTGCTGCTTTGGACCAGCTAAATACTCTTTTATTCCTTCTGGAAGACCTGCTAGTAGGCTGGTCGATCATGAGATTCATAGTAGAATGAAGGATATGTTTTGGTCTCCGGATAAGTTTGTCAGGGCGCCTGGAGGTTCATCGTCCAATGTTGCCCTTACTCTAGCAGCTCTTGGTGGGCGAGTTGTGTTCATGGGAAAATTAGGAGATGATGAGTATGGTCAAAGTATGCTGTATCACTTAAATGTCAATGGAGTTCAAACTCGAGCAGTTAGTTTGGATCCTTCAGCGCCAACTTCCATGTCCTTGATGAAGGTGACAAGCAGAGGTAGCTTGAACACAAACTGTGTTAAACCATGTGCCGAGGATTGTTTTCTGGAATCTGATATCAACCCAGATGTTCTAAAAGAGGTAAGACAAGCCCATCACTTTTTTTTTTATTTTAGAAAAGGGGTAATCCCGGCCTCTGCATCAAGCGATGCACACAGCCATTTATTAGAACAAAGTATGAGTATGAGTATCAAATCCAAATTACATCTCAGAAACCACAAAAGTAAAGAGATGCCCATCACTACATGCTTGTTATTGTTTATCATGTTGATTCTTGATTGATGCTTAGTGAATGTCTTGAAAATAGTTTACATGTCTTCTTGGAACAGTTTGCCATCTGGGTTCTTCATTTCACATTCTGTAATGATTAACTCTCGAAGTGTTTAGTCGCACAATATTGGTATTCTTAATTTTCATGTAGCAAATTTGCATATGGTTACTTGACCATTACGTAGTACAGCTATTTTTAACATGCCCCACCATGTTACAGCTTCCCATGTCCTATGTGACAGTTAAGGTGACGGTTGTCCATACTGAAGACCTGTAGGATAGTATCTTTGCCACAGCTGAGCACCTAATTGCTTTTGCGCCCAACCAAAAAGAGCATATCAATAGCTTTTTGTAACTAGACGGATGCATTTTGTCTTAAAAGAGAGATGACCGTCCTATGCTTGTTAATGCAGGCTAAGATGTTTTACTTCAACTCGTCAGCTTTGCTAGAGCCTACTACGCGGTCATCGTTGTTAAAAGCAATCGAGGTCACCAAGAAATTTGGCGGCACAATATTCTTTGATCTTAATCTTCCATTGCCACTATGGGCATCCAGTAAGGACACCAGATCACTCATCAAGGAAGCATGGGAAGCTGCTGATATTATCGAGGTCACGAAACAGGAACTTGAGTTCCTCTGTGGTATTGAACCGTCTGGGCAATCTAACATGAAAGATAAGAGATCTGAATTCGCACACTACAGCCCGGAAGTTGTTATGAAGCTATGGCATGACAATCTCAAGGTCCTCTTTGTGACCAACGGGACCTCGAAGATACACTATTACACGGAGAAACACAATGGCTCAGTTCGTGGGACAGAAGATGCACCGATCACCCCCTTCACCAGTGACATGTCACAATCAGGCGATGCCATTGTAGCAGGTACCAGATTTGCTATGTACTTTCCTCTTTACTTCTGCAGAATATGCCGCTAATTTCACATCGATGACAAAATGAGTTTTTTTAAAAATTACTGCCTGGGGTCTTCATACCTGGAGATCAACAAATGCTGGCATGATTGATAGCGCTTCATCTAGCACAATGTTTTCTTAATACTCTTGGAACCTTTGTATTGAATGAATCCAGTTCAGGTGACAGTTGTGTGTGCTCTTATTTTGTTTACAGCCCTGATGAATATGCTGTCGATCAACCCTCACCTGGTGACGGACAAGGTCTACCTGCACAAGGCAGTGAAACACGCCATCAAATGCGGTGTCATCGACCAGTGGCTGATCGCACGGGTGCGAGGCTTCCTCCCCAGAGAAAGAGCGGACCCGGCCGGTGAGCAGGAGGAAGCGAGATTCATCACAGAGAAGGAGTACCGTACGATTCCCGAAGTGGTCGCAGAACCAGCGGCCAGCTTGCCAGACAGTGAGCTCGCGCACGTGGAGTGATCGAAAAGATGTGTGTAGGAACTCAGCATTTCTAGTAGTAGTGGGTTTCTAGTTTTCTAGGTTAAACCTTGATCAGTTTTCTAGGTTTGTTGATTGGGTGTAGGGCAAGAAAGAGCGCCAGGAGTAGCAGAGTGACATGTTGGCAGAGTCAAATTTTGTATGGAGATTTTCGATGTAGATTTCACGGTTTATGAATCTAGCGCAGAGTTATAGATACATCTCTTCATTGTGACCCATCGCCATGTGTTTAATTGTGTTATTCTCAAACCATGTGGCTACATTTGTTTTTCGTTTTACAGTTTCTGACAGCTATGGTCTGATCTGATGTGAAAAATTATTCGGTTTTCTTGGGCCGTCTCGACACAATCCACAATATATGTGGGCCACTGCACAAAACATGGGCCGAAACTGATGATAAGATGAATTGAAACGAACATCGACAGTCCACAATCTCGCCGCAGCTCCTCCGAAAGTGCAGGGTTCCTCTCCGGCGGCGAAGAAGAAGGGGACCAGGTTCGCCCATGGCAGGATCTCGCGCCGGATCGCCGGCCGCCGAACCCTTGCCGCCGCCGGTCGCCGCCACTCTCAGCACCAGGTCTGCACGCCCGCCCTCACCCTTACCCTAGATTCGTTCATCTATTCTACTCTTATTAGTCGATTCAAGTTTGTCGAGTGGAAGGATGTCGGTGATTAGCATCCATCCAAGAACTAATTGAAGCAACCACATGTAATAACCAGGCAAAGCACAAACCACAATGTTACTCTGGTACCGTAGTGCTGGTTCCATCATTGATCGATGATAATCCCTCACGGCACTGCTCACAGTGAACATATTCCTGGTCGCTTATGGCATGTCTCATGTATATATATTTAGCATATTTCCATGATTAATTTTTAGATGATGTGAGTAAAAAGAATTTTGGAAATTTCTTTATAGCGAAATTTGCCCCTGGATAAAAGTTGTCCACATAAAGTCGTGCTCTTTTGTTATGGAGAACGATTTTTTTCATCACAGAAAGTGCTATATCTTGAAGATACTACTACCTCTGATCCGGAATAAATGACGCATAATATGACCTACCCCTTTACAAACTTGTGAAGAGATGGCGACAATTAAAACGGATTGGAGGGAGTACTATATGTACGAGAAAAAAACATATCTTTCATGACTTAGCTCGTCTAATGCACGCGTCTAGACCGTAGCATCCTGTAGGATGTCAAATACTTGCTATTCCACATAGGCAATATCGCGCCTTTCAAACCATTAATGTTGTTACCACACAAAAACACTATTAATGTTGTAGAAACATCAAGCCGTGGGGATTTCTGTTGTGCATTGTTCTGATTTTGCATTTACGCCCATGCTTAGAGTTCAGTGAATAAACATCCCTGTTTGCCTTAGTCTCAGTTAATATCCGGCATTATTACTAACAGTTTATATGTTAATTCTGTTTTTGCCTAGATCCCAATCATCACCGGTTGCCAAGGTGCTCGACAATGATGACCTCCTCCGCAAGATTCTGTTCCGTCTAACCTTCCCCGTCAGCCTCATCCGCGCCGCCCTCGCCTGCAAGCGCTGGCTCGGTATTGCCTCCGACCCTGCTTTTGTCCGCCGTTTCCGCAAGCTCCATCCACCCCTTATCGGCTTCTATCTGAAAAGCTGGAGACTTTCTTCCATGAAGTTCGTGACAATGCCTCGCACAAAGGAACTCAGCGCCCTGATCTCTCGTGCCGAATCGGTTTTCGACGGTAAATCCAGTAAGTGGGGGTTAGTTTCCACTCTCGGAACAGTCGTCTACTAGGCCAATTTCATGGCTGCGATGGTTCTAAAAGCGCTGTGCTTAGCCCGTTAAACCTTCAGGGTAGCACAGTGAACCTCCCACCATTTCCCGTCATTGGGAAAGAGGCAGGCATGATCAGTTATCCTCTTGGTTACCTCCTCAATGACCATGCGTGCTTTGCCGCGGTATTAATGTATGGCCAGGAGCGAACCACTGTGCACCTGTTTGAGTTAACAGATGGTGCCTGGCAGAATCATACCTCGTCCACAATAAAGTATTGCCCAGTGTCGTGTGCCGGAATCCAGACTCTACTCGGCAACCGCAGGCTCTACATGATAAGCTGGAAAAACAAGATTCTTGTGTTGGATTTTACATCGTCGGTTCTCTCAGTTATCGAGCTTCCAGAAGGGGTCGAGTGCAGGTTCAACCTTGAGATGTCGCAGGCAGATGATACCGGATTTAATCTGGTTCATATAAAAGATCGTGTGCTCTCTGTTTGGCTCTACACGCACAAGATAGACAACAGCACCAACAGTGTTGGTGGCAACTGGCTATTAATGCATACAATTTGTCTGCAGGAGGTGTTTGTCAATTCAAGGATGCTGATTCCGGTGCCTGATAATGGGAAAGATTGCATTGTCAAGTTACACGCGGTTGGGGACAATGCCGAGTTCATGTTCTTTGAGATATGTTGTACTGTCTTCTACTTGGACACTAAGAGTAGGACGGTGGAGAAGGTATGCGAGTTGCCACCGGATGATGGGGACAGTTTCAGTATCCATCCTTTTATGATGATCTGGCCTCCTACTTTCCCCTGCGCACAAAGGATGACCGGACCAAAGGGGACGACCCAGCCAGAGAGCGATCTAGTCAATGCTAACAAACTGGTATATGCACCATAATTTTATCCCTGTGTGTTATTTTGCCCGTGTTCGGTTTTGCATAATTGGTTTAATGGTGTTGATTGTTCTAGGAGGTACTTTCACTTCCCCCAGATAGACAGGGAGATGCCTCCACTTCAAGATCCGTCGTCGAGGTACTACATATATATACATTGGGGTGTTTCTTTCTTTGCTCTCAACCGCAATCAAGCGCACCTTCTAAGTTTTGATCATGCATTTGTTTTCTATGCTGCAGATGGCCCATAGCAAACGGCAGCACATTGGGAAGGAATGAACTATTACAGTTTGCTGTTCTGGTTGCTCCAGAGGTGCGACCGGAAGTACGCCCACATGTGTTACGGGAAACGCTTGCGCCTCTGGGTAGGGAGGAGGTTGACGAGTAGGGCAGCTCTGCAGGAACAATATCCTGAGTCTTATATAGCTTAGAGGAACTATTTCTTTACCAACATTGCTGATTCTTCCTGTTGAATTGTTGATAATGTCAGGACGCCGCACGAGTTATTTTGTGATGGTTTGCTGCTCCAATCCTTACATATTCTGTCAGCCATATTCGCAGCAAGATTACCGTTTAATTGGTCCGTCGTTTCCTGCTGTCGACGCCAAATGCAGCAGGAACGATTACCCATGTCTTTGATACCCTGGGACTGCTGTCTCCAGTCCCCCATATACCCTGCCTCGGGGAAGTTCCTGTTCATCAGTTGCTGTTCTCCCAACATGGTAGGTTCGGACAGTCAGACCGACGGGCTACTAACGACTGGTAGCACCTGTGGCCGACAGTGGGCCTGATCAGTCAGAGAGATCGTTGGCATGGCTAAACAGACCAATAATCTTGTTTGCCAACGGTGTTACATCTGACCAGTTTTTTGCACAAGAAAAGGGTATCCATGTGGTTTTTGCAAAACGTTGCCTCAGTTGTGCTGTTTTTCTTTTTTGAATTTTTCTAGTGGAAAACTGACTTTCAACTTGCCAAAAAGGCCCGGCGTTAAGAGTTGGAAAAAATGCACAACAGATCAAGAAATAATCTGACGAGGTATGCTAGCAGTATGTAGCTCAAGAGTCCTGATCCTGTATTCACGGCACTAATAATCCTGTAAAAACTTGAAGGCGGGGTTCCTGAGCAGCTCCTCGTCTGGTTTGACACCAGACAAGTCCTGATCCTGCATCGCGTTGGTGATATCCTCTACTGAGAATGGAATGCTGAATTGCAAAAGGAAGTATGTTAAAAAGGTATCAATGTACTCTCCCAATTCTAGTCTAATCTAAGCAGTATATATAATATCATCATCAACACAATTAGAAATGGTACTTGTTTCAGGCCGGCGTAGGCCAGCCGAAGTCCGGGTAAAAAAAAGAAAAAAAATGGTACTTATGTTACCTCGAATCATAATCCAACAGAGATTTTCCTGCACTGTTGGCCTCATCCTCTGTAAATACGAGCCGCATCTTATTAAGGACCTGGAAATATTGGGGACTCCGAGTTATGTTTGTCCTTTAGTATCATGTGAGTAGTGTATGCATTCTGTAGCTACAACATTAATCAGGAATTCACATTTAGTATTGATCATAAATGTTCTACGACACGGTATCTCGATTGGTTCCATGCAACTAGCTAAAACATTGTGTGTACTTGTGGATCGGAGAGATGGAAATATCTCATTGATATGAATGCATGATTGCAAATAAAGCAGTGAAGTTCTTCAAGAATTTAAATGGAGCTCACATCCGCTGATACACTTTGTGTATTGTGCTTGTCGTCCCAGTATTGTGTGCAAATTCTATATAGTTGTTGAACACTCAAGATCTACAAATAATTTGGAAAGATAAGAAAACATTAACCAGAAACCATGGGAAAATCAACAAAAAAGGATGGTGGGTTAACAATTCTGAGATTTTACCGGACAAATGTCATTGACTAACTCATCATATGATAATCTGATCTTTTGGAATATAACCTGAAAAGAGTATTTAAAATGTATCAGTACTTGCAAGTCACAATCCGCAACGGATGGTATCAGTATTTAAAATTCAAACCCATGCTGCTGCTGGTGATACTACGTGTTGCTTTATTCATCTAAAGTAATGAATTACGAAGCTACTTATTGAATCCAACGCTAAATATGGCAACGTTATTGGATGTTGCAATTCTATACACATGTAACTGAACTGGATAGAGCACTGTACCAAAAAGGCAACAGCCTGTCTGATGTGCGTGACTTCATCCCATGATGTTGCTGCATACTGTAACCAAGAAACTTAGTAATTTGAATCATACACATAAAAAACTAGGGAATCGGACAGCAGGTATGTCACCTCGGCTGTTGACTTTACACACCACAATTCCAAATCAGCTAGGCCAGTTTTGACATACTCAGCATTGCTGAAGGAGCAACACTCGCGACGAAGGAGCAGACTGCAAAACAAACAACAATCATGTACTACACAAGCTTCCACACAGGCACGCATACAAAATCAGAACTTCAGAAGATAAGCTCACCTATTGAATAGCTGTACATTAATGTATGAGAATATCTGGGTGAAAAGTTTCTGAGCTAAGACTGGGGGTACCTGAGGACAAATCAAACGACAGTTGAACATACGTCCAGCTGGTGCAAATCGCATACAAACAAGGATTCAAAGAGAGATGCATATATGTTGATCTTGTAGAACTTCTAGATGTGCATCCAAGTTCTCGATAATTTTCTGCCAATGATTGCTATGAGGTAGAGCAGATGAGCTTCCTGAACTTCTCAGCATGCTAGCTTTCTTCGTTCTTGGAGCCTTGTGATTAATTATGAAGTGCATGGTTAACAATAAATCACAAATATGTTTGTACTCATGTAGCAACTAGCAACTTATAGGGCGTAATGCCAGTTATCAATAAAGAGCAAACATCTGAAGGGAAGATATGTTACCTGGATGCATAGAGAAATCAAAGATGACAATTCCTTTATAATATTATCGCGGATGATACCATATATCTTCTGTACGTAAGCAATTAACTGCGCCTTGAAAAGCAAGGCAGGATACTTGGGCTCAACTTGGCGCACAACGCTAGTCGCCTCAACGTGCATATTGGCAAAAGAAGCCGAGCGCATGCCCTGGACAAATAAATTAACAATATCAGAATCCAATTCAGCTTCAAGAAACAAGAGTCCACTTATCATATTGGCCAGAGCGTGAAAAGGACATCAACATACTTGAGCCATTCTACCAAACAATGATGTTGGATGAGGAGGTTTCTTTCGTAAAACACTCCCAGCAGCAGCAGCTTTGAAACTTCTTTGTAGAAGGAAAAGCAATATAGAAGTATTTGAGAGCCAATAAGCAAGGCTATCATTGTCCTCCACATTCTGCATCAAACCAGCCGACACATTCAAAATTCAAAACATCAAATTTGTTTATACTTATTTTTTAGGAAAACATTATTTACACTTATTCGTGAGTGTAATATCCAAATTCACTATAAAGACGATCCAGGTACCCGTAAGGTAAATAAAGGGCAATTATTAAGCATTGGTCAATAGTTAGCCTGAAGAGCAGTGAATGAAGCAATGTGATTATATCGTTTTGGTTTTCTTCAGTAACAGAACTTTGGACAAAATCAAATTCTGCCCAAATTAGATTAGTGAAATAAGAAGGGATGTAGATTTGGTCAGCTTCGAAATAAAAAATAAAACCAATCAATGGTCGCTCATTTCCACTAATTAGACTTATGGCTTGAATATTATTAAGGCCAAAGTTCAGGTTCCAGATTACCTCTACTGCAGATCCTATTAACATAATAATTCGATCAAATACACTGGTCTTCTCAGCCTCAAAAGATTTCCAGTTAAGGAGACAATTATATATGGTAAAAGCAGCAACGGGCTTCCCCTCAGAGTAGCCAAGGTTTTTAGCTACACAGTGTATAAGTGCATCGATGTTTTCCTACAGGAAAAATTGTGTTAAATAACCATGTTTACAGAAGCAGTTTAAACAATAAATATTGTTGAGACTACATGTTGCTTCTCCACGGAAGATTTCCACAATTTTGGATCGCCATCACCATAATCCTTAATATCAGAGGGTGCACTTTGGGGTTCCTGAAAAGGATAATAGTTTGCCTTAAGATTATAAGCATATCAACTAGTAAGTAACTGTAGAAAAGATAAGATCGAGCTGATTCTCTTTAAAGGCAAACAATAACAGTTCTTTAAATTTATAGTAGAAGCACCAAGAGAATGCAAATCCATATTGTTGTGTTCAGGTGTCGCCTTAGGTTTATCATTTTCACCTCTAAGCTTACTGATCAGCTTTGTATCGATAACGGGAAGTCACTTTTTTTCACATGGATATGGCATTGATATAGTAATGAAATATGATGCAAGATAGTAGTAGAAGCACCAAGAGAATGCAAACTTTTTCTGTACCAGTGTCTTCCCTGTTTTTCTCCTAGACGTAGTGTTGTCTCTCCATTCTATTTTTCGTCGTAAAAACACGAAGGGAAATGCATAAATCATCACGTACACCCATGGGTTTGGTTACCAGTCGGGAAATCCGGTTAGACATCCCGAGCACGCCCGGGAAATGGTCGTTCTGGATGAAAAATGCCAATTTTTTTGAAGTTTAATAAAAACTCTCGATAAATGGTCATATTGTGAACCGAAAATTTTGAATTTTTTAATTTTGGTTTTCAAATTTCTGGTCGGGATTTTCCGGTAACCGTGGTAATAACCCGATATTCCCGACCCCGCCGGGAAAAACATTCTACCGGTAACCAAAACCTTGCGTACACCCAAGGCGTCTCAGTGTTATTCCGGAAGGTAAAATCCAGAACAGATCGCCATCCCATGGGGAAAACTACAAAATGGAGAAAAAGGAGGAGGAAGCTACCTCTTCAGAAACAACCGTCAAATGAATCTCATCAACGTTGTGCTCCGATGTATGTGTATTAAACATGTGTTCTTTAATATCTTGGGTTATAAGATCTTCATCCACCTTTATGCTCCGCACGACAAACTCCTCGGTGTACTGCTTATTGCTAGCATTATATCGCGCTGCTGCCTTTTGGCCCTCTGTCAGTGTTATTTCCACGGTACACTTGGATCCTGGTTTCACAATGCCCATGTTTGGCTCTATGGAGTATGGCAGCGGGCTCGTTCTTTGAATCTTGAAGGCAATGAAACCATCCGTACCATTGCATAGCTCAACTGACCATGATAGTATCCACTGCTCTTTCTTGTTTTGTTGAGAATAAGCAAACTGGAGCTCCAGCGGCTCAACTCCCAGCATGTCATCCTCCCAATAAGCTGCAGACGGGTTTATCTGCATAATCGCAATTAATTCCTAAATATGCTTGTATATGGACAAAAGTGTCGTATATAAAGTATATGCCTTTTGTATCGTACCTGGCCACCAATATCGTTCGGTCCAATGGTACTATCCATGTCAACAAATTTGCTTATTATTTCTGATATAGGAGGCCGTTCAAGGCGATCAATCTTCATGCAGAGCCTCCCTATTTCGATACATTTAGTTACCTGTTGGTGGTATTCAAGTGGCACTTCTTTAGCCGATTTAGCTGATCTAATCCATCTGTGCCACCATCTTCTTAGTATCTGCATGTCCACAAAGGTGATTTAGCTCCATACCAAAATATTCCATATAAACAATATCCATATGCGCATACTACAATTAGAGCAGAAGACGGTGGTAGCAGTGTTTTATCAACATGTTAAACGAGCTAGTAGTCAAGAACTAGGGACTCCAAGAAACATGGAGGATGGAACTGGGCCGGGTTCTCCGAGAAATATAATTGGTGTTCACTGTGGCATCATTGATCATCGAAGCATTCTTATATGGAAGGAGCAAGCAAAATAAATGTGAACAGAAGATCAGACTCTAACAACGATTAGATGCTCAATCGAGAGAACGAAAAAATCGAGTGACATGGCCCATGGAGAAAGATCTTGAATCCCATATTTGTCTGTACGTACAGAAGATTTTAACTACATGTATTATTCAATATACTGTACCAACCTTTAAAAAAAATGTACCAACTAAACAGAAGTAATTAGGAACATAATGAAAACTGTGAAGGTAAAGTTTTGACGGATTCTAAAAAGGAGCCTCATTGTAGAAAAATAGCCTTACATCATTATTATTATCAGGTATACTCTTCTGCCCAGTCACCACTTCGATGATTATGATACCCAAACTATACACATCTGACATGGCAGTCATACTACCACCAAAGATGTTTTCTGGGGCGGTATACCCTCTGCATGCATTACGATTTCAATCATTACGGAATAAAAAAAAACATAAGAGAGCACATGTAGATTGATTCTACTGATTTGTGGCTTACCGTGATACAAAATGGTTCACACTAGTGGTTTGTGAGTTTTCAGAAGGTCTTGATAGACCAAAATCCGTAATCTTTGGTATCATCTGATCATTTAATAGTATATTGGCCGGCTTTAAATCCATATGAATAATGCCTTCTTCGTTGTGTAGATAATTCAGACCTGCACATACTCCTTTGATTATTTTATATCGCTCGTCCCATTCAAGTCCTCTTAATTCATCTATGAAAGGAAAAGGCAGGGGTCCATTACATACGCAATCCATAAATTTGATTGTTGCGTCTTACTTGAAAAGTATAATCGAAAAAGAGAGAATGAAAAGAACAAATGTAGAGGTGCATGGATCACATCGAATAATATCATACCAGTAATTTTTCTATCTAGGCTTCCGTTACTGACATACTCAAAACAAAGCAATCGTTCTCTCATCTCTGCGAAAATAAATCCTCGAGATTCTGGGTTCTTTATTGGTGTCTCCACTGTATGAGAACATAAGCCAAGAAATTGTACAATATTTTCATGGTTAACCACCATCAAGCTGTTGACCTCACGACGAAACAATTTGTCATCAATTGTCTTGCTGCTCATAATCCTCTTGACAGCAACACTTTTGTTTCCAACGACACCCTGTTTAATATAGGTCGTGAGTATTTAACTGCATAACGTTTATTGGGCTGCATATCACATTGTTAGACGGCATTGGCCCTCAAGTTGGTACCACAAAGTGTTAAGCAAGTACCAAACTTTCAGTAAAAGTATGTAGTAAGAAACTAAGAATTACCTTATAGACCGTTCCAAATCCACCTTCACCCACTATTCTCTCTGTTGAAAATTCGTCTGTGATTTTTCGCAAAGTTTCGAAAGGCAGAATCGTTGGCTTCATGCTCCCGTCAAGTATCCGCTCCAGGACACTTTGTTCCATATATACTAGACAAAGTATGATCATCAATATTAGTTAGGAAAAGGATTTTGAATCATCCTAATAGTAACTTGATCGTCAATGATGGAAACATTGAATTATTACCTTCTGTAGACTTGGCCTGTACCCAGATGAGCTACGGATTTGAGCACGAACCGAGATGAGCTACAGATTGAGCAACGACTGGAAACTGTTTGCAAATCTAGGTCAAGTGATGTGGCCAACCCCTGCATCAACAACATAGATGCAAAAAAAAATTCTGAGATGGATGTAGCAGACCAAATTTACAACGGGGCGCATGTAGCTGGAACCAGTGCGGAGAAAATTCAAGACAATTTTACGCTGGGGATGAAAAATAGAGTGAATACACGACAACACAGAGCAATACCTAGGGATCCAGAGCAGGAGCAGAGAGCAAGATGACTTCAGTTGCAATGGGAGTCAAAACTAGATTGCATACCTGTTAGAAATGGATCTAGATCTCAGGCTCTCAGCTATAAATATATATTATATATAATGCATGTGCATTGAGGTCTTGCTTCTTTCTATGTTTATATTGCCCTTAGCTTGGTACCAGTTGACAAAGTCTATACTACCTATAGCGAAGATAACTCGAGACGCACGATTCGATCAATCAGTTGGACTCCGCAAACTAACAGCTAGGTACTATTGTATATTTGCCAGTCAGATGTGTCATTATAGTATAGATAGAGTAAGAATCTTGTTGAATAATTAGGCGACTTAGCATATGATTTAATCCGTGAAAACAGTAAACATATTATTACTAGAATAATACATATTAAACTAATCATGTGATCTACGTAAACAATACATAAACTGATTGAATCTAGAGCACATACTACAAGCAACAACTCTAGTAAAACTTCATATAGGAAGATTATGAACACGTACAGTGCAGCGGCAGTGGCACCGCTGGAGTTCCCCGTGTCGTCACCTATGTCGTCGATGAAGATGTTGGCGATGTCGGGGAAGAAATCGTCGTTGGGTAAGAACTCGAAGCCAGTAGTCGCGCGAGTGCGCTCCCCAAAAACCTGATCGTCCCTCTCCCATACAGAATCACAAGAAGCGGGGTTCCGGAGGCCTACTGTGCCTTCAACCGGTGCACGCCGGAAGACGGGATGGAGAAGACTTGATAGACGGCGGCGCAATGCTCTGGAACGGTGTGAGGCGGCGGCTAGGGTTTGCCCCGGGCTGTATATATAGTGCGAGTAGGGTAGAACGTGGGCTGTAAGCCACGATCGAGTCGGTAACGCACGATCCCAGAGGAATCGGAAACGACAAGCTAATTAACGTGTCCGTTAATTAATAATCAATACTCATTAATTTTCCCGGACTGCAAATATATAAGCTTGGCTCGGCGAGATTCCCGCAACCTGCGACGCGTCGTGACGTGTAGTGGCGTGGCGTGGCATGGCGAGGCGAGGCGAGCGAGGAGGAGGAGCGCGCGTGTGGCACTATTCATCTTCTCTTATTCTCACTAGCTCATATTGGTACTAGAACATCACACTATATAAAGTGATGCAGCTCACTCTCCACTAGCAGTATGGGACTAAATATTAGTCACGTACACTCAACCAGCTATTTATTAATGGGCCATGGGAATTTCGGATTTTAGTAGGGCTGGCCCATGTACACTAAAATTCCAGCAATCCCCCACAAAGTCTCATTGGCACATTATATCACATTTGTTTCAAAACATTGTTTTATACACCGGTGCTTAGTGGGGACTGTTAAGTTGAACTCCACTTAGAAACTTATGCTACGTTAGGTTGCTGCGACCTAATTTCACACAAGCCCTTGACCGATACTAGCCTACCGCAAGGCTTCCCCGCAGTGTGGAGCTTATATGTCATACTCCAAGGCCTTTCATGAGTTTACTAAATAGCACCCGACTCTCATAGACTGCGACGTTTAACAGTCAGACTCATATAGGTGTATTCCTCAAGAGATGCTATGCAGGATAACATCTCCACTTATAAAAGTAAGCCGCTTGGAACACATTAAGATAAGTATCAACCTGCCATGCAGATCAGGAGAGTATTGCATCTTTGCGGCTCCTCCCAGCCGACCAACAGCTTGTCTCCCACTTCTAATTCACGGGATCTCCGATCACATAGAGTAGGTTACCACTGTGGACAACTCATACGGTGGGTCTCAAACCCATCTCACTCGATGCATTATCTATCACATTACGTGATAAACCCTTTGTGAAAGGATCTGCCAAGTTCTTAGACGTTTGGATATAATCCAACGCAATGACTCCGGAGTTCTTCAATTTTCTGATAGATTTTAATCTCCTTTTCACATGCCCTGATGAATTCAAATTATTCTTAGAACTTTTAATCTTAACAATCACAGTTTGATTATCACAGTTCATAAGGATAGCGGGTATGGGTTTTTCAACCACATGTAAGTCCATCAAAAGCTCTCGAAGCCACTCTGCTTCAACAGTGGTTGTGTCTAATACTGTGAGTTCTGCTTCCATAGTTGACCTCGTTAAGATGCTCTGCTTGCAAGACTTCCAGGAAACAGCTCCACTACCGAGTGCAAACACATAACCGCTCGTGGCCTTAATCTCATCAGCATCATATATCCAATTGGAATCACTATAACCTTCCAGTACTTTAGGATAACCAGAATAGTGAATTCCATATCTCGCAGTGCCTTTTAAATAGCGCATAACTCTCTCAAGCGTATGCCAATGATCATCTCCCGGGTTGGAAACAAACCGGCTCAACTTGATTACAACAAAAGAGATGTCAGGCCTCGTGGCACAAGCCAAATACATAAGCGAGCCAATGATCTGAGAATATCGCAGTTGATCTCTAGCAATGCCCTGATTCTTTCGAATCAACACACTGGGATCATATGGTGTCGGAGAAGGCTTGCAGTCGTCATACCCAAAGCGACTCAAGATCTTTTCCACATAGTGGGATTGAAGCAGTGTAATCCCACCATCACCATCTCTCAGCAGTTTGATGCTTAATATTACATCAGCTACTCCAAGATCCTTCATCTCAAAGAAGTGAGATAAGAAATCCTTAACCTCCTTGATTAAATCAAGATTGGTTCCAAATATCAGTATGTCATCGACATACACACATAGAATAACTCCCTCGCCCCCACGATGGCGATAGTATACACACTTATCGGATTCGTTAACAACGAAACCTGCAGCAGCTAAAGTTCTTTCAAACTTCTCATGCCACTTCTTAGGAGCTTGCTTAAGGCCATATAAAGACTTCAATAGCTTGCACACCTTTGCTTCCTGACCCGGTACTACAAAACCATTGGGCTGATCCGTATAAATTTCCTCGTCTAACTATCCATTTAGGAAAGTTGTCTTAACGTCCATTTGATGAACGAGAAGACGATGCGAGGCAGCCAATAAAAGTAGCACCCGAATCGTGGTCAGTCTAGCCGCAGGTGAATAAGTATCAAAGAAGTCTTCTCCTTCTTTCTGGGTATAACCCTTAGCCACAAGCCACGCCTTGTACTTCTCAATAGTACCATCAGGCCTAAGCTTTTTATTGAACACCCACTTACATCCTACAGGTTTGCACCCATACAGACGATCAGTAACTTTCCAGGTTTCGTTAGCTAAGATGGAGTCCATCTCACTACGGACAACCTCCTTCCAGTAGTCAGCATCAAGAGATGCATAAGCTTCTGAAATGGTACTAGGGATGTCATCCACAAGGTACACAATGAAATCATCACCAAAGGACTTAGCAGTACTCTGTCTCTTGCTCCTCACAGGAACTTCAATGTCATCCTCCACAGGATTATGAGTGTGTTCTATTGAAATGGTAGGATCAGTAATCTCAACTAATTCCTGACTAGATGTATTAGGTATATCCTGTTTTGATGAGCTAGACATACCCTTCATGGGAAAGATGTCCTAAAAAAAGTTGCATCATTCGACTCCATAATCGTACAGACATGCATGTCGTGTACCTCGGATTTGATTATCAAAAATCTATAGCCAATGCTATGAAAAGCATAGCCCAGGAGAACACAATCCACGGTTTTGGTCCTAGCTTGCTGTAACACCCCAGAACTTAGGGTCCAGAAATAGACTGGACACAGGAGTGTGCATTGCATTCATGCATCAGAAAATCCGGATAATTTTCGCGCATTTAATTTTCAAAACACTAAGTGATTGAAGTTTCACTTGAGTTGGTGGAATTGAAGCAGATCATCAACTTAAGTGTTATAAACTTCGAGATGATCTTGGCTTAAACCTTATTTTGGGGTAAAGAGATACACGATGAGAGGTTACACCAAAGAAAACAAAACATGTTACATCAAAACAATATGTAGGAGTTAATGACCAGAACAACTATCCTTAGTTATTCTCTGATCATCTATTCTTATCAATTGTGCTAGACATATTTCTAGTACATGGAAACCATGACATTCCTGGAGACCAATTGAATTACCTAAAGCTTAACCTAGATCTTCCACCTTTATCTTGACATCATGTTTTCTTATCTCCTAATCTTCTCGAAGGCATCAACAAGAGAAGATATCGAGAAGGGAAGAAACACAACCAGAAGACATAGAGAAGCATTCCTTAGTTGGGCATAGAAGTGTTATGCCAATCTACCATGAAGAATTGGAAACCCTTTTATCTTCAACCATCTTTACTAATTTCTCAGGAAATGGTATGACATTACAATGTTAGTGTGATATAGAAATAGGTTGATGACAAGCTTTGCAACCTTGTTGACAACTCATTTTGGTATGCACAAACAATGGAGTGCCATATACACATGAATAGTAGGATAAATCATTCAGTACATCAAGTTCTTGGATGTCATAAAATACACATACAACCACATACCACCAACCAAGAAAGTTGGTTTGGTTAAATTGAATTGTTTCCACCACAAGGGTGAGACAAGTGATGTTGGAAATTCAATGCATGACAAGAAGAACTTGTCTTGAATATCTATTTCTTGTTCAAAAGGATCAATGTCAAGGTAAAGTCACATATGGATTCATGGTGTTTCTCCAAGGGGATCATAACCAAAGAGAAAGTAATGCCAAATCATAAGTGTATATAACCAATATACACATCTCAGAGTCACATGTATCATCTCTCAAGATCATGTGAATGAAGAATCATATAAGAGAGGAGCCACTATATCACTAACGGATAATCATCCAATGGTTGAACCAAGAATTCATTTTCAACAAAAGATAATCTTGGACATATGGCAAATTAATCATCTAGAAGCACTAGTTGATATATGTTCAAGGATACCCAATTCACAAATTCAAATATATCTATTATTAGATATATTCTTAATACCCTAACTCTATCAAGAAAGTATGTATCCTTCTTACTCCATCTTAACTGGGGAATGAATGAGAAGAAGTCTAAACTCATCATCTTATCACCATAAGACCTAACCTTAGGCAGGAATTCCTATCTGGTGCTTTCATAAACAATTGATCATGTTCTCACATGATTAATTTGTTAAGGATCACAAATAAAAGCCATTTGGCAATCTATCATGCTTAGCATGGATTTGACATAAAGCATTGTGTATACTTTTCTTTGGATTCACAATGACCCATTTTGTTATTTCCATCAAACCATAACTTGATGTGGTATGAAATACTTAAATCATTACACCACCAATTGGGGTACTCCAATATTTCAATATATTAAAACCCATAACCTATATCATTTTAGTAGTTGATGGAATCAAATTAGAAACTAATAAATAATGCCATAGAAATAACATTCCTATGTTTAAAATGCATCATAAAAATGATTTGGTGGAATCAACAAAATATAACAAAATGGAATATTCATGTTCATATATTTTCTTTAAACAAAATCTCAAATCAATTAATAATTTGGAAATAACAAACTCCAAAATTAAATGATAGCATAGCAAATATTTTCATATTCCTAAATGAATCCTAGAAATTTAATCAAGTGCAAGATATAAATTCCAATGAAAGGAAAATACCTAAATATGTCCAAACTCAATTAAAAGGATAAAATAATTCAAAAATATACCTAGCACTAAAATTATATCAAGAATAGAAACAATTTGGATAATTATTTTATCCATAGTCTTTTAACCCAAAACCTCAAATCAACTTAATTGGAATTATAACATAGAAAATATTCCATGTGCCTCACATGCACTACCAAAAATTAATTAAGTAAAAGACATTAATGATAGAAAATAGCAAATGGCCCAAATTCATCTTATGAGATAAAAGAATTCAAAACTACACCAAAAATTCAAAATATATCAAAGATATAAATGTCTTAAAGTAAATGAACATTTTATTTCAAATATAAATGTCCCTGGACTTGTTTGCAAGTTCCAGAATCAAAAACAGGTCCAAAACATTAAACAGGGGCCTCTGTCAATTATTCTTGTGGTTTCTGATATATCCAGGGGGTTATTCGCAAAAGTCCATTTTCTTTTCCTTTCCTTCTTCCTCCGGCCAGAAGGCACAGAGGAGAGCCGTGTCGACGCCTCCTCGATGCCATGCTCCCTCTCTTCTCCTCCCGCGGCGATAAGGACGCCGACGAGCCGTCCCTATCCTCCTCACTCCTCACTCGCGCCTCTCTCTTCTCCCTCTCTCTGTCTTTCTCGCTCTGAACCCTAACCCTAGCCCGTCTCGGACCGCCGCCGTGCGCCGGTGATATGCGTCGATTCCGGCCATCCCTCGCCGTGCCGAGCAGTTCCAGAGCTTCGTCCCGTCTTCCTCTACCTTCTCCTCGAGCAGCTCGTCCAGGGGAGCTCGGAAGACCGAGGAATCGAGCGTCTTCTCCAACTCCGGCCGCCGACGCCGCGGAAGCTCCCGTCGCCGTCCGAACCCCATTCGCCTCTCTGAGCAGTTCTTAAGCTTCAGGGTGAGCTCAGCTTCCTTCCCATCTCCTCCGTATCTTCTAACTCGTCCTGAATTCGTAGCCCAACGGAAACCGAGCGCCGCCGCCGCGTTTCTCGTCGCCGGCGAAGTTCCGGTGACCTTATGGTCCAAGCGCCGCCACCAATAGGTTCCCCTAGCTTTCCTCTAGCGTGTGCTCGCTTCAATTCGTAGAAAATCTTGCTTAATCGTCGAATTGGTCTTCGGCAGGGGAGAGAAGCTCATCGCTGACGTCATGTGACGTCAGCAAATCGATTTTAAATCAATTTCTTGATAATTCCAGAAATTCATACAAACTTTGCAAATTCATAACTAATTCATATCAAATCAGAAAAATATAATCTTTATACCAAAATGATCAGAAAAATAAAATCTATATTTTTGTATCATTCTTATTTGTATTGGAACAAAACTTAAATGGAATAAAATTTAAGATATAAATCACATAATCTTTTAAAATATTTCACATACATTCTTTTACTGAAAGCATAAATTCAGTATGACATATAATATTCAGAATACAATTATTGCTATTTAAAATAATATTCTATTTTATTAAATAATAAATAAGTATTATTATAAATAAATAAACAAAATAAAAGTATAAGCTTATGAGAGATATTCTACTACCATTTAGTAATCATTTATGATAAATAAAAATCTAATAAAGATTTAAATTACTAAGTCTTATTTGAATAAATGTTTTACTTATTCCCTTAATTATTTAACTCATGTTTATTTATAATTGGAATTTGAATATAGTTAAAAAAATAATAAATTTAGAAAACCCAATTACCTAATCTTTTAAATAAGAGATTATTTGAAATCCTATTTTGGATGCATTTCAAACTTCATTTAAAATGTCTCACATAATTAGCTTTCAATTTTAAAATGTGTTTTCATTATAACATGTAATATTAATATTTCAACAATTTCATTTTAATATGATATTTTATTTAAGAAAATAATTAATAATTACTATTTTTCATAATTTTGAAAATGTTGTTATAAGCATTTGAAACTTAATATACTACCATTTGATGATCATCTAAAAACAAATAACATCACACAACACTTTGAATTACTATGCTCCTTTTGAATAGATGTTTCACATATATCACTTAGCACATAATTATCTTTCATTTATCTTATGTATAAGCAAAATAAGTGGGAACAACCTAACATTCATAACACCGAGATGGTAATTCAAATTGTTATATTCTAAACACAAAGCATCCATCCATAAGAAACAATGCATAGTTTAGAAGTAAGTGCTTAACTGAAATAAAATCATATTGCAATGTCTTGGGTAAAACACACAAAGAAGAATAATATTATAATCTTTCTATTAACCATGTGTTATAGTATCAGCAAAGTTAGACATTATCCATGTTCTTCAAAAGTTATTCTTTTTGCTATCTTGTAATTTAACATTAGTTCCCTACTTAATTAAAGTTGATACAAGTTTTCTACCAACATTAAATGTATACAACCGAGAGCAACCATTGAGTGTTTATATGTGGTTTTACGTTACTCTTAAGCCTAATATGATACATGAACATTAATGTTAAACAACTCATCTTGCTTGTGAAGTAAACTGGAAGACCAAACAACTCTAAATGAAAACACCCAACTCAAATAAAATACAATCACCGAGAGTGAGATACAGGGTATTTTGCGATGCATCTCATACTTAAGCATTAATCATGCTGCTTCTTTAAACATTAGTCCTTACCGGACCAATGATGTTGTTTCCAGATTTCTTGGAGTTTATATTATATCGAAGACCCTGGCTGCATAATCTGGTAGTCAGAAAGGCAAGTTCATCCCTTTTATTCATGTCCTCTTGATGTATTTGTTAAGAAACTATTTTCAAAATGTTAGTATTGCATATCACACAAAAAGGGCAAAACATATTTTATAATAATATGACTACGGTTATCCACCAGTGAGGTGGTAATCTCATATGGCTGGCAGATGGGACCACGGTAAGAATGTTGTGGTGGAGGTTCCATTTGCACGGGAAAGTATCACCTAGGACTTAACAACAAATGTCGCCAGTGATTCTTGCGCCGAATATTACGCGCAACCATAAGATCTGGAATGGGACGGAGAAGTCAGCTGTACCCTTTTCCTCTCGTACACCAACAGGTACTATTCTGGGCCGGGTAGTGCGTACAAGCCACCGGTAAAGCCGTATTACCGGGAGATGTCTATCGGTGGGCTTGTTTGACGTTGCGAGTTCGCAGTTCCAGGATAAAGCCGTATTACCGGGAGATGTCTATCCTGTGAATCACAACGGCCGGATGTCTAGTATCTATTGAAGGTTGGCTTCGGGACTAGCTTGGGACGGTGCCCACTGGTCAGCAAGTTGTAGCATGGGACGGGGCCCACTAGCTTGCAACCGAGGTAATGGGGGGTGTGCGGGGATGGTGGAAAGGCGCAGTGATTGGCTTGGATTACTGACTGGGCCCCACACCAAGGAAGTGTGGACGGGAAAGATTCGCCCGGTTGTGCAACAAGGTCTTGATCTCTTATGGGTAAAGCAGCGCACCTCTGCAGAGTGTATGAATGTGACATGTTACTCCACGTTCCAGGACGGAACGACGAACGCAGCCGGAAAGGAGGCTCCTCAAAGCCCTAGCCCGGTGACTCCTGACGGACATAGCTCTTTGGATTAAAAGCAACCTTTTGAAGAAATGTTTTCGAAAACTTCTATAAGCCTACGACAATCCATTGACTGTGGCTGTATTTATGCATCAAACTTCCCACCTTGCATAATGAACTTGCTGGGTAACGCTGTTACTCACCCTTGCCTCCTAAACCCCTGCTAGACATGAAGAACCACAAGAAGACAACACTTTAGGCTATAAAGACTCTGAGGTCGGATAAACTCAAGATACCACAGAAGACAACTACAACGAGTTGAAGCAATTGAAGGAAGACGGAGGACAATTGAAGGTGTAGTGTAGAAGAGGACGGATTCCTAGTCATAGAACCTATCTCTGTAGGCGTTGCTATAGCGCAATCGCAAGCCTAGCCGTAATAGAAGTAGGCTTAGTATAGGTTAGTTCCTCCAAGATTTTTTCCATTTGATGTTCTTTTATTAGGGCCTTGCCTCATTGTTTCGAGGAGGTTCTAAAGATCTGTTGTTTTTGGATCTTCTGTTTGTAATCTATAGTCATGCCTTGGACCTGCGATGTTTCTGTTGTACCACTCTGATGACGTAACACTGGTGGATGGTGATCCATTGGTGCTAGGTCAACGACTATAGCATACTACACCATGCAGTGGTATGCTGGGTCATCACACTTGCGCTTCTTGGGAATTGGAATATTGACTTTTGTCAAACAACCCCAAGTACGTAAGTAAGAGAGTCTCAACTTTTTTCCTTTCCCATTCCTCAAATGGAGAAACGGATTTGTTCTTTGTGGGAACTCGGTTTAGGACATGACAAGCTGTCAATAGCGCCTTCCCCCATCATGCCTTGGAGAGACCCGAAGTGTCTAACATGGTGTTAACCAAATAAGTTAGAGTTCAGTTCTTTCTTTCGGCTACCCCACTTGACTGAGGTGAATAGGGAGGCGTCCTCTCATGGATTATACCATGTTCCGCACAAAAAGAATCAAACTCATTGGAAAAGTACTCTCCACCACGATCAGACCTTAGCTGTTTTATTTTTAGATCAAGTTGGTTCTCTGCTTCAGCTTTATAGTTTTTGAAGAAGTTTAAAACTTCATCTTTTGTTTTCAGGAGATACACATAACAATATCTAGTGGAGTCATCAATAAGCGTCATGAAATATTTCTTGCCGCCTTTTGTCAACACGCCATTCATCTAACAGAGATCTGAATGTATAAGTTCCAGTGGTGCCAAGTCTCTTGCCTCCGCAGCCTTATGGGACTTGCGGGGTTGTTTAGCTTGAACGCACACTTGACACTTGGAACCTTTGACATTAGTGAATTTCGGAATTAAAACGAAATTAGCTAGCCGCGTCATGCTACCAAAATTAATATGACAAAGTCGAGAATGCCAAATATTAGATTCAACTTCATGGCAAATATGATTAATAACTCTGGTGCAAATATCCGACAAAGATAGGCGGAACAAGCCTCCGCACTCATAGCCTTTTCAACAAATTGTCCATACTTAGATATTATAACTTTATTGGACTCGAGAACCAACTTAAAACCATCTCGACACAGCAGCGATCCGCTGACGAGATTTTTATTGATGGCGGGCACATGATGAACGTTCCTCAGGCGCACGGTCTTCCCCGAAGTAAACTTCAGATCGACTGTACCAACACCACGAACAAAAGCATGTGACCCATTTCCCATCAGCACGGGGGAAGTCCCTGTGACCTGGTAAGAATAAAACATCGACGCATAAGCACAAACATGTACATTGACGCCAGTGTCAATCAACCATTCAGGAGAATGACAAACTGAAAGGATGGTAGGAAATATATCGTACCATGAATCCTTCATCTCAGCATCGCCAATCACAACATTGGCATTCTTGTCATTGTTCTCAGATTCGCGCAGCTTATGGCGGTTGGGACATCGAGGTGCCTAGTGATTTGGATCACCGCAAACATGGCATGAACCCTTCCTCGGTTTGTTGTTGTTCTTCTTCTTAAAGTTGGTAGGCTGTGATGGCTTGAACTTTCCATCAGGCTTGCCCTTACCCCCAGAGTTGTTCTTGTTAAACTTGGGCTTGTGGGGCGGCTGGTAATTCTTCTTCTGTACCATATGGGCACTAGAACCAGCCTCGGTAACTCGAGCACGTGTATCCTTCGGTCTCGCCTTTTCTTCCACATCAAGCGACCCAATGAGATCCGAAACGGAAAACTCTTGTCTCTTATGTTTCAGAGAGGTAGCGAAGTTGCTCCACGAAGGTGGAAGCTTGGCGATAATGCCACGAGCGACAAACTTTTCCGGTAAGATACACTGAAAGTGCTCAAGTTCCTTAGCGAGTGACTGTATCTCATGAGCCTGTTGAACAACAAGGCGCTCATCAGTCATCTTGTAGTCATAAAAAGTTTTCATGACATACAACTCGCTGCCAGGGTCCGAGACCCCAAACTTGGCCTCGAGCGCATCACACATGTCCTTGCCGTTAGAAAACGACCTATACGAGTCCACAATGGAATCGTAAAGATTACTCAAAAGGGCACTCTTAAACATGCGGTCGAGCCTCTCGAAGGACTCCTGCTGTGCAGGGTCAAGCTCGCCATCCGGCTTGCCTTTGGTGGCAACATAGCAGTTCATGTCCTGAAACCATAACACTGCTCTCATGCGCCGCCGCTTATACATAACCCCTTTAAAGGAAAATGGCCTTGTTGACGCGATAAAGACAGCAGGTGCTAATTGCCTATGATCAGGTTTTTGGATTGTTGAATAATTAGGCGATTTAGCATATGATTTAATCCGCAAAAACAGTAAACATATTATGACTAGAATAATACATATTAAACTAATCATGTGATGTATGCAAACAGTAGATAAACATATTGAATCTAGAGCACATACTACAAGCAACAACTCTAGTAAAACTTCATATAGGAAGATTATGAACACGTACAGTGCAGCGGCAGTGACACCGCTGGAGTTCACCGCGTCGTCGCCCATTTCGTCGATGAAGAGGTTGGCGATGTCGGGGAAGAAGTCGTCGTTAGGGAAGAACTCGAAGCCAGTAGTCGCGTGAGTGCGCTCCCCAAAAACCTGATCGCCCCTCTCCCGTACAGAATCACAAGAGACGGGGTTCCGCAGGCTTACTGTCCCTTCAACCGGTGCACGCCGGAAGACGGGAAGGAGAATACTTGATAGACTGCCTGGCGCAATGCTCTGGAACGGTGTGAGACCATATATCTCGTGGCGGCGGCTAGGGTTTGCCCCGGGCTGTATATATAGTGTGAGTCGGGTAGAACGTGGGCTGTAAGCCACAATCGAGTCGGTAACGCCGCACGATCCCAGAGGAATCGGAAACGGTAAGCTAATTAACGCGTCCGTTAATTACTAATCAATGACTCATTAATTTTCCCGGACTACAAAAATATAAGCTCGGCTCGGTGAGATTCCCGCAACCCGCGTCGCGTCGTGTCGTGTCGTGTCGTGACTAGGCGAGGCAAGGCGTGGCGAGGCGAGCGAGGAGGAGGAGCGCGCATGTGGCACTCTTCATCTTCTCTTATTCTCACTAGCTCATATTAGTACTAGAACATCGTGAAGGGGTTACGGTGCAGAAAACAATAATTTTTCTAGCGTACGAAACCCTAACTAGCCAGGATCTATCTATCTAGTACATGAGATAACGGTGGCGGAACGGGTTACATTACCTCCATGTAGACCGATAGCGGGGATTACGCTCCCGCACAAGCGTTGACGATGAAGTCGTACGTAGCCGACCTCGAGGTCGCGGAGAACTTTCCGCGATGATGAAGTCGATGACGCAGGGGTGTCGACGATGATCTGCGTCGACGGGCGTCGGGCGGAAGAAGGCGAGGTGCCGGCACCAGGGGGTGCGCCGGCGGCAGAGAGGGAGGCGGCGCGGCGGCTGCAGGGGCGAGACGACGTCGCCCAGGCTCCTCAAAAGAGTTACCTCCGAGCACTCACAAACATACGGAGCTTAGCGACAACCCCCGGTCATTCAGATCCAGCTGAAATCGCAGGGGTAGATCTTATTTGGAATCCCGCAGGGCAACGGTGCCCGGCGGTATAGCTTAGGTGGAGAGAGGGGGCAAAACGGGCGGAGAAACAGCTCGGCCGGCCTGCAATACAATTAATTGTATTTTCCAATGAATTAATCCAATTAATATGCCTTGCTATATAAAGGGGGGAGGGGGTGTGCAAACTCCCTAGCTCCCCCATGTGGGACTAAACAAAGGAGAAGGGGGGGTTCGGCCCCCACATGGGCTGGCCGAACCAGCCATGGGGCCCAAACCCCTTTGGTGGTGTGGCTCCCCCTCTTAGGGCCCATGTAGGTGGGAGCCCCCTTTTTCCTTTATTTAATTAATATTAAATTAATATAAAATATAATTAATTAATCATTAATATATTTAAATACTATTTAATATCCCATGACTCCGAAAACTCTTTCGGACCACCCGAACAACTTTCGGACATTCCTGGAACCATTCCAGACCTCCCCGGAACTCCTTCCGGACCACCGGAACTCTTTCCGGATCATTTCTCTCTCTCCAACAAATTCCTATAATATTCCAGAACCTATCTCCCGGTGTCGTTAAGACCTTAAGTTTGTTACGCTACGGTTCGAGAACACTCCAGACATGGTCGAGACACTCCGCTCACCAATGGCCGTAAGGGATACCTGGATGCATATGACGGCCCCTGTGCATTCTACGAATATCGTCGTTGAACCATGAATATGATATTCATTCCCTTTGTCTCTGCGATACTACCTTGTCCGAGATATGATCGTAGACACACCGATGTCTTTGTTGTATCTCGTTACCGACGAAGGTTATTAACTCGTCTGCGATATTACATCTCCATGACCTAGTCATAAGCTGCGCAGGTATATAGATGCAATATCACCGAGTGGGACCTCTTGATCCTTACGTCTCGATGCTCTTTCGGAGTACCCAAGATAGACACCGTTATTGTCATGCTATATAAGACACAACGTTTGATGCTCTCAAAGCACCCCTACGAAGCATCAATAAGTACGGTCTCACGGTTTAAGGAATAAGCTATCATAAACTTATCTATTGCAAATGACAAACATCGTAATACGATCTTATTGCAATACTTTGCGTATGTCCATCACCTTATTCAACTAACAAGATGACCCCATTGTCAACCGACGTCATTGTCCTTGATCGGGAATCTCGATCAACTGTTGCCCAATGGACTAGCTCATATAGAGGCTTGCTAGGGACCTGGTTGTCTATGTATCACACGTGTATTAATAATTCCGATTAATACGGTTCTAGCATAATACACAAACATATTATAAACTTATGAGATAATGCAATAAATATTACTTATTTATTTGCCTCTAGGGCATATCTCTTTCACATCGCACTATATAAAGTGGTGCAGCTCACTCTCCACTAGCAGTATGGGACTAAATATTAGTTATGTACACTCAACCAGCCATTTATAAATGGGCCATGAGAATTTCGGATTTTAGTTGGAATGTACACTAAAATTCCAGCACATCTGTCCATTCTCAAATGACATCAAACTTAGCCCATGTGATGTGATCTGGCCGTGGGAACGCCGCCGTGACAATATGTACATTCCTGTTTTTATTTTTTGAGAATATGGAACTGCACCCTAAAGTAAAAACTTTGCCTACAGTATGTAAAATTGTAAATTTTTGTTTGTTACTGTTGAACTTTGGGGAAATTTCTGGAACCTCTCTCAACTCTTCATTCCTTCACAAAGAGATATACATGCGTAGGTTCTTACATTTTGACCCACATAACACAAACCTTTTTACAATTCTAGTCCTCACAACACTACCCTTCAAGATGGGGCAAAGATATCAATGGCCATATCTTCTGACATGTTTCACTAATGATACAACACAAACACCTTTTGTAAATATATCAGCTAATTGTTCTACGGAATTATATAAGACACATGAAGTGTTTCCTTTTCTAGGCTTTTTCTTTATAAAATGTATATCAATCTCGATGTGCTTGGTCCAGTCACGTTGGATTGGGTTATGCAATAGGTCAATGACTCCTCGCTTATCACAATAGAGCTACAGAGCTCTACCACCAAATCATTGTAGTTCAGATAATAAAATCCTCAGCCACATTAGCTCACATAGACCAATTATCAAATCATCGAGGGGGTTGTCTCTGATACCAGATCTTACGCGTAGGTTGCCGCATCACTCATGGATCTCTATATTTTAAATTGAGATTTTCGATGTAGATCTCACAGTTTATGAATCTAGTGCAGAGTTATAGTTACATATCTTCATTGTGACCCTTCGCCATGTGTTTAATTGTTTATGTTCTGAAACTTTTCGTGCTCACAAAACCTTGCTATGCTTAGTTCAGTTTTCTCCAGCCCCAAATGCAAGCATGACACCGAATGTGGTCGACCATTAATTCATAAACCTCTCTCTCTCTATGTGTGTGTGTTCTTATATAACTATGGGTCCTTATGTACCTTTCTTTCGATGTAAACCTTGTTTAATCAAGCGACAAACCACCCTTCTGGAGGGTCCGGAGGTGTGTGCCAACACGCCATGCCCGGAGTTGTCCATAGTCGTCGTCTCAATTAGCATTATCACTACCCAAATCTCAAAAAAAAAAAAAAAGCATTATCACTACCCGCAAAACAAAACTAGCATTATCACTAATTACGTTGTCTTGGGCCGTATCGACACAATCCACAATATATGGGCCGAACTGATGCTAGTGCCTAGTAGGATAAATTGAAACTAACGTTGCCTCGGCCTACTGTGCCGCAGCTCCTCCGAATCTGCAGAGTTCGTCTCCGGCGGCGAAGAAGAAACCGGACCAGGTTCGCCCATGGCCGGATCACGCGGCGGAGCGCCGGCCGCCGAACCCTTGCCGCCGCCGGTCGCCGCCACTCTCAGCACCAGGTATGCCCGCCCGCCCTCACCCTTACCCTAGATTCGTTCATCTATTCTACTCTTGTTAGTCGATTCAAGTTTGTCGAGTGGAAGGATGGGGTGATTAGCATCCATCCAAGAAATAATTGAAGAAACCACATGTAATAACCAGGCAAAGCACAAACCACAATGTTACTCTGGTACCGTAGTAGGGTCCAAGTGCTGGTTCCATAATTGATCGATGATAATCACTCATGGCACCGCTCATAATAGACAGATTCCTGGTCGCTTATGGCACTTCTCATGTATATATATTTACATGATTAATTTTTAGATGACGTGAATAAAAAGAATTTTGGAAATTTCGTTATAGCCCGTGGATAAAAGTTGCCCACATAAGTCGTGCTCTTTTGTTACGGAGAACGGAATTTTTCATCACGGAAAGTGCTGTATCTTGAAGATACTATATGTACAAGAAAACATACCTATCATGCTCTAGCTCATCTAGACCGCAGCATCCCGTAGGATGTCAAATACTTGCTATTCAACAGAAGCAAGATCGTGCCTTTCAAACCATTAATCATGTTACCACACAAAAACACTATTAATGTTGTAGAAACATCAAGCCGTGGGGATTTCTGTTGTGCATCATTTACGCCCATCTTAGAGTTCAGTGAATAAACATCCCTGTTTGCCTTGGTCTCAGTTAATATCCGGCATTATTTCTAACAGTTAATATGTTAATTCTGTTTTTGCCTAGATCCCAATCATCACCGGTTGCCAAGGTGTTCGACAATGATGACCTCCTCCGCAAGATTCTGTTCCGTCTAACCTTCCCCGTCAGCCTCATCCGCGCCGCCCTCGTCTGCAAGTGCTGGCTCGGTATTGCCTCCGACCCTGCTTTTGTCCACCGTTTCCGCAAGCTCCACCCACCCCTTATCGGCTTCTATCTGAAAAGCTGGAGACTTTCTTCCATGAAGTTCGTGGCAATGCCTCACACAAAGGAACTCAGCGCCCTGATCTCTCGTGCCGAATCGGTTTTCGATGGTAACTCCAATATGTGGGGGTTAGATTTCCACTCTCGGAACAGTCGTCTACTAGGCCAATTTCATGGCCCTGATGGTTCTAAAAGCGCTGTGCTTAGCCCGTTAAACCTTCAGGGTAGCACAGTGAACCTCCCACCATTTCCCGTTATTGGGAAAGAGGCAGGCATGATCAGTTATCCTCTTGGTTACCTCCTCAATGACCATGGGTGCTTTGCCGCGGTATTAATGTATGGCCAGGAGCTAACCACTGTGCACCTGTTTGAGTTAACAGATGGTGCCTGGCAGAATCATACCTCGTCCACAATAAAGTATTGCCCAGTGTCGTGTGCCGGAATCCAGACTCTACTCGGCAACCGCAGGCTCTACATGATAAGCTGGAAAAACAAGATTCTTGTGTTGGATTTTACATCGTCAGTTCTCTCAGTTATCGAACTTCCAGAAGGGGTCGAGTGCAGGTTCAACCTTGAGATGTCGCAGGCAGATGATACCGGATTTAATCTGGTTCATATAAAAGATCGAGTGCTCTCTGTTTGGCTCTACATGCACAAGATAGACAACAGCACCAACAGTGTTGGTGGCAACTGGCTATTAATGCATACAATTTGTCTGCATGAGGTGTTTGTCAATTCAAGGATGCTGATTCCGGTGCCTGATAATGGGAAAGATTGCATTGTCAAGTTACACGCGGTTGGGGACAATGCTGAGTTCGTGTTCTTTGAGATATGTTCTATTGTCTTCTACTTGGACACTAAGAGTAGGACGGTGGAGAAGGTAGGCGAGTTGCCACCGGATGATGGGGACAGTTTCAGTATCCATCCTTTTATGATGATCTGGCCTCCTACTTTTCCCTGCGCACAAAGGATGACATGACCAAAGGGAACGACGCAGCAAGAGAGAGATCTAGTCAACACTAACAAAATGGTATATTCACCATAGTTTCATCCCTGTGTGTTATTTTGCCCGTGTTCGGTTTATGTTTGGTTTTGCTTTTGCATAATTGGTTTAATGGTGTTGATTGTTCTAGGAGGTACTTTCAGTTCCCCCAGATAGACAGGGACATGCCTCCACTTCAAAGTCCGCCGTCGAGGTACTGCATACACGTTGGAGTGTTTCCTTTCTTTGCTCTCAACCGCAATCAAGCGCACCTTCTAAGTTTTGATCATGCATTTGTTTTCTATGCTGCAGACGGCTCATAGCAAGCGGCAGCACATCGGGAAGGACTGAACTATTATAGTTTGCTGTTCTGGTTGCTGCAGAGGTGCGACCGGAAGTACGCCCACATGTGTTACGGGAAATGCTTGGCCTCTGGGTAGGGAGGAGGATGACGAGTACGGAAGCTCTGCAGGATCAACATCCTGAGTCTTATATAGCTTAGAGGAACTATTTCTTTACCAACATTGAACATTGCTGATTCTGATAATGTCAGGACGACGTTATTTTGTGTTGGTTTCCTGCTGCAATCCTTACATATTCAGTCAGCCATATTCTCTGCAAGTTTACCGTTTCATTGGTCTGTCGTTTCCTGCTGTCAATGAAGCACAACACCAAACGCAGCAGCAACGATTGCCCAAACGTTGCACCATTAAGTAAGTTAACAAAAGTTCCTCCGTTAATAAGTCCTCTACGTAGAGGACTTATAAACCGGGACGGAGGGAGTACTTTCTAGAGTTGGCGTGCTTGACTCGAATACAAATATACAATTCAAGTCTTCCTTTCTTTGTCACCAACTTGCCGCTGGTAGGGATGTGTTCATTGAAATTTAGTGAAGAAATGGAGTTGCATTTATTGGGTTGGTTATTAGGAGAAAATTAGGAGCGAGCAATAATATGAACGTTGAAGAGTCGCCGGCACCAGCTATCACAAGCAAGCTGTAGCCACTATATTATGGGAGAGAATATGATTTTCGGAATCTTCGTGGAGACCCTCTTGGACATGGACATGGACATGGACATGCGGAGTGTAAGAAATTGCCCGGGCAGCAGCATCTAACTGAATACAACAGGTCATCGATTATCCGTATGTATAGATATATCACATAATATAGAATATAACTGCCAAGAGGCAATTGCTTGTCCAAGCTACCAAGTAAGACTTGGCCAGCTACCCAGCACAACATACTAAGCCACCACCATGCATGGATGTGCGACTGTAAGCTTCTCCGTCTCCGTATAGCTCGAGTCTTCCCTCACCTCCGACGACCTGCCGCCGTTAGTCCTCATCTCAGGTGAGCCTTCCACGTACACAACCTGCTTTTCTATGTTCATCTGAACAGAAATACGGATTATTCCCATTGCGGACTATCGGAACTTATCCTAGCAATATTTCTGCTTAGCTTGGTTCAAACTAGTCTTGATCGCTATGCCATGTTAGTGATGTCAGATGTGTTGCGAATTCTTGCAGGGATAATTAAGGAGTTCATCGGAAGAAAAGGACCACCGAACCACAGGAGCCGCCCTCTTAGTTTGTGAAGGACGAAAAGAGGATTGCTTTGAGAGGTTCTGCTTATTTCACTCTTTATTAGTTGTGGTTTGGAAGATTAGAAGTATTTTGACAAGCTGAACTCGATCATTGGGCTAGATCTTAGGATAAGATTATGCCCGAGCAACAGTATGTACGCTGAGCTAGCCAACCACTTCGGTACCAGGTGCGCATCCATCCACAGAGAAGCAGCTGAGCTGAGCAATCCACTGCATACTGGAAGGTAAAAACTTTGCATAAATTGCAATTTTTTCTCTTCGGGTTGCTACTTAGTTGCCATTTTCTCTCTTGAAAACGCACCAAATCTGCAAAAAAAAGTACAATAAAGGTTCAACCTAAATCCCTGCATGGGCTGACTAGGAAATTTTAAGATCATAGATGTTAGGAACTTATGATTTTTTTTTGAGGAAATGTAGCCAGCGCTACTTTTCGATTATTAAGAGAAAGAGCCCGTGTTACAAAGTGTGAAATAAAAGTGGAGAATATAGAGGGAAAGGAAGACTAGTAAGGCATCTGTCTAAGCTAAACACCGTAAAAGAGTAAGAGAAAGGTACTATCTAGTTAACTAACTATGAGTAAGAGTATAGAAGGACTAGTTAGGAACTTGGGATCAAATGTGCATCTGCACTGCCTCTACTTTCCATTTCTCAAGGAAACAGAGAATAAAAAAAAAATACTCCGTACCATGTTTGTGGACAGGGGAGGAGCTCAGCAACATCAAGGCAGCGGTGACCATCGCGGATGTAATGTCACTGGTGTTCCCGGCAACCCAATACTCCATAGCACAAAATAGTCTCGTCACCCGGCGTACTCCACTTAACTAAGATGTATGAAAATGTTAAATCAACAGAATGAACAAGTTAGTAACATAAACACTCACACACATTTCACGCACACAGGTTGTTCGATAAATGGAAATGGCCTCATCGTAGGTGCTCTCCGCGTGACAAACCACATGTCTAGTACTTGATCTCTGCCACCCATATCGCCAGAAGGCCTTTGCCGCACACCAAAGAAGCGGCGTCCACGGCGAACCATCATCGTCTTGCTGTTGGCCGTACGTAGGCCTGCCGCTCTCCAATGCCGCCATCGTGTTACCAATTATGCTAGCCTAGGTATGTAACTGACCTAGCGTTTCAAAACCTCATGTTTGGATTACGGTCATGGGTGACATCTACATGCATCTTCTTGATTAAGTAACCAGTTCACCATGTGCAATTATTGGCTACTTGGAGGCTAACCTAAGTTCAATACTGCGCTGCAAACTTCATGTTTACTGCCACATGATTCAGAATGGCAATTTTACCCACAGACCACGGGTAGGGCACGGCCCGCACGGGTATAGTCTTATACATGTAAACCCATACCCTACCCGTCATGTAAACATGTGGATCTTAACCTACTTAGTTAAGATAATTTTTATGTACTAATCTATTTGTTATTTTATTTTGAGAAAACACTCTATCTGTTATTGAGTTGAGATAAAAAAAAACATTGGTCAAATGTGCTATTGATTTGTGTAAAATTACGAAAAAAATTATAATATTTAATCTACCCGTTGGATACCCAATGTGTATGGGTACCTGTCGGGTACAGGCCGAGTAAAGTTTTATACCTATGGGTATTGTTACGGATAGAATTTTTTACCCATTAGTTATATGTGTATAAGTATAGTATTGTTCTACCCGCCCTATACCCTACCTATTGACATCCTTACATCATCTACTCGGGTCCAATTATTTGCCATTTCATCACTTAGTGAGTGCATTGTGTTCAGCTGACTTGTGCGGCCGTTGCTATATAAAATTTAGACTCAGCGGCCCAAAACCCAGTTATGTACCACATCCCAATCACCATAAATTGGCTCTTATTTATTACAATTTCTTCTAATGTTTATGTTAAAGACTTATTTGACAATTTCAAAATTCTCCCGACTCATAGTGACTCAACAGAATCTAGTGTGCAATGGACTTGCAACGAGTAAATACTACATGTGGGCTGAAACCCGGTGAGAGAGACAAAAAAGATAATGGGAGGCTTATAAGTGGGATCCCACTTCGACCAAACCAACAATATGTATTTTCTTTCAAATCACCCAGGTGGGTCCACAATGTCAAATGGAGCGTTAATTCACACTCAACGGTAATTTAGTTTCATCTGCAAAAAAGAACATTAAGAAAATCCTGTGAATTTATGTCCCGAAAATATAAAGTTGAGGCGTTTAGTGTATTTTGCTTCAATAGTGGTGGTTTTATACTATTTAGTCAGGTAAATCACTACAAGGGGGAAGCACAAATGTACAATCCATGTATGCTACATCCTCCTATCCAAAATTTAAGTATTTTAGCACACATCTAAAACTTCAAGATGGTGACATCGATTTTATGCCCCTGTATGCTCACATATAAATGTCAAATAGTTGTTCTACGTTTAAAAATATTTTATAGTAGATCTAGCAACGCATACTTGTCCTTTCTTTGTAGATGGTCAAACGAATAAATGCCAAACTTAGAAATGTTTCAGCAGTAAAACTTTATTACGGTCTAGAGCGGACTGCACAGTTCATAAATAATGATTTATAGACATTGTTCAAGATATCGACAAACTATGTGCGATAAATTGGCTGATTTATTGGCTGATATGTTTATCTTGTATCGACTCATAAGTTCCCGATAAGAGAGGACATGGTGTTCCTAATAGAATTTTGAGTCTTTCACCACGTATTTCTACGGACACGTATATCAGAATTTCTTCCTAGTATTATTGCTACTTAGCCTGTGTTCAAACTAATCTTTGTCACTGTAGAATGATGCTCTACGAATTCTTGCAGCTCCAAGAACAAGGATAAGGAATTCTCTAGAGAAAAGGACCCCACCGTACCACAAGAACTTCTTATTTTATGAAGGAAGAGAAGACGGTTGCCTTGAGAAGTGATTTGGAAGTGCTTATTTCACTCGTCAGTTGTGGTACGAGAGTTTAGAAGTGATTTGGCATGCTCGCTATTACGAAAAAGAAGCATTAACAGTTTAATTAATGCACAACTTTATTCATTTTACAGAAGATCATCCCGCAAATATTGAGAAATAATCGCAACTGCACCTACCTGCAGGGAGGCATTAGCAACGCTGAGAAAGGAATGGCTGAAATTGTGCTCCTTCTAGTCATTGATAAGATAGGGGCCGCCTTGGCAAATAGAGCAACAGATCATGTCTATACTCATTTTTTCACGCATGTCACACAGCTAAAAGAGCTACAAGGCAGCATGGATCGTGTTCAGAGCGAGCTTCGTGTAATGCACAATGTTCTTTGTCAAATAGACATTAGAAATTGCAATGACCCAAGTTATGAGAGCTGGTTGGATAACGTGCAGAAGGTGGCACGTGATATGGAGGACACAGTGGACGACTACCTACATCAAGTTGGCGAGGACCCTGATAAAGATTTAGCATATTACCTGAAGAAGGGGTACAGAAAAGTAAAATCTATGCATTACTTGAGGCAGATAGCCTCTAGTGTGGAGGAAATAGAGAAAAAACTTGCACACCTGTTAGATATGAAAAACCGTTGGGTTCCTAGCAATGGAGATACTAGCAGCTCGAGTTACATTGTCAAGAAGTCACAAGATCTAGCACACTCTTCACGTTCCCTTAATGAAGAAGATCTTGTTGGGGTGGACAAAAACAGAGAAAAACTTGAGCAGTGGTTGGGAGCTGAAGATGGCGTATCCTCTGTGATAACGCTGCATGGAATGGGAGGGCTTGGCAAAACTGCTTTAGCTGCAAATGTCTATAAGAAGCAGAGAGAGAAATTCCAGTGCCACGCATGGGTCTCTATCTCTCAGACATATTCTAGAGAAGATGTCTTGAGGAATATAATCAAGGAAATCTTCAAAGATAAAGTTGATGTTCCATCTAACATTGCTACTATGGACATCACGTGCCTTGAAGATACACTGAAGAGATTTCTGGATCAAAAGAAGTATTTGATCGTACTGGATGATGTTTGGAATCCGGAAGCCTTTTATGACTTGTCTAGGGTGCTTCTTTGTAATGGCAAGGCCAATAAATTGTTAATTACAACACGTGAAGGCGACGTTGCTGCACTGGCTTCTCAAGGACAAAGTTTAAAACTGGATTATTTACCTAAAGACAAGGCATGGGATCTCTTTTGTAAGAAATCCTTTCCAAGAGAAACAGGTCATGAATGCCCTCCTGAGTTGGAGCTTTTATCTGTGGAAATAGTTGGAAAGTGCAAAGGTTTACCTCTTGCTATTGTGTCAGTTGGTAGCCTCTTGCACGTGTGTGAGAAAACTATAGAAGAATGGAAGCGAATACATGACCAACTGAGCTGGGAGATAATTAATAATTCAAAGCTCGGCCACATAAGGAATGTCTTGCATCTGAGCTTCATCTACCTTCCAACATACTTGAAAAGTTGCTTCTTGTACTGCAGCTTATATCCTGAAGACTATCTTTTCCAAAGGAAAAAGCTTGTACGGTTATGGATAGCCGAGGGTTTCATAACGGAGAAGGGTGAAAGTTCACTAGAGAAGAAGTGGGAGAAGGCTATCTGAAGGAGCTAGTTAATAGAAACATGCTGCAACTGGTTGAGATGAACTCATTTGGCAGGATAAAGAGATTCAAAATGCACGATCTCATACGTGAATTGGCAGTTGATTTGTGCAAGAAGGATAATTTTGGTATTGGTTATGACGTGGATAAATGGAGGGGATCTCTTCATATGGATGAACATCGATTGATAGTGCACAAATTGAATAATGATACTGAAAATTCATTTTCTAGTCTACATAGACTTCGGACATTCATTTCACTAGACAAAAATATAACATCATTCACTCTACTACCTGTACAAAAGTCAAGGTATATGACAGTGCTGGAATTACGTGGTCTACCTATTGAGAAGATCCCGGCTTCCATCGGAGATTTATTTAATCTTCGCCATTTGGGTTTGCGGGATACAAAAGTGAAGCGTCTTCCAAAATCTGTCGAGAAGCTTCTAAATTTGTTCACACTGGACCTTTTTGGATCTGACATACAGGAGGTGCCTGCAGGGATTGTCAAGCTGAAGAATCTTAGGCACTTATTCGTTGAGAAAGTGACTGATCCATATTATAGAGCTCTCCGATGGTCGAGTGGTGTATTCATCACCAAGAGTCTCAGTAACCTAACAAATCTGCAGACTCTACAAGCGTTGGAAGCTCAAGATGAGTCTGTCAGTCAACTAGGGGAGTTGAGACAACTAAGAAGCTTGAGGATATGGAATATGAAGAGAATCTACTGTGAACGCCTATGCAAGTCTCTAATGCATATGCCATTTCTGTCGTACTTAAGTGTGGGTGCAAGTGATGAGAATGAGGTTCTCATGTTGAACACTCTCCCAGCTAACCTGAAGAAGCTAAGTTTGAGAGGAAGATTAGCAGAAGGGACATTGTTGGGAGAGTCTACTATGCTCCAAGCTGTGGACCAGAGGTTGTATCAACTGAACCTACATTGGTCCCAGCTAAGAGAAGACCCCTTGCCATCCCTTTCCCGGTTGGCAAACTTGACAGCTCTACTATTCAACAGAGCATACATCGGAGAGAGGCTAGTGTTTCAGACGGGATGGTTTCCCAAGTTAAAGATTCTCTATTTGCGGGATCTGCCTCATCTGAAGCAGTTGGAAATACATCATGGTGCTATGGAGACTCTTGAAAGATTAATCCTAGAAAATCTCAGCAGCATGGTGGAAGTCCCAGCTGGCATTGTGTTCCTCTTGCCCCTCCAATATCTAGGCTTCCACGAAATCGCCCGTGAGTTCCTGACGTTGGTGTCTCAATCCCCTGAAATTGTCGGGACACATGCCTGTTGTACTCTCCGAGATTGATTGGCCACTGCTTCTGATCCACGAGTTCTTATGTAAGTCACTCGAGTCTCAGTTATGAAATACTATTAGCATTATTACTCTTGGAGAGAAATGCTCCTGTGTTTTCCGTGAATTTTTTGCATTAATTTTAAAGCACACCGACAGCTGTGATTAGCTTCACATGGGATGTAGAAGTGACATAAGATCAGTACTAACCATGTGTGATTAGCACCGCCAATCCTCCGCTCTTAATCACAGCCGGCAATGTGCTTTAAAATTCGTGCAGAAAAACTTCCAGGAAAGCACATGAGCAATTCTCACTCTTGAAATGCTCGTGCATCAACGCCATGCTGGTTATGCAGGTCGTCATAAGGAAAGGAAGACACGGTACAGAGATGCATGAACTGCAGCCATTTACCCCTGCTGGGTCACTCTTCTTCTCCTGCTGTCCAAGACTGGAGTGCTATATTGGTTTGATTCTGATTTGCGATATTCAGATTGCCTGCTGATTATGGCTTTCAAATAAGAAGACGCCTGCTTGTGTTGTATAAGAATATGCTCGCGCTACAACTTTACGTGTTGCTGCATTCAGCTGTTGTGTGTATTTGTGTGAGCTTGTGAACTATGATTTTCATTCATCTATTCTAGTTGAACAAATTGAACCATTTATGTGTCCCAGCAATGGTTCATTCTTTTTGATTTCATGTGAATCATCCATGCTTCAAACTAGCTGTACATCTGAATAGCAATTTACTGGCTTACTGCTCATATTAAACGAAAGAAAAAACACCTTTGTATATAGCTGGAGAAACATTTTGTTACTCTCTATTGATGTCTACTTAGATGCAGTCCCGTTGTCGTCAAGAACGCCTGCAAGCCTATGGTCCACCATGGTCACCTTCACCAGGAGTCCAGGAGCAACATCACCTAACCGAGCTGTGCTGCCGGCTCATCTGCAACCAGATTCAACCATCAGAATCATTCAACGGATGACTTGAGCAAAGCATCTGTCTGAACACACAAAGATGAAGGCGCAGGGGACAGTCATACTCATACATAGGTTCATCTCGGAGCAAATTGAGATGCAAAATGGGCCAATGGCAATGTCTTAAACTGAACAAACGTCCCACAGATTCATCACACAGAAGGGAGCAAACGACAGTCATGTTGAGCAACTACCCAAAATCTCACAGGTCCAGAACACAGCATACATAACATGACACAACTACCGCTCACCCACCATATATACAGGAAGGCTCAGCATGTATATCCAGATTACACCGCTACGATTATTCATGTACAGAAAGCGGCACTCCAGTACTGCGTCGTCGAAATGTACAGGGAGGCATGAATGGCCTGTAGGGAACAGGGATGGTCTTACGCCTTGTTGGCCTCCTCCAAAGCCTGGAACACATCTGTGCGCGTGACGATCCCTGTTTGTTCGGAAAAAAACAACATGGTGGTGAGAAGAGCGTTCTAGTTCTCATCAGGAAAACAATGTTTACAAAGCTATAATTAAGGAGTCACTGCGGTTTTGTGCATTTACACGATAACTCAAACAAGGGGTCTGTGAGAGTGAGAAACGCTGAAATCAGGCAGTTACATATGAAACTTGTTAAGCACAGTGTGGCAAACTTTGGGTTTTGTAAAAGAAGCATCAAGCTACACAAAAATAATAGAAATAAAATTAAAATATAAATGCCCTGTTCGTACGAATACCGCTAGAAACATATCGGTTTTCATCCAACCTGTAGGGACCCATTATATTAAGTTCAACGGTGAACCTAAACAGAACTTTTACATATCATGGAAAGACAGAACAGCAAACCTAAATTTCACAGAACGTACATTGCAGCCGGTAGCACTCATGACAACCAAAACGCACTGCGAAAGTAAATGGGCACAATGAGCTATATCAAACGGGTTTTCAAAACTCTTACCGATAACTTGCTGTTGTTCATTGACAACAGGTATCCTGTGAACTTTGTGCTTGAGCATTAGTGCAGCAGCCTCTGCTCATGTAAGAAGTTGCAAACAAGGACATTAGCACATCTTGCCGTCAGAACAATTTGTGTTTCTGTTAACTGTGGTCTGGGAGTGGAATGCAGGCTGTGGGGGCAGAGGAAAGCGAAAGTTACCCAAGACGGTCTTATCAAGCGTGAGAGTTATCGCAGGTGATGACATGACTTCTGCGACGGTCGAGTCCAACTGCGCCATAAGAGTAAGCAAGAAAATATCAGCATCATCATAGACTGAATATGACGAACTGTACAAGCATTTTTTTTCTTTCTACATAATACTCTTTGGTACAGTTTTGAGGGCATATCCTTACCATACCAAACTGAAATTGCCAGCCCAAATTGAAATTGATTTGAAAAAAACCTTTCAGTTTGCCCCACGATTGCTGTAATGTCTATGTGTTCTGAGATTGTTCTTGGAAGTTTACGCAACCTAATCTTACCTCTCTACATATTACTCTTTGGTAGAGTTTTGAGGGCATATTGTTACCATACCGAGCTCAGATTGCCAGCCACAATCGAAATTGATTTGAAATTTACCTTCCAGTTTGCCCCGTGATTGCTGCAATGTCTATGTACTCTGAGATTGTTCTTGGAAGTTTACTCAACCTAGTCGTAACTCCCGGATATTGGGGTGCCATCTTACTTCAATTCTTAAGGGAATTGGACATGTTACTTGTCAGCTTAATTTGATTAATGGTACTCTGAATCTAACAGTGTACTCTATCTCATACAAATTATTCAGTACGCTGTGTGTATAGGTGGATAGATACCAAACAATGGCAGGCATTATCTTTTCACCAAAGCAAATCTATCGCTATCAGTATCAGGAAGTATGAGGGTTAATTAGGGGAGAGAACTGACCCCATTGGACGCCTTGGCCTTGTCCTTCTTGGAGACGACCCCGATGCACCGCCCCTCGTCGTCGAGCACCGGCAGGCCGGACTGCGTGGCGAAGAGGGCGTCGATCTCGGCCAGCCTCTGGTCCGCCATGGCCACCTCCACCGGCCGCGACATCACCGCGCCGAGCTTCGCCGTGGGGCTCATCTGCCAAACCAACTCAATGAGCATCTAGACAAGAGGCCGCCGGATGGAGTGGAGCGGGAGGGAGAGGGAGAGAGAGGGAACCTTGTCGGTGGAGACGATCTGGGACTCGAGGTGCTTGCGGAGGTCCTCGTAGCTGACGAGCGAGAAGTTGTCGGGCCACTCGCCGGACAGCACGCCCTCCGGGTTCTCGTCGATCGCCGGGCGCATGTCCCCCAGCGCCGCCGCCACCACACGCCGCTGTCGGCGTGCCCCCGCGCTCAGGAAGGAACCGGCCGCCGGCGCGCGCCTTGGAGACGACGGCGAATGACGCGGTGTGCAGTGGACGGCGGCGGCGGCGGACAGCGTGGAGGACGCCATGGACGGACGGCGATGGAAGGAAGGAAGGAGACGGAGGTTCGCCGGTGGGATTCCGGCTGGGCGTCGTGCTGCACGAGTGCGACGGTGGGTGGCGCGCAGTGAGGGGAGTGGAGAGTGGTGGTGTGGACGTGTGTGGAAGGAGGTTGATGGGCCGGGCCCACGTGCAAGACAAAGCACATGCGCGGGCTGGATCTTGTTCCCTCCTAGTGGTCCACTACAGACGAAATAGAAATTGTATTTTTAAATAAACATTTTTTTTAAGAGTTTTGAATAACATTGGCAGTTTCTGGTATTGAGTCACGAGCACGATATTATTTACAATACAATACACTCGTTGCCGTCGCTCAATATTTGATATGACGTGATTTTGGATGGTCACTGTTGAGTGACTGCCAACCACCGGTCCCTTGTAAAAAGAGTGGTATCTCGACCGACGTGAGCGGCGGTATCGTGAGTAAGTGGCAATATGGCGTCGTCGCTGCAGTCCTCGTGAATCCTATATATCGACAGCAGGACCGAGACGGTCACGAAGCCTGAAAGGGCGTCTCTGCTGCACCGGCCCATTTCGGCGATTTCTTTTTCTGTGTCTTTTTTTTCTTTTTTCAAAAGTTCAGTAGTGAAATTTGTCTACATTTGAAAATCATTCACATATATAAAAAATCCACTTTTGTGAAGTGTTCAAATCTGAATAAGGTAGAGATTTGAGAATTCCTCAAATTCACTAAATTTCATATTTGAAACTTGTTTGAATATAAACATCATTGTTTTAAATTAAAATATTTAGGTGTCAAAATTGTTTAAATTTTAAAGAAGTTGTGATTAAAATAACTAAATTTAAAAATTTGAGATTGATCGACCAGGGAGCGTGACCATGAAAATAGAGGCGGCACACTATTGTCATATCGGAAAAGATTTCGGTAACACGGCAGAGAGATAAACTGATGACATTTATTTGTAAGCAAATGCATTGAGACCTGAACATACATGGTGCATGCACCAACATGAATACATTCTTCGGTGTGGTACAGTGGGTTTTTATTATTCTACTAGGCGCTTAACGGCTGAAGCATATAAGAGTACGTATACTTCTTATACGAACAGTGGACAAATATAGAGTTCAGCACAAGGCAGAACTCGGTTCATTGTGGTCTGCAGGTACAAAGAGGGGCACCGGCTTGAGGAAGAGCGCGGCGACGAGGTCCTTGAGGTCGCCACCGAAGGTGTAGCCATCCCTTCCTTTGAGATAGATGATCTCGTTTGTCCTTGCCATGTTCACCACCACCTCCGCCGCCGGCAACAATATACGGTCTATTTCCATGGTGTCTCTGTTCAATACTCTCCACCGGTTCTCTAGGAGTGCGGCGACCGCTGCGACCGCCTCCTCACCTGTCAAGTTGTTCTCCATCATGCAGCACTCCACGGCGCTAGGCATATCCTTCTTGTGCTTCCCCAACTGAATGACATAAGTACATTAATGAGTGCATACGACGAGCATATATACATAGTTTGCACTTCCAAAAGTATATATGTATGTTTATGTATGCGCCTAGCTGGGGAGGAGTACCTTGTAAGAGGACATATCGTTTAGGAAACGAGTGACCTGTGAACCAGCACGGACCATACCAGGGACAGCGTCTACCCATTGAAATACCTCCTCGGTTGCCACATCACCGTAGCCCATCAGCGTCAACAGAGTAAGCATCGGGAGACCAGACGTCATGATAGATATCTCCTCGTGCTCCTTGAAGCTCGGGCGGTACTTCTCGCTAGACAGAATGGCCTCGCGGAGGTAATATTCAGATGACAGCTTGTACTGCACGGGTGATAATTAAAACAATGCTTACACATTAATTACTTGTACCTTTGAGAAAGTAGGCACACACAAAAGTATAGTAATAGTACATAACTACATATACATATATATGCATGTACAAGGGTTTCATTTATACCGCTTTTTTGATGTAGGACATGCGGTACTTATGCTTTGGTTCCAATGCGTCCTCAAACTCTTTGAAGTTCCTTAGAGTTTCGATGTACAACATTTGAAGATACTCCGGCAGGCTAGAAACCTCACTTTCGTCCCACCTTCATTGGCACAGATAGTAGTACCCAGGAGAGATCATATAACAAGTAAGGGTTAGATCATGTAAAGATAACTAGTGACTGATCCGATAGTTACTATCGTACCTTTGCATTGCGCCATGAAGCTTTTTGCAATCCTCCAGGGTGGCATGGACATCAAAAGTGTCATCCAGAAGGGACACCATTCCGAACGTCTTGGCAAATAACATTCGCGCGCGAGAGTACTCCTCCTCATGGAGCATTCCACAAGTCCAAAAGTAGATCTCCACCATACGGTCCCGAGCATATGGTAGCTTCACAACATCATAAAGGTTCCTCCACCATCTACATATAAATATATATAGCCAAATTAATTCTCTTAATCTTAAGAAATGGTGCTTTGCAGATTGTACTATCTGATGTTCTCATTAGAAGACTTACAATGAGAGATCCTTGAGCTCCTTGAGGTGAAGGATCCTGACGAGGTTAAAGTTGAGCCTAGCAAGCTCTAGCAACACATGATCGTATGTCGCCCCCTCCTGGTCATACTCGGCAATATAGTACATGGTTTCAAGCCGCCTAGTGAACCTTGGAAGGGCGATGTCCAGGGCACGCGTGATCTGCGCCGAGATTGGGGACCTAACCTCGTCTTTCATGGTCTCGAGGTGACCCCTTGCAAATATGATGGCTTCGTTGAGATCCACCTCGCTTGGTGTTGCCATGTGAGCTGCATTGTACAAGCTCAGCAAGCCCTTTGGGTCACTGCTAAGGCTTTTGCTAAAACTGCCTTGGTCATCTTTGAACTTGTCAAATACATCTGAATGAATGCGTGCACATCAATATGTATTGGTTCAAACAACATATAGAGCACACACATAAACTATCACATGTATGATGAGACATTGTGCATGTTTTCATCTGCTGAAAGTAAGTTGGCCGATAAGAACAAAAATGGGCAATTTGAATTAACTATATACAAAAATAATTATTGAAACTAGCTAACCATTGTAGATATCAAATTCAAAATACAATTATACATTAAAAGGGCTACTTGTAATAGTGTGCTCTTAATTACCTGCAGATATCCAGAGCCCGTGCTGCCGAAGTAGGCGAAACTGAAGTGCGACGACGCGCAGGTCACCGGAGCCGTCAGACTCCATCTGCCCCGACTGGATGCGGCTTAATGCCATTGCAATCTCTTGGCGGAAGTGATTGTCTATACCTAAACGTTCAAGTGTGTCCACATATGTTACTGCGTCGGCCAGTGTCATGGCATCCTTCCTCGCCTCAAATTCCTGACGTACTTGTCCCCTGAGCTGCTCTGCCCGCTCTTCCATCCACTCCTCCGATCTCTGCATGGAGATGGACATCTTATCTTATGATATATGCATGCATATTGAGCATGAAATAGTTCAGTTTTAACCATTAAATATTTTACATAGAAGGTATTCATAATTTGTAGTATTAGCTTTCACATAAAAAAACATTAATTTATATATTTTGAGCCATGCATGAAGAGTATACCAAACCCTTAAAAAAAATTGTGCGGGGGATAAAAACCTAAAAAAAAAATGAGAAACCACACTAGCTAGCAAATAAAATGTTGGTGTAAGAAATTATGCATACCGGGAGAAAAAAGGGATATATACCTGTGGCATCAGAGGGACGTAGTTGACAAAGAAGTCACCCCACACGGATGGGGCAAACTTCTCGCTATCAGTTTTGATGGTCCTATCATGGCCGTCCATAACAGCACTAACCTTGCTCGGGGCCATTTCAAAGGGTGGCGGTGCTCGGAACAACTGGTGTTGAAATGATGTAGTTAACCTAAGGACAATGACTAAGTGCTGCAGTGATGCATACCTGAGAGCCCAAGGATATCTATTTATAGACCTAGTTACTAGTTGTATCGACTGGCTGCACTAGTACCTTGCTAGTTGAATATGACGCAGAGCCTGGTCCCTTAATATTTGACGTTAGGTATGAGCAGTAACAAGACTAGTTTTATTTTCATGAAAAGCAGCTTACCATGTGGTACGAGTGCAGGATATGCATTGCATCCAGACGTATCCTATGCAACTGGATGAGCAGTGACAAGGGCCCTGCGATCTAGTAGATAGGTAGCAAAGCACTTCCCTTAATTAGTCTCAAATGCCAAAGAGTGGCATGTGGATTAGGCTCTTAATCGCAAACAAATTTCCGGGGACAATGCCTGGGGGCAACCCCTGATAGTGGAGAATTTTTGTGAGTGCTTGACACATTATCGGATCACGCGGTGAGGATCCTCTCGGGGGACACTCTATTGTCGAGACTCTAGGAAATTTTGTGCAATAACTTAAAGATCATCTTATTCTTGTATCCAAACGTATGGCAAATTCACAAGTGGCTTCAAAATCTAGTACAAAAGCAGCAGATCACTTCCCTTCACAAATAAGATAAGTACACTATTCCATAAGTACACTATTCTCTGACACTACATTATTGATAATCTAGCAAAGTATTTCCGACAACTTAATATCACCATTTCGTTGTATTTAGAAGTTCTCAATGGGAGATCTAGTAGAAAGGCATCAGAAGTTTTTGCAACAACTTAATAATCATTATATTTTTGTAGACTCTACAATTAATGGCACTACAAAGCAGCGGAAAAGGAAAGGCACACGTACAAAGTAAAACATACAGGTTACACAGCTCCAACGTTTTGTATTTCTGATGCAAAGCCTCATGCAGAATAAGATGCTAGGTTTAGGAAATGCCAACCAAATTGCGGCTGATTGCCATATATTCATAGAAAAGTTAGACGTCACACATACATACGTCACTTCTGTGTTGGTTTGTGACATCACTGAATTGGCTGGTCAGTGACGCAAGGGTCGATCTATCTCATACTTACTATATATGATTAATGTCGGTCACATGGGCAGACTGTGGTAGTGAAACTCTTGCAGCTGTCTAATTACTGATTTACTGTTACTATACATAGATGCCTCTCTCTCTCTCTAAATATAAAATATTTTAGTTATTCTACATGCTGTATCTAGATACATATTAAAATGAGCGAAGATAGACACTAAAATGTGTCCAAGTATATATATGAATATATGATGAACAAAAAGACTAAAATATTTTATATTTAAAAACAAATGTAGTAGCTAGTTGCATCTACTGGTTGCATATGACGCAGAACTGAGTGGAGAGAGGACACCAAGTTGTATATGGGACACTCTTCGCACTTGTTGTATATGGCGGGAAAACCTTATTAACTTGCTAGGAGTAGTTGTATAGCTCGACGCAGCCCGGGTCCTTTAAATATTTTGCGCTAGGAATGGCTCATGCATCGCATCCAGATCTGGAAAAGCAGCTTATCCTATGGTGTAGTAACAACAGACTGTCTTTATCCTCTGAAAAAACAGCTTATCCTCTGCTGCTGCTTGCAGAATATGCATTGCATCCAGACATACCTTATAATACATATGCAACTGGACAAAGGTAACATGTGGCCTGACGGACGATCTAGTGCAAAGGCAGCACAGCCAGCACTTGCACTCATTTATCGCTAATGCCAAGGAGTGGCATCTAGATCTGGACGTTGTTCCATCAAGTACACTATTGTCAAGGGACGACACTCTGTACCTGACAATCTAACCAAGTTTTTCCAACATCTTAATAATCGAGCAGCTTGTATCCAGACATGGGATGGCAAGTGGCTTGGCGCGCGATCTAGCGAAGCACTTCCTTCAATTAATCGCTAATGACAAGGAGTGGCATGGCCGCGTTGTTCCATCAAGTGTACTATATATTGTCTGCTGACACTGTGGTATTAGCAAAAAAAAATCAACAATTTAATAATCATCATATATATTCACGTACGGGGGTGACAAAGTGGCTCCGCGATCTATTAGAGAGGCAGCAAAAGCACTTCACTCACCTAATCGCTAATGCAAAAGAGTGGCATGCAGACTAGACTATTGGGTCATGGAGTATGTTAATTATTGTCGGATTTCAGCTTTTATGCCCGGACTTGCAATTAATCTAGTGGTTCGACCCTTGTCCACGGTTCCTCGCGTGACTGTGGACTACCTTGGTGTCATGGGAGCGGTATAGATTGTGGGTGTTCCTATAGTGGCTGCTCGGCAACATGTGTGTCGGCCCAGTGGGAAGAGCCCATTCCCCTCAGGCCTCGCACACTGACCAGTCAGACGAAACGAATAAGGATCAGGCATCACCGTCTGGCGGGACCATTGAGAGGCAATTCCCCTCGAGTGCCTGAAGAGGAAACGAGGGCCTCTGGGATCCCTCGCTTCAAAGGACCCTCCCGAGGCGCCAGCGCGCCTCGAGGGAATCCAACAGAAACCACCCTCAGGTTTGAAGGGAAACGTCGCGGCTAAGGAAGTACGACAAGACGCACATGGCCCCTGCCACGCCCACGTGGTGACGCAAGCACCCCCGTTGCCGTTTTGGTGATAAAATGGTCAATAAAGCGGCGCCGCCTGCTGTGCAACTGATAGGACCTTCTACTCTGGCGATAAAGCAGGTGGACGGCGCAACCCTCCAACGGATAACGTCATAGCGGGCTCCTTCTCAGAGATTGTCCTCACTGCGGGCAGTACATCGCGGTCGGCCGCCTGTCGGCCACCGCGCCCACCTTTATCAACAATGGACCGCGTCCATGGACAAAGGGACCGCGGTGGACTCCTACTCCACCATGCCTCTGCCGTGTGGGAGTCACCTTGAAGGCCAAGCCGAAGGAGAGCGCCAGAGGGGCCTATAAAAGGGACAAGACATCCATCGTAGCAAAGGTCGGCTCTTTGCGTGCTAGAACCCTTGTAAACCCTAGCAACACTAGTTAGGATAGCCTCTGGCTGGAGGAGGAAGAAGACCATCGCTTCCCTCCCCAGGCAAGAACTGCCTCAAGGTGACCTCCGGCAAACTCCATTGTACTGTAACCTCCACCATCTAATACAGACAAGCAGGAGTAGCGGTCTTACCTCCTCACGAGGGGCGTGAACCTGGGTAAAGGCCGGTGTCTATCTCTGTCGTGGGCGTGTCGTCTTCGGGTCCGACGAGCAACGTCGCAGTGTCCCTCGAGGGTCTTGACCTCCGCGTTCAACCCCCTTCACGAACTACTCTTCTGGAAGTGACTACCCCCGATTCTTGGGAGTCATAACCAGACATTTGGCGCGCCAGGTAGGGGGTTGAGGCGCGTCAACAACCTTCGAGTTCGTCTCCGCGCCATGGTGAACACCCGCGCCGCCCGCGTCGCCCGCGTCAACCGACGTGCGCCTGAAGGAGTACGCGCGCCGCCGGACACCGCGAACACCCGCGCACGGCGGGGACGAACCTGTCACGAAGAGCGCGTCCCTTCCGGCCCTCATGCCGAGGCACCGAAACGTGACTCCGAGCCTCAGGAGGATGCGCAGTCGTTGCACCCGACGCGGCACCCGAGTGGCTCGGGCCGGGGAGGACAGACCCCGCGCCCCACACCGCGCTGCTCATGGCGCGGGAGCTTCTCCCCTACCAGCCCACCGCTGAGGCCCACGAGCAGTGGCTCCAACATCTCAACCACCTCAACGGCATCGCCACGACGCGCCCTACTCCGTCGCGGTCCAACCTGCACCCCTCTCTCACGGGCACGGTCGCGACAAACGCGCCTCCGCCACCTCCGGGACCTGCACCGGCTGCGACGCAGAGGGTTGCTTCGCACGCGTCCTCGCCGCGCGATTGCTTGATCGTGCAGCGCACCGCGCCCGACGCTCGCGTGGGGATGGAGCTCCAGCGAAACCGCCAGAACAGGCTCGTGGAGGAGATCGGCCAGGCGGGTCAGCAGAACCGCAGCGCGCTGCAGCACGGGGTCGCCACGTACGCCACAGGCTGCATGGCGTTCACCCGTTCTCTGCGTCGCGTGGTCTGGCCCCCAAAGTTCAGGACGGCTCTCCCTAAGGGCTACGACGGCTCCAACAACCCCATCGAGTTCCTGGAGCTCTACACCACCTCCATCCAAGCTGCGGGTGGAGATGACAAGGTCATGGCCAATTGGTTCTCCCACGCGCTTCGCGATTCTGCGATGTCGTGGCTGAAAGTGCATGGTTGTCCCCATGCATGGTTTTGGTAATTAATGACAATCCTTATGGCCTAATGTTTGCTTTGAGATATACTTGTAGATCTTGTCCATAGGAAAAGATTGGAGTTCATGTGTTGGACTCTAGTAGTTTACATGATGATCAATGCTCTACTCAAGGGTTTATATGAAGAATGGTCATGTGAAGAGTTGAGCTTATTGCAAGTATGGCTTGGAAAAGAAGATTGAGTGATCAATCATGTTTTACCCCAAGCCATCATACATATCAAGAGAAGAAGATGAAGCGCAAGATCAATATGATGCATCTCGAAGATATCATTTGATTGAAGCTTGCAAAGGAGTCATGAAGACGATGCTTAGCGAGGCCCTCCCATAATGGAGTATGGGGGAGCATTTGGAGAAGTCTTCATCAAGCATGTGCTAGCAAGCACAATCAAGAAAGGTGTTTCAACTTGAGAGAGTCAAGATCGTCATCATCGAGCTCAAGTGGAATGCGCAAGGCAAAGGTATGATCTTGATAGGTTTTCTATTTTACCGGTCTCATGGTGTTAGTGGGAGACCGGGTTTTAGGATAGACGGCGTACTATCAAGAGGGGCTCTCAAGTGAGTAACTTGATCGCATCGTTGTGGAGAGCTCAAACCTTTGCATACTTGGCATATCATATTTCTTGGTTCTTATTTGGCTTTTATGGTGGTGAGGAATTAGAGCTTGGTTCATCTCCATGTCAAGCTCTAGTTCATCGAAAACGGTTTTACCTTGGAAAACTAGTTGCGTTTTCGGTGGCGGAAATATTGCCGGTTCAACCGTGAGGAAAGTCCCACACCTTGCCATGTGTGGTGATTTTACTCTATTTATGGGATGCAATATTTTCACTTTTTGTAGCCTTCTCCTTGTCGGTACCTTTCCAACGGAGTTGGTCTCACCTCATTCGGAGTTCATTTGCAAAAGTTATAGCTGTGTTTTTGGTGTTCGGACAGGCCCGGTAGTACCGGAGAGTTTTGTTCCGGTAGTACCGCAGTCAGCCGGTAGTACCGGGCTCGCTGCGGTAGTACCGGGCTCTCTGCGGTACTACTCTCTGAAGTTGGTTTTCGGACGTTTTGGCACGGATGGCCCCGGTAGTACCGGGGTTGGAGCCCAGCACTTGGGCCCGGTAGTACCGGGGTATTTTTCCCCGGTAGTACCGCGCGCTCGGTTTTCTGCGTTGACGAAGATACCGCAGGGCCGGTACTACCGGGCTTTAGGCCGGTACTACCGCACTTGCGGAACAAGAAGTGCTGCAACGGCTGGATTTTTGAGTTGAGCTATTTAAGGGGCCTTCTTCCCCAATGGTTGACTAGCTCAAGAGCAAGTCTTTCTCCTCTCTCTCCTCCATTGTTGCCCTTTGTAAAGCTTGCTCTTCCTCTCAATCCCTCCCATGGTTCTTGCTAATATTTGAGGGAAAGTGAGAGGTGATCTTGATCTACGTTTCCACCGATCGATTTCTCCTCTATGTGAGGGAAACCTTGTAGATCTTGATCTTGGAGTTCTTGGTGCATCTCCTCTTTGTTCTTCCTCTCTTATTCCCCCATAAGCATTTGTTGCTTTGTTGGAATTTGAGAGTGAAGGATTTGAGCACTTGTGCTCTTGCCTTTTGCATTTGGTGCATCGGTGTGCTCTCCACGAGGATTCGTGGAAGTTGAAAACTTGTGAACTTGTTACTCTTGGGTCCTTGGACCCTAGACGCCTTTGTGGTGGTTGGACCCTTGTGTGGTCACTTGAAGCCGTTCGGGAGCCCCCAATCCCATTGTGGGTTGTGCCCCGGATTGTTGTTGGAGGCCGTTCGGGAGCCCCCAATCCCATTGTGGGTTGTGCCCCGGATTGTTGTTGAAAGGCTCCGGATTCCGCCTCGAAGGAATTCCGATAGTGGAAGGTGAACCAAGCCTTTGTGGTGCGGTTCATCGGAGAAGAAGGTGAAACCTTTGTGGTTGTTGAACCGTTGTGTCGGTTCACACCTCTCCAACGAGACGTACTCCCTTAACAAGGAGGAACTCGGAAATACATCCTCGTCTCCGCGTGCTTCGGTTATCTCTATACCCGAGCTTTTACTTATGCACTTTACATTGTGATAGCCTTCGTGCTTGAAGTATTCTATATTGCTATCACCTTGTTGTTTGTCTTGCTTAGCATAAGTTGTTGGTGCACATAGGTGAGCCTAGTTTATTTAGGTTGTCGGCTTGTTAATTTAAACATCTAGTTTTATTCCGCAATTATCAAGCCTAAACCGGAAAAGTTTTAAACCGACTATTCACCCCCCCCCCTCTAGGCGACATCATTGTCCTTTCAGTGGCTCCTGAACCTCCCTGAGGACTCCGTGAACTCCTGGGAGGAGCTCTGCAAGCAGTTCGTCTCCAACTTCAAGGGGACATACGAGCGCGCCCTCACCCACAACGACCTGCGCGCTGTAGTGCAGAAGAAGGATGAGACGCTCCGCAAGTACATCCAGCGCTTTAGCCAAGTGCGCAACAAGATCCCGAACATCCCTGACACCCAAGTCATCGCCGCCTTCCGCGAGGGCGTCACAAACAGCAGGATGCTCGAGAAGCTGGGCATCCACGAATAGCTCACCTCTGTGGTAAAGCTGTTCGACCTGGCGGACAAGTGCGCCAAGGCTGAAGAGGGACTCCTCTTCGTCAAGATGTCCTCGAGAAGGGACGATCACGCTGAGGGTTCCAAGAGCCAGAAGAAGAAGGAGGAGCCCAAGCGCAAGGCCACCGCGGTCCTCGCGGCAGAGCCTGACGCGAAGGGCACCCGCAGGGACTCCCCCGAGCCTGGAGAGAGAAGAGATGACCACCGCCCTTTCTGCATCTACCACAACAGGCGCGGCCACTCTACAGAGTCCTGCTTCGACCTTAAAAGGTCAAGCAGAGGGCAGTGGCAGCCGCGGCCGAGACTGTGGCTACCGCGGGAGCGGACGCAAGGGCGGCTACCAGAAACCATCTGGAAATCAGGCCAACGCCGTAGAAAAGAACGGCAACCTCCCCGACGAGGAAGATGGCGGCTACCAAGCCCCGAGAGGCGCCATTGCCTGCATCCTCGGGGGGGGGGGGGGCGCAGGCGCCGAAGTCGAACAACCAGTTCAAGCAGTTTGCCCGCGAGCTCAACACCGCCCTCCCAAGCACGGAAACCTCCAGGCCCCTCAAGTGGTCGTAGTACACCATCGCCTTCGACGCTCAGAACCACCCCAAGTCCACCAAGACTGTTGGAACCCTCCCGCTGGTCTGCAGCCTCACCATCGACAACGTGACTGTCTCCAAGACTCTCATCGATGGCGGAGCAGGCCTGAACGTTATCTCCATAGATACGTTCGAAGCGCTTCAAGTGCCCTACGAGCGTCTCATGCCCTCGAGGCCCTTCACGGGGGTCACCAGCGGCTCGATCAAGCCTCTAGGCTAGGTCAGGCTTGCCGTCACCTTCGGGAGCAAGGAAAATTACCGCACCGAGCACATCGATTTTGATGTCGCACACATCGGCCTGCCGTATACTGCCATCCTCGGCTACCCCACGCTCGCGAAGTTCATGGCCGTCACGCACCATGCCTACAACATGGTCAAGATCCCGGGCAACGGTGACACGATCACCATCCGTGGGCATGTCCTGGACGCTACGCGTGCCGTTGAGACGGCCTACAAGACCGCCGCCATGGCATTCCCCGCAAACGAGAACCTAGAGCCTCTCGAGAGACCCAAGAAGAAGAAGCAGTTGTTCTCCCAGGAGGCAGCTGCTACAAAGAAGATCTCTCTGAGCCCCAGCAGCTCGGGGGCTTGCGTCACCATTGACGCCGCGCTGCCTCCCAAATAGGAAAGCGCGCTCGTCGCCTTCCTCCAGGAAAACTCTGACATGTTCGTGTGGACACCGTCAAATATGTCTGGTGTACCGAGGGAGGTGATCGAGCACCACTTGTCCGTGTGCCCAAACGCGCGCCCCGTCAAGCAAAAAGCAAGAAAGCAAGCCCCCGAGAAGCAAGCATTCATCGTCAAGGAGGTCGAGAAGCTCAAAGCGGCAAAAGTCGTTCGTGAAGTCGCGCACCCCACTTGGCTCTCCAACGGCGTGGTAGTCCCAAAGCCCGTCGGAGGAGGCCGTCTCTGCATCGACTACACTGATGTAAACAAGGCATGCCCCAAAGACCCTTATCCCATGCCCAGAATTGACCAGACCGTGGAATCCACGGCAGGCTGCGACCTCCTTTGTTTCCTCGATGCCTTCTCTGGTTATCACCAGATAAAGATGGCTAAGGAGGACGAGGAGAAGATGGCTTTCCTCACCCCCGTGCGGTGTGTATTGCTACGTCTGCATGCCTTTCGGCCTAAAAAATGTCGGAGCCACTTTCCAGAGGTTGATGAGGATAGCCCTTGGCGGGCAAATGGGGCGGAACGCCGAGGCATATGTCGATGACATCGTCGTGAAATCACGAGAAGGAAATACTCTCCTCGGAGATCTTGAAGAAACCTTCGCCAGCCTGCGCAAGGTGAACATCAAGCTCAACCCCGCCAAGTGCGTCTTTGGAGTACCTTCAGCAAATTGCTTGGGTTTCTCGTGTCTCATCGAGGCATAGAGGCAAACCGAGACAAAATCAAGGCCATAGAAGACATGCAACCCCCACGAAGGCTCAAGGACATGCAACGCCTAGCAGGCTGCATGGCCAGCTTGGGTCGATTCATCTCCAAGTTCGGTGAAAGAGCCCTGCCTTTCTTCAAGATCATGAAAAGAACGGGCACTTTCAAGTGGACCCCTGAAGCTGAAAAAGCATTTGAGGACTTGAAGAAGTATCTGGCCAGCCCACCAGTAATGGTCGCCCCAAGGCCGGGCGAGCACCTGAAGCTGTACTTATCAGCTACTCCGCAAACAGCCAGTGATGTCCTTGTGGTGGAAAGAGAAGAGTCAGTACTCCACAAGAAGAGTGCAGCCACTCCAAAGAAAAAGCCTCCTGATAAGGAGCTCGACGAAAGGGCAGCCCCCACAAACTCACCGCCAGGCCCAAAGCCCTAAGAGAGGCCCGCCCCAAGCCAACTGCTGCAAGGAAATCCTGCCGAGGAGCCTCAGGAAGCCAACCCCCTCGAGGCCCATGACAAGCCCCTAGAGGCCAACCCCCTCGAGGCCCAGGTCAACCCCCTAGAGGCCAACCCCCTCGAGGGACAGGCCAACCCCCTCGAGGCAAACCCCCTCGAGGGCCAAGCTGAGCCACCTCAGGAAAAAGACGCCAAGGCTACAGGAATTACCATCGTCGAGCATCCAGTCTACTTCGTCAGCACAGTACCGCGTGACGCTCGCGAGCGGTATACAATGCAGCAGAAGCTTCTCCTCGCACTCCTCATCGCCTCAAGAAAGTTGCGACACTACTTCCAGGGCACCCCATCACAGTGGTCACCTCTTTTCCCCTGGAGCAAATACTGCGCAACCCAAACGCAACAGATCGTGTCGCAGGATGGAACATAGAGCTACATCCATTCAATTTGTGCTTCGATACCACAAGGGTAATCAAAGGAAGAGCGCTGGCTGACTTCGTCGCCGAATGGACTGACCCAACCCCTGAAGAGCCTTTGGGAGAAGAGCAAGAGCCCTCTGGAGCCGCAGTGCCCAGCCACTGGACCATGAAGTTCGACGGAGCTTTCGCTTGTCGCCACGGCGGGGCAGGCGTAGTCCTGATCTCACCCAAAGGCGACAAGTTGTATTACGCAGTCCAGCTATGCTTCGGAATCGACAAGATATCCAACAATATCGCCGAGTATGAAGGCCTGCTTGCCGGCCTACGCGCCGCAATCGCCCTAGGCGTCAAGCATCTAGTCATCAAGGGCGACTCCCAGTTGCTCGTCAACTTCTCTAACAAAAGCTACAAGCCTAAGGACGACCACATGGCCGCATACCTTGAAGAGGTCCGTAGGCTCGAGAAGCACTTCAGGAAAATGGAGCTCATGCACATCCCAAGAAAGGAAAACCAAGAGGCTGATGACATCGCCAAGCGCGCATCAAAGAGGCAAACTCAGCCGCAAGGTGTCTTTGAAGAAAGGCTCGTCAAGGCATCCATAAAGCAGCCCCAAGAGGCCCTGCCCGAAGCACAGATGAAGCGCTCCCGCCACCACCTGCAAGCGAGGCTCCAGGCTGCGGGCCCCCTACAGGGGAGCGTCTGTTGCTCACAGCGGTGCACCAAGAAACATGATGGATCGACGAGATCAAAGATTACCTCCACAAAGGGGTCCTTCCGGAGGAAGACGTTGAAGCGGAGCGAATTGCCCGCCAAGCAAAATCGTACCAAATCCTCGAATGAATTCTCTATCGCAAGTGCCCAAACGGCATCACGCTCAAATGCGTCCCTCCTGAAGAAGGCAAACTGCTGATCAAGGACATCCACAGCGGGGAATGCGGCCACCATTCGTGCGCCCGCACCCTCGCAGGCAAAGTCTTCAGGAGCGGCTTCTACTGGCCTCAAGCACTTCAAGATGCAATGGACATCATTCAAGCATGTGAAGCCTGCCTATTCCACGCCAAGAAAATCCACCAACCAGCGCTGGGACTACAGACCATTCTGCTCTCGTGGCCGTTTGCAGTCTGGGGGCTGGACATCCTGGGACATTTCCCAACAGTGCAAGGTGGATATCGCTACCTCTTCGTGGCCATTGACAAGTTCACAAAGTGGCCTGAAATGGAGGCGACGCACACAATCACAGCAGGCGCGGCGGTGAAATTCATCAGAGGCCTGGTCTGCCGCTTCGGAGTGCCTAACCGCATCATCGCCGACAATGGCTCACAGTTCACCAGTGGCATCTTCAGAGCCTATTGTGAAAGAATGGGCATGAAGCTCTGTTTCGCCTCAGTCACCCATCCGCAAAGCAACGGACAGGCTGAGCGCGCAAACGCAGAGGTCCTCAAAGGCCTAAAGACCAGGACCTTTGATGTCCTCAAGGGCCACGGCAAGGGCTGGATCAACGAGCTCCCCTCGGTGCTCTGGTCCATCCGTACCACGCCACCCAAGCCCACCGGGGAAACACCGTTCGCCCTCGTCTATGGAGCCAAAGCAGTCCTCCCCACAGAGATAAAGCATGGATCCCCACGGGTCCTTTCCTTTAATGAGGACCAGCAAGAGGACCTCCACAACGACGACATGCTGCTCCTTGAAGGGCTACGACGCCGCGCCACCCTCCGGGCGGCCAAATGCCAGCAGGACCTGAGACGCTACCACAGCCGCAACGAGCGCTCGCGCACCCTGGAGGCAGGCGATCTCGTCCTCAGGCGAATACTCTCCAGGGAAGGCCTCCACAAGCTCTACCCGATGTGGGAAGGCCCCTACAGGGTCACCCACATCGCCAGGCCCGACGCGGCTCGCCTCGAGACTCAAGACGGCGGCCCCGTCAAGAATCCATGGAACATCATGCACCTACGCAAGTTCTACCAGTGATCATTGTCACGTCAAGGCATTTAGCGAAAGAGGCAGCCTTTGGCTCAACCTCCAAGCATTTTTTGTCTCTGAAGGTTATAAGCTTGTCGTCGTGGCGAACAGACAGATGCCTACGGGTAGGCTAATTTGTGGGGCCGATGGACGCTAGGGGATCTCAGGGAGGGATTGCGCGATGAACTCGCACGCGGGTAAACACAACCGACACGATGACACGAGGATTTACCCTGCTTCGGGGCTCTCGTGAGGAGATAAAACCCCTACTGCAGCATCTAGCCTACTCAGTATATTTCTCCTCTTTATATCCGGGCTACAATATGCTCCGCGAGCTGCTAGGTATGCCTCCATGAAGTTTTGGGAGCAAATGGAAAGGGGGGAAAAGAAGTGGTGGAGGGCTTGGCCTCTCCTCTCCCCCTCCCCCTGGTGCCCTTTATATAGGAGAGCCCAGGGGACAAGCAGGGGACAAGGAGACACGAATCACTGTTCACGGTACACTGTAGCTGAGATGACTACTGGGGTCTTGTCAGCACTGTTCACGACGTCGCGCGCAGTGTACTGTTGTCATATCCCGGTCACTGTAGCCCTGCTGGACATGTACCGGATTTCTCCTTCTAGTGCCTGTCTTCCATAGCACGTCTTCTTTTTATCCTCTTCGTCGACCCTGCTCCAGAGATGGTAAAATGCAGGTCAATCGCGCTTGGAGAGGATCCCTGCCGGACAGTTGGGACCATCTCGGTCAACCCGAGATGTAGGCTACCCGGGCGTGCAGCAGGGGATGACGCGAGCCCGTGCCGGGACGGTGAGACCGGGCACTTCGATGCCGGGAGACCGGGAGCGGCGCGTCCTGCCAGCCGCAGCCGACCTCGGAGACGGGGCCGAGGTGCCGGAGCCGGGGAGGCGATGCCGAAGAGAAGCTCGGCGCGGGCCATGCTGGAGAGGCGAGGTCGAGGGCGGCCGAGGTCTCGATCTCGGGGCGCAACGCTGCCGCGACGGAGGGCGAGGAGCAGGGCCCGGGAGGCGTCGCTGCCGGAGCGGTCGGGGACGATTCCGAGCGCTGCCGGGATTGGTGAGGACGCCGGCGAGGTCGGGCGCTGGCGCTGAGCGCAACGGCGCGGGCGGCCGTACCGGGGAAGCGGGGATGAGCGCGGCAGTTGGAGGCGCTGGTGTCGGGGCGGGTCGCTGGTGGCGAGGTCGAGGGGATGAGAATGTCGGGGACGGGCCGGGATCGCCGGGGCGGAGGCGCAGATGCTGCCGGAGCTCTCCCGACGCGAGGTCGAGGACGACCTCGGGAGACAGACGATCTCAGCCCACCGAGATGGGCCTACTCGGGGCGCGGCGGAGCTCGTGCGCAGACGCCGGAGTCGGGGGCGTGCTCGGGCGGAGGAGATGAAGCAGGGCGCGGTTCGTCGGGGTCGAGGTGGAGGCCGGGCGGCGAAGTCGGAGGCCTTGCCCGGATGCAGGGGAGGCGCGGTGATGCGGGATCCCGGGAGGTTGGTCACCGAGATGCGGTTGTCTCGCTGGGACGCTGGGCGTAGGGGAACCGCCGAGGTCGGGGCGAGGTGGGTGATGCCGAGGTCGGGGCGAGGTGGGTGATGTCGAGGTCGTGGTGAAGACGACTGATTCCTCGCTGGGTTTACTCGGTCAACCGAGTAGGAGCGATACTGGTCCTTCCGGGCCCAGTAGCCTTATTTTTACCGGGTTAACCTAGAACTCGGCCCAGTTGTGCTCATTTCGGCCCGAGATGCCTTCTTCTTCTTTTTGTTTATCTCTCTTATTCATTTGAATGTAATTTTACCTGCAATGTCAATACAAGAACCCCGTACTCTCGGGGTACCGGGGAAGTATATCCCCGACAAAGCACAAGGCTTAAACCTCACAAATCTTTGTATCCAGAAGGAACAAACTCAAAACGTGATCATCGTCACGCCCGTGATCATTGTCACGTCAAGACATAAAGCGGAAGAGGCAGCTTACGGCTCAACCTCCAAGCATTTTTGTCTCTAGAGGTTAAAAGCTCACGGCTTAAACCTCCCAAGCATTTTTTGTCTCCTAAGGGAACAAACGCAACCGTGATCATTGTCACGCCCGTGATCATTGTCACGTCGAGACTTCTAGCGGAAGAGGCAGCCTACGGCTCAACCTCCGAGCACCTTTGTCTCTAGAGGTTAAAAGCTCACGGCTTAAACCTCCAAGCTCCAAAGGCTTCTCTCGAGGGGAAACCCTCCAAGCTCTCCATTTAACGAGCCACCTCAGGCCATTGAGAGTCTCTGCCACTAATGGGTGGTCCCCATGCCTCGACATGGTCAAAACATTAACTTGGCAACCCCAAGCATAATGACCCAATTTCGTTCCCAAGTGAACTTAGCGCCTCGGCGCCGCTTTGTAATATATTTGGTGAGTTTTATTTTCGCATTACTCTGATGAAGTGTGCGCTTATATCTCTCCACATGCGTACCTCACGAGCGGGGGCTGAGTACGGTGCCAGTGCCTCAAATGACACACATGTAGCACTGCAAAATCCAAGAGTCCGAGCTCTGGCTAGAGGGCAAGATCCCACAAACACGCCATCTCTACAGAGGACCTTGGTACTTACTCTCCTCGCAAGGAACGCCTGAGGGGACCTATAAGCGTGCACGAGTCCCTTGAACCGTGTTCCAGCGTTTGGGTTCGCCCCTCTAACATCTGCAGGGAAAAATCCCCCCACGAGCCTGTAGAGGCATCCGGGAGCGACCCCTCAAGTGGGCAACCTCGCCAGGCGAAAAGCCTCTGCAAGGCGAAAACCTCGAGAAGCTAAGTCTCGCACCCACGCCTTAAGAGCGTTTTCTCCCCCTAGTGCACGTTTGCCCCTCAAGCGACTTCGCTTTCCCTTACGCTTCATGGACTACTCGCACGTCTAAGGGGGGCACTTGAGCATCGCGACTCAGGGCTCTTACCTCTCCTAGGCCTAAACTCCCCCCGGCCTTGCGGAGTCATTGCTCCTGCATACCGAAGTGGCGGAGTCATGGCACGAAGAGATGGGACCTACCGACGCAGAGAACAAATAGACATGAAGATGAGTCCAAAGAGACCTCACGGGGGGCAAACAAGCTCGAATCAAACAACAATAAAGAGTATATTACAGGCCAAAAGGTCTTAAGATATCTAAACACACGATTGTTTCAGATACAAGCGCTCGCAGGCGCAATAAGAAGAGGCTCAGGGGGAAGCAGCGCCGCCTTGGACCTCCTCCGCGGCACCCTCTTCAGCCTCGGCAGAGCAGGCCTCATCCTCGCTGTCCTCAGCCGCAGCCTCCGCGCGCCTGAAGCGGTTGCATAAGGCGTCAACTTGCTCGCGGAGGGAGCTGGAGACCCGCTGCGCGTCCTCGCCTTGAGCAGCCTCTGTCACGGAGGAGAGGTCGAAGCCTGGCGTGAGGAGCCTGAGGTTGGTGAAGATGCGATCAACAACCACCCATAGGAGCTGCCGGCTCTCGTCCTCGATCATCTCACGAAGCTCGGCGACGGGGCCCTCGAGTGCCGTGAAGAGCTGGTCAAAGTAGACCAGGTACATGGCAGCATCACCGCTGCCTCGTACGTCAGTGTGCGGCGCGTCCGCGCCAAGCTGCGCAGAAAGTTCCTTGCCACGAGCAACCAAGGCCTCGAACATGCGTTCACGCTGCTTCGTGAGCGTGCGAGACGCCTGGGCTGAGTCCGACGCCTCCACCGCCCGCTCCATCGCAGGGGCCACCTGCTCCTCCACGTCCTTGGCCAAGGAATTGAGGTTGTGGACTACCTTGGTGCGGGCCTCCTCCGCTCAGCGACGACCATCCTTGGCGCGCTTGAGGCGAGCCTCCAGCTTGGAGTTGGCCCTCTCGAGCTCGGCGATCCGCTGAGCATCCGCGGCGTGCTTGACCTTGAAGCAGTCCTCCTGCGTCTGGGCCAGGTAGCGATACTTCTGAGAGGTGGACTTGCGGAATTGCTTCTCACGCTCCACGAGGGCGTCATCGGCCTCCTTCTTCTTCTCGGCGAAACGCCGCTCGAAGCGCTCGTAAGCTAGCTTCTGGGCAGCGACGTTTTCGTCGTACTTCAAGGTCGCCTTGGCCAGGTCTCCTTCGCGCTCCTCAAGGGCCTCGCGTTGGGCGACCAGGTCCTTCTCCGCCTGAAGGCACTGCTCCTCACGCTGTTGCAGCTCATTCTTCTTGAGGGCCAGCTGTCGCTCACGCTCGGCAAATACCTTGCGGTCCTCCTCCAGAGCGGCCTGTGCGGCCCGGTGAACGGAGAGCAGCTGGGCCTCCAGCTGGCCCAGCTCGCGGCGTTTCTGTGCCAGCGAGCCCTCCATCGCCTCGCGCAGGAGCTCCGCGGCAGTGTCGCGTTCCGCTTGGAGGGGCTCGAGGAGCTCTGCAGCGCGCGGATGGCCCCCTCGCGAATCTCCTTGCGAAGCGGGTGGCCTCCTCGCGTGCGGCCTGCATCGCCGTATCCTCTAGCCGGCGCACCTCGACCGCCGCGTGGAAGGACGCCCACGACCTCGCCAGCTCCTCCTGCTGCCGAGCGAGCCATATGTCCCCAAGGGCGAGGTGCGCCTCCAAGCCCTCCAAGGATTTCCTCAAGAGGCCGAAGGCGACCTCGCGGCGCCCCGCGCTCCAGTCCCAGCCGCGGAGGACCAGCTCATGGCTCGTGGAGGGCCCGGCCCCGACGTTCAGTCTCGCGGGCCCGGCCTCGGGGAAAGCTCAGGGGCTAGCCTGGGCTTCGCTTGTGCCCGCGTCGGCATCCTCTTCCGTCCCTGCAGCCGCAGGGCGTTCCTCGGTCACAGCTTGACGAGGAGGCGAGGAAGAATCTCCCCCAGCAGGTCCGCATGTGCCTGCTGCTGCCTCGCGCGCTTCCCTCGCAGGCTGCATGGGAGCAGTGTCCGCAGGCGGCGGGGTAGGCGCGCGCGGAGGCGTCAACACGCGCGGCGGTGTTGGTTCGCGCAGTGGAGTGGCCTCGCGCGAGGAGGAGTAGGAGCGCGAGGCGGCGCGGGAGTTTTCTCCTCCGAGCCTTCCACCACCAGAGGCTCGGGGGGCGGTGCAGGTGCCTCTGGGCGTGCCGCGCTCTCCTCCACCTGAGGCCCTGCCGCCCCCGCCTGGGGCGCAGCCGCCCCCGCTTGAGGCGCCCCCTCAAGGGGGCCCGTGGAGGCCGTCTCCACAGGCCTCGCGGCCTCTTCAGCCACGGCCCCTGCCGTGGCGCTCTTCACATCAGCCGCCTTGCGAAGCCGGCGACGCTTCGCAGGCACTAGATCACTGACAAGAGCCCAATAAAAGACCTTCAGTAAAGGGTAAAGTGAAAGAGAAAGCTAAAGGCAAACGATCCAGCATCATGAAAACTCACCCTGAAGGGGGGGCGCCAGCGTCGACCCACGCCAAGCCTCCCGAGCGCCATGAGGGGAAGGGCTTGGAAGCAGGCCTTGCTGGGGGCGTCACCGCTTTCCTTTTCGAGGGGACGTCAGACGGTCTCGCCCCCAAGCGGTCCACGACGGCCTTGTTGTGGGGCCCGCGCCTCCCTGGAGAGGCCTTCGCGTCAGAGGCCTCCTCTTCCTCAGCCTCCTCCTCCACGAGGCGCGAGGGCGCCACCACGAAGGCGTCTTCATCGCCTGACGAGATATCACAAATCTCATTAGTAAATGGCCCGGCCCTCGAGGAGGAAACCTCCCCTGTCGCGGCCTCCTCCTCACCTAGGCCAGCTCCTGAGGCCGAGGGAGAATCGGCCCCCTCCGCTCCCCGCGTGGCCGGCGTCGGCACCTATAGGTGGCAATCATGAGACTTTAGGTTCTGAAATTTTTGGAGTCTCACATTTACTATCCTCTTTATATTCGACGAGAACCCTGCCGTGACCTTGATACTGCTCAGGCATTCAAAGAATATTACTTTCTCTTGTTTGGTAAGAGCGTAGCTGGCAGGACCTTCGTAGTGTTCGGGGCTTAGGCCGTCTCGTTCTTTCACACGTTTCTGGTCCTCCCGTGCTTCCTTTGTATCTTTTTTCTTCCCGTACACGCCCAAGTAGCCTAGCAGGTTCACGCAAACATTCTTCGTCACGTGCATCACGTCGATAGCAGATCTAACCTCTAGGACCTTCCAATATGGTAGCTCCCAAAATATAGATTTTTTCTCCCACATGGGTGCGTGCCCGTTAGCGTCTTTCGGAACCTGTTGTCCTCCAGGACCCTTTCCAAAGATTACTTTTAGATCCTTGACCATATCAAATATTTCTTCACCAGTACGGTTGACAGGCCTCCTACTGTGATCAGCCTCACCTTTAAAATGCTTGCCTTTCTTCCTTGCGGTATGCCTGATCGGAAGAAATCGACGATGCCCGAGATACACACACTTCTTACATTTATCCAAATATAAACATTCAGTCTCACCCAAACAGTGTGTGCATGCATTGTACCCCTTGGTCGACTGCCCTGAGAGGTTAGCAAGAGCAAGCCAATCGTTAATTGTTACAAAAAGCAGAGCTCGTAGGTCAAATTTCTCATGTTTGTGCTCATCCCACACCCGTACACCTTCTTCCCGCCACAACTGTAAAAGTTCTTCAAATAATGGCCTGAGGTACACATCAAGGTCGTCGCCGGGTTGCTTCGGGCCTTGGATGAGCAATGGCATCATAATGAACTTTCGCTTCATGCACAACCAAGGAGGAAGGTTATAAATACATAGAGTCACAGGCCATGTGCTATGACTGCTGCTCTGCTCCCCAAACGGATTGAAACCGTCTGTACTTAGACCAAACCTTAAGTTCCTTGCGTCATCTTCAAATTCCGAGAACTCTCTCTCAATTTTTCTCCACTGCGACCCATCAGCGGGGTGTCTACACATCGCGTCTTTCTTACGGTCCTCTTTGTGCCATCGCAACAACTTGGCATGCTCTTTATTCGCGAACAGGCGTTTCAACCGTAGTATTATAGGAGCATACCACATCACCTTGGCAAGAACCCTCTTCCGGGGACGCTCACCCTCAACTTCACCAGGGTCATCTCGTCTGATCTTATACCGCAATGCAGTGCATACTGGACATGCATCCAAATTCTCATACTCACCACGGTAGAGGATGCAGTCATTAGGGCAGGCATGTATCTTATGCACGTCTAATCCTAGAGGGCACACAACCTTCTTTGCTTCGTACGTGCTGTCGGGCAACTTGTTGACCTTTGGAAGCATCTTCCTAATTATCTGCAGCAACTTTCCAAATCCCTTGTCAGTCACACCACACTCTGCCTTCCACTGCAGTAATTCCAGTGTGGTACCCAGCTTTTTCTGATCATCTTCGCAACTTGGATACAACAATTTCTTGTGATCCTCTAACATCTGGTCGAACTTCAACCTCTCCTTTTCAGTTCCGCACTCTCTCTTTGCATCAGCAATGGCCCTACCAAGATCGTCAGTGGGCTCATCTGGTGCCTCTTCAGCTTCAGCTTCCCCTGTTGCAGAATCTCCGTACTCCGGGAACATAGGATAGTTGTCATCATCTTCCTCTTCTTCATTGTCTTCCATCATAACACCTTTTTCTCCGTGCTTCGTCCAACAATTATAGATGGGCATGAAACCATGCCGAATAAGATGACTTTGAAGGGTTCTCACGTTTGGGTGATCTGTCTTATTCTGACAGTTGACACATGGACAACACATGAAACCATTGGTACTGTGGGCCTGGGCTTTCTCTAGAAATTTCCTCAAACCTGTCATGTACTCGGTAGTGCGTCGGTCACCATACATCCATTGTCGGTCCATCTGCATTATATAATGAACTACATCAATAACCATTACAGAACATCGACAAATAAACACTGAACATGCACGGTATCAATTAATTACAAATGAAATGAGAGAAAAATTAACCTTGATCGAAACGAAGAATAAACTTCTTTAAGTGTACATCAAATCAATTCGTGAACTCTCTCGGGCATTTCATCAAACACCTTGCATGCATACAAAAAAAACAGACTAGCACACACCCCCTCCTTCCATTTCAAAAGAAAAATGCCTCCAATGGTTTTGGGAGGGGGCAGCTGATCAGTATATATAAGCACCCCCCCCCCATTTGTCCCGGTTTCAGTCACAAACCGGGACAACAAGGAGGCCATTTGTCCCGGTTTGTGACTGAAACCGGGACAGATGGAGATTTTTTCATTTTTTTTATTTTCCTTTTCTATTTTCTGTTTTAAATAACTTTTGCAAACTTTGGATTTTGGAAAAACTATGAATATGAAAATTGTTTGAATTTGACTAACTAATACAAAACCATTTTTTGTTCTCTGTTTTAAATAACTTTTGCAAACTTTGGAATTTGAAAACACTTTTGCAAACTTTAGATATATTTCAGTCAATACAAGAGAACATGCGCACACAGAATATTTGCGTAACGGAATACATAGATAGTCTACTCATCAACGACATTAAGATGATCATTGTCCGTATTATAGCCGCGTAGACTATCCCACTTCCGTGCAATCTCGAAGCCAAGGCGAGCGTCTAAAGCAGCATATACGACTTGATCGTAGCTCAATGGAACGTTGCCCCATCCGAAAATTAGGTCTTTTTGTAACGTGTCTTCCTTATCGTCGTCCGTGTACTTCCTCTTCTTATATTTCTTCTTCTTCTCAAGATTTGTCCCAATGACCGCATTAGAGAGAGCATATAGACTAGGAGTAAAATTGCCGGTAGGGTTTCGGCGATCCCTCTGCAGGTCGACCGCGGACCGAATAATAATTCCGTAGTAGTCTAGCATCTTCATGTCATTATGGATTGTCACGCCGTAGAATTTGATTGTCTCGTCACCTAAGAAATCCACGAGGACCTGTGGCACCCGATCAGCTTTGCAAATTTGGAAGACAAGAGTCTCGGTCGCCACCGAGAGTTGAAGGACGGCGGCGCACTGCGGAGTATCCTTCCGTCGAGGGTCGGTGAACTCGCAATCGAGTCCAACGGCTTTGATCGGAGCGGCGTCGAGGAAGTTGTTCTTCACGTCGCGGATCCACTTCTCCACGCGCCATGCACGAAGGGTGACCCACACCTTGAACCGCATGCCTTCCTTCTCGTAGTCGTAAAACTCATCGGACCGAGGCACGAGTGGCTCCATAGGGACGGAGAAAAGAGAGGAGAGATGGCCGGAGAAATGGTGTGTGGAGGAGTCGTACTGTGCAGTGCATTTATAGCGCCGGAGAGGAAGATGAATCGCCGGCGGAGAGCAGAGGAATTAATCGCCGGAGGGCAGAGGAATCGCCGGCGGCGCCGTATTTCCGCTCGTCTTCCATGCGCGTCGAAAAAACGCGGCGATGGCTCGGGCGCGTAACTGAAACCATGACATTTGTCCCGGTTCGTGACTGGAACCGGGACAAATGGGTGTCGCCTGAACTGCTCGGCGGGTGCTACCTCATTTGTCCCGGTTCGTGGCTGGAACCGGGACAAATGAGTGTCGCCTGAACTGCTCGGCGCGTTTTATGCCCCATCTGTCCCGGTTTGCAGTACGACCGGGACAAATGGGGTTTCGGAGTTTGGTCCTTTAGCCTGTTTTCTACTAGTGCTAGAAATCCGCCTGGCCTGTCGGGGTGAACGGAGGCATCCCCTCCAGGAGGTCCATGCGCTCCGTCATGTTGTATTGGTGAAGGGGCCGGAGCGCCGTGGGGAGCTCATCCACGGCAAGAACCGATGGATTAACGAAGAGCGCGGAGAGGACGTTGTCGATGGTGTCCTTGTCGTTGTCCTCGAAGTGGAGCCTCATCTTGTCGCTCGGCCCCGAGTACATCCACATGGGGACCGAGTGTGCCTGGAGGGGCGCGATGCGGCGCGTCACGAAGTCCGCCACAATCATCTGCCCCGTGAGGCCCTCCTCGCGGAGGAAGCTCAGGCGCCCCATCAAGCTCACGTTCCTGGCAACGTCGAAGGTGGCCTTGCCCCAATGGGAGTCTTCACCGGGGCTCGTCGGGGACCTCGAGGAAGGCGCAGGGACGCTCCACCCCAACAAAAAACCACTTCTGACGGAAGTCGTCTACCTTCTTCGTCACTGAAGAGATGGCCTTGCCCTCGCTCCAAGACATGGGGATGTAGACGCTCCCCATGCCGTCGACGATGCGGAACGAGACGCACCCAGAGCGCTCGTTCTTCGCCGTGTTCCGGAGCGCGTAAAAGCACCGGAACAGCCCCACCGTGGGCTCCAGGCCCAGGTACGCCTCGCAGAGGTAGGCGAAGACAGCGAGGATGAGGACGGAGTTGGGGTGCAGGTGCAGCAGCTGCACCTGGTAGAACGCCATCACCGCCTCCAGGAACGGCGAGAAGGGCGGCACCAATTCTGCAGCAAGGCAATGCTAGAAGATCGGGAAGAACCCGCGCGGGCGCTTCCTGTGCGCCGCGGGCTTCAGGGCGGTGGCGCCATGCTCGTTCGTCCGGTCCGCCACCAGGTACCGGACCTTGGCGAGCGCCTTCTCGTTGACGCGCACGCCCAGCAGCGCCACGCCCACAACGGTCTCAGGGGCCTCCGCCTGGGAGGAAGACCCCGCGGCGGCCTTGCCCTTGCTCTTGAGTGGGCTCATCGTCAAGGTTACGGAAGATTGAAGGAGACGGAGAAGGGAGAATCGCAGGAGAGAGCGGAGGCGGAGAGCTCTGGGAAGAGGAAACTTCTGCGAGAAGAATTGGAAACGGTAACAGCTCCCTGCTGCCACGCTCGGGCTTTATGTCACCTCAAGGAGCAGTTACCGGGATGTGGTGGGACCCCCCACGACTCGCGCCCCGGATCGTGCGGGGCCGTTATTCGTCCAAGTGATGCGTGGCTCGGGCCGGCTGGGCACTAAGGGCCCACGACGCTTCGCCTGAGCCCATGAGCTCAACCGTGCCCATCATGGGCCCGGGGGCTACTGTCGGCCCAGTGGGAACTAGGGTATGGAGAGTCCATTCCCCTCAGGCCTCGCACACTGGCCAGTCAGATGAAACGACTAAGGACCAGGCATCACCGCCTGGCGGGACCCTCGAGAGGCAATTCCCCTCGAGGGCCTGAAGAGGAAACGAGGGCCTCAGGGGATCCCTCGCTTCAAGGGACCCTCCCGAGGCGCCAGGGCGCCTCGAGGGACTCCAATAGGAACCACCCTCAGGCCTCCTCAGGCCTGAAGGGAAACGCCGCGGCTAAGGAAGTACGGCAAGACGCACATGGCCCCTGCCACACCCACGTGGTGACGCAAGCACCCCCGTTGCCGTTTTGGTGATAAAGGGGTCAATAAAGCGGCGCCGCCTGCTGCGCAGGACCTTCTACTCTGACGATAAAGCAGGTGGACGACGCAATCCTCCAACGGAGAACGTCATCGCGGGCTCCACCTCAGAGACTGCCCTCTCTACTGGCAGTACAACGCGGTCGGCCGCCTGCCGGTCACCGCGCCCACCTTTATCAACAATGGACCGCGTCCATGGACAAAGGGACCACGGTGGACTCCTACTCCACCATGCCTCTGCCGTGTGGGAGCCACCTTGAAGGCCAAGCCGAAGGAGAGCGCCAGAGGGGCCTATAAAAGGGACAAGACATCCATCGTAGCAAAGGTCGGCTCTTTGCGTGCTACAACCCTTGTAAACCCTAGCAACACTAGTTAGGATAGCCTCTGGCTGGAGGAGGAAGAAGACCATCGCTTCCCTCCCCAGGCAAGAACTGCCTCAAGGTGACCTCCGGCAAACTCCATTGTACTGTAACCTCCACCATCTAATACAGACAAGCAGGAGTAGCGGTCTTAACTCCTCACGAGGGTCGTGAACCTGGGTAAAGGCCGGTGTCTATCTCTGTCGTGGGCGTGTCGTATTCGGGTCCGGCGAGCAACGTCGCAGTGTCCCTCGAGGGTCTTGACCTCCACGTTCAACCCCCTTCACGAACTACTCTTCAGGAAGCCCGACAATGTGTTGCGCAAACATGGTTACGTTTACATGGCTAGTACTATGGGAGGACCGTCCATGTGTCCCTTTGCGATGATGGATTTGCAGGGGTGGTAAGCACAATGTAGTTTTGGTTAATTGACGCTCTTCAAATCCTTGGTCTCGTGTTCTTGTTCAAAACTTGGGGTCTCACCTTCTATGGTTTAGCAATGGTGACGTTCATGTGATCTTCCAAGTTTGAACATGTTGCATTGAGTTTACTTAGAATTTTCCTTGGGGCTAAAAATTTATAGTAGGGCCTCGGTGGTTGGATAGAGAGACGTAGGCGCCATACACCGTTTCATTCATAGAGGCATCATTGCTAGATTAACTCTCACATTGCTGCCGGAGTGCCGGGTTAGGGTTAGCACAATAGATTATTCCTACTGAGGTTGGCTGCATTTGTTGACATACATGTTTGTTCATTTTACGTAAATTGGCTTTATGCATTCTCGATGTATTGGGGTTTTTGATATCATGTTGGTGTAGAGGTGTGTAATTGGTATCATACTGAAATTAATATATCCCTTCATAAATAAAGCTAGCTTACCAAATGTATGGACAAGTAAAAGTGCACACGTACAAATGACAGCTACAACCTTTTGTATTTCTTATACAAATTCTCAAAATAAGATACCACTTTTAGGAAAACGCCAACCCTATGGCGGCTGATTACTAAATTACCTTTGCAATAAGACATTTAATTATGCTGGGTGTACCTTTTGGCAGAAAGCACCATTTTTTCTTTCAACAAATAAATTAAACAAAGAACGCCGATTCTTTCTGCTGGCGATCCAGATCACCGTCATTTCCCTTTATATTGACTATGACTACTCATATGCAATATCATGTGTCATATATATATTATGCTAACTTAGGTTAAGAAAGATTCCTAGAAAGGGTGGAGGCGCTGGCACACGTCACACATATATACGTCACTTTTGACGTGGTTTGTGACATCACTCAGTTGGCTGGTCAGTGACAAGAGGGTCGATCTATCTCATATGATTAAACAAGTCAGTCACATGGGCAGCCCGTGCCACTGAACCAACTCCATAAAAACAAGAGGTAATGTTTATTTCCAATAACATGCAAGACTTGCAAGTCATGTAAAACCAGAGGCAATATTAAGCGGAAAAGTTTCACATTTGTCTTATTATGCCTTTGCCGTACCGAGCTACCTGCTAGACTGCTAGTTCTATCAACTGGTTGTAGTACAAGTACCAAGTTGTATCGACTGGTTGACTATACCTTACTAGCTAGTTGTATTAGGCTTGCATCAGGTATTATTCATATATAATATGTACTTCATCCGTATTTAAGTAGTCTATAAAACATGTCTACATATGTATGAAACAGGATAAAGTCAGAAATGATAGGAAGTCTTACAATTTGGAACGGAAGTATAGTAACAAGGTTGGTTTTAATTTTTCTGAAAAGTAGCTTATCCTCTGGTGCGTACAGCATATGCATTGCATCAAGACGTAACCTCAGCAATTCGACAAGGGTTGACTAGGTGTAGGGCAGCAGAGCGCTTCCCTTAAATAATCGCCAATGACAAGACTAGACCGTTGTTTCATTCAAGTATACCATTGCCAAGTGACACACTCTATAATTGATAATATAATAATGTTTTTCCAACACGTTAATAATCATCATTCCTTGTTTCTAGACATACCTTATGTAATTGGATAAGGGGTGACAAGTGGCTTGGCGATCTAGTAGAAAGGTGGAGGAATGGAACGTGGATTATTTCCGGTGTAGATCCAAATCACCGTCCTTTACCATTTTCTATCCACTATAACTACTGGAGTAACATGGAACTCTCAAACCCGTATATGTGCATGTGAACCGTTTGGACTCAAATCCGCCAAGCTTTGTTGTAGTTGGCTGAAGTGCTCACTTTATGCAAAGGTGGTGGTATTAAGTAAAATGTGCAAGTTGTAGCTCTCTCTCTCCCTTCCTTCTAGGTTATTGTGCCATGATACTTATTATTATTGTTGGCAAATGAGTATGCGAGTCTTAAACATCACAAAGATAATAGTGTATGCGCGCAGAGTCACTCCATTCTTTCATGCAATTTAAATTGATACTCCAGTTGCAACTCTTTATGTTTTTAGCATCTTAGGCCCTCTTTGGATTGAAGGATTTTCATACGAATATTGGAGGATTTCAATCCATAGGAATTTTTTCTTAGGAATCCATTTGGATCAAATGAATGATACCTCCAAAAAATTTATGTATTGCATTCCTACACCCCAATTCCAAAGGAATTTAAACATCCACTCTAACCTCTTTTTCACACTCATTGGCATAGGATTGAGACATTTTTCCTGTGTATCATCCAAATGACCATTCATATAGATTTTCTCTGTTTTGTAATCCTCTGTTTTACACATGCGATGCTATCAAATTCCTATATTTTTTCAATTTCTCTGTTTTTTAATCCTGTGATCCAAAGAAGCCCTTAAAATACATGGCTACTTGCATCAAGGACATGCATGTAGGGCTCAAACTTCCGGACCCTTGATTCCCCCTATAAATATGCTATCTATCACTAAGCTCAAAGCAGAGTACAGTACTGTTTAGCGCTCCAAACCATGGAGGAGTTAAGCATGTGTTTTTTAATTGCCCTAGCCACGATGCTCTTCCTTCTGCTCCCTAGACTACTCGCTGCAGTTTGCTCTTCGTCTCCGAGCAAGAAGAAGAAGCAGCTGTTGCCTCCAGGGCCATGGAGCCTCCCGTTCATAGGCAGCCTCCACCACCTCCTGCGCGGCGGCCTCCCGCACCACACCATGAGGGACCTGTCTCGCCGGCACGGTCCCCTCATGTTCCTCCGTCTCGGCGAGGTTCCGACCTTGGTCGTCTCCAGCGCCGAGGCGGCGGAGCTGGTGATGAAGACCCACGACCTCGCGTTCGCCTCCCGGCCTAGCAGCAGCGTGACCATCGACATCGTCGGGTGCCGCGGCAAGGGCATCGGCTTCGCGCCCTACGGCGACCGCTGGCGGCAGATGAAGAAGATCTGCATCACGGAGCTCCTCAGCGCCAAGCAGGTGAGGCGGGTGGAGTCCATCAGGGCCGACGAGGTGGGGCGTCTCCTCCGCCGCGTTGCCGCCTCCGCCTCCGACGACATGATCATTAACCTCAGCGAGAAGGCGTCGGCGCTGGCCAACGACATCGTCGCCATGGCCATGTTCGGCGGCACGTGCGGCGCCGACGACAGGTCCGAGTTCGTCCTGGCCTACGACCAGGTGAGCGAGCTGGTGGCGTGGTTCTTCCCGCTCGACTTCTTCCCGTCGTCGCGGCTGGTGCGGCGGCTGAGCACCACCGAGCGGCGCCTGCGCAGCTGCTACGGCCGCATCCAGGGCATCATTTCGGGCATCGTCGAGGGCCGCAAAGCGGCGGCAGCCAACACCGGAGATCATCACCTGCAGGAGGATCTGCTGGGCGTGCTGCTCAGGCTGCAGAAGGAGGATACGCTTGCTTTCCCTCTAACACCGGAGACCATTGGCGCCATCATGTTTGTGAGTAGATAATAATGAATTAATTCTACCTTGTCGCTCCTTCTACGCTTCTACAAAAAAATCATGCATGTCTCCATAAACTGAACGTCGTGCTATAATATTTTATAATATTGTTTTTCGTGTAGGACATATTCGGAGGTGCCACTACGACCTTAGGGTCCACAGTAGAGTGGGCTATCTCTGAGCTCTTGAAAAGGCCAGACTCTATGGCGAAAGCACAACTCGAGGTTCGAAACGTGCTCGGTGCATCACGAGGTGTCATCAGTAACACCGACCTCGCTGGACTCGACTACATGCGAATGGTCATTAAGGAGGTTCTTAGGTTGCATCCTCCCAACCCTATGCTTGTCCCCCGCGAGTCCAGAGAGGACTGTGAAATCATGGGTTATCACGTTCCAAAGGGCACCAAGATACATATCAATGCCTATGCGATTTCTCGAGATCCCAGATACTGGGACAACCCAGAAGCTTTCAACCCGGAGAGGTTTGAGAACAGCAATGTTGAGTATAAAGGCGCACATTTTGAGTTCACCCCCTTCGGGGCCGGCCGGCGACAGTGCCCTGCAATCCTGTTTGGCACGACCGCCATAGAGATTACACTGGCAAACCTTCTCTACCACTTTGAGTGGGTGCTTCCTGATGGAGCGAGCCCGGACTCGTTGGACATGTCCGAGACATTCGGAATGGGGGTAAGGAAGAAGGTGGAGCTGCATCTGAGAGCTACTCGCTATGTGCACTCCGGTGCTATATAGGGTTATGTATGTGCCATTGCTCCTCCTTGCGGTCCCTTGTCATCATGTACTTGCACTTTAATTTTATCTTCTCAATAAGGAGCCTCTTGGTGTGATATGGTGGGGCTACTAACGTGCTCTTGTTTTATCATGGAACTAATATGTATGAGAGTTTATATCATCACTATATTGGTTCTGGCCATATGGCTTATTTAATTTATAAGGTGGGTCCGTGGTCTTTTTTGAGAGCTAAGCGTGGTCGGTTGAAATTTTGTGGTTGGTGTGGTTGATTGAAGTGTTGTGATAATTGTTATCATGTTTTTTTTAGAAAAAGGGAGTCCCGGCCTCTGCATCGATTGATGCATATAGACTTTATTAATAATAATTGTTACCATATGAATACATTTCTTTGGGCGTTCGTGTGGTCTTTCCTATAGCCCATTTATTCAGAGAAAAACAATCGTGATACAACTAAGCCTAATAGCTGCAGTTCGGTCATGTTGATCGGAGGCAGTGGCTAGACCCAGAAAGCTTGACTGCCAGCAAGGACAAAGACAACGGTATGTCTTTCTGTAAGTGAATCCTATTTCCTGCATAACAGTGTCAACGTCCTGTTAAGCTATTGTACCATGTTGTTATGAAATCCTTTTTATGTGTGTGTTAAACAGTCTTGTCCTGCTTGAGGGCTTTGTATTCTCCTTTTGTTTGCCGTAATGATATAATACCACTGCTCTTTAACAGAGGGTCTTTTGGCGTGGTGTTGTTGAAGAACTATTGTGGTTCATCAGTGGCTGGACAAGTGCGAAGGTGCTTCTTAAATGTATCCCTCACATTCTATAAGAAAGCTAACAGTACCAGTTCTGTTAGGGGTATTCATTAATGTTAGCAGCACTTCAGGCACAACATATGTTACTCCTTCTGATCCGCCATTTTGTACTAAGCTAGTACAAATTTTATACTAGATGAGCGACACTTTTTATGGATCGGAGGGAGTAGTAGTTTATAGCTTCTTCGCATGAACTTTCTGTGCTTCAGACTTCTGATTTTGGTGCGATAATTTTACTGTTTTCTGTATGTAGGTTTTGCAGGAAAAGGGCATTCATATATGGGATGTCAATGCGTCAAGAGAATATCTTGACAGGTATATCTCTTGGATATAATAAGCTACTAGAAACAGTGGACACTATTCCTGAGGTCTAATCTCTTATCTGCCTGACAATATTTTGTAGTGTCGGCTTGGCAAATAGGGAGGAAGGTGATCTAGGCCCGGTTTATGGATTCCAATGGCGACACTTTGGTGCCGAGTAAGTTCGGTTTGCTCCCCATCCCTCCCTCCCATCGTCCCGTCCTACTATTCCTCGTTTCTAAGCATTAAGAAATGATGATATATACAGGTACACCGACATGCATACTGACTATACTGGAAAATGTTTTGATCAGCTAGGGGATGTGATTGACAAGAGATCAAGAATAATCCTGATGATCGGCGAATCATCATGTCTGCATGGAATCCATCGGATCTAAAAAAAGATGGCCCTTCCTCCCTACCACATGTTTGCACAAGTTAGTATATTTTGATTATGCTTTGGTAAAATCTAATTCTAGTGTATTTAGCATGTGTGACCAATAACCGTTAAGAACTTGTTTACTTAATATCTGGTCATTATGGTATCTTTGATAGAAGAATCATGCCATATGCACCTGGACTATAGCTGGCCAAACGGGTCAGCATGAGACACGTTTTTTTGGCCCGACATAACCACGGCACGGCACGACTTAAATGGGATGTAGCACGGCACGGATCCGTTAGTGCATGGGCCTTTCCTCGACTAGAAGCACGCGGGCCGGCACGGCACGATTAACTATTTTCACCTTTTTCTTAAAGATTTTATACCTATTTTTACTTAATTTATTGAATTTATAGCTATATTTACCTTTTCCTGAATTTTACAGCTATTTTTATCGTGTCGTATCGTGCTGACGTGTCGGCGTGCCACATTCGTGTCGACGTGCCTGTGCCCAAGTTCAAACCGAGACCCACGTGCCGGCACGACACGGCATGAATAGAATTGTGACGTCCTTAGCGTGCCCGTGCCGTGCCGTATTGGCCTGTTTGGCCAGCTATAACCTGGACTAAGTACCATAATACGCCTAGACTCAACACTTTTCTTGCCCCAAGACCACCCTCCACACTTCATGTCAAATAGTGAGCACACTAAGGCCTTGTTTGGCAGGCGAGTATGGGCCGGTTTTGTGGTGTAAATTCCCAGCACAACCGAAGACATCAGAAAACACTCCGAATCTGTTTGAAAGGCCTTTGTCTCTCGCGCGCCGTCGCTCGTCCCTCGCTGGAGAGTGTTTTGGCCAAAAGTTATCAAGGCCAAGAAGATTTGCTCTTGGGGGAGCTGGAGTTCTCTTTCATAGCATTTATGGTACTACAGCCAAACAAATATGTTTTTGGATGAAGCATGGTTTTCAAGAGATATATTTCTGTACCGTCTTTCCAAGGTAATCTTACTGTAATCTTTATTTGGACATTCGCTATGGGTCCTGTCGGTAACACGATACACAACTATACATATCACTGAAGATAATTATTGATGTCATATCACCGTGAAAATTAGTTTGTCTCGGTATACCAGACTATCCGTCCCATGAGATCTGCAGAGTCTCAGTGTTTACTTGTCCACTGTTGATACTGTTGTGAAGAAAGAAAGTAATTTGCTCAGTAGAGTTCCTTGTCCAGTTTTATTCATTCGCACCGAATTCATAATGCAAACATGTGTTGCCCCCGTCATATGTAAATATGTAAACTACGCGAACTTTTAAAACTACTTGAAATCGTGAAGTTACAAAATATGTTTAACTTTGCTTGGGTAGGTGTGGCTAGGTGAACTCTATGTTGAGCTATTTCACTTTCATGGTTTACTATGGAATGATGATTGAATTATTTCCATCACGCGATGCTGTTTTTTCGGGCTGTAGTATCATGTCCTTGAAATTGCGACTGTAGGAGATCAAAGTTACTGACATATACTGTCCAAGAATGTCTGGTATCATATATCTGAATTTTCTTCTATGCAAAATAATCTTCTTCTATCAACTGATGTCGGGATTTGTTGACGGTGATACTTGAAGCTCCAGTTGTGGACGGAGACCTCCTGTCATGGGTTGGTATTCTCGAACCTTCTCTGTTCTGATCTTCCAGTCCTGCCTGCATGAGCGAAACCGTGTACTTCCTGTTCTGTATCATCTAACTAGCCCATGTATGAATCAGTGATTCAGTTATCTGAGACACTGGATTCTTGTCATCCATAAGTGATGAAATTTTGGACGAGTAAACTGGGGAAATAAGTGACCGCACCATTAGACATGCATGACACTTGTACCTTATTTACTATGGTGTGCATTCAACCAATCCGAGTAGCCTCACTGTCACTGCTGAATGAAAAACTGTTGCAGTTTGCTCCGGTGGTCGTGGAGATGGACGGGTCGTCGTAGCGTGGACAACATTCTTCGTCGAGGACTTGGTACACATCCCTGTTTCATTCATTTCGCAAATCTGATTGCTATATCGAACTACACGGAATGCTTGGCACCGGAGCGCACACCTTGAGATGTTGGCTGCTGCCTGCCCGCAAAAGTGTTACTGATATCTTGTGCAATCTGTACTCTGTAGGCATGTCGTAGTAAGGGAGGGGAGGACCCGACATGCTTACTGCCTTAGCAGCTGGGGACTACGTGTTTGGACTTGGAAGACGGAGATTGGTAGGGCGGGGATCTTGAGATGCTTTTACAGCATCCATTCTAGATGCTTTGATACAAAGTGCTTACTAGAGTTACAAGACTGTAACACCGTACTAGTGTCGTCGTCTAGGTAGTAAGTTGTGAGCGCTGCATGCTCTGCAGATGGTAACTTTGAGCTGGTTTACACCATGGAACTATGAACGGAAGTGGTGTTTTTCTCCCATTGCTGATGAACAAATTAATGTCTCAAAATGTAACACAATTGGCCATCCAGTTAAAGTGGTATTACCAGGCTGGTTCTCACGAGCTCCTCCTCCAGCCCAGTGTGGTGTGGACTGAATAATCAAGGTCGTCTAGGGGTACCCAATGTGCCCAGTGGAAATGGAATCTACCGGCCACGTTGATTAGCCTCGGGATGATGGTTCTTAATTTGCAGTGAGGGAGATGATTTTAGCTACAACATCATGCTGAGATGCTGCTTGTCAGCCTTAATTATTCTCTATTTTTTTACTGCAGCTGGCACCTCTCACGTGCCTTGCATTGCCTCCACTGTTAAGCATCTTCAGTAAGCAATGGACGGATCCTAGTAGTAATTACAATGAATCTTTCTTCCACTGTTTTTCTCTACTTAATCCTGTCCAAAACAGTACGGCTAATGCAGTATTACTGTATTAAAGAATATCTCCGCGCGGGGTAATTTTTTACGAAACACAAGAGGAGAGCTACTTGGATCTAACAAGTTAACAGCAATTGTGGCCATTGCATTGCATTGCATTGCATTGGGATCCAGAAGTCTTGTGATGTTTTTATTCGAGTAAACCCTGCTTGCTCTGGCCGCACCATCTTTTTATTACGGTATTCGGGGAGAAGAATTTTACAGCTCGATGGGCATGAGGACATCCACATGCGCTCGCCTGATCCGATTAATTCTTGGGGTTTTAACTGTTTACTCCATCCTCGCAGAAGAAAAAGAATTGGGGAGCTTAGAGATGGAGGAGAGCTCCCGCGACGCCCGCGTCGCCCGCGGCGTCCCGGCGCCGGCTACTGAGAACCCACCGCCCGCCGTGACCCTGCTGGCCCCCGCGCCCTCTCCGGCGGCAGGACCTCCCCTTGAGTTAGTCTCCAGACCAGTTGCGCCCCCCAGCTCCCCGTCTCTCCCCACTCCGGTGACTGACGACCACTCCTCAAGCCCTAGGACGAGCCACAAATCTCTTGCCCCTGCCCCGGCGCCGCCCCTGCGACCTGCTGCTGCGGCCTCCGGAGGAGCTGTGGCCACCAGAGGGGCTGCAACCGGCGGAGGGGCCCGGCTTCCTCTTCGTCAGGGGCTACTATCCGACTGCCTGCCAGGAGCGTTGGTTTTCGACCCCGGTGCGCTACCTCCGCCATTCACATCGCCGGGAGACGCCTTCCTCCAATTTGTCTTGGAGAACTTCAGCTCGCAGGTTTGCTCACCCCTTGTGCCCGGCTCCAAGCTCTTCGCACCGACTTCGGTGTTGATTGAGGTGGAATTCAGGGACAGGGCTTCCGCCTCTCTTTCGTTAGTCAACAACATGCTTAATTTCTGGCTAGGATCTGCGTTTGAAAAGATTTTTGCGTCTGAGATCGGGCCAAATCGCTTCTCTTTTTCGGTTTTGTCGGGGGGCTACCCCCGGGTAGGGGCAGATCCCGGAATAATTCAGTAAGGTGCCAACAGTACTTGACCTTTGGCGAGAGCAAGGGACACCTCCTGGTGTGCTGAAAGGGCAACTTGACCCTTGAGCGCTGGTAGAGTACAAAGTGCCTCCTGGCAGGTGCAAGGGTCAGCTCTAGCAACTATAAATAGACACCCCCGGCCTTCACAATGGCAGCACAGGCATCAGCGGGTGGTTCCTCTAAGAACTAGCTTCTCGAAGATGTCTTTGTTGATAGGCTAAGACATCTTCGGGAGGCTAGGCCTAGAGACACTCATCCTGAGACGAGCTCGGGCGCCTCCGGAAAGGATCTCGGATCTCTGGCTCCGAGGAGACTCCCGGAAGGAGGTGTACTCGGTTTTACCGGATAGATGGTCCGGGTAAGTGCTAACCGGAGTGTATGTCTCGGTCTTGATCTTATGTAGGAGAGGCTCACAGTGGCAAGCGAGGAGGTAGCCGGCATGAGGGATCCCGGTAGGCCGTCAACGGTCTATAGCAGGCTTTCCCGTCTGTTGCGGGGGGAAGTACCATTCCACCTGACACGGAAGCATGGTCACCTCCCGCCTGACACGGAAGCATGGTCACCTCCCGCCTGACACGGGACCGCGTCAGCCGGTACGACAACGGTACGACACGACCTGACATGCCTAGCCCGGCAATCCGGAAAAGGCTATCCGGGATGGGCCAAGACATGTCTTGTCTCTGACAGGGGGACAATGATGGTTCAGGACGGCGCCTGCTGTCCTTATCGAGATGATGACGAAGGGGCTACGCCGGATAACGCGGCGACTAGGTCGCACTAGCCGGTGACGACATGCCGGTTAGGCCTGTCCGGTGGGGCCAAGCCGGTTTAGGGTTTCCGGCCCTCCTGGCCGGAACTCTATAAAAGGCGCCATAACTGCTTCTGTGGGGAGAGGACCAACTTGGGAGCCAAAGCTATAGTGGCATTCACTCCTATAGCATTTACTTCTTCACACCTTGAGTTCATCTACTTCTTTGTGTTCTTCCCTCTGAGAGATCTAATAGCAAGTTGTAGCCCTTGTACCACGTTTATATAGAGAGGAAAGGCAGGAGTAGGGGTGTTACCTCCTCACGAGGGCCCTGAACCTGGGTATATCGTGTGTGTGTCGTGTGCCTTCGTGCATTTGTTCTTGTTTGTTAGATCTTCCCCCTCGCGTGTTGATCTTGTTTCTTGTTCTTGGGAGATCTTGGTTACACCGGGATCCTCCTCGTGTGGGCTATTCAGCTCGCTATCCCTCCCCGGATCCAACAACGTCCATCGGCCCCACACATTAGCCATCCTATGGCATCTGCCGTGACGCCACCACGACAGGTTTCGTACCCGCGGCTCGCCTTGTTCCTTGTGTCCTTAGGCGGCATCCGCCATGGCCAGCTGCTCGCCCGGTTCGTCCCTCCTTCTCGCTTTGCCTCGTTGTACTTGCCGGAAAACAGGGAGGCGCTCGCGACCGCTTCTGATTTGACTGTGCCCGTGACTACCTCTATGACGCGTGCCCCTGCGACCTTTGCTCCGGATAAGGCCGGCCTGTCGGATTTTGGCCGTTCCCCTAGCCTCCCGTGCCCTCCTCTGCCGCAGGCGCAGAACCCTGCTCCTAGGCTCCGCCACAAGCGTCACCCTCTCTGCCTCTCTCTTCTCACCCCCGGAATCCTGCCCTCCCCTGCTGGCCCTTTGCCCTGGCTCACTCACCTCTCCCGTGATCCCCTATCCCCCCCTTCCCCTTCCTGCCCTTCTCCTCCCCGAGCTCTGGTTTGATGCCTGACCACCTCCTTCTTTCGTCACCCCCTCGCTCTGCCGGTCAACTTTCCCTCTCAGGGAACCTCGATCCCTCCACCGCCGATGGGCGCCCGTTCCTCTCCTATTCTCAGGTCTCGGCTTCCCCTTCTAAGGCCGCCCAACCCTCCCGTTCCCCTGTCACTCCACCTCCCCTTAACCCATCTATTCGGCGTTGTCACCGCTGCCTGGCTTCGGACCACCTCGTCGCCGACTGCCGCAATCCCGTGCGCTGCCGTCGTTGCCGCGTCTCCGGCCACCTCGAGCGCGAGTGTAAGCGTCCCCCCCACTCCTACCACTCTGCTCCTCCGCCTTCGTGACCTCATTTCCGCTCTCTCTTGGACAGCCTTGCCATGGAGGACACCCCGACGCACTCGCTCTTCTGCTCCATCTGTTTCCGCACGGATCACGTGCGCGCGATATGCCCTCTCGCTTTCCCGGAGCCTGCTGCTGCCGTGGTGGAGGATGAAAACCCCGCTCTGCTCGTGCCCGATGCGGACGACGGTGATGAAGTGATTGGGGAAGATGTTGTGGAAGTTGTCGAAAAGGAAGAGGAGGACCCGGAGGAGCGCGTGTTCCTTTCCTCCTCCGATGAGGAAGAAGATCCTGAGGAACGCGTCCCGGCCTCTACGACCGATGAGGAAGATGGGCCGTTTTTACCCATTACGGATGCTGCTGATTTCTTGCAGGTCCCGGATGCTGCAACTACCGAGCCCGAGTCTCCTCTGGCCGACGCGGAGGACTTGCTCGACGCTCAGCGTCCAGACTTTGTTGATGTCTACATGCCACACATCTATCTTCCCCACTTCGAGCAGCTGGCTTTTTCCTTCGTCAACCCGCCTCTTCTCAACCCTTCCCCTTTCATTCATCAGGCGGTCGCGCTCGCGTGCGCTCCAAACCAAGCCACACTCCTCCCTTCCTCTCACGGAGCCAAGCTTGATGTCTTCAACTCCCAAGTCGACCGTGAGGCTGCGGTAAACAACGGCCCCTTTTTCGGTCGTGAACTCACAGTTTACTTCGTCCGGCTTGATGAGACGGACAATCGGTTCCTTTTTTAGCACCAGGCTTTCGCCGCCCTCGCCATTGAGGACTACCCTCTTGAGCATTGGAACCGCAGCCACATTATCCACTCTTGCGCCCCGTATGCGAATCCCCACGCTATCGACCCTATATGCATCACCGGCCTGGACTACTCCGCCGTGTTGGTCACGGTGAAAGCTGAAAGCCTTGCGGACATTCCTATGCTTCTGAACTTCAAGAACCATGCCAGCGACGGCACCATTTGCCGCGTTTCTATTCTGGACTACGATGACCTCACGGGGAGCTCTGACACCTCCGACCCCTCCGATCCTTCCGAGCCGGACCTGGCACCTATTCCGGAGGCTGTTTCTGATGAGGAGATGGTGGAAATTGAGGGGGGAATGGGCTATGCTGAGGTCCTTCGTGCCCTTGGTGCTCCGCCACCGGCGATCCCCTCCTGCGGCGTCACTGCTGCCCCTGCTGCATCCGCTGTCCTGTGCGCCCTCGCTGCCGCCCCTCCTGCCCCAGTTGTCTGTGGGGGGCCGATCCGCTCAAAACCTCTCAAGGTGGAATTTCGCCTGCACTTGGGCTTCTATGAGATCCTCGTCCTTGGCTCTGCCCGGGAGCGTCTCTTCTTCAGGATCCCCATGCGCAATGCCGCTCCCTCCACTGGCTGCAAAGGAATTGTCCTCCTCAACCTCGCCTCCGCCTCGGTCGGTCTAATCGACACCATCTCTACGGTTGGCCCCCTCCGCCGTCCGCAAATCTCTGCTGATATCCTCGCCCGCGGTGAGCTGCTCCCCCGCTCCCTCGCGCTGCCGGTGCTCGATGTTGCGCACCTGGTCATGACCGATGAGGCGGCCCCTGATGGACCGCTCGCCAAAGCTCCTCTTCAAGATGCTCCGCAGCCTGTCTCCGAGTCGATCCCTGCCATCGCAACCGGTTCCACGCTCACTGAGGGGCCGAGGCGCAGCCCCAGACTTGCCTCCATTGAGCTTGATATTCGTGAGTCCATTGTCGACCGGGCGGTGAAGCGCAAGGAGAAGCGCCTTGCTGGCCCTTCAAGGCTACGCCCGGACAGAAACGGCGAACTCCCCTCCGACGATCTCATCGCGGTTGCTGTCGAGGCTGACGGCCCTCTATCGGACGTTGACATCGTCGCCTTGGCAGAGGCATGCGATATTTCGTCGGCCCAACTGGTTGCGGCTCACTCCTCCGTCGCGGTGAATGCTAGTTCTCCATGATTATGCGACCCTCCCCGCTTTGGGCCCGCTGGGCCTACGCCGCCGTCTGCGCTTCCACTTCTGCTTCCCTCGACCTCTTTTTGGTTCAACAACGCTATGGGTCTGCCCCTACTGGGCCACGCACGTGTACTTCGCAGCTTCTGCTGCTTAACTTTTATTCGGCTGTGTCCAGCCCTTGTAACCTTTTTATTGTAAGACCTTCGGTCCTTTATGCTATTTCCCATCCGGACTATTTCCTGTCTAATTTTATTTCCTTCGTTCCGCCTTCGGCCCGCTTTGTTTTTCTCTTATTACATTGCCCCCTATCCGAGTTCGAAAACGGTTGCCTTTCAGTTCTTTATGCATATTAAAATCCTGCTATCCTCGTGGAATACTAGAGGCCTTGGGCATCGGATTAAGCGCGACCACGTCCGCTCGGCTGTTGACTCCTTCCTCCCCACCATTCTTTGCATTCAAGAATCTAAGCTCGAAAACGTTTCTTCTTTCATTGCAAGCGCATTCCTCCCTCCCACTCTCCGCTCCTTTATTGCCAAGCCTTCGGTAGGCGCATCCGGCGGCATCATCACCGCTTGGAATGACTCCGTCTTGCAACTCTCTTCTCACTGTATAGACCCCTTCTCCCTCACTACTACCTTCTCCTCGCGTCTTGATGAACTATCATTCACTGTCATCAACGTGTATGGGCCCTGTGACCATGCTACCAAGGCCCCCTTCCTTGACTCTCTCTCCTTGGCTATTTCTACAACCTCTGGTCCTCTTGCGATCATCGGGGACTTCAACCTCCTTCGCTTCCCTCGTGAGAAATCGAACGATAACTTCAACCTTGTGGAAGCCTCTCTCTTCAATGATTTTATCAACCACAATGCCTTGATGGACATCCCCCTACTCGACCGCCAATTTACTTGGTCCAACCAACAAAACCCTCCTATTCTTGCTAAGCTGGATCGTATGCTGGTCAATGTGGACTGGAGTCTTGCTCTCCCTGACTCTACCCTTACCTCTTCCATCCGCCCCACCTCCGACCACGTCCCCATCCACCTGGAGGCCTCCTCTAAAGCACTCTGTAGCACCATCTTCAGACTCGAGAACTCGTGGCTCTCTCATGACGCCTTTAAAGCTATTGCCGAAGCAAATTGGAATAGCCTCTCCGATAACCACAATCATCTGCCCCATATTTCCCAGATTTGCCTTCGGCTTAAAAGAATTCGCTCCGCTGCGCGTCATTGGGCTAAGGCTAGGCGCCTCCCCTCTATCTACCTTACTAACTGTGCTACGGTCATCAAACTTGTTGACATTCTGGAGGAGAAACGCTCTCTCTCCACTTCCGAGCTAAACCTGCGGATGCTTGCTAAGATAACTCTTTGTCGCCTTAACGCTGACAAAGCTGCTTACTGGAGGAAGCGTGCAAAAATTCGACACTGCACATTGGGGGACGAGAACTCACGCTATTTCCACCTTTGTGCTTCCGGTCGCCTTCGAAAGAACTAGATTAAGGTCCTTGAGGACGATGATGGAAACCCCGTTTTCTCGCATCTGCCCAAGGCTGCTATTCTCCATCGGTTCCACCGCGACTTATTGGGCACCCCCATCCCGGTCACTGCCCAGCTAAGCCTTCGCCAACTCGTTCAATCCACATCGCTTGACTCCTTCCAATCCTCGACTCTGGCTGCCCCCTTCACCATGGCGGAATTAAGGGCTGCGGTGTTCTCTATGAATGACAACTCCAGCCCAGGCCCTGACGGATTTGGCCCCGCTTTCTTTAAAAAGAACTGGGCTCTTGTCAAGGACAACCTTTTGGGCTCTCTTAACGATTTCCACTCCCTTCAGGCCGACCTCCGCCCTATCAACAAGGCCTATATCGTTCTCCTTCCTAAAAAGGATGGTGTCAACCGGCCGGAAAACTTTCGACCAATCTCTCTCCAGAATGCTTGCCTCAAGTTCCTCACCAAATGCCTAACCATTCGCATTAGACCCCTAGTCCCAAAGCTGGTGCACCCTGATCAAACGAGCTTCATCTCGGGAAGATCCATCGCCGAGAACTTCATCTATGCCGCTGACATCGTTCAATCCTGCCATAAACGCTTCGCGCCGGCGGCGGTCTTTAAGCTTGATTTCCGCAAAGCGTTCGACTCCATTAGCTGGGACGCTCTTGATCGTATTCTGGAGGCCAAGGGTTTCCCCCCCCCCCCCCCTATGGAGGGAGCTTATTAAAGCAATCAATAACTCTAGCCAGACGGCTGTTCTTCTCAATGGAGTTCCGGGCAGGTGGATTCAGTGCCGCCGCGGGCTGCGTCAGGGGGACCCCCTCTCCCCTTTCCTCTTCGACTTCGTCGCTGATGTCCTCCAACAACTCCTCCTTCAAGCATCGCGCGACGGTCTTCTTCTTCACCCTCTTGTTGACGACATTCCTTGTCCCATCCTCCAGTATGCTGATGATACTCTAATCATCATCCGGGCTGTCCCTCACCATGTCACCCACCTTAAGTCCCTTCTTGATTCCTTCTCCGCGGCTACGGGACTGGCTATAAACTTCCATAAGAGTACTTTCGTGCCTATCCACACAGACGCCTCCACGGCTAATGCTATGGCCAACGCCTTCTGGTGCTCTGTCTCCACATTCCCGCAATCCTACTTGGGCCTCCCACTATCCCTCCACAAAATTAGGCTTGCCGATCTCACTCCCCTCATCACTAAGTGCGACGCTCATCTTTCCGGCTGGAGGGGCCGCTCCCTACCCATAGGAAGTCGCCTTATTCTCGTCAACTCCGTCATCACCGCTAAATTTGCGCATGCCATGAGCGCCGGACTTCTTCCGGTCGGCGTGGTCGAGGCCATCGACAAGCGTAGGAGGGCTTTCCTTTGGATCGGAGAGGAGAGCTGCTCTGGCGGACATTGCAAGGTCGCTTGGGACGAAGTCTGCAAACCGAAGAGGCTTGGGGGTCTTGGAGTCCTCTCCCTCACCTGCCAAAATTCGGCTCTATTGTCTAAATTCTTGACTAAGCTGCACTCCCCTTCCGATGCCCCATGGAATCTCTGGTTTCACCGCCAATATGGATGTCTATCTTGCGGGACCTCGGGGATAACCATGCTCTTGATTCCCCCATGTGGAAATGCATCATCTCCGGCCTCTCTGCTTTCCGCGCAAATTCCTCTATCTCGCTGGGGAACGGACGCCACACAGCCTTCTGGCTGGACTGCTGGTTCGGAACTTCTCCCTTATCCGAAAAATACCCAGCCCTCTTCTCCCATACCACTAGGCCGAATGCTCAGGTTGCCGCTATTCTCCCAACCCTCCAAACTGACTGCAGCCTTTCCCTGGTTCCTCGCCTTTCTTCTCGAGCTCAGGTTGACCTCTCTTCCCTTCTTGATGATCTTCGCAATATCAACCTCGTTTCCTCCACCGTTGATACTCGGGTGTGCTGATCCACGAAAAAAGCTTTTACAAACAAGGATTTCTATGACAGTTATTTTAAGCTTGTTCAGACTGACGACCAAGCCGACAAGGTTTGGCGGAATGCTGCTCCTCTTAAATGCAGGATTTTCAACTGGCTAGCGCACCGCCGTCGCCTCCCTACAAACAACAGACGTTTTCGGCATCGCCTCGGCCCATCTCCAAGCTGCCCCTTCTGCCCTCAGACGGAAGACGTAGACCACCTCCTCATCAGATGCCACAAAGCCCAAGAAGTTTGGCAATTCTTCTTCCATGGCGACCCGGTACAGATCTCTACTCTCCATGGCCTATGGAGGCATCGAAGCCGAAGCTACGCTGAGTCCACCATATGCACCGCCATCTCCTGGAGCATTTGGAAACGCCGCAATGCCATGATCTTCAACGAAATCGATGAACCCATTGCCTTGGTTCGCGCACGATGTATTGCCGATGTGCGCCTTTGGGCCAACCGATGCAACTCTCCTCCTACTGTCCAATTACTTAATGCATGGTGTCTCAACTTTGAGCCCCCGTGAATTTGCCCCGCTGTTGTAATATCCTGTAACAACTCTGTCCCGCTGCTTTTGATTGGGGAATAAAAAGTTCAGGCTGACCGTAAGGTCCGCCGAAGTTCAGGTAAAAAAAAAACTGTTTACTCTCAGAATTGAGCATGTCTTGGCATCGATTCGATGTACTCTAGCCACTACCGATCATGATTCTGTCTCAGCTTATTGGGGTCATGAAGTTACAGTTATTTACTGGTGCACCCATATTTTTTTCAGAGATTGAACTATATTAATCGGAAGAGGTATATGCATGCTTAGTCCCACAACTTGTCCAGGGGGAGCAGATTAGTCCCATAACTTGTGAGTTGGGGCACAACAGTCCCACATCTTGCTAATCCGGCTGGTTTCAGTTTAAACACGCCACGCTGGACGTTTTTTGGCGCGAAATCTATTTTTGCAAAAAAGTCCCCGAACTCTGCAGACGAGATGGATAGGTCCTTCCAGTATGTATAAAGAAACAAACAGAGTAACTCCTATTTCTCCTCCTCTTTCCTTCTTCGACGGGAGGAACTCGGAGGCGACGGCGACGCGGGTGCGGCGAGACCATCTCCACCTCGATCTCGTCGGCGGCGACGCGGGTGCGCGATGCCTCCAGACGTGCGCTACCGGTCGTGGAAAGATGACCCGCCGGAGTACGGTAAGCCCTTCCGTTGTTTCCGCTTTACCCCCCGAAATCGCCGCTGCCGCCGATGATGGTATGATCATTGTGGATTGGCAAAAGTTATCAATGGAAGGACTGAGCGCTGTAGAAGCCCTGGCGCATAGTTATTTGGAGAAAAAAGCACGGATTGATCTCTGAAATCGCCTGATTCCGCCGTTGGGAAGTTTCTGAATTGCGCGCATTAGCGGGAATTTTTGGCAGTAGTAATGTGATAAAGCTGATTGCTTTAGTGTTTATTATATGCTAGTAGATGTTGTGGTGCATCTTGTTGTGCAAATTAGTGATTTAAAATGTCACTTAAATTCTGAATTTTCGGCAAGAACAGACAGCTACAGTAGACTGAATGAGTTGTTTCTGAATTTACTAAATTTTGGACACTGTCTTGCAATCTGAATTAACTGAATCTGTTGTTCCAGTGTTGAATGCAGGGGTTGAGAGACAAGTTTTTACATTGGAAGTTTGTCACAATGGATTTTTTTATGGATTAAGAGACAACCTGGAGTATGTTTCATCATCTACTGGATATTTCGACTACTGTAGTGTTGAGTCTTGGTCAACTGCATGTATGGATGAAATTCTAGGTCTGCTTGATTATGAGAGAGATGAGAAACTGCATTTGTACTGGTGTATGCCTGGGCAGGATGTCAAGGATGGATTGGTACCAATGGAGTCAGCAGTTGTTTATGCAGAGATGAGCAAAGCCAGCAATACAGAGAAGGTTATTCATGTCTTCATAGATCACACAAACTTTCTTAGGAGGCTGAGGGATGATCTGATACAAAATTGGTCCACTAGGTTGCATGTTGTTGCTGATAGGAGAATATTACCAGTTGGTGCATCTGAAGCAAGCAGTTCATCCAATGTGCTAGCAATAGAAGATGGTGACAGTTCAAGTGACAGTGACTGTGATTTCTGTGATAGTGATTGTGATGCTGAAGATGGAGATGATGACTTGTTTGCTGATAATGTGGACATAGAAGTGGGAGATCACAATGAGAGGGAATTGGATGATGCACATGAAGATGAAGCTGCACTGGAAGATGAAGATCTGAACCTGATAGGAGAGGAGAGATATAAGTTGCAACAATAGTTGAGGGCATTTAATCCAGCAGTGGACATGGCTGATCCTACTTTTTAGGTAGGTATGGTGTTTAGTGGTGTTGAGGAAGCGAGACAAGCATTGGCAGCTTATAGTATCAGACATAGACTTAAAACCCTCAAGACAAAAAATGACAGGAGGAGATTGGAGGCTGTATGTGATCCTGGTTGTCCTTGGTTGTTCAAAGCATCAAATGACAGCAGATATGGTGGCTTCACTATAACTGCATACACAGGCAAGCACACATGTGAAGGTGGTGTTTGGGAAATGAAAGCTCTCACTGCTAATATACTGAAAGATAAATTCCTCCATGAGTTCAAAGATAATCAGAAGCTTTCTCTGAGTGGTTTTGCTGCAAAAGTGATAAGAGAATTTAACATGTGTCCAAACAGGTGGAAACTTGGCAGAGCTAGGAGTGCTGCATTAAAAGAAATTCATGGATATGAGGAGGGGCAATTCAATCAGCTACTTGACTATGGTCAGGAACTCAGAAGGTCCAATCCTGGGTCTAGATTCTTCCTCACCACAAATTCTGTGAATGATCCTGGTAGTTCACAGCATAAGCAGCATTTGGCAACAATGTACTGGAGCTATGATGCTTGTAAGAGAGGGTTCTTAGAAGGGTGTAGGCCTCTCATATGCTTGGATGGATCTCACATTAAAACAAGGTACAAAGGGGTACTACTGACAGCTGTGGGCATTGACCCCAATGACTGTATTTATCCTATTGCTTTTGGCTTGGTAGAAGTGGAATGCACCCTCTCTTGGCAGTGGTTTTTGAATAATTTGAAGACTGATTTGAAAATCACCAACACCTCTCCATGGATAGTGATGAGTGACAAGCAAAAGGTATGTTTTTTTGTATTTATGACCCACAAACCACTAGTTGTCGTCGACTCGTCGAAAAGTCGACGACAACTAGTAATATGACATTTATGACACACAAACCACTAGTTGTCGTCGACCCGTCGAAAAGTCGACGACAACTAGTAATATGACATTTATGACCCACAAACCACTAGTTGTCATCGACCCGTCGAAAAGTCGACGACAACTAGTAATATGTCATTTATGACCCACAAACCACTAGTTGTCGTCGACTCGTCGAAAAGTCATCGACAACTATTAATATGCCATTTATGCTAGTAATACTACAATATGAATATCTATGACATTTTCTCACTCAAATTCCAGGGACTCATCAATGCAGTACAAGAACTACTCCCTGATGCTGAACACAAATTTTGTGTAAGGCATATGATCCAGAACTTCCAGAGAGCAGGGCATAGAGGAGAGACTTTATAAAATGACATATGGGCAATTGCAAGATCCACTAGTTTACCAAAGTGGCAGAAAAATCTAGAGAAGCTAAAGAGTGACAGTGAGGAGGCCTATGCATGGATTGAGGAGCTTGTGCCTAAAACATGGATAAAAGCATTTTTCTCAGATTTCTCCAAATGTGATATGTTGCTGAACAATCACAGTGAGGTTTTCAATAGCTACAATGTTGAGGCTAGAGAGATGCCTGTTTTATCCATGCTGGAAACTATATTCTACAAGTTAATGTCAAGAATTGAAAGCAAGAACAAGGAGGCTGAGAAATGGACAGGAAGGATATGTCCTAAAATCAAGAAAAAACTGGATAAATACACTGAGTGGGCCAAACAATGCATAGTAAAACCCGTAGACAACTACTTGTACTCTGTCATCTCACTGGAGATGGAGAAGCAGTACACTGTAGATTTCAACACTAGAACCTATGATTGCAGGAGGTGGCAATTGATAGGGCTGCCATGCCATCATGCTATAGCATGCTGTAGACATGACAGGATTGATCCTGAATCACTAGTTCATAGTTGCTACACTATAGAAGCATACATGAAGGCATATGCATACCCATTGGTGCCACTTAGAGGAAGAGTGTTTTGGGAAAAAATGAATGGAGCAGTTGAAAGAGCATTTTCCCTCATGTGTGGTTTTGGTAATTGAATGACAATATCTATGGACTAATGTTTGCATTGAGATATCCTTACAGATCTTGTCCATGGAATTGTGGAGTTCATGTGTTGGACTCTTGAAGATTATGTGTTGAGTGGAGCATATTGCAAGTATGTCTTGAAGGATTCAAGACATCATATTAGTGAAGAAATGTTGGAAGATACAAGGTTGATCAAGATGCTAATCAACACACAAAGCTACAAGATGTACCAAGAGCGATCACGTATCTCTTGGGATGGTAAACACTTGTCCGCATAGCTTTGTGAACTAACCCATGATATATGTGTGTGTGGTATCTTTATATGAGGTTAGGTATCTTCCCATGGGCTTGCATCAAATAAAGATTTCATATAGCTCATGGCGGATGACGTCATGTGGTGATCGTCATCAAGGTGAGATGTGCAAGACCAAGACCAAGAGAAGCTTCTTCAAGAGATCCTATGCTTGGTGCTTGCAATGAATACATGAAGATGGAGCTAAGCGAGACTCTCCCATTGTGAGCATGGGGGAGTATTTGGAGAAGTCTTCATCAAGCATGTGCTTGGACGCGCAATCACGAAAGATGATCCACTAGAAGAGATCAAGATAGTCATCATCTCAAGTTGAATGCTCAAGACAAAGGTATGATCTTGATAGGGCTATAGGATAGATAGGCGTTCTATCAAGAGGGGCTCTCAAGTTAGTAACTTGATCGCATCGTTGTGGAGAGCTCAAACCTTTGCATACTTGGCATATCATATTTCTTGGTTCTTATTTGGCTTTTATGTTGGTGAGGATTTAGAGCTTGGTTCATCTCCATGTCAAGCTCTTGTTCATCGAAATCGGTTTTACTTTGGACAACTTGTTGCATTTTTGGTGGCGGAAATATTGTTAGTTCTACCATGAGGAAATTCCCACACCTTGTCATGTGAGGTGATTTTTGTTGGGTGCTCATCGTCGCTATCTTTCCAACAAAATTGGTCTCACCTCATTCGGAATTCATTGGCAAAAGTTATAGCAGTTTTCGTTTCGGTGTTTTGCCGATTCGGATTATTGGGGTCGGAAATTCCGCTCTACCGAAATTTTCGGTTCCCCAGCTCATCCAAGAAAACGGCTAAGGAAAGGAGAAAAAGGGTTCTGACTCCAGTCGGAAATTGTGCTCGGAAATTTCCGTCTACCAGAATTTCCGAGTGCACCCAGAAAGCCCTCGAGTTTTGGCTAAGGAAAGAAGGATTTTTGGTTCTGACTCGAACCGGAAATTGTGCTCAGAAATTTCCATATACCGGAATTTACGAGTGCACCCAAAAAAGCCTTCCAGAAATGGCTAAGGAAAAGTTTGGTTTTGGTTCTGACTCCAGCCGGAATTTCAGCTCGGAAATTTCATGGACTCGGAATTTTCGGTTGACCGGAATTTCCGAGTGTCGAAACAGCCAACGGCTATATTTCCTGGAGGGGTATAAATATCCCTCCCCTTCTTCTTCCCCAGCCAACCCAAGGTAGCACGACTTTCCCCTCTCTCCTATTCCATTGTTGACCTTGGAAAGCTCACTCCCCTCTCAATCCCTCCATAGAATCTTGCATATTCTTTAGGGAAAGTTGAGAGGAGATCTAGATCTACAATCCTACCAATCTACCTCTCCTCTAAGTGAGGGGAACTTAGTGGATCTAGTTATTGGAGTTCCTTTGTGGTTCTTCTTCTTTGTTCTTCCTCTCTTCTCCCCCCATAAGCATTAGTTGCTTTTGGTGGGATTTGGGAGTGAAGGATTTGACTCCTTTGTTCTTCCTCTCTTATTCCACCATAAACATTTCTTATTGTGTTGGAATTTGAGAGTGAAGGACTTGAGCACTTCGTGTTCTCTTGCCATTGCATTTGCATCGGTTTGAGCCCTCCACGAGGATTCGTGGTGGTGATACTTGTGAGCTTGTTACTCTTGGGTCTTTGGACCCTAGACGCCTTTTGTGCCCGGCCTTTTGCGGCCAAGACCTTTTGTGGTCAAGACCTTTTGTGGTCATCTTGAGAGCCCCCAATTAAGTTGTGGGTGTGTGCCTCAAGACTTGGGAGCCCCACTTAAGTTGTGGGTGTGTGCCTCAAGAGTTGTACGGGATTCGATCTCCGCCCCAAAGGAGATCAATAGTGGAAGGTGAACTCGCAACCTTTGTGGTTGAGTTCATCAGGAGAAGAAGGTGAGCCTTTGTGGCGTTGCGGCTAACCTGTTGTGGTTGCGCACACCTCTCCAAACGAGACGTACACCTTTGGGTGGAACTCGGGAATACATCCTCGTCTCCGCGTACCTCGGTTATTTCTATACCCGAGCTCTTTACTTATGCACTTTACATTGTGATAGTCTTCTTGCTTGAAGTTATCTATCTTGCTAGCTATCACCTTGTTACTTGTATTGCTTAGCATAAGTTGTTGGTGCACATAGGTGAGCCTAGTATTTATATCTAGGTTGTATGCTTGTTAAAGTAAACCTCTAGTTTAATTCCGCCTTTATCAAGCATACCGGAATTTCCGGGTCACTCTTGGACCGGATATTCCGGCTCCTCGGAAAAAGTTTTAAATCGCCTATTCATCCCCCCCCCCCCCCCCCCCTCTAGGCGACGTCTATCCGTTCAGCAGTGATTCATCCACCTCTGTACACTAAAGTAATGGGAATGCCAAAGAAGAATAGAAGAAAGGCACCTGAGGAGAAAGTGAAGAGAGGAGTGAGGATTTTCAACAAGTCTGGAGTGGTAATGCACTGCTCTATCTGTGGGCAACCTAGTCACAATAAGAAAGGGCATGCTAAGTGGATTGAAAGTGAACAACAGAACCAGGAGAAAAATAATGAAGATGAAGACACACAAACACCAGACATTCTTCAGGTAAATATGTAAATGTACTTAGCACTGCATATACAAATGTACTTAGCACTGCATATATAAACATGTGTATCTTGTGCAGCATGTAATTACCCACAGGCCTGATCCTGCTATGGATCCAACACATCAACAAAGCAGTATGATCTACCAAATTGGACAAGCTGAGAGTGAAAATGTACCAGTTAATAGAGTCCTTGGCACACTGCCAGAGAGTGCTTTTGTTGTTGCAGCTAGAGATAGCACTCCTGAAAACAGAGCAAGAATTACAACAACAACAAGAGGTGCATTGAGGGGAAGAGGCAGGGGAAGAAGTACTTCAACAAGAGCAGCTAACAACACAACAAGAGCAGCTAACAACACAACAAGAGGGAGGAGCAAGAACCTGCAGAGGAAGCAAATGCCAGGGCAAGAGCTGCTAGAAGAGGATACAACACAGGACCTGCAACTTATCACCATCTGTTGTTTGGTCCTGACATTCCAGATTTGAATGTTGATGCTGCTCCAGAGCAAGAGTTGTTAGTCAGTCAGAATGCTCCAGGTCCAGAGCAAGAGTTGTTAGGTCCTGAGAATTAGAAGCAACATGTAATTCTACAGAGAAACCAAGCATAATGTAATTTAAATGGTCTAGTACGGTCAATTTTGGTTACCTATACTCTGAATATTTGTAGTGTTCTCTGAATTTGCAGTGATACACACTTTAATACAGGAGGCCTCTTAATACAGTGTTGGTCTGAATTTTTAAAGTGTTGTTCTGTTTCATTCTTGCTCTGTATATTACATTATATACCTTACTACCTTGCTCAGAATATTGTACAATGCTAATTGCAACAAAAAACTGAATATAATCAGGGAGAACATCACTTTTTATTAGATCACAGACCTCAAAGTACAGTGTGATTCAAGCTCAAATTCAGTAACAACTCACACAAACCCCCTAACTACCATAGCAATACATGCATACATAACAACACAGAGTGCTACAACACTAAGAATAGCCATCTCCTTCCCGTCTCTTCTTCTAAGCTCATCCCTGTGTATTCTGATTAGCCTCTTGTTTTCTGTAGCTACTGACCGGACATGTATTTGTAGTTCAGCGATTTTCCTCACTAGCTCGGCATTTTGTACTTCTAATTCTTTGCAAGTTCTTGTCTCAAGCTGGTTTGTGCGCAGGAACTGAAATTCACAGCGAGCAGTAGCATATCAGAGCAGTGAAGAACATCGAAGAACAGAGCAGAGCAGAATCACTTACCGGAGAAGCAACAATCAGATTCCTCTTCGCCGGAGAAGCTTTTGACTTCAGCGCCGCCTCGGTCGGGATCCAGAAGACCTCACCGGTCTCCACCCAGCTCACGTATCCGCCGCTTCCTCCGCCATAGCCAGCACCTCGCATCTCACCGGAGCCAGCAGCTCGCTTCTCGCCGCCGGAACCACTGCCACGCATCTCGCCGTCGCCGCCCACGCGCCCGTGCCTCGCGGTCGCCTGCCTCGCAATCGCCGCCCACGCGCCCGTGTGGAATTTTAGGGTTCAAAAAGGGGAATCGCGAGCCAGAAAGAGGAATAGCTCGAGTAACTTATTTGTAAAGCTTAAGAAATTCCATGGGGTTTTCTGCAAAATTGACATGCGACAGACATATACGTAAATTAGCCACGCTGGAATCACACGTGGACCAATCAGAAGCGTGTTTAAACTGAAACCAGCCGGATTAGCAAGTTGTGTGACTGCTGTGCCCCAACTCACAAGTTATGGGACCAATCTGCTCCCACCGGACAAGTTGTGGGACTAAGCATGCATATACCTCTAATCGGAACAAAGATACATGGTCATGAGTCCGCAAACGTAATGCATATCACTATACTTTTTTCAGATAAAATATATGAACGCAAGAACTCATCTGAAGTTCACACCCGCCGTCGACTTTTTCCACTGAATAACATGATTAATCCTAAAAATTCATTTTGAAGGATATTCAAGTTGTAACTTATTAATAACTTGTTAATCATGATCATAAAGCCTCTATAATTTGGAATTCATACAAAGATAGGCTTGGCATCTCTGATAACGCAATTATGCAATTTGAACTGGACAATCTAATCACCACTCATGACCTCCGTGGCCTTGATCTTCCCTTCACACCTGAGGAAATTGAAATAGTGGTAAAAGAGATGCCAATTGATAAGGCTCCTGGACCTGATGGATTTAATAGATTATTTCTTAAAAAATGTTGGCCTTTGGTTAAGGAGGAGTTTTACAAACTGGTGCAGGATTTCTATGATGGCACTATTAATCTCAGCAGTATTAACACTGCCTCCATTACCATAATACCGAAGATCACAGATCCTGAAAGCATGAATGACTTCAGACCTATATCCTTGGTGAGCCTTCCAATGAAATTCCTTACAAAGCTCCTAGCTAATCGTATGCAAAAGATCATCATCCCAACACTTCATCCCAATCAATATGAGTTTATTAAAGGAAAGAATATCCAGGATTGCCTAGGTTGGGCATTTGAATATCTTCATATTTGCCATAAATCCAAAAGGCCTATTATTCTTCTAAAAATAGACTTCAAAAAAGCCTTCGACAAAGTGGAATATAATGCTATCATTGCCATGCTTAAAGCAAAAGGTTATGGGCCTAAATGGATTGCCATGGTCACAAACATTCTCTACTCAGCTTCCACATATGTCCTCCTAAATGGAGTGTCGGGGAAAAAATTATTTGTAAGCGAGGAGTGAGACAAGATGACCCGCTATCTTCAATATTAATTGTCAACACGGCTGATCTTCTTCAAAGTGTTATAAATGAGGCATGGCAAAATGGTTCTCTTAGCCTACCAGTAACAAGTGATTTTGGACAACAATTTCCGGTTGCTCAATATGCGGATGATACTATTATTATTATGCCTGCAGACCAAGCTCAACTGATTCATTTGAAGGATCTTCTAGGCAAATTCAGTACCTCTACGGGGTTACAAGTCAACTACCATAAAACTTCTTTGGTGCCTATTAATATTGATGCCAATGAAGCCAATCTTCTGGCACAAACCTTTGGATGCAGAGTTGAAAGCCTCCCATTCACATATTTGGGTTTACCATTAGGTACCACAAGGCCTTCTGTGGCTGATCTCATGCCATTGGTATGTAGAATGGATAAAAAGCTCACTGGTATCAATTCTTTGATGACCTACAGGGAGACTGACTTTACTCAACTCGTTGATCCAATCTATGCCAATGTTTGCAATGTGTTCAATCAAGATTCATGTTACTATTTTCATTCATTTTGAAAAGAGTGGACGACAATTTCTTTGGGCTGGTAAGGATATTAACAAGAATGGGAAATGCCTAGCAAATTGGGACATGGTGTGCAGGCCCAATGATCAAGGAGGACTTGGTGTTCTTAACCTAAGGATTCAAAACAAAGCATTACTCATGAAGAATTTACATAAATTCTATAACAATTTGGATATCCCATGGGTTCAGTTGATCAGGAATGCTCACTACAATGACAATAAGATTCCACATGCAAATAAGCCCATAGGCTCTTTTTGGTGGAGGGATTGCCTAGCCCTCTTCAATCAACACAAGCAATTAACAAGCTGCAAAGCGAAGGATGGACACTCAATCCTCATGTGGGCTGATAATTGGTTTGATTCTGTGAAGCAGGATATCTACCCTCAGCTTTTTTCATTCACCACCAGGGAAAAAATATCTCTGTATGCAGCCTGGAATGCAAACAATAACAATCTTTATGATCTCTTCCAACTACCTCTGACTGCCATTGCCCATGAACAATTCCTAGAACTCAAAGAGGAGCTTCTGAATTTCAATCCTATTCATGATCATGACAATTGGTTAGTTTCAGCGTCTGAGGCCACCTACTCGGAAAGTTAATAGACAACTTCTGAGACAATTTGACACACCACAGTCTATTCTGGATATATGGAAAACCTGCCTGCCGAGACATAAATTTTTCGCCTGGTTACTACTGAATGGCAAAATAAATACTAAGGATTATGAAGAAAAAGCATTTTTATGTAGAGTTTATGGACTGTGTTCTTTATGATACATGCCCGGAGGAAACTCTCTTCCATCTCTTCTTTGAATGCAGCTTCAGTCAAAGCTTTTGGTGGGCGCTGGGATTTGAATGGAATACAGATTATAATATACATTTGATGATACAAGAAGCTAAGACAAGATACACATCAGCATTTCTAACGGATATTCTTGTTACTGGCTGTTGGAGTATTTGGAAACAAAGAAATGATGCGATATTGATCCTTCGGTGAATAGATGTACTATTAGATTTAAGAACTTCTTTTCACTTGCTATGCTTAGAGCTAAACCTAGCCTCAAAGAGGGCATGCAGTCTTGGCTAGATACCTTATGAACATTTCCATGTATGAGAAAATGGAAAAGGAGCAGTACGGGTTTTCCCCTACTGCAGTTGCATCAAAAAAACTTATAATAATTTCTTTACGTGCTACCTCAAACTTCTTGGACCCAATCATGGTCTTGAATGCACACGAGCGCAGAAGCATGTATGGACGGGTGGATTGGCTGCACGCCTTGTCTTGTCCCTGCCAACGAGAAACATCTAGCCGTCCGATGGGACCCAAGCTTTTTTTCTTCCTTTTAATTCCACAAAACCAGGAGCTAGCAACAGCATGACCTAATCAATCCCAGCAAACTCCAAAACTTTTTTGAGCAAATCATGTTCACAGGGAACCAAAAGTTGGTCAGCTGACCATACTCTTAATTAGCTAGTGTTAATTGATTCCCTTGTAACTGGAATGCGGTCGTCTTGTTCGCATTGTAACCAAAAATGTAAAACTAGTATCATTCATGACGGAAGTTTCTAGTTTTATTTTGCAAATCTAATTCAAAACAATGAAGAATTACCCCATGACAATGGCGTCTACCGATTCGTTGTCCATGTCACCACACCTCAAAAGGAACTCAACGATAAAACAATTTGAGATGCTTTGCTTGGGTGACAATTTTGACCAATACAGCAAATGGCTAGCAGTAGTAGTAGTACATCCTAACGTGGCTCCAGTTTAAATAGGCTCAAACCCCGAGATATTGTTAGTTTTCAAATGGTGTAGGGTTTAGACAAAGAGGGCTTGACACCAGCTAGTGTAAACACTGTCAATGCAGCTAGGACTATACATCTATGGCCGATTAAAGGGTTAAGATAATGTCAAGCTAACGTGGTGAAAAGCTGTAGTTGAATTATATTGACCACTCACTCAGAGGTGAGTCACACAGTACTCACAGCCCACTTTCATCGTGGACTGTAATTTCTCTTTTCACTTTTCATAACTTTCATTGTTCTGCAGGTTATTTTTAAACAAAACTCCATCGATTGTGCTAAATTTTACCATGAGTGCATGATGTGAATACTACTCCGTTCGATCCGGTTTATAGTCCCAGCACGTGTCCCTGCATCGTCAAATTGATCATGTCATGCGAGTTGTGTAATACAAAAACTACAGCATTACAAACTATAACAACTAAAGTTTTAAATGGAAGTATAATTTTTGTAATTTATAACTCATATTACGTTGATAAAGTTCGCGATAGAGGGACGAGTGTAAGACCTATACGTTGGAAGAGAGGAATTATACTCTATAGCTTTTGTTAGGAGCTATGCGATAGAGGGACGAGTATAAGATAAATTAGGAGCGTTGATACACTATAGCTTTTGTTGGAGTAATTTGTTGGAATTATGCTTGCTTGTGACGATATGTCAAATTAAGACCTACATAAGTGAATCATTGACAAATCACAACTTTTGCATTCTCACGATGTTTTCATGAAACTCACACCTTTATTATGAAATTTAATTGAATTTTAAATTTTGATGATGAATTTCAGTGTTTCTTGGGTAATGTTTTCACATAGTCCCTAGCTTGTGCTAAAATTGTCCATGAGTTCATGATGTACCATGAAAGAAAATAAATTAGGAATGTCGTGTACTTAGCCTTTTGCTGGAGTATAATTATTGAAAGTGTGCTTCTTGGAGATGAACCATCAAACAAAAATCTAAAATAACTGAAATCATTGAAAGATCACATCTTCTTGCAGACTCTAGAATAATTAACCCTTGTTCTTTCTCATGGAAGAGTGTTGATGGAGGAGAAAAACTTGGGACTGGAAATGAAAGAAAGTCGGGCACTGAATGTCGTATAAGAAAATGAGGTGGTGTATTTACTAGTTAGACTGTGAAAATGAAGCTAGAGAATTTTTCCGTTTTGTTTTCTTCGCCGCATGACCTGAGGCTATATGTCGACAAACTCATCATCATCCTCCATCCTAGCCGTCCATTCTTCCCACATCCCCAGCAGTAATTTATTTTGACAAGGTGGTGAGTCACTGTTTGGTACTAAAACATTTCCTAGTGTTTGTACTTAATTACTTAGTTAACTAACTAATCCTGCTTAGGCTACCGTGCGTGCTGCGTGATCCAATGAATTACCCATGCCGGCATCCTGACATCTCTATGCCTGACAATGGCGTTTTTCTTTTCTAGTCTGGAATCCACCGTGTCAAGTTGACACCAAGTTGAAAATATATCGGAAATTCAAAGTGATGGATAATCCACAAGTTAAGCATTTGTGCACCGAGGAAATCCACATTCAGTCACCTGAGAATCGCCGCTCGCCGGCGAAAAGAAGAAATAGATGCACTCCATATATGCAAACTCTTTTCATGCGCATTTCCTGGGATTCAAATGCTACTTTTGCCATCACCAGATCATCAAACAATTAATTTTCTTGGAGTATTTTCTTACTTGTTGGGGGACAAGCACCAGCATTCTTCCCCACAGGCCGCTCAAAAAGCCACCGGGAGACGTTTTGCTTCACTCACCAACAAATCCATGGCAACATCGCAGCCACACAAGTTGGCGTCAAGATGCGCGCCTAAACCCTAGCAGCTTTGCTTGACACGCTACAGAGATCGATGAGCTAAAGTAATCTCCATTGTCAGTGCTATTAGTACTACACTTGATTTCTTTTCTTCCTCCAATGCACACACACTACACTTTCAAATCACACAAACCAAGAGAGAGATGAGCAAAAACAAAGAAAGGTTGGATGGAGAGATGGAAGCCCGATGCATGGGAGCAAGAACCCTACTATTCTTGAAGGAACAGGACACAAGCAAAGACCTTTGAGAGTTTTGAGGAGGAGAGAGTGGGAGAATCCTAGAGAGAGAAGGAGAGTAGAGCACACTCTTCTCTTCTCCATCGTCGGCACCACCTCCATAGAGATCATCAACGTCCTCCATTGTGTATTGCGCTGCTGCACTGCCCGAGCGAGCTAGCCCAGTTTTTCATGCTGCTGCCGCCATTGCCGTTGCCATTGCTGCCGGCAACGCCAAGCCCGATGCGGCACTACTCCTTCCTCCCACTCTTACTCAACCTCCTCCTCCTACTATTCACCACCACCACCACCACCGCCGCCTCCACCAACCAAGAGGCCGCCTTCCTCTCCTCATGGCTGGCCACGTCGCCGTCCCGGCCGCCGGACTGGTCGTCGACGGCGTCTCCGTGCAAGTGGTCGCACGTGGGCTGCGACGCGGCCGGCGCGTCCGTCACGTCCGTGACCTTCCAGTCCGTTCACCTCGCCGTGCCGCTCCCGTCCGGCCTCTGCGCCGCGCTGCCGGGGCTCGTCAGCCTCGTCCTCTCCGACGCCAACATCACCGGCGCCGTGCCGGATGACTTGTCGCTCTGCCGCCGCCTCGCCGAGCTCGACCTCAGTAGCAACTCCCTCGCGGGCCCCGTCCCGGCCTCGCTCGGCGACGCGCCGGCGCTCGAGTCGCTGGTGCTTAACTCCAACCAGCTCTCGGGCCCCATCCCGCCCGAGCTCGGCGGCCTCGGGGCGTCCCTCAAGAAACTGCTGCTCTTTGACAACCGGCTCACCGGCGAGCTGCCCGCGGAGCTCGGAGCGCTGCGGATGCTCGAGTCCCTCCGCGCCGGCGGCAACCACGACCTCTCCGGCCCCATCCCGGACTCCTTCTCCAAGCTGTCCAACCTAGTGGTGCTCGGCCTCGCCGACACCAAGATCTCCGGCGCGCTCCCGGCGTCGCTCGGCGAGCTTAAGAGCCTGCAGACGCTGTCCGTGTACACCGCCGCGCTCGAGGGCCCCATCCCGCCGGAGCTCGCGCGGTGCGGGAACCTCACAGAGGTATACCTCTACGAGAACGCGCTCTCCGGCGCGCTCCCGCCCGAGCTCGGCGCGCTGCCGCGGCTGCAGAAGCTGCTGCTGTGGCAGAACGCGCTCACGGGCCCCATCCCGGAGAGCTTCGGCAACCTCACCACGCTCGTCTCGCTCGACCTCTCCATCAACTCCATCTCCGGCTCCATCCCGGCGTCGCTCGGCCGGCTGCCGGCGCTGCAGGACCTCATGCTCAGCGACAACAACCTCACCGGCACCATCCCCGTGCAGCTCGCCAGCGCCACGGCGCTCGTGCAGCTGCAGCTCGACACCAACCAGATCTCCGGCCTCATCCCGCCGGAGCTGGGCAAGGGTCTGTCGAACCTGCAGGTGCTGTTCGCGTGGCAGAACCGCCTCGAGGGCGCCATCCCGGCCACGCTCGCGTCCATGGCCAGCCTCCAGTCGCTCGATCTCTCGCACAACCGCCTCACCGGCGTCATACCGCCGGGGCTCTTCACGCTGCGGAACCTCACAAAGCTGCTCCTTTTGTCCAACGACCTCTCCGGCGTGATACCGCCAGAGATCGGGAAGGCGGCGAGCCTCGTGCGGCTGAGGCTCGGCGGCAACCGCATCGCCGGGGAGATCCCCAAAGCCGTGGGCGGGATGAAGAGCATCGTTTTCCTCGACCTCGGCAGCAACCGCCTCGCCGGCGCCGTGCCCGCTGAGCTCGGCGACTGCGCGCAGCTCCAGATGCTCGACCTCAGCAACAACACTCTCACGGGGTCCCTGCCGGAGTCGCTCGCCGGCGTGCGCGGGCTACAGGAGATCGACGCCTCGCACAACCAGCTCACCGGGTCCGTGCCGGACTCCTTCGGGAAGCTGGCGGCGCTGAGCCGTCTCGTCCTCGCCGGAAACGCGCTCTCTGGTACGATACCGCCGGCCCTCGGGCGATGCCGCGCGCTGGAGCTCCTGGACCTCAGCGACAACCGCCTGTCGGGCGGCATCCCCGAGGAGCTGTGCAGCCTCACGGGCCTCGACATCGCTCTCAACCTCAGCCGCAACGGCCTCAACGGCGCGATACCGGCGCGGATATCAGAGCTGAACAAGCTGTCCGTGCTCGACTTATCCTACAACGCGCTCGCCGGCGGCCTGGCGCCTCTCGCCGGTCTGGACAACCTCGTCACCCTCAATGTGTCGCACAACAACCTCTCGGGGTACCTCCCGGACACGAAGCTTTTCCGGCAGCTCTCGGCGTCCAGCCTTGACGGGAACGCCGGGCTGTGCACGAAAGGAGGTGACGTGTGCTTCGTCGGCGCGGACGGGAGGACGAGTGCCGGATATGACGAGGAGGGGCAGCGTGCGCACCGGCTGAAGCTCGCCATCGCGCTGCTGGTGACCGCGACGGTGGCGATGGTGCTCGGGATGATCGGCATACTTCGAGCGCGCGGGATGGGCGTGAAAGGAGGGAACGGCGGAGGCGGGAGCAGCGACTCGGAGGCTGGGAGTGGCGGGGACCTTGGGTGGCCATGGCAGTTCACGCCGTTCCAGAAGGTGAGCTTCTCGGTGGACCAGGTGGTGCGCAGCCTCGTGGACGCGAACATCATCGGCAAGGGCGTGTCCGGCGTGGTGTACCGCGTGAGCCTAGACTCCGGCGAGACCATCGCCGTGAAGAAACTCTGGCCGGCCACGACCGCCGCCGCAGCCGCGTCCAAGGAGGCCGGACGGGACTCGTTCTCGGCGGAGGTGCGCACGCTGGGATCCATCCGGCACAAGAACATCGTGCGCTTCCTAGGCTGCTGCTGGAACCGGAGCACCCGGCTCCTCATGTACGACTACATGGCCAACGGCAGCCTCGGCGCCGTGCTGCACGAGCGTGGCGGCGGCGCGCAGCTTGAGTGGGACGTCCGGTACCGGATCGTGCTGGGGTCGGCGCAGGGCCTCGCGTACCTCCACCACGGCTGCTCCCCGCCGATCGTCCACCGCGACATCAAGGCCAACAACATCCTCATTGGACTTGACTTCGAGGCTTACATTGCCGACTTCGGCCTCGCCAAGCTCGTGGACGACGCCGCTGCCGACTTCGGCCGCTCCTCGAACACCGTCGCCGGCTCCTACGGCTACATCGCCCCAGGTAGACTAACTACATACATTGATGGATCATCCTTGAACAATCTGAGATTAAACCTGTTCCAGCTTCCATTCTTCACTGATGAACAATCTGAAAATGCAGAGTATGGGTACATGCTGAAGATCACGGCGAAGAGCGACGTGTACAGCTACGGGGTGGTGGTGCTGGAGGTGCTGACGGGGAAGCAGCCGATCGACCCGACCATCCCGGACGGGCTGCACGTCGTGGACTGGGTGCGGCGGCGCAGAGGCAAGGACCTCGCCGGCGTGCTGGACCCGGCGCTCCGGGGCAGGTCCGACACGGAGGTGGAGGAGATGCTGCAGGTCATGGGCGTGGCGCTGCTCTGCGTCAGCCCCACGCCCGACGACCGGCCGACCATGAAGGACGTGGCCGCCATGCTCAAGGAGATCCGGCTGGAGCGCGAGGAGTACGCCAACAATGTGGACGCCCTCCTGCTCAAGGGTGGCGCTGCCACCGGGTCGCCGACCAAGGCCAATGGCGACCCGGCGACCATGCCGACAGCGACAACGTCGACGTCGAGCACGCCGCCGTCCCGGCAGGGCCCCGGGAGCAGCGCATGCAACAGCAACAGCAGCAGCTTCTCTGCCTTGTACCCCTCATCCAAGGCCAAATCACCATTCGATTGACCCAAACAAATCGATGAACACGTACACTATTTGTTTCCTATCCTATCCCATGTGTTGCAAATGCATTTTGGTAGATGGATGCGAGTTCGTTTGTAAATGGTTTTTTGTTTGTTTTAAACGGAGTTATTACTTGATGGATTAGTGTAAGTTGGGTACTGTGGTAGTAGATTTTGAAGAAGCAAATTCCGTAAGTCTTTTGATATGATTCGATGTCTTCTCCTTTGAATAAAGACCCAAACAAATCACAGCAGCAAATACTGCCAGTTAGCTGTCCGTGACCAATAATTTAGCATAATTAACTGTCTCATCTCTAGTGATAGTTTGTTTGAAGGCAGGTTTGCTTCGGTGCCAATGTCATTCAGGCTTGCACACTCAGTGACAGATTAATATTTGGGGCACCTTTGGAAAAGATTTGGAAGCAGATTAAGCCAAATTTTCACCCAACGGCCATTCTAACTTGTTGGCAACTTTGGAAGCAAAACAATGCTAGGTTTTTAAAAAACTAGAAAATACCACGAGCGAGTTGGTGCGGAATTGCTTGTAGGTAGATTTTTTAAAACGGTGCATTAAAATCAAATTGACATTATTTGGTGAAACCAAGCAAGTAAACAAACAAATCATAACTCTTAAACAAATTGAAAGCTCTCAGTTTGTGTGACTGAATAATAGTTAACTTGGGTCAAATAAACCAAAGTAGTTACATGCATGTAACGCAAATTTTTCATTTTAATGTGTATTCGCTTCTCAAATCATAGTTGTTAAATCCCAAGAATTTCAACCAGAAAATCTGAAATTATGTCTTGCATATTTGTACCAAAGTCAACACACTCATTTCAGCCAAACATCGTGACAACTCAACGTGATAAGGTACACTTTGCCTCCGACCACATTGTGTTGTATGTTCAAACATATAGACACCAACTCTAAAAGTATAAAACGTTAGTAATCTGCACAATTGCCTGCAGCTATCTATCACTACCTATATATAGAAGCATTAGCATGAAGTGACTGATCCACTATCTGGCCGAAGCAAAAATAAAACAATTCCTGATTTAAATATATCCACTTGCGCACCCCACCAGAATAGATTGCTACTGAACAAATTTAAATTTTGAATTCAAATTTCTGGGAATTGAGAAAATGGTACTCGCTGTTATACAAGATAGCAAGAAACGACGGAGAGCGGAACGATCAAACCAACGGGGACACGAGATTTTTACATGGAAAACCCCTACAAAAAAATAGAGGAAAAAACAACGGGCGCCATCCAGCAATACTTCACTATATTGGGGTGAGGTTACAAACGTCGTGGGTTTGCAATGTGTGGCTTACCCCAAAGGCGACTTGCAAGATATATTTATAGAGGATAGAAACCCTAAGTCGGTTGCGATCCCACTCGGGCACTATCCGTACCGAACCTCCCGGCCCAAGCCTCTCGGCGACGGGCTTCCGCTTCGCTCTGAAGTTAGCCGCTCATTTCACATCGTCATATGAATTTGGATCATCATAAAACAACACTCCACCTTGAGACAAATTCCATCTTGTAGTATGAACGAGAACCTTCACACTGAAACAACAAAGAGAACACTTTTGGCGCCAAATAGCCTCTTGGGCTAAACAGTGATACCAACTAAGCCTGAGCATAGCTCAAAATTAGATATAGGAACAGGCTTTGTCATCATATCAGCTGGATTATCAAGAGTACTAATCTTGCATACCTTCAACTTACCTTATGAAACAACATCACGCACATAATGGTATTTGATGTCGATGTGCTTTGTTCTCTCATGGAACATCTGATCCTAAGTAAGGTAAATAGCACTCTGACTATCACAAAATAGGTTAATGCAAGTATAACTCCACAAAGCTTAGCAAACAAATTTTTCAACCAAACAGTTTCTTTAACTGCTTCTGCAATGGCCATGTATTCAGCCTCCGTGGTAAATTGGGCAACAACTGGCTGAAGTGTTGTCTTCCAACTAACAGCACAACCACCAATGGTGAACACATAACCTGTGAGGGACCTCCTCTTATCCAAATCGGCAGAAAAATCTGAATCCACATAGCCTACGAGTCCCGCACCAGATCTGCCAAACTTCAAGCAAGCATCAGACGACGTGCCACAGAGGTACCTGGAAATCCACTGAACAGCTTTCCAATGTTCTTTACCAGGATTATCCATGTATCTACTCACCAAGGACATAGCATATAATAAATCAAGATGTGAACAGACCATAGCATACATCAAGGAACCAACAACACTAGAATATGGGACTCCAGTCATGTACTCCAAATCATCATCAGTAGTAGGACATTGAGTAGATGACAACTTAAAATGAGAAGCAATAGGAGTACTAACAGACTTTGCATCATGCATGTTAAAACGATGAAGAACTTTCTTAATGTAACTCTGCTGACTAAGAAATAAGAACCCAGACTTTCTATCACGTGTAATTTCCATACCTAAGATTTCCTTAGCAGCACCAAGATCCTTCATCTCAAATTCGCTACTCAACTGTGACTTGAGAGCAGCGACATCTTTCATGCTCTTGGCAGTAATCAACATGTCATCGACATATAACAACAAGTATATAGGCGATCCATCAACCAACTTAATGTACACACAACTATCAAATGCAGACCTCTTAAAGCCATGTGACAACATAAATGAATCAAACCTTTTATACAATTGACGAGGGGATTGTTTCAAACCGTAGAGAGACCTTTTCAACTTACAAATAAGATCCTCCTTACCCGACACTATGAACCCTTCTGGCTGGTCCATATATATCTCCTCCTCCAACTCTCCATGCAGAAACACAATTTTAACATCTAACTACTCAAGATCAAGATCACGCATAGCAACACTGAAGAAAAATGTCTGAAAAGAACTATGCCTGACACCCGGAGAGAAAACATTATTGTAATCAATACCAGAAATTTGACTAAAACCTTTTGCCACTAACCTTGCCTTGAATCTTGGAGGCTCACTTGGAGACAAACCGTCCTTTCTCTTGAAGATCCACTTGCAGCGGACAACCTTCTTTTGTTTAGGCAAGCGCACAACATCCCATATGCAATTCTTCTCAAGTGACTGCATCTCCTCTTGCATAGCGGAGATCCATTTATCACGATCACTTGTGGCAATAGCTTCAGTATACGTGGACGGCTCATGTCTATGCTCCACCTGTTCTGCACAACTCAGAGCATTATTAACAATGTTACACTTCTCAACTAACTGTGTAGGTTTAACGATATTTCTCCTTGTTCTGCGATCAGCGATGGTCTGATTTTCTGGCTGCAAAACAGGAGGTGAGTGCTGAATAGTATCATTATCAGAATCATCTGATGTATCACCATCATTGTCAACGATGACATTATCCTTTTCCACAGGGTGCTCCACCTCAACACGAACCTGTTCCTCATCAGAACTTTCTGAAACATCTGAGGACAACTTATCAAAGTACATAACAGATTCATTGAAAACAACACTCCTGCTCATGAATGCCTTGTTAGTTTCGGGATTACACAACTTATATCCTTTCACTCCCGAACCATAACCAATGAAAACAGACTTAATAGCTCTCGGCTCTAGCTTTCCATTATCAACATGAGCAGAAGCAGTGCAACCAAAAACCTTAAGCTGTGAATAATCAGCAAGAGTACACCATACCTCAATGGGAGTTTTCTTGTCGAGGGGAATAAGTGGTGACCTGTTTATCAAGTAACATGCGGTGGCAGCCGCCTCAGCCTAAAAACGCTTACTCATGCGAGCGTTAGATATCATGCAGCGAGCTTTAGACATGATAGTCATGTTCATCCGCTCTGCTACTCCATTCTGCTGAGGCGTGTACGGGATGGTGAGGTGCTTGACAATCCCTTCTGTTCTGAAAAAATCATGAAAAGCATTCGAACAAAATTCACCACCATTGTCAGTACGAAGAATTTCCACCTTCCTCTCAGTTTGTCTTTCTATCATAGCTTTCCACTCTTTAAAAGCAGCAAACGAATCATCCTTATTTTTCATGAAATAAGGCTAAACTCTCGTAGAGTAATCATCAATAATAATAAGCATATAACGAGCACCACCATATGAGGGCTTACGTGACGGGCCCCAAACATCAGCATGTACATAATCAAGTGTATCTTTGGTGGTATGAACGGAAGCATTCAACTTAACTCTCGTGTGCTACCAAATATGCAGTGTTCACAAAACTACATCTTACCCAAACTGCAGTCATGCAGCAACTCTCTCTTGATCAATTCTACCATACCAAGTTCACTCATGTGTCCAAGACACTTATGCCAGAGGTTAGTTTTATTTGCGTCATCATGAGAAACAGCAACAACAGTACCAGATAAAACGATGCCTCTAAGAACATAGAACTTAGCAGAATTCATATCACCAACCATAGTAATGAGAGAACCTTTTGATACCTTCAGGAGTCTGTTCCCGCCGGTATACGTGTACCCGTCACAATCAAGGGTACTGAGCGAGATTAAATTTCTCGCCATGATTGGTATGTGATTCACGCCCGTCAACGTGCGTGTTATGCCAGCATGGGTCTTGATCTGAACTGATCCAATGCCAGCAATGGTGCATTGCTGGTCGTTCCCCACACGCACAAAGTCTCCAGTCTGCACTAACTCATAAGAACTGAAACAATCTCTGTTACAGCAAATATGAAAAGAACATGCAAAATCTATAATCCATTCATCTTGACGTGAAACACATGCAGCTAAAACAGCTAGGCATTCGCCATCAGAACTACCATCAACAACCGAAGCCTCACCGGTATCATTACCTTCATTATTTTTCTGTTGGTAATTACCTTTTCTTTTCTCCTTGTTCTACAGCTTCCAACAGTCATCAATGTTATGGTTAGTCTTCTTACAATACCTGCATAACTTATCACGGCCTTTAGACTTTGAGCGACCTCTGTCGCCCTTACTCTTGTCTCTGTTGTTGTTGTAGTTGTTGTTGTCTCGCTGCTGAGGCCTTCCACGGACCTCCAATGTATCACCCTTCAAAGAGGATGACTCCTCTTTCTGTACCATACCCTTCATCTTTTCCCTCGTCATGAGGGTCTCATAAACTTCAGAGGTGGTTAGTTCATCACGACTAAGCAGTATGGTATCACAGAAATTTGCATAGGAATTGGCAGCGAAACTAGGAGTAAGAGGGCTAGATCTTCATCCTTATATTTTACCTCCATCGACACTAGGTCGGAAACGATCTCCTTGAAGATCGATATGTGATTCATAACAGAACCACCTTCTTGCAACTTGTGCGAGAACAACTTCATCTTCACACGCATCTTGCTGGTCAGATCCTTGGACATACAGATCGACTCCAGCTTAGCGTGCAGCGCAGCTGCGGTTTTCTCCTGTAGAACTTCTTGCAGGATATCATTAGACAGATGCAGTTGAATAAGAGATGTAGCCTTACGGTCTTTTCTCTTCTCATCGGTGGACCACTCGGCCGCCGCCTTATCGCCGAATTCCAGCGCTTCATCAAGATCATTGGACTGTGCGAGGATCGCACGTATCTTGACATGCCATAACAAAAATCTCGTCTTGTAGTCCAGCAACGGTAGATCGAACTTCATCGATGCCATCCAAAACCCTAATCTGAAAACAGATCTGAAACACGGGCTCTGATACCACTTGTTATACAAGATAGCAAGAAACGACGAAGAGCGGAACGATCAAACCAACGGGGACACGAGATTTTAACATGGAAAACCTCCAAACAAAGGAGAGGAAAAAACCACGGGCGCCAGACAACAATACTTCACTATACTGGGGTGAGGTTACAAACGTCATGGGTTTACAATGTGTGGTTTACCCCAACAGGCGACTTTCAAGATGTATTTATAGAGGATAAAAACGCTAAGTCGGTTGCGATCCAATTTGGACACGATCCGTACTGAACCGCGGGGGTTGCCGCTCCCGCACGGCCGCGAGCGCAGGATTGGTCAGTGGGCTAACTTCCTCGCTACTGCGGCCCAATCCTCCCGGCGACGGAAGTTAGCCGCTCACTTCAAATCGTCATATGAATTTGGATCACCATAAAACAACACCCGCTCGGTAACCAGAGGAATACCGGCACAAAAAGGCCGAAATCAAGTCTCTGAGCAAAATTGCATTAGCTATCATAATATTCTAACAGGCTACTTAGAAAACACAGGAACCTGTCTCCAACACCCAGCATAAGTTATATATGTAATGACAGAGTAACCAGCACAACTTTCGATGAACAATTATAAGCACCGTGCAGTTATACCAAAAGGCCCATCTTCGCCGGAATGGAACTTCTGCAGGTTACTTTTTTTTTATAGAAAATAGGGTGCGGATCCCCGGCCTCTGCATTAAAATGATGCACACAGCCACCGCAATTATTAAAAAGTATCAAGCACCAATTCCAACCAATATCAGTATTACAAATCACGGATCACTCAAAGTTGCTACAAAAATCAGCCACTTAAAATTGGTACTATCCATCAAGCCTCTTATGATGTAGCCACCCACCCCGGCAGAAGATAGCCCGTACGACCATCGTCATTCGAGTACATCCGGAATCCATGAGTCCACGATGTCACGCAGGCAGTAGATAGGACCACGTATGGATCCAAGAGGTGGCTTTGTTGATAACCTCCAAGTAATGAGAACACGTTGTTTTGTTAAATATGAAATCATTTCTACAGTTCCATATAGCCCAGAGAGTGGCCGCAACACCAATCCGAATAAGTTTCTTAGACTTCTTATCAATCCCATTTAACCATGATCCAAAAAGGTTCGCTACACTAGTCGGAGGCTTAATGTTAAACGTGAAATGAATCAACCGCCAAATATCCCTTGTAAACGGACACGAAATAAAAAGGTGCTCTACAGACTCATCTGTGTCACAGAACACACACTTCTTACACCCAACACACACTTCTTACACCCGATCCAATTCCGCTTCGCTAAATTATCTTTTGTAAGTAGTTCTTTACGAAGCATGAACCACAAAAAGATCTTTATTTTTAGAGGGATCTTTAACTTTCACAAATACTTTTTAAGATAGTGAGTATGTCCATTAATCAACTCGGCATACATGGATTTAACCGAGAACACGCCATTATCTGTTAAATCCCAAACAAATCGGTCCTCCTCCTCAGTGAGCTCAACTCGCATTAGCCTCTCAACAAGGTGGAACCAGATATCCCGATTAAATCCAACCAAATTCCTCCTAAAATGAATATTTAAAGGAGTACCGCCACGGTCATATTTTTATTGGTAGCAAGATTGTACAGCGTCGGGTACTCACTTGCTAATTTAGCCCCTAACCAAGAGTCCTCCCAGAAACGAATATTATGGCCATTTCCAACGGTGAAGGATCCATGTTTAAAAAACTCTTCCTTGACCCCCATTAATCCTTTCCAAAAGGGTGAGTCATTTGGTTTGACCTCAATTTGTGATAACGTTTTATCACCTAGATACTTATTCGTTAACAATTCTTGCCATACTCCTTGTTTATACAACATTTTATATAGCCATTTACTCAATAGGCAAATATTTTTAGTTTCTAAAACCTCAATGCCGAGCCCTCCTTGATCCTTAGGTCTACAAATTATGTTCCATTTAGTGAGGTGATATTTCTTCTTAAATTGGTTGCTTTGCCAAAAGAACCTGGAGCGATAAAAATCTAATCGTTTCCGAACCCCTTTAGGTATTCGAAAGAAAGATAAAAGGAACATCGGCAAACAAGTCAGGACCGAATTGATAAGCACAAGACGATCTCCGTATGATAACATCTTTGCTATCCAAGATCCTAGCTTTCGCTCGAAGCGATCTTCCACCGCTTTCCATTCTTTATTTAACAATCTCCTATGATGTATCGGAATAACTAGGTATTTAAAAGGTAGCGATCCTAGTTCACACCCAAAGATCTCACGATATTGTTGTTGTTCCTCCTTAGCTTTACCAAAGCAATAAACTTCACTTTTATGAAAGTTAATTTTTAGTCCAGATAATTGTTTAAAAAAGGCTAAAATAAGCTTCATGTTCACGGCTTTCGCAATGTCGTGTTCAAGAAACATGATCGTGTCATCCGCATATTGAAGTATAGAGACTCCTCCATCCACCAGATGAGGAATTAATCCTCCGACTTGTCCATCCTCCTTAGCTCGAGCTATTAAGATGGCAAGCATATCCGCGACTAAATTAAATAACAAAGATGATAGAGGGTCTCCTTGGCGTAAGCCCTTTAACGTTTGAAAATAATGCCCAATATCATCATTTACTCTAACACCTACACTCCCTCCTTGAACAAATCTAGCAATCCATTCGCACCAGGTTTGCGCAAAACCTTTCATACGAAGGACTGGACTGGTTGCAAGAAAGACCATTTGACCTTATCATATGCATTTTCAAAATCGATCTTAAATAAAACACCATCCAATTTCTTTCGATGAATCTCATGGATGGTTTCATATAGTACAACTACCCCTTCTAGGATATTTCGGTCAGGAATGAAAGCAGTTTGTGTCGGTCTTACCACTTTACTCGCAATTGTGGTGACCCTATTTGTTCCAACCTTTGTAAAAATCTTAAAGCTGGGTCTGTATTGCTCAATTCTACTAGCATCTTCTTTTTTTGGTAGCAAAGTAATGATACCGAAATTTAATCTGTATAATGGTAAGTTACTTGTGAAATCTGAGATTAAAAAAGTTAAATCAACAATGGCAATTTTCTGTAGAAACTAACTACTTAAAAACAGGATCTAAATTCGTGTAGAAAGCTTCACAACAGAGTAAAATGTAACCCATAATTGGGGTACGTCCGACTTTCTCTTCTGAAGGTTTTCCCTATAAGTTGTTTATTTCCTTTTTGTTTTAATCATAGGATTAGTGCTATCCTGGAGGAGTTAGCCGTGAGGTATGTTACTTCAGGCTTGTTTAATTGTATCGTTTTAAACTTGGCAAAGGATGCATGCATCATTTCGATGCAGATGCCGGGCCTTCGTCCCCTTTCGGAAAAAAAAAGACTAAATTCAGTATATAAATCATTGAGGAGAGAGGGTCATCTTGTGGTGCAAGTTCGTGTACCAGCGAATGTTCATGAACATTCTTTAGCTCTAGCTTATTAATTAATTCCCCCAATGTGATAATTCTACCCCAAATAAGAACAATAAAGTAAGCCACACTCCTTAACAAAAAACAGACTATTTGATACTCAGTGATGAAAATATTTTCGCCAAAGCTTTCCTAATGTATCCTTAGGAAGTATTACACATTGTTTACTTATGATAAAATCAAGTAAAAAATTGTGAGGGCAAATAAATCTTCACATTCTCGGCACAAGGTTTGCACCGATTTGTCGACAGTCAACACGTGGGAGATGCTCAAATAACATGGATGAATTTGGATGAATGTGACATCTTTTGCCAAAGACCAGGCCCATCGCAAGGAAAGCGAAAACCTAGATTTGTTTTATCGTGAATTTTGTTCCCTGTGCATACTTTGCGATTGTTGATCGAGATGTGTGGTGTTGATTAGTATTATTTATCGGGAATATTTTATCGGGTCTAACTACCAAGGGTAGACGACTAGCTAGCTATAGATGCTCGATTGGGTCTTTTCCTTGTATGAACGTGGATTCTTTATTGGGAAGCCGGCCGGGTGTCTATATCACGTTAGCTCGCATTGCCGTCCGGCATCGAATTAAGCACTGATTAATCTCTGAACGCCTCTCTCTGTTCTCTCCCCCACACTTGAATTCTGTTTGTCTTGCCGGTGGTGAATCACCAGTCGCACGATCTGTCTCTTGTCCGGTGGATTATTGGATGTAAGCTAGTTCTACTCCAGTACTACTACTTGTCTTTTAATTTATACCTAGCTTATGCATGGATCTATTTGTACAAATGCATATACTCCTAGCTAGCTAGGTGTAGTAATACTCGTTGTGGCCGAAATTCATTTCAGTGGAAAGGTGAAGGTAGCTAATGGCAGGAGGGGAGGTATTGGTGGTTTTTTGGAAAGAATGGGGTATCCAAGCGCTGGTTCTGCTAAGCTTCACACTGCAGGTCATTCTCCTCATCTCGGCGGAGATCCGTCAGCGCAAGGACTCAGGCGTGCTAAGAGTCATCGTTTGGTCAGCATACCTGCTGGCCGACACGACGGCGATATACGCTCTAGGCCACATGTCCGTGACCACCACAATCAGCAGCAGCAGGAGGTTGCGGGATCACCAGCTGGTGGCGTTCTGGGCGCCATTCCTGCTGCTGCACCTTGGCGGCCAGGACAACATCACCGCCTACTCCATCGAGGACAACCGGCTGTGGCTGCGTCACCTGCAGACTTTTGTGGTGCAGGTACTGGCGTCTGGTTATGTCCTCTACGAGTCTCCCATCGTCGGCCGCCGCCCGGCTACCATCCTCATGTTTGCGGTTGGTGTTATCAAGTATGGGGAGAGGGTATGGGCGCTCAAGTGTGCAAGCACTAGTAACCTATCGGGCAAGAACTACAGGAGCTTTGGCAGGCTTCGTCTCGACAAGCTGGCAATCTGGGCCAACTTTGAGGAACTGGAAGGCCTGCTGAGTATCTCTCACCACCTGCTGAACTTCCCTAAGCATTTGCTCAAGGGGCCTCTACCAGTTGTGGAGCTTGACATCGGTGTGATGCCTTGCGAGTGGGAGCAAATGTACCAGGTGGCCGAGGTGCAGCTCTTGCTCATGTACGAGGTCTTCTACAGCAAGGCCCCGGTGATATACACTTGGTACGGGCTCTGCATTCGTGTAGCCTCGCCGGTGGCCACTGTCATCGCTCTCCAGCTATTCCGTCGGTCCGCTGCCGCCGATGGTTACTACTTCAGCAGAGCAGACGTGGCTGTCACCTATGTTTTGCTAGTTGGCTCCGTCGTCCTGGAGATCACATCGTTGCTGAGGGCCATGTTCTCTAGCTGGGCACACGAAGGCGTCACCACACTGATTTGGACCATACCTCGTCGCCATATCTATGGTCTTGGTAAGTTGTTCTGTCGTTGGCTAAAAAGAGTGGTTCCCTTGCCCCGTTTTTACCTCAAACGTGCAATGCGGAGAGCAGGAGTACCAGTAAGGTACTGGTCGGGCACCATGGGGCAACAAAACTTGATCCACCTATGCACCAAGAGCAAGCACAGCCGGAGCAGCAAAATGGCGAGGTGGTTGGGACGGGAGGACTGGTGGAACACGCTGTTTTACACGTCGTCCGTCCCGGTCCCGGCAGATTTCAGCCGACTGCTGGAGAAACAACTGCTACGGAGCGTCGGCGTCAGCAAAGAGCACCCAGATCACATCAACAACTCGCGCGGCCGGGCGGCGCTCAAGGGTATGGGAATACTGCAGGAGGGGGAGCTGGCGAGCTGGAGCGTGTTGGACATCCCACTGGACGAGAGCATCCTCGTGTGGCACATCGCCACTCATGTGTACCTCAGCTGGTACCATGCCAACTGCACAGCTCCTCCTGATCCTCCTCTTGCTGCTGCCATTGAGGTGCTCTCCAACCACATGCTTTTCCTGCTCGCCGCACGTCCTTACATGCTGCCTGACAATGCTAGTCGCCAGAGCTATGTCGAATTGTGCAACGAGCTGATGAATCATCTCACGTACAGCTCGTCCGAGGATCTGGTCAGGTTAATACGACAGCACGGTGAAGCTCTCCACACTGGTGATGGATTCACGGATAATTTACAATTTAACAGAGCATCTCAGCTGGGCGAAAAGCTGATTGCCAAAAACTTGGACATGCTGGAGTTCATCGCCCAAGTGTGGGTGGAGATGCTATGCTACGCTAGCTACCGGTGCAGACCAGATTCCCATGCCAGACAGCTCAGCAACGGAGGAGAGGTCGCGACTGTCGTTGCCATTCTCATGGAATACATGAAATCAGGTTTGTACAAGCACATCCGACTCCCAGGATTCTACGAGAAGTCAAATATCTGAAACTTAATTTGCACCTCTACTACACTACTACTATTACATATATTAATTATGTGTCAATCCATGTACTAGTACTCCACTTTTCTTTGTCTCAGCTCAGATCTATCTATTATTTTACCAAGTTTACAGAACACATGTCAATATCTATAATGCTAAATCAATGTCTACTATGGAACATGTTCTCGTGATATATATATCGATTGGGCATCTTTGATATTGATGCATTTATCAAGATCAGATGTGAACATTTTTCAATAATCCACTTTGGGGGCTTAAAATTAATTTTCATAAGAGCAAAGTTTTCCGTTTCGGCAAACCCAAACAAATGAAGTTGAATATGCTGCTACTTTTGGGTGTGAGTGACTATATGCTATCTGGAGATACCAATAAACAATGTAGACTCATGCTAGCGAGACAAGTGTAAGTAAGAAATGATTCAAAAGAGTCTCGGTAGTTCGAATGAATTATATCTGTCCACGGGTGGACAGTTGGTATTAATCAATTATGTCATCACAAATATGGTATTGTTTACTTTTTTCGTGGCACCTAAAGTTGTCGTACAAATAATTAATATCGGTCTAGATTTTGTTGCCAAAGTGACCAGCAAAAGAACCAATACCGTTTAGCGAAATCAAACATACTGTGTCGCCCAAAAGATAAGGTGGATTAGGAATCCACCACTTGGAGGCTAAAACAATGATTTACTTAGTAAATGGTTGTTTAAACTTCTTACTGTAGAAGGTGTTGCAAAATAAATATAGCTGTTTTCAAAGCTACCGCTCAAGTCCATTGGAAACGGGGGACTCCAAGATGCACTGTAAATCTAAGTGCACTAACCTTGTGTTGACTTCGGACGAGACGAGACTCATTCGGATCGTAGAGATCTTGTTCACTTCTCTGCCTCAAATTCCATATGATTGAGCCGTTGGTCCTGAAACTTTGGATCGGGCCATAACCTCAATGGGTACACCCAACTGAGCATCCTCAAAGAGCTCTTTTCTTGATTGCCCCGGGTACACTACATATTTCAAGCGATCATTGACGAACAATCTGTTCCCGCTTCCATTTAGTCACTGGTGAACAATCTGATTTTTTTTAATCTTGGGGTCAAATGCAGAGTATGGTTATATCACAGAGAGAACAAAAAAACTATCGGAACTTAATAAGGATGACATGCTTCCAAATGGTGCATGCTCCAAAGCAGAAAGAACAATTATATTTAGTTTTTTTTTAAAGCAGGGTAGTGTCAGGATATTTTTTAATAATCACATATCATTTTAGGTTGTCCTGTAATATTTCTGAAGGCAAATGTCGGGCATAGAAAGAGGTTTGTGCACTTTTTCCACAAGAAATGGAACCCATTAGGCAGAAGTGTTAAATGAAAAATAAGCAGGAAAGATAAAGAAACATAACCTGAAAAAAATTCTACAGAGAATGAACTTTCCAAACCACTGGACACAGTAAATCTAAGGGCCTCTTTGATTCAAAGGATTTTCAAAGGAAAAGGATAGGATTCTTACCCATAGGCATTTTTCCTATAGAGTCCATTTGATTCAAAGGATTGAATCCTATAAAATTCATATAAATTCCTTTCTTACACTACAACCCTATTGGATTTCTAACAAGAGGTGAGACCTCTTGGAAAATTTCCTTTGTGTCTATGACAACTATGACATACACTCAATCTCTATACAACTTCCTGCGGAGCAATCAAACAACATCTGCTACTAATTCCTGCGTTTTCATTTCCTGTAGTATTTCAAGTGGCATGACATTCCATTCCTGCGAAACTCCTATTCCTGTGTTTTTCCTATCCTTTGAATCAAATAGGCCCTAAAAGTGTTTCAGCATGCACCGACGCTTTGCCAAGTACTTACAAGCTATGGAAAAGCTAAAAGAAATAGTCTCAATTTAGCTTGATCCAAGCAGCACATATGTTTGAAACGAATTGTTCCAGTTCTTCTAACTTTTCAGTAAAAAAATTGTACAAACTGGGTATTGTTGCCTTAACTTACTAAAATTAATTTGCTAAATAATACTCCTACTATATTACAGCAGGGACATTGATAAGTTAATTTGCATATGCCAGAGATCACGACAACTCACAAATCAGTTGAGCACAAATAAAATATGCCCGGTGTGTGTTGAAACTTGAAAGGCTTAGGCAGGTGTAGAGGAAGTTATGTGTACCTTATGTGCTTCCTGTATTCCTTGGGAACCATCGGCGCCACGGCTGAAATTGCTGGCCTCCGCACATGAGTTGGTTAAGATTTGAGGACCGGCAGCGCAGATCTTAATTCACAATCAGAGCACCTAGAAATACCAATTACATCAAGCAGTCAGCAGCATCGCAGTACATAGATCAATCAATCAATCAGCGGCAACGAAGCACACAAATACACAGACACACACAAAAACTGGATTCAGCAGCGAGGCACCCCCGCCGGTATCCTCACATCGTCGACGTCCTCTTCTGATCCCTTCTCCCATGCATTCTCTTCTCACTCTGCTCCCATGGCGGCGGCCGTCCAGCATCGCCGCCTTCTCCGGTCGAGACAGTCAGAGGGGGTGGGGGTGAGGGGCTAAACTGCAAACATGCATAGCTCTCTTGGACTGACGGTTGATTCCCCTGTTTCGACATATGCTGACTGACATGAGATGACAATGCATTTCAGTACACGTAGCAGCATTTTCAACAATGAATTAACACCGTTAGATAACGTTATGAAATATATTTGCTTTTGATTTTCATATACTCCCTCTCAAAAAGAAGATGTGAGACATTTATTTGTGAACGGAGTGAGTAGTATATCTCATTTTTTTCTAAAATTTGATCAAACTCTACCTTTGGTCATGGGTCATTGTCAACTAATTTTCACACGGCACAATTCCAATCGTAGTACGCACGTATGCCGGCGCACCACATCGTGACGGAATTTGTTGCTCAGAACAAGGTCGAGAGTCTGTGTTTCATTTCTACGCTTAACTGACCAAAATGAGCATGTTCGGACCGTTCCATCGACGTCCTATGTTCAACAAACAACAAGCACAAGCCATTGCGCTGCTCGGGGTTTATTTCAGAATCTGTACGCATCTTCTTTTTTTAGATGATAGGGTGCGGATCTCTGATCTCTGCATCAAAATGATGTACGCATCTTCCTGCGTTGATGTGTTACTACACGGAAGACACACTTTCTGTACTGCATTCCTGAAAGAGACATGGTTGTAAGATCAAGTCCTTTTCAATTGGCAGGGCAAGGTAAAACGAGCGGCTTGCAATTTGGCGCGGCGCTCGCGTGTGTTGAGTTGAAGCAACGCGGTTTTTCCACAACTATGTGCGACCGCACCTACATCAATACCGTCCGTTTGTTAAAGATTCGTGCTAACTTTTTGCATCGACCCCCTTACTTTTAAGCGTTTCTTGCACTGAAATACTCGGTATTATGGAGATACCTATCTAACTTTTCATCATTAGCATCAATAAGTGCACAATACGTTTTTCGGATTACGCAATGACATATTTTTTTGGTTTCTATTTATTCGGATTAATGTAATAACAAAATAGTTTGCATTGTACTCAAATATGTACTAAAGCATTTTCGAAATGATATTTATAAAAAAAATACATATTTGTTTATATATATATATAACTGCATGTAGGGTCCGAGTTCTATAACAAAACAAATACATTTTCTGAATGTAATAACAATTTCGGATATTTTTTATTCGGATGTAATAACATTTTCCGAATATAATAACATTTTTCCGGACGTAATAATATTTTCTTGGATGTAATAATATTTATTTCAACTAACCATTTTCCGAATAATCTCTCAATCATGTAATAATATTTTTTTGATCTGTCCATTTAAACAAATGGAGGGTCTTTTTGCAAAGTATTACACGTCGGATTCGGTATATACGTCCCAAATAAGCAGTGCGGTCGCATATAGTTATGTAGTTGTATTTCCGGAGTGGAAGGAATGGCGGAGAAGACAATTCGAGACCTACCGGGCTACGATCAATCCGTCTCATCACGTCAGCCAAGGATTCGTGTGGCTCTCTTGTACCTGCCGTCATATACTAATAGTAGGAGACACGTCTAAAAAAAACACACAAGCATCAATAGGAGACATCAGCTGCCGCCCAGTTTGATGATTTGCGCTGGACTGGAGGCGAGCTCCATGCCAACCCAACGAACAGGACAGTGTGAGAGGATTCTTCTATATAAACAGATCGATGGAGCTCATCTGATAGCAGCTTACTCAAATATTCCGTTACCTGGAAACAAAAGCAAGTGACAAACAGCGATGCAGGTGTCACTCCTCCACCATTCCCCTCTGCTCCGGCTGACAGTGGAGCAATGGCGACAACCTTTCCTGTGCCAACAGTATGCTGGAGGTCAACGACGACATGGTAAGATACAGTTTTTCGTCCATCCACATTTTAGTCGATATTAGTGGGTATTAGTTCGGTTATGAGTGGGTATGCCGAGCAGTTCAAATTTAAAACCTACCATGTTGTCAAAATGCAGAATCTAGGGTAGAATCAGTCGCTGGTTTGTGTATGTGAATCTTGAACCAGCCAATATGTTCGGATCATTACCATGATGTTGGCCCTGTACCTCCCGTTGTTCCTCAACCAAGTTGCGGCTTAGCGAATTCGTGTTCCTCTGGTTGCACTGATTAGCTTCGATTCTTTCACTAGCACTAAGCTTCGACCGGTCTCTTCTAAATTTTATTCCACAGTTAGTGCTGGTGAGGTTTTTCTTCGTCAGCCGACCCGTGCTGAAAACTTGATACCAGTGAAAAATTAGGGCAAATTTGAAGTTAAACGTTTCAAGAAGGTTCGAAAAGAGTGTGTATACTTAAATGACACATGGGAGCCCTTGGATTTTGGGATAGGCATCCTTTTTCTAGTTTAGTTGTTGCTTGCTTCAGCTCCCACCGCTCAAAGAAAAAAATTGTGTTGTTTTCTGTTGATGCCAATAACTGTTGATGCACAGAGGGGTTTAAACCCGTGGGTTTAGTTCTTTTGAAGTTAAGGCATCGTAATTGCTGAAATATTGCCCCAAATATGCATCCTTCATATGCAGGTTCACATGTTACATCACTCAATACTTCTAGCCCTATAAGGGGGATAATGAAGGTATCAAAGGGAGAGGCATCTATCAAGCAACCTGCTTCGGAGTTAGATGGAGACAAGGTGCGTATAAAATATCTATAGCCCCTACATACTGAATGGAGGATGTACAAGCGGTTGTACAAAAATAATACTCTGAACATGATCAATATAAATGTTCAGCACAAAACCTTCCAAAAGGATGATGAAAAGGAGATGCCACAAATGATCGATGACATCAGAACAATGCTGAGATCAATAGGGGATGGAGAGATCAACATTTCAGCATATGATACAGCATGGGTTGCTCTTGTAAAGAATATGGATGGAGGCAATGGCCCGCAGTTTCCCTCGAGCATCAGCTGGATAATTCAAAACCAACTATCAGATGGTTCATGGGGCGACGAGGCTTTCTTCTTGGCCCAGGACCGCATGATCAACACGTTGGGTTGTGTTATCGCACTGAAATCATGGAGCATCCATGAGGACAAGTGTGAAAAAGGTATATGTGTCCGTTTATATACATACTGCAGTTGTTAGGGTAAACAAATACCGTTGAACTTTATCTTGAGGAAGTAAACTAATTTATTTATTGTAGGTTTGAATTTTATTCGGGAAAATTGGTGGAGGCTAGAGGACGAGGAGTTAGATGACTGGATGTTAGGCGGCTTTGAGATAATCTTTCCCCGACTGTTAGAGATGGCGACTGACTTAGGTTTGGATGTGCCTTGTGACGAGTCTACGCTTCAAGATGTACTTGCCAAAAGAGACCTCAAGCTCGCCAGGTGTAGTACAAGCATAACTCCCTAGAAACGATGCATCAAGCTTGTTGGATATCATTCAATAAATAGGCATACATTCAGTCATTCAGAGATACAAAAATATAAGTTTGACTGGTTGTTCTGTGTTTAGGATCCCTAAAGATTTATTGCACGATGCAAATACAAGTATGCTTTTTAGCCTCGAGGGAATGCAAGGCCTAGACTGGAAGAGACTACTTAAGCTTCGGTCTCCCGATGGCTCATTTCTGTCATGCCCTGCACCCACCTCGTATGCTCTTATGCAAACTGGCGACAAGAAATGCCTCGAGTTTCTCGATGGAATTGTCAAAAAGTTCAACGGAGGAGGTAAAGAAGGCTTTGCTTACATGTAATGAGTAGTATGACCTTCTTCATTATGTATTTTTGTTAGGGAAGGACATATTACGTCCAACCTATCGTATTGCATTTCATAATTATTTAACGACCTAGTTGATTACAACGTTGTTCACAACGACTAGAATCATTTTATTTTCCCAAGAGGATATGTAGGAAAAAACATTAGGCATTATTTCGTTTGTAGTTTTATGTTGCATAAGCTTGCATATAAATATTGATGAATACATGTTATTAATGTAACCCCAATGTCTAATACAGAAGCTAGATATATACATCAAACCCATGTTTGTTTGGCATCGTACTGATGTTGATTCACCATTCTCCTTTCAGTTCCTTTTATCTATCCTGTTGATTTTTTCGAGCGCTTATGGCTAGTCGATCGGTTAGTGCGCTTGGGCATATCAGTGTACTTCACAAGTGAAATTAAGGAATGCTTAGATTATGTATACAGGTATGTACATAATTAAAAATTAACTTTATTTTGATATCACACCTGATTCCGTATCTATCGAGCTTTTTAATAGGTATTGGAGTGATGACGGATTGTTTTATGGGAGGGATATTCCACTAAGAGATATCGATGACACTGCCATGGGGTTCCGTCTCCTCCGGCTATATGGTTACCATGTCTCTCCACGTGAGTTTTTTTAACTAGCAAGAGTCTGGTTTTCCTACGAGTTAAGAAGATTGATTTAATTTCAGGATAACAACTTACGTGCAGGCGTGTTTCAGCAATTCGAGGCAGGTGGAGAGTTCTGCTGCTTTGCAGGGGAATCGAATAAATCTTTGACTTGTGCATACAGTCTTTACCGTGCTTCCCAAATCGCCTTTGCAGGCGAGGATGAGCTCCGACGAGCAGAGACCTTTAGTCGTGAGTTTCTGCAAGATAGGCGAGCATCCCACAACTTGAAGGACAAATGGGTCATCGCCAAAGACTTGTCGGGCGAGGTATTAAATCTTTTTAAAAATAAAAGCCTACTAGGACTAGCCCTTGGCGGCAATGACTTGGTTGAAATCTGCCTTTGTGAGATTCTCGAATTCCACCCCCGACGGGAGTCAAACTCGGGTCCTTGGATTCACCATTGCGATCCAGGCCATTGGGCCACTCACTGCCCCGTTCTCGGTAATAAATCTTTTCACCAATATAGCCACTCTCTGGAAAAAGATGACATCCCAAAAACTCCCTCGAGAAAGGAAATGTGGCCACTCTGGCTAACTATTGCAAGGGGTAGGTATGAGAATTAATTTTTTCATAGATAATTGAAGATAACACACTCGCGTAGTCCCGGTCTATTCATATTTGAGAGTGTACATAGCCCAAATTAAAGTGTCAAAATGTCTATGGTGTGCTGATCATTTTGTGTAACAAAACAAGCAGGTCGGATGCGCTCTGGACATGCCCTGGAAAGCTAGTTTGCCACGTATTGAAACAAGGATGTATCTGGAGCAATATGGTGGCAGCAATGATGTATGGATCGGAAAGGTCCTCTATAGGTAAATGTTCCGAAGTATAATATATTTTTATCTGTTTTTTATGAAGGGAAATATATTAATATTAAGAAGGTACCAACACCCTTAACATCAAAATAAACCCATACATCACGACTTCATAAAGCCATATTATTACAAAATAAACATGCTCTCCAAGTGTCAATGTGAAGGGACCAAAGGCACATAGAAAAAACCAACCACATCAACCACCATATGAGACAATTACACATGGGCTGCGAAAAGCGGTTTAAGTTGATTGATTTACAAATGTACCTAGCTTACATGAATTTTCTTTTGCAGGATGCTTCTTATCAACAACGACCTGTTACTCGAGACGGCAAAAGCGGATTTTCGCAATTTCCAAAGACTCTGCCACCTTGAGTTGCATGGCTTAGAAAAGTGATCTTCTGAGTCTCCTCTCCTTCAGCTTAATCTTACGGTAGCTCTCTAATGAAGTCCAATTTTCTGAACTTACAAATGCAGGTGGTGCCACAGGAAAAACCTTCAAATGTATGGCGTGTCACCCAAGAGAATCCTGCAAGCTTACTTCTTAGCTGCAGCCAGCATCTTCGAGCGAGACCGAGCAACGGAACGCCTAGGATGGGCTCGCACTGCTGTGCTCGCCGAAGCCGTCTCCTCACACTTCCGACATAGCACTTCAGCCGACAGCACCCGTGAGAGCTTCATTTGTAAACTAAGCGGCCATCGTTGCGATAATAACATACAAAGGTTCGTTTGCTGGCTGCAATAACATGCAGAAGATGAAAAGGTATACTTGTAATCTTGAGATATCTGATCTCCAGAAGATCCACGTCACTAACATGTGTGCAGGCGAGCGAAGGATTCTACGGAGAGCAGCCTACTGGATGTTCTTGATGAGCACATCAGCCTCCTTTCCTTTGACGATACTTCCTACAACAACCTTTGTGAAACCGTATGTAAAATGCCACCAACTAGCACATATAGTAGATATTTATCTGTTTCTGAAGAAATGATGTACAAAACTTAGATGAAACATGTGAGGACTGCAGTGGAAATATCACATGTATTTCGGTATTAATTTGGTCCTTGCTCGTTTTAAACTGCAGTGGAAGCAGTGGATCGTGATGTGGACTAGCCAGAACTGTGAAGGGAATGCCGCGCTATTGTTGGTTCGCACAGTTGAGATATGCTCCGGAAGGTATAGTTATTTGACCAACCAAGAACTCTGTCTTTCTCAGTATTCTTGGCTTGAGCACCTCACCTCATCAATCTGCCGGAACGGGCGAGCTCTTGCTCAGGTTAGTACGTACGCTCTCCATGCACACATAATGTACGTCTTGAGATTTCTGTGATCTCTGGCTTTATATTTACCAGTTAGAGTATTCAATAATCAGGATGTGCAGAGTACGGGTACTACCGAGGACTCCAATCGTCAAATAGATCTTCAAATGATGGAGCTATCTCGATGTGTTCTTAAGGGCGGCAGTGGTATGAGTGAAGCCACTAGGCATACATTTCTCAACGTGGTTAAGACCTTCTACTATGTCGCACATTGCTCTCCTGAAACAATTGATAGCCACATCTCCAAGGTCATATTCGAAGTTGTAGTTTAATTAGGAACGATCCACCTCGTAATGTTTCTTTTCTCGTGAATGAAGACATTTGAAGGATTCTGTTCTCTTCAGAATTTTTCGTGTGAGACTTGTTTGGTTTGTAGCACTGATAGCATAAGAATTCTTCATATGATCTATTTTCTTATTATTATATTACGGTACAATTTAGCAGCTAGGGAGTGTCTTCACCTCGTGGGTGTTTTACATTGCCGGGTTAGGGGGCCAATTTCACGACCAGGCCGCGCACGCCCATCCCCTTCGGGGTGATGCGCGCGGTCTGGCTTTTTTTCTTATTTTTCATTTTTCCTGTTTCCTTTATACGGCAACTGAACATAACGATTGTTGGAAGATATCCACCGGTTTTTCTTTAGTAGCGGCAGCGGGATACACAAACCTTTTTTTTTCGTTTTCGAGGGAGACGTTCTGACACGAAATAGCTAGCTCCATGCAGCTGGTCACCGTTTGTTTTGTGTTGTTGTGGTCTTGATGCTGTCAGATCTGAAGTGGAGTTTGCCATGCATCTGCGGTGAGAGTGGGCAGGGGACTCGTGTTCTTGTGTGGTTTGCGTCCGTTTTTTTGCTAATTGGCTAGATATACTTTCTTCTAAATTAATGAACAAGGCTAACATTCGATTTCGTTTATATAAAAAGGTAACAACCTTTGTCAATGTGTCAAGTGCTTGGTGAAAAACAGTAAAACACTAAACATTCACATACACGGCTAAGGGCTAGATATTCCAGTAGTAGTGATATATAGTTGGATCACTGTATATATGTTGACGTTACAACTTGGATCCTACTCCAATAATGCTGTGTATATTAAGTTCAAAGATTTCAATCTGTTGGGTACTAATGCAATAATCAGGATTTGCAGCTGGACTCCTGAGAGTCAAGCCGGACGACAGCAGCACGACAGAAACCTATACATGCGCCACTGTTTCCATAATTAGGACTAGCAAATAGTATGTATATAATAGTGGGGTTTAATTATCTGGTTCACTTTAAAGAGAAGAAATGACCAGAAAGTCAGTGCATGGTTGGTACATGCCAATATGCCATTGAGACTATGGTGCTACATGCCACTACCAATCTCAACAAAAAGCAATCTTTTTAGTATCCAAACTAATACTCTCTCCGTTTTAAAATAAGTGTCTCAACTCTCTCAAAAAGGTGATGTATCTAGATATTCATGTGACCTTTTTGAGAGACTTGAGACATTTATTTTAGGACGGAGGGAGTATGTAATTTCACAGAGTATGATTATTTGGGAGGCGTACTGGTACCAAGTATGATTATCGATCGCCAAGCTAACATCTCTTGCGCTACATGGGTGGCCTGGGCCAGCTTGTGCTCCACTGAAGAAACAAAGCAACCAGCAGGCTACCTGAAAACCAGCTATTAGCACCCCATTACGCTTTCCTCAAAACAAAACAAAAACCCTACAATACTTATTTTCTTGTTTTTCACATTTTTGTTTACTTTCTTCATTTCTTTGTTGTTTTTCTATGTTGTTTATTTCATTTCTACTGTTTTTCTTTTCAAAAATTTAACCATTAAAAATGAACATTTCTGAAATAGGATCAAATATGAAAATTTTAAAATCGGAATTATTTCAAAATGAATTTTTTTCAAAAAAACATACCATTTTCAAATATGAACTATTTTTAAACCGTATATTTTCAAAAAAAATAAACAATTTCCGAAATTTGTACTATTTTTTAAAAATCAAATATATCTAACATATGAACCATTTTCAAAAATGAATATTTTGAAATATGAACCATTTATCGAATTCGGGTGAACCGTAAATAAAAACGAGCCGAAAATACCGGTGAATTAAAATGCCGATAAACCAAAAATAACTAATCGTGAATCAAAAATATCTTTGAATGGAAAATAATAGTGAACTGAATAGGAACTAAAATGTACGCAAACATACTAGAACATGTACTATTTGTTTCGTTGGTGATGTTTAGTTTGGTTGTTCCAATACTTGTACGCAACATGCAGACTTTATTAAACTTTTTGACTTGTTAGACCATTATGTCCATAAAAAAGTAGTTTCACTGGTTTATTTATACTCTGTGAGTTTCTATAAAGATGTTTACATGATCATATAATAGAAACTGATATTGAGATACTTTATAGATCGTACTCTTTGTAAATCTTTGCCAAAAATATTTATAAACTATACCTTGCACAAAATAGTTCTACGACAAATTTTGTAACAAAATGCAGCTTAGCATCTTTCGATGAATTCATGACAAACAAAAAATACACCAACTAGTATTTATCAATACTGCCAATTGAATGGGATCGTGTGCAGAAAACAAAAAAATTCCTAGCAACGATATCCTTAAACTAGCCAAGATCTACACTATGCAGATATAGAAGTACGGTGGAGATCGGAATACATACCCTCGTAGACCGAATAGCGGGGATTACGCTCCCGCACAAGCGTTGACGACGAAGACAACGTAGCCGACCTCTAGGTCGCGGAGAACTCGGCGCGACGAAGACGACGAAGATGACTTCAAGGTCGGGTGGAGGAAGTAGGCCTCCGAGTACCTCTAGCGCAGCACCTCACACGGCGTCACACACATACGGTGGAGACGACGGCCTCCGAAGCTCCAGTTCAGGACGAGCAGCGGAAGACTTGGACCGGAACACCAGCAGCGCGACAGCGAGCTATGGTGGAAGAGATCCCCCTCCTCTACTCGGCGCAACTCCAACAAAGGGAATCACGAGATTGAGAGAGAATTAGAGAATTAATTGGTGAATTAAAAGGCCAGGGGTGCCCCTTCTTATATAGGCTCCCAGGGGGAGCCAACCTTGCCAGCCAGGCAATGTGGGACTATCCCACATGCCTGGTGCGGCCAAGATAGGTGCGCCGGCCCTAGTGGGCCCCTTGTGGCCCACTAGGGGCTGGCCGAACCAGCCCCCCTCCCTTGGGGGGAAGCTCCCCCCCCCCTGAAGGGGATCGTGTGCAGAAAACAATAATTTTCCTACCGACGATATCCTCAAACTAGCCAAGATCTATTCTATGCAGATATAGTAGTACGAACGGAGATCGGAATACGTACCCCTGTAGACCGAAAGCGGGGATTACGTTCCCGCACAAACGTTGTCGATGAAGACCGACGTAGCCGACCTCAAGGTCGTGTAGAGGAAGCAGGCCTCCGAGTACCGCTAGCGCAGCACCTCGCAGGGAGTCGCACACGTACGGTGGATACGACGTCTCCGAAGCTCCAGTCCAGGACGAGCAGCGGAAGACTTGGACCGGAACACCAGCAGCGCGGCAGCGGGCTATGGTGGAGGAGATCCCCGACTCCTCTTGCTCGGCGCGGCTCCGACTTGGGAACCACGAGATCGAGAGAGAAATCAGGAATTAATTGGTGAATTAAAAGGCTGGGGGTGCCCCTTCTTATATAGGCTCCCAGGGGGAGCCAACCTTGCCAGCCAGGCAATGTGGGACTATCCCACAGCCTGGTTCGGCTAGGCTTGGTGCGTCGGCCCCCTGGTGGGCCCCTTGGCCCATCCAGGCCGGCCACCAAGGCCCCCCACCGAATCCCCTAGGGATTTTTCCCCTCTTGGGCCTTCTTTCGTCCGGTAGGCCCATTTAGGGAAATTTGCCTTAATAAATTCGAAAATAAATATATAAAATCATATTTGCATATTAATAACACTAATTAATATCAAACATAATATATATAATATTTCCTAGCTCCGAAAACTCTTTCGGCGCTGCCCGATCTCCATCGGACCTCTCCCGGGATGTTCCCGGTGATCTCCTTCCTTTCCGGTTGTCTTGTCGAAACCCCTTAAGTGTGTTACCCTAGCTGTTCGATATAATATCAGGTATGATCAAGACTCCTCAATGATCAACGACTAATCTGTAGGCCTGGACCCCCTGAATTAATCCCTGAGATATAACGAATGCCTTTCATCTATCAAACCTGAACGTGAAGTCTTAGACCTTTTGCCATAGCGATACTTAGCACGTCCGAGCGTCGCTCCATAGATATCTCCATACCTAATCCCGACCTCGTTACCGACGACGCTATCTTCTACTCGTTCATGATCTCATGTCTCCGTGACCTAGTCACATGCTTGCAAGCTCATTAGACATACATGATCTCACCGAGTGGGCCCGAGAGTATCTATCCTGCTATGCGGACTGGCAAATCCCGCTCTTGACCCCTCGTCTCAATACTCCTTTCCAATACCCAAAAGTATCACCGTTATTGTCATACTAAATAAGATACGACGTTTGGTGCAATCAAAGTATCTTCGGGGAATATCAATAAGAGTTGATCTCACGGTCAAAGGTGTAACGACTACGTTCTCCAAATCTGGGTATGTCCATCACATCACTCTCCAGCGATATGACTCTCATTGCCGACCGGCGCCATGCCCCATGACCGGGAAACCTCGATCATCAATCGCGCAACGAAACTAGTCTTAGTAGAGGCTACTAGGGACCTGGTTGTTTACGTATCACACCCGCATTAATATTTCCGCTTAATACGGTTCTAGCATGACACAAAAACCTATTATGAACAAACGAGATATGATAAAGAATACACTTTATTAATTGCCTCTAGGGCATATCTCCTTCAGTCTCCCACTTGCACTAGAGTACAATTTAATTTAGATTACAACTTGGTAAAAGCCTAACACCCATAGCTAACTGGTGTTGTTCATGCTTATCAAGCGGAAGAGGCTTCGTCAGCGGATCTGCCACATTCAGATCCGTATGCACTTTGCAAATCTTCACATCGCCTTCTTGTACGTACTGACGTATCACGTGGAAGCGTCGGAGAATGTGTTTGGCGGTGGAGTGAGACCTTGGCTCCTTGGCGTTCGCAATGGCACCCGTATTGTCGCAGAAGAGGACCACGGGGTCTTGCACGCTCGGGAACAATCCAAGTTCGATGACGAACTTCCTCAGCCACACAGCTTCATTCGCGGCCTCGCAGGCAGAAATGTACTCCGACTCCATTGTATATTGTGCGACTATGGGTTGCTTCCCACTTCTCCAGCACACGGCGCCTCCATTCACCTTGAACACGTAACCTGTCTGTGACTTACTGTCATCGGGGTCTGAGCAGAAACTTGCATCTACGTAACCCGTTACGCCAAGTTCCTCATCGCAGCCACCATACACAAGGAACATTTCCTTTGTCTTATTGAGATACTTAAGAATGCTCTTAACAGCTACCCAATGCGGCATTCCAGGATTACTCTGGAACCGGCTTGTCAAACTTAGAGCTAATGCCACATCTGGTCTAGTACTCAACATTGCATACATGATCGATCCTATGGCTGAAGCATAAGGATGTTTCGTCATTTCGGCCTTACCCAGTTCCGTCACCGGACACTGCGCCTTACGCAATATCTTATTCTTGATAACCGGCAGAGAACCCTTCTTTGCCTTCTCCATATGAAAACGCTTCAATATTTTATCAAGATAAGTACTCTGACTTAGTGCTAATAGGCGTCTTGATCTATCACGGTAGATTTTTATGCCTAAAACATACGCAGCTTCTCCTAAGTCCTTCATGGAAAACTTACTGTTTAAATATTCCTTCACGCTATTCAGAAGTTCCACATCATTCCCTATTAGCAATATGTCGTCAACATACAGTGCTAAGAACACAACCGAGCTCCCACTCATTTTCTTGTAAATACAGGTCTCTTCCACATTCTGGATAAATCCAAAACCTTTGATTACCTCATCAAAGCGAAGATTCCAGCTCCGAGATGCCTGCTTCAATCCATAGATGGATCGCTGAAGCTTGCACACCTTGTCAGCACTTCCTGGATCGACAAAACCTTCCGGCTGTACCATGTACAACTCTTTCTCAATGTTTCCATTCAGGAATGCCGTTTTGACGTCCATCTGCCAGATTTCATAATCATAGTAGGCAGCTACTGCTAACAAAATCCGAATAGACTTAAGCATCGCTACCGGTGAAAAAGTTTCATCGTAGTCAATTCCATGAACTTGTCGGAAACCCTTTGCGACAAGCCGAGCTTTATAGACGGTCACATTACCATCAGCATCAGTCTTCTTCTTAAAGATCCACTTATTCTCGACGGCCTTGCGCCCTTCGGGAATATCCACCAAGGTCCACACTTGGTTATCATACATGGATCCTATTTCGGATTTCATGGCTTCAAGCCATTTCTCGGACTCTAGACTCTCCATCGCCTCCTTGTAGTTCGTAGGTTCGTCTTGCTCGACTAGCATGACGGTGCAAACCATATTGCCATACCATTCTGGTGCGATCCGAGATCTACCAGACCTACGAGGTAGAACATCTTCCTCGACAGTTTCTCCCACTCCTTCCACGGAGGACGTTTCCGGAATTGCTTCCGTTGCGCCACTCGGAATCTCGAGTTCAGGATCAACGATTTCATCGAGGTTTACCTTCCTCCCACTTACTCCTTTCGCGAGAAACTCCTTCTCTAGAAAGGTACCGGTCTTCGTGACAAAAGTTTTGCCCTCAGCTTGGTTGTAGAAGGTGTACCCAACGGTTTCCCGCGGATATCCTACAAAGACGACTTTCTCCGACTTCGGTTCGAGTTTGTCGGGCTGTAGTTTCTTAATGTACGCCTCACAACCCCAAACCTTTAGAAACGATAACTTAGGCTTTTGGCCATACCATAATTCATACGGCGTCGTTTCAACGGACTTGGACGGAGCCCTATTTAAAATGAATGCGGCTGTTTCTAACGCATAACCCCAGAAGGACACTGGCAGATCGGTAAGAGACATCATAGATCGGACACTATCCAGTAGAGTACGATTACGTCGCTCGGACACACCGTTATGCTGCGGCGTTCCGGCGGGCGTAAGTTGGGGCACTATGCCACAACTCTTCAGATGTGTGCCAAACTCAAACCTCAAGTACTCTCCACCGCGATCGGATCGGAGATGCTTGATTTTCCTATTAAGCTGATTCTCAACTTCACTCTGGAATTCTTTGAACTTTTCAAACGTTTCAGACTTGTGTTTCATCAAATAGATATAACCGTATCTACTCAAGTCATCAGTGAAGGTGACGAAGTAACGATAACCATTGCGTGTCGAAACGCTCATTGGTCCACATACGTCTGTATGTATGATCCCCAACAAATCCGACGCCCGTTCAACGAAACCTTTGAACGGTGTCCTGGTCATTTTGCCCATGAGGCATGGTTCGCATGTATCGAGGGACCCGAAGTCCAACGAGTCCAAGAGTCCATCGGAGTGGAGTCGCTTCATGCGCTTTATACCAATATGACCAAGACGGCAATGCCACAAAAACATGGCGGTATCGTCACTACACTTAATTCGTTTGGCCTCTATGTTATGGATGTGAGTACTACGATCGAGATTCAACAAGAATAAACCATTACTCTCGGGAGCATCAACATAAAAGATATCATTCATATAAATAGCACAATTGCTTGACACTGATTTAAATGAATAACCGTCTTGTAACAGGCAAGACCCACTTATAATATTTACACTCAAGGATGGCACAAAATAACATTTATTTAAAACCAAAACTAATCCCGATGGTAGATGCAGAGGGAGCGTGCCGACAGCCACCACGTCGACTCTCGATCCGTTGCCGACGCGCATCGTCACCTCATCCTTCGCCAGCCGCCTTCTATTCCGTAACTCCTCCTGAGAGTTACATATATGAGCAACAGAACCAGTATCAAATACCCACGTATTACTCCGGGCGGATGTAAGGTACACATCTATAACATGTATATCAAATATACCTTGCTCTTTGTCGACCGTCTTGCCAGACTTCCTATCCTCCAGATACTTGGGGCAGTTGCGCTTCCAGTGACCCTTCCCCTTGCAGTAGAAACACTCCACGCTAGCTCTGGGACCAGACCTGTTAGTCTTGGACTTGGCAGCCAACTTTGCCTCCCTCCGGGACTTCCAGTTCTGCTTTCCCTTGCCACCGGACTTCTTGAAATCAACGGTCTTGTTGACCATCAACAGCGTGTGCTCCTTCTTAATCTCTACCTCAGCAGTCTTGAGCATCACGAACACTTCACTCAGGGACTTAGCCATGCCCTGCATGTTGTAGTTCATGACGAAGCCTTTGTAGCTTGGTGGCAACGATTGCAACACCCTGTCAATCGCCAGCTCATCGGGAATCTTGCACTCCAGAGCATTCATGCGTTGAACGTAGCCAGACATCTTGACTACATGCTCGCTCACACTACTATGCTCTTCCATCTTGGCTGAGAAGAAAAGCTCAGAAGCCTCATATCTCTCAGCCTTAGCCTGCGGCGCGAAGACAGCCTTAAGATCCGAAATGATCTCAAAGGCGCTCATCTTCTCAAAGCGCTTCTGCAGGTCGGCTTCCATGGCGTAGAGCATGCCACTCTGGACAAAGGCAGAATCCTCCGATCGGGTCTGGAAGACCTTCTTCTCATCCTCAGAGGCATCATCTGCAGGAGGGTCACCTATGGCGGCCTCAATGACGTAGGCCACCCTATGGGGAGTGAGGAGGATCCTCAGGTTGCGGAACCAGGCCATGAAGTTTGACCCATTGGTCTTAAGCTTTTCTTTCTCAAGGAACAGACCTAGGTTAAACGAGGGGCGAGACATCTACAATGGAATTTGCAACAACATAAGACTTTGTTCATAATAATTTTGAGTTATAGTATTTTAGAAAATAACTGACATAACTCCCACTCAAACGAACATCCCTCCTGGTCGTTTAAGCGATTACACGACCCCCATCCATTGCACCACCCCTCATCATCAAAGCCGGCAGCACAACTTCAGGAGTAGACAAAATCGTCCGCCACACCAATTTTGTGACTCGTGCTCGACCTTTCGGTATTCCTGTTCCGAGGCCATACTTCTGAGTATGCTAGGCTCGCCACCAAAGACCTCCACGCTGACGTTTGTGCAACATGGCTTACACCCACCGTATGCGAACGAAGATATGTCTGACACCCGATCATCACGGCCTGCCTCATAACGTACAACTTTATTGGTGGTGCGCGTTGGAGGGAGAACACTAGTGGTATTTTGAAGGGATCATCTTATTCAGCTACCGCCGTGTAACACACAATCACACAAAAATAAGATGCACACAAAATATCAAATGTAATGCAATGTGATATAGTCCATCGCGCCATGGTCTTCTTGGCGCCCGCAGTTTATAAACAATTTAATAAACCTACCTCGACCATATCACATAGCCCCTGCAAAATAAAGTTAGACGCTTCTAATTTATCTTTTGCATATTTTACGTGGCTTGGGGCTTTCGTAAATAGAACCGCTTCATACCTACAAATCCTATGACCACAACAACGATCCAATAATTGCATGTTTAAGCATCCCTTTCGGGCCCTCCATTGAAAATGCGAAGACCAACTAAAGAGAGAGAAACTGTCACCCGCCAGCCACAGATACGGTACAAGCCGTATGTCAGTAGTGGAACCAGTCTCGCGTAAGCGTACGCGTAAAGTCGGTCCGGGCCGCTTCATCAACTCAATGCCGCTGGAATACACAAGTGCACGCTAGAGGGTAGCAAATAACAGGAACGGTGCCCCCGTGCAGAGCACGGGTTCTAACAGCGTACAACTATATCTTACGATAGATCGGCTCTGATACCACTGAAGGGGATCGTGTGCAGAAAACAATAATTTTCCTACCGACGATATCCTCAAACTAGCCAAGATCTATTCTATGCAGATATAGTAGTACAAACGGAGATCGGAATACGTACCCTTGTAGACCGAAAGCGGGGATTACGTTCCCGCACAAACGTTGTCGATGAAGACCGACGTAGCCGACCTCAAGGTCGTGTAGAGGAAGCAGGCCTCCGAGTACCGCTAGCGCAGCACCTCGCAGGGAGTCGCACACGTACGGTGGAGACGACGCCTCCGAAGCTCCAGTCCAGGACGAGAAGCGGAAGACTTGGACCGGAACACCAGCAGCGCGGCAGCGGGCTATGGTGGAGGAGATCCCCGACTCCTCTTGCTCGGCGCGGCTCCGACTTGGGAACCACGAGATCGAGAGAGAAATCAGGAATTAATTGGTGAATTAAAAGGCTGGGGGTGCCCCTTCTTATATAGGCTCCCAGGGGGAGCCAACCTTGCCAGCCAGGCAATGTGGGACTATCCCACAGCCTGGTTCGGCTAGGCTTGGTGCGCCGGCCCCCTGGTGGGCCCCTTGGCCCATCCAGGCCGGCCACCAAGGCCCCCCACCGAATCCCCTAGGGATTTTTCCCCTCTTGGGCCTTCTTTCGTCCGGAAGGCCCATTTAGGGAAATCTGCCTTAATAAATTCGAAAATAATAATATAAAATCATATTTTCATATTAATAACACTAATTAATATCAAACATAATATATATAATATTTCCTAGCTCCGAAAACTCTTTCGGCGCTGCCCGATCTCCATCGGACCTCTCCCGGGATGTTCCCGGTGATCTCCTTCCTTTCCGGTTGTCTTGTCGAAACCCCTTAAGTGTGTTACCCTAGCGGTTCGATATAATATCAGGTATGATCAAGACTCCTCAATGGTCAACGACTAATCCGTAGGCATGGACCCCCTGAATTAATCCCTGAGATATAACGAATGACTTTCATCTATCAAACCTGAACGTGAAGTCTTAGACCTTTTGCCATAGCGATACTTAGCACGTCCGAGCGTCGCTCCATAGATATCTCCATACCTAATCCCGACCTCGTTACCGACGACGCTATCTTCTACTCGTTCATGATCTCATGTCTCCGTGACCTAGTCACATGCTTGCAAGCTCATTAGACATACATGATCTCACCGAGTGGGCCCGAGAGTATCTATCCTGCTATGCGGACTGGCAAATCCCGCTCTTGACCCCTCGTCTCAATACTCCTTTCCAATACCCAAAAGTATCACCGTTATTGTCATACTAAATAAGATACGACGTTTGGTGCAATCAAAGTATCTTCGGGGAATATCAATAAGAGTTGATCTCACGGTCAAAGGTGTAACGACTACGTTCTCCAAATCTGGGTATGTCCATCACATCACTCTCCAGCGATATGACTCTCATTGCCGACCGGCGCCATGCCCCATGACCGGGAAACCTCGATCATCAATCGCGCAACGAAACTAGTCTTAGTAGAGGCTACTAGGGACCTGGTTGTTTACATATCACACCCGCATTAATGTTTCCGCTTAATACGGTTCTAGCATGACACAAAAACCTATTATGAACAAACGAGATATGATAAAGAATACACTTTATTAATTGCCTCTAGGGCATATCTCCTTCACCCCCCCTCATGGGCCTTCTTTCCACTAGAAGGCCCATTTAGGGAAATCTGCTTTTAAAAATTCGAAAATAAATATATAAAATCATATTTAAACATTAATTACACTAATTAATATCAAACATATTTTATATAATTTATTCTAGCTCCGAAAACTCTTTCGTCGCTGCCCGATCTCCATTAGACTATTCCCGGGACGTTCCCGGTGATCTCTTTCCTTTGCGGTTGTCTTGTCGAAACACCTTAAGTGTGTTACCCTAGCGGTTCGATATAATAACAGGTACGATCAAGACTCCTCTATGATCATCGACTAATTCGTAGGCCTTGACCCCATGAATTAATCCCTGTGATATAACGAATGACTTTCATCTATCAAACCTGGACGTCTAGTCTTAAACCCTTTGTCATGTCGATACTTAGCGCGTCCGAGCATCATTCTCAGATATCTCCATACCTTGCATGATCTCGTTACCGACATCTCTATCTTCTACTCGTCTATGATATTATGTCAGCTGGTGACCTAGTCACATGTTTGCAAACTCATTTGACATAATCTCACTGAGTGGGCCCTAGAGTATCTATCCGGCTATGTGGGCTGACAAATCCCGCTGTTGACCCCTCATCTCAACTACCCCCTTTCGATACCCAAAAGTATCACCTATCATTGTCACACTACATAAGATATGACGTTTGGTGCGATCAAAGTATCTTCCAGGGATAACAATAAGAGTTGGTCTCACGGTCTTAAGGCGTAATGACTATGTCCTATAAATACTGGGTATGTCCATCACATCGTTACACCTAACGATATGACTTCCATTGCCGACCGGCGCCATGCCATATGATCGGAAAATCTCGATCATCAGTCGCGTTACGAAACTAGTCTTAGTAGAGGCTACTAGGGACCTGGTTGTTTATCTACCACACCTGTATTAATATTTTCTCTTAATACAGTTATAGCATGGTAAAACATATAATGAACGATTGGGATATTGCCAATAAACTATGTTTATTAAGTGCCTTTAGGGCATATTCCCTTCACCAATTATATGGCAAAACTAGGAAAATAAACAGAAATTTGTACTTATAATACGATAACATGATATATAAAATAATACCCAATAAAATATAAAAGTTTAATATAAAGATACACGAGAGGATTGAACGGGCCAATAGGCTACACAAGAACCGGCCCATCTGGGTGCCCAGAACCATATCTGGAAATTAACCCACAAGCCGCCGCCGCAAAGCCATCGGCTAAGCTCGGCAACCGGAGGCCAGACAAGACAACGATGGCGCTGACAACCGAAGAGGTACTCCCTCCTCCTTCGCCGCATGTCGGATCGTGGGAGGATCGTTCAGTGCCGGCGACGATCGGCGATTATTTTTCTCCTGCATGTCGGATCGTTGGGTTGAGATCTCTCCGTCGGTCGATTCCGATTTATTTATTGCTGGTGGTTACCATAGGAAGATGCGATCGAAGAGATTCCGATTTAACTTTTGCTGGTGTGGTTACCTTAGGAAGATGCGATCGACAGGTTCAAGAGGAATCCGGAATTAAAATAGCTGCCTAGATCAGGCCTCGATTTAACGCGTTATGGCCACCTTCTTAATATTTTCATGCACCTGCTGTTGTGATGGACGCACTGTCTAAATCGTTTTACCGCCTGCTCGTTGCAGATGGCTCAGCACCGCAGCCTATTTGGTTGTGGTGTGAGAGCTCAGCTTGTGCATGCTATATATAGAGGTGCATGCAAACACATGTTGAAATAGTATTTAGTTTTGTTTAAATTCTACCGTCGCTTTTACTCCAAGTTCAGTTGTTGTAGTTGAGTAGGTTGCTGTGGGTACTACTGGATACTTCCTAGAATGGAAATCTATACATGCGCCACTGTTTCTATAATTAGGACTAGCAAATAATATGTCCAATATACAATAGTGGGGTATAATTAGCTGGTTCACTTTAAACAGAAGAAATGACCAGAAAGTCGGTGCATGGTTTGTACAGACTATGGTGCTACTCCCTGCGTTCTGAATTAATTAGCTCAGATTTAGTATAAATTACACTAAATTTGAGTCAATTAATTCAGAACGGAGAGAGTACATGCCACCACCAATCTCAACAAAAAGCAATCTTTCTAGTGTTCAAACTAATATGCAATTTCACCAAGTATGATTATCGATCGCCCAAGCTAATTAACGTCTCTTGCGCTACATGGGCGCTCCACTGAAGAAAACAAAGCAACTAGCAAGCTATTACGTGAAAACCAGCTATCGGCCCTCAAAACAAAACAAAAAACCATTACGTGCCTACAATACTTATTTTCTTGTTTTCACATTTTTGTTTCCTTTCTTCATTTCTCTGTTGTTTTTCTATGTTTATTTATTTTCTAATATTTTCCTTTTCAAAATTTTAACAATTTAAAAAATGAACATTTCTGAATATGATTTTTTTTATTTCAGATAAGCATTTTCAAATACGAAAATTAAATCAGGATTATTTTAAAATGTTTTTTTTCAAAATCCGTACCATTTACAAATATGAATGATTTTTAAACCAAATCATTTTTTTAAAATAAACAATTTTTGAAATGTGGACGATTTTATAAAAAGAACATTTTCTAACATATGAACCATTTTTGTAATCTGAACCATTTTCAAATATGAACCATTTTCCAAACATGAACCATTTATCGAATTCGGGTGAGCCGCAAATAATAATGAGCTGAAATAACTCCTTACTCAGCTTATACAATAACATATATCATCAAGAATGTCTACAAAAATGGATCCATGTCGGGCCTATAAATAACTAATAGGCAAACGACTTGGTTGCTGGCAGTTATTTGCGCGGGGAAGTAATTTCAATCGGTACTATACATACTAAGTTGCATGAAATAGCATAAAGTATATTCACCATGTGATAGGAATAGGATGACCTAGAAATGGATAAGTATACGGTTCTGCTAGGGTGGTACCAAATAGACAAACCAAAGCATTTTGCATTTAGAAGAAAAAAAATCCCATTTGCTTAGTGCATCACAAGCACATATATCTGCTGATCTTTGTGGGAACTCAAAGAAACTAAAGATGATATTAACTATTTAATGCCACATAAATAGACAATAATAGAACCTTCTGTTTACTTGACCTTAAGCTTTTGCATCTAACTATCAGTCGCAGCTTCTTGCTTCACCTCATCCCTATAGCATGCAATATTTATGTAAATCACGGACTCAAGCCAGTAATAACAGGGCATGGTAGTAACATAATAAAAATAATACTACATGAGACTGCATGGGGCTAATTTGGGTATGCATTCAGAAATAAAGAATTTTGTAGAGCTACCGCATATTGGCGCTAACACATCTAATTTGACAAACATCTCTACAAAACATTGAGTTCTTAGTTAATGATGCAAAAAAGTCTTCACCGCCGAAAAAAGAAGTATACATCGTGTCACTCAAAGGCAAAGGTACAGCCCTGACCCATATTTCTGTTCTGACACCATGATTTGTAAACGCCAAATAGGCAAATACACAATTTCTGTGACATTTGAGCTTTGAGAATGCACTTTTCTTGTTTCAGGTAGATATCAATCTGAGCAGAATCATGAGCAAAATGTAATGAACGATTTTATGCAGATAAAAAAAACTAATGGTGAGGCAGAGGGTAGCAAACATTCATAGTTAACCACTTATAAGGGTTATTTTATATATACATGGTGTGTAGTTCATGAGGCGTACTTGGCTATCTACAATATAATTAAAATGTAATATATAGTGTCATCTTACATTTGCATTACTTATTCCAGATCTCAGCTGCTCCTACGTGAGGTGGCAGCCGTATTATACTTGTTTGTTTGTGAATATAGAATCTACACTAGCTAGCTACTTTTACGAGGCACCGGCGAAGCTGTAGCTGGTCTGCCGCCGGAGAGTAAGGAGATGACGAGCAGCACGATGCTGAAAGCCATTGGCTCCATGCCGCCGCACCCTCTCTCGCCGACGAGATGGTTCCGCTAACACTCTTCGACCGCGTCACCCTGGACCGCTTCGTGGCTCTCATGCTGGTGTACCGGGCGCCGATTCCGTCCAACGACGCGCTCAAGGAGGGGCTGCGCAGGGCCGTGGCGGCGTACCCGCGGATGGCAGGACGCCTCGCCGTCGACCAGCGTGGCCGGCGCTGCATCCACTTCAGCAACGAGGGCGTGCTTGTCCTTGAGGCAGCCGTGGCCGTGGATCTGGCGGACGGGCTCGTGGACGGCAACCTTGTCTCCGGCGACATGGATGCCCTCTACCCTACGCTGCCCCCACCGGAGCTCGAGCTCGTCGAAAGCTCGGTGCAGCTCAGTGTAGCTCGCGAGCCACGCCCGGTGTCTCACTGGCAGGTGGGGCCGGTGTTCTCCGGCAACGGGCAGACCATGGACGGCGGCGCAACGGAGCTTTCCGGTGGCGGCGGACCACGAACTGGAGGTCTGCGAGGACGGATTCGAGGACGACGAGGCGACGGAGCACGAACTGGCGGCGGCGGAGCATGATTCGAGGTGGACGAGGATGGATTCGAGGGGATTCGAGGTCAAGTCGCTAAGAAAGACAGTCGCTGAGAAGTTTCCTGGCGGCGGCGAATTTCACGGGCCAGCTTTAAGAGCTCGGCTCGGGCAAAAAACATTTCGGGCCGAGCCGCAAAAGCTCGGGCCGAGCCCAAAAGCTCGGTGCTTTGCGTCCAGCCAGACTTGTGATAGGCCTCGCCTGCCACCACCAAGTCGCCGACGGCACCGGCGGAGCGACCTTCCGGCAAACCTGGTCCAGGGCGGTGCGCCAAGGCACGGACTTCACCGCTCCGCCGTTCCCTTCCCTCGACCACGCCACCGTGCCTCGGACGCCGGCGCCGGTGTTCGACCACGGGAGCACCGAGTTCAGGCGCGCGAGAGGGGGCGACCCCGCCGTTCCCACGTTCTGCAACAGCAGCATCAAGGCCGTCAAGCTGAGATTCACGGCCGAGTTCGTCGCTGAGCTCAAGGCCCGCGTCGGCGCCCCTTGCACGAGGTTCGAGTGCCTGCTCGTGCATATGTGGAAGAAGACCGCCCAGGCTCGCGGCCTGAAGCCAGAGGAGTTCACCCGGGTGAGGGTCGCCGTGGACTGCAGGGGCAGAGCCCAGCCTCGTGCGTCGCCGGACTTTTTCGGCAACATGGTGCTCTGGGCATTTCCGAGGCTTTAGGTCCGTGACGTCCTGGGCTGGAGCTACGGCGGCGTGGTCCACGCCATTCGCGACGCCGTCGCGCGTGTCGACGCCGAGTACGTCCGCTCCTTCCTCGACTTTGGGTCCTTGGCCGACGCGCAGGGGCTGGAGCCTGGAGCTACCCACCGCGCCCGCCGCCGGCACCATGTGCTGCCCGGACCTTGAAGTGGACAGCTGGCTGGGGTTCGCGCACAGCCAGCTTGACTTCGGCGGCGGGCCGCCGTCCCTGCTCCTGCTTCCCGACATATCCGTGGAGGGGATCATGTACTTCGTGCCCACCGCCGACGACATCGACGTCTTCATCGCCATGGCGGCGGATGATCACGCCGCCGCGTTCCACCGGATATGCTACTCATTTGATTCTGTGTCTCGCCTATAGTCCCTCTGGATTTCAGATGTAATTTCCACATTACTGCATTGCTACGGAAATGTTAATGCAGAGGTCAACTCTGAATTTCTACAATTTCGTGATATCTATGAGATTAGATCTATCCTACTCCTCCCTCTCTTTTTTAATACAAGGTCACTTCATACTTTCAGTTATATTTTACGGTTTTGCTAGTTCTAAGTCGCCTGAGAACTCACGAGTTCTAAGTCGTGTCCATCACCGTTTGATCATGCATCAAGATGCGTGCGTTTTTCTTTTTTCTTTTCTTTTTCACGTATTTTCTAGTTACAAGTGGTTTGCAGCTGAATTTTTTCCAGTTGTAAGTTGGTCGAAACTGATTTTTTTTGAGTTACAAGTGGGTTGTAACTGGATTTTTCGGTTGCAAGTGGGTTGCAGCTGAATTTTTTAGAACAATTTTTGATTTTAACATTTTTAAGCAAAAACTTATGCGTATGTCATGCTTACGTCACCCGACTTAGAACTCACGAGTTCTAAGTCGACTGAGCTCTAGGCACGCCCTATATTTTATGCCACTGGATGTACCAGCAAAATAATATGACTTTCTTCACATTTTAAACTTTCCGATGATATATTTCGTATGATATACAACTCGGATTTTATTGACTAAGATTATAAGTAAAAAAATTGTCACGAAAATAGTGACATTGTATTTGAAAACAAATGGATTTTATCCTTTGGGTCTTCATTCTCCCACATGAGTAGTCTCTTCTACTCTGTCCAAATAGACAAAGTTCCTCATCCTTCTACTTGATGGAAGCGGACCCAGTTGTCAGCAACTGAAAGGCATGGATTGGATTTGCCTCTAGGTTTGTTGGCCTAAACCATTGCGAGGGCATCGCTCTTTAGCATGTTGAATTTGGTGTCATAGATATTGTAAACACATAATTTTAAGCCATAAGATATTAGAATTGCCGCAAATATTATGTTATGTAAAATGCCACATGCGGATGAAAGTCTAGTGCCTCAAAGATCATCACTCAGTAAGCCATGAAAACCAACGAAACGACACAGATTGGACAAACAGTAACGTGTTAAGAAACTCATTGCAACAATTAAAAATGATCGTCTAGGTCTAGATGCAGAGATAGTTAAGTATCACGTAGCTCGCTTGAGCGATCTAGCTAAGCTAGACCCGGACCACCATGGCAAAGCTTGGAAACCTAACCGCAAGCTCCGCCGCCAGCGTGCTTGGGCAGATGAGGCAGGCGCAGCGCTCCGACGGGCCGGCGTCCGTGCTGGCCATCGGGACGGCGAACCCGGCCAACTGCGTGCGGCAGGATGAGTACGCCGACCACTACTTCCGCATCACTCGCTCACAGCACCTCACCAAGCTCAAATCCAAGCTCAACATGATCTGTAATTAACACGATCTCTCTCTCTCTTGCTTCCCTTCCATGGCTATGGAATCGACCTAACTTAACTGATCTCAAGCAGGCCACAGATCGGGCATCACGAAGCGCTACTTCCACCACACCGACGAGATGCTGCGAGACCACCCGGAGATCATCGACCGCACGTCGCCGTCGCTCGATGCCCGGATGGACATCGTGGCCACCGCCGTGCCCGAGCTCGCCGCGGCCGCCGCGCGCAAGGCCATGGCCGAGTGGGGCCGCCCGGCCGCCGACATCACCCACCTCGTGGTCTGCACCTTCTCCGGCGCCCACATGCCCGGAGCTGACCTCCGCCTGGCCTCGCTCCTCGGCCTCGACGCATCCGTCCAACGAACCATGCTCTATCTCAACGGCTGCGCCAGCGGGTCCGCGGCGCTGCGCCTCGCCAAGGACATCGCCGAGAACAACCGCGGCGCCCGCGTCCTCGTCGCCTGCGCCGAGATCACCCTCGTCCTGTTCCGTGCCCCTCACGAGGCCCACGTCGACACCACCATCATGCAGGCGCTCTTCGGCGACGGGGCGGGCGCCGTCATCGTCGGCGCCGACCCCGATGGCGATGGGCACCCCGTCGAGCGCCCGGTTTTCCAGATGGTGGCCGCCTCGCAGAGCCTGATACCGGGGAGCAGCCGCGCCGCCGTGGGAGTGCTCCGCCAGGACGGCCTCCACTTCAACCCTTCCTTGGAGATGCCGGCGCTGGTCCGGGAGAACATAGGGCGGACCATGGCCGACGTGCTCGGGCCGCTCGACCCGAACGACCTTTTCTGGGCGGTGCATCCAGGCGGGGTGGCCATCTTGGACAGCGTCGAAGCTGGCCTCCGGCTTCAACCCCAGAAGCTGGCGGCGAGCCGACACGTGCTGAGTGAGTACGGGAACATGTCTGGCCCGACAATCATCTTCGTGCTCGACGAGATCCGCCGCCGCCACCACGAGCAACCGTTGGGTCTGGGTGTACTGCTTGGGCTCGGTCCGGGCTTGACGGTGGAGACCATGGTGTTGCACGCCACCGGCAACACATAAGCTTTTGCCGAGTGTTATGTTCGACAAGGAGTATGCCGAGTTGAAGTTGAAAAGCCTAAAGCCCACGAAAAATGCTATAAATGACCAAAATCACGAGTTTTTTTATAATTTCGTGACTCGTGTGACAGGTCTCGGGCTGTTTAAATTCATCCGGGACCCCCAAAACGGCGTGCTATATATTCATGAGTGAATTTACACTCCAAGAAGACATGTTTTACTGAATCATATTGGTTATAAAAATGTATTTTACGCTTCTCTACAAATTCCGTCTTGCTAGAATATATATCCATGTGCAGAATAACTCGTCTATGAATAAGAAAAAGGAAGATATAGTTCTTTCGAGACATTGTTTAATTTACAAAGTAATATCTTAACCCTTCACACCCCTGACCAAAAGGGGTTTACACCGAGGTTTTTTCAGTTGGAGTGCGAAAATAATTTTCCACAAAAAGGGTTATGTAGAAAGTTTGTATAACTATTTATATGGATGGCCCTTGTTGTCTACCTCGAGATCTTGAAATTTGTTGTTAGTGTTAAAGAGGTTATTAGTTGTTCATATTACTTGTAACACAAGTAGAAACCTTGGCATCTCAAGCACCATTTGTTTTATGGAAGCTGAACCATCATTTTGTACATCTATATCATGCCTATTGTAATATATAGCATAAAAAGATATGGGCCCCTCGTAACAAGTGTGCGGCCCTTTGAAATTTCAGTAGCCAATGTGGATGTCCACGCTTAAGTAGTATAGTCGTTCGTAAACATGATGGGATGGGGGGTGGGGGGCGTAACGGAAGCCATGAGTCGATTTTGCTGACAACTGACAATATGAATAATGGTATCGTTGGAGTCTATTTCTACAAATTATAGGCTGACTCGAATATTCCAAATAGCCATTTCCGATTAATATATAAACCAACTCTAAAATTTGTGTAGTCGGCTTCTACAAAAAACGAGTTGGGATACAACCGGGTTTTTAGTTTCGGTCATTTGAAAAACCAGGCAAAGGGGATAGTGTTGACGTACTTAGCTCGGAATGTAATTAGAAAAACTAGCTCTATGATCCGACTCTAAATTTCACTCTTGTTCCGGTGTGCAAAGAATGTCTGGTCCTGCCCGGACTTGTGTATCTATAAACTTGTACAAGTAGCACTAGCTTTTCACATGGGAGTAATCAAGAAGTATTTGGCAGCTACTTGTAGGTTGTAGCTGGTGGATGCATGCATCTCAGAAGCCGTGCGTTAGTTGTGTTCTGAAAATTTGTTGTTTGTGTTAAAGGAACTGTTAGCTGCACATACATTACTTGTAACGCAAGTAGGCTCTTTGTCATTTTAACAAAATGGAATCCGGACCACCATTATTTTGATCTATTAACAACCCATAATAGGGTGTAATCATCTATCCGAACTTCCTCTGCCTTGTCTGAGATAGAAACGAGTTGATCTAAAATACTTCAAATTTGGATAATCTGCATCATGTTAGCACCACTGCCGAGAGAGGCCCACAATAGTTCAAACTAATCTTTTGTTGTTAGTATTGTACTCCCTCCGGTTCTTCATTAATTGACTTAGATTTAGTGCAAGTTGCACTAAATCTAAGTCAATTAATGAAGAACCGGAGGGAGTAGTATGTTGCATGCCAGAAGCTAGGGCAAGCCGACACGTGCTGAGTCAGTATGGGAACATGTCTGGCCCGACAATCATCTTCGTGCTCGGCGATATCCGCCGCCACCGCCACCACAAGCAACAGTTGGGTCTAGGTGTACTACTTGCGCTCGGTCTGGGGTTGATGGTTGAGACCATGCATGTTGCACGCCACCAGTAGCTACACGTACGTAAGCTTTTGCCGAGTTGAAGTTGAAAACCCTGCATATTCATGATTGAACTTACACTCTAGGAAGAGATGTTTTATTGAAACATATTGGTTACAAAAAATGAATTTTACACTTCTCTACAAATTCTGTCTTGCTAGAGTATATATATCCATGGATAGTGTTCTTCGCAGCAACATTATGGTGGTTGTGGAGGGCGAGAAATGACAGGTGTTCAACCGTTCATCCATGCACCTAGCCACCCTTTGTTCAAATATACGACAAGAGGTGTTCACCTCGATACACAGATCACCAAAAAATGAAGAAGCAAACACACAATGGGCGACTCGGCTTCTGTAATTGTTTTGCTACTTTTTTGGTTTTGGTACTTTTTCTGCTTTCTCTATTCCTCTTCATTACTTTTTTTCTCTGATCTTCTTTTAACTACCATTTTGTGGGCTCTTTTCTTTTACTTTGCCTTTATCGTTTGCTGAAATTTATGCACGTTGTACTTGCCACTTGGCTTCCTTAAATAAGGTAGACAAGCCTCAACCTTATTATGATAAAAAAGAATATATATCCATGTGGCAGAATAACTCGTCTATGAACAAGAATAAGAAAAATATAGTTTTTTAGAGACATTGTTTTAATTTACAAAGTGTATCTTAACCCTTCACCCATCGGGACCAAAAGGGTGTATCCCGAGGTTTTCTGTTGAAGTGTGAAAGTAATTTGCCACAAACAGGGTTCTGTATAAAGTTTGTATAGTCTGTATAACTGTTTATATGGATGGCCATTGTTGTCTGCATCGAGATCTTGAAATTTGTTGTTAGTATTAAAGAGGATATTGGTTGTTCATATTACTTGTAACGCAAGTAGGCATCTTGGCATCTCAAGCACCATTTTTTGTATGGAATTTGATGAAGGGGATCGTGTGCAGAAAACAAAAAATTTCCTACCGACGATATCCTAAAAGCATGCCAAGATCTATTCTATGCAGATATAGTAGTACGAACGGAGATCGGAATACGTACCCTTGTAGACCGAAAGCGGGGATTACGTTCCCGCACAAACGTTGTCGATGAAGACCGACGAAGCCGACCTCAAGGTCGTGTAGAGGAAGCAGGCCTCCGAGTACCGCTAGCGCAGCACCTCGCAGGGAGTCGCACACGTACGGTGGAGACGACGCCTCCGAAGCTCCAGTCCAGGACGAGCAGCGGAAGACTTGGACCGGAACACCAGCAGCGCGGCAGCGGGCTATGGTGGAGGAGATCCCCTTGCTCTGCTCGGCGCGGCTCCAACTTGGGAACCACGAGATCGAGAGAGAAATCGGGAATTAATTGGTGAATTAAAAGGCTGGGGGTGCCCCTTCTTATATAGGCTCCCAGGGGGAGCCAACCTTGCCAGCCAGGCAATGTGGGACTATCCCACACAGCCTGGTTCGGCCAAGGGAGTGCGCCGGCCCCTTGGTGGGCCCCATCTGGCCCACCTAGGCCGGCCTCCAAGCCCCCACCGAATTCCCAAGGGGGTTCCCCCCTCTTGGGCCTTCTTTCGTCCGGAAGCCCATTTAGGGAAATCTGCCTTAATAAATTCGAAAATAAATATATAAAATCATATTTGCATATTAATAACACTAATTAATATCAAACATAATATATATAATTTTTCCTAGATCCGAAAACTCTTTCGACGCTGCCCGATCTCCATCGGACCCCTCCCGGGACGCTCCCGGTGATCTCCTTCCTTTCCGGTTGTCTTGTCGAAACCCCTTAAGTGTGTTACCCTAGCGGTTCGATATAATATCAGGTATGATCAAGACTCCTCAATGATCGACGACTAACTCGTAGGCCTGGACCCCATGAATTAATCCCTGAGATATAACGAATGACTTTCATCTATCAAACATGAACGTAAAGTCTTAGACCTTTTGCCATAGCGATACTTAGCATGTCCGAGCGTCGTTCCATAGATATCTCCATACCTAATCCCGACCTCGTTACCGACGACGCTATCTTCTACTCGTTCATGATCTCATGTCTCCGTGACCTAGTCACATGCTTGCAAGCTCATTAGACATGATCTCACCGAGTGGGCCCGAGAGTATCTATCCTGCTATGCGGACTGGCAAATCCCGCTCTTGACCCCTCGTCTCAACTACTCCTTTCCGATACCCCAAAAGTATCACCGTTATTGTCATACTAAATAAGATACGACGTTTGGTGCAATCAAAGTATCTTCCGGAAATATCAATAAGAGTTGATCTCACGGTCAAAGGCGTAACGACTACGTTCTCCAAATCTGGGTATGTCCATCACATCGCTCTCTAGCGATATGACTCTCATTACCGACCGGCGCCATGCCCCATGACCGGGAAACCTCGATCATCAATCGCGCAACGAAACTAGTCTTAGTAGAGGCTACTAGGGACCTGGTTGTTTATGTATCACACCCGCATTAATGTTTCCGTTTAGTACGGTTCTAGCATGACACAAAAACCTATTATGAAATAACGAGATATGATAAAGAATACACTTTATTAATTGCCTCTAGGGCATATCTCCTTCATTTGAACCATCATTTTGTAGATCTATATCATGTCTATTGTAATATATAGTGTGAAAAGATATAGACCCCTCGTAATTAGTGTCCGACACTTCGAAATTTCAGCAGCCAATGTGGTTGTGGACACTTAGTAGTATAGTCATTCGTAAACAGGGTGGGACCCCTCGTAATGAGTCGTTTTTTGCTGACAACCGAACAGTAAAAATTATGGTATTGTATAAATCAACTGTAAAATTTGTGTTGTTGGTTTCTAGAAAAAACGAGTTGGGATACAACCGGGTTTTTAGTTTCGGTCATTTGAAAAAACAGGCAAAGGGGATAGTGTTTTGACGTACTTAGCTCGGAATGTAATTAGAAAACCCAGCTCTATGATCCGACTCTAAATTTCACTCTTGTTCTGGTGTGCAAGGAATGTCTGGTCCTGCCCGGGACGCAGAGATTCCGCAAGTATATGCGCACCCACCATCCATCTACACCATGCATTCTGCTTTGCGATTCGTGTTGGTTAGAAGCATCTTTGACCGTGGCTTAGCACTTAACTTAAGACAAGTGCTTTTTCACACTGATCCCAACTAGTATAATGTAAATATATCCGAAATACCCTTGGCCGAAAAATACATATATTTACAATATATTATTGGATAATGCATTAACATATTTTCAGATATTTTTTGTATCAACACAAACTCATGAATAAACACATTTGTTGAATATATTGTATTAACAATTTTATGCATAACCAAAAAAAATTCTAATTTTTTTTGTATCAACACAAACTCATGAATAAACACATTTGTTGAATATATTGTATTAACAAATTTATGCATAACCAAAAAATTCTGATTTTTTTGTATCAACAAAACTCATGAATAAACACATTTTTTTGGATATACAAATTTATGCATTACCAATATTTTCCTGAAAAAAGATCCTATTTTTTTGTATTAACACAAACTCATGAATAAGCACATTTCTGGAAATGATTTCATTTTTAGATTTTATGCATTACCAATATTTTTCTGAAATTATAGAAACAAGATTTATTTTACTGGATTCATACAAGGAAATTTCGGATTTTATGCATTACCAATATTTTTCTGAACTTTTTTGTATTAACATGGATCACTAAGCGACGTAGAGTTGATTGAGTCAACATCTAGGCACGGATCTCCAACAACTTTTGACGGTGTAGATATTTGGTGGGTTCGCATATAGTTGCGTAGTTGAATTTTTGGTCCTGCCCGGGCTTGTGTATCTATAAACTTGTACAAGTAGCACTAGCTTTTCACATGGGAGTAATCAAGAAGTATTTGGCAGCTACTTGTGGCTGGTGGATACATATGCATCTTATGGGGGAAAACTACAAAGGAGATGCCGTGTGCTAGTTGTGTTCTACAAATTTGTTGTTTGTGTTAAAGGTACTGTTAGCTGTACATATACATATATTACACTTGTAGGTTCCTTGTCATTTTAACCAAATGGAATCTCAGCCACCATGGTTTGGATCTATATTACGAACCCATAATAGGGCATAATCATCTTTCTAACTTCCTCTGCCTTGTCTGACATAGAAACGAGTTGATCTAAAATACTTCAAATTTGGACAATCTGCATCATGTTAGCACCACTGCTGATCGAACTAATCTTGATAGTACTTGCATGTTGTTACTATTGTATGTTGCATGTCACGGTATGTATGAATGTGCCAAATTAGTGGTCACTAGACCGAGCCATCTGGTCACCATATGCATGATTGAGTTTGCATGTTTGTTAGCCTTGATGGGTGACTTTTGTAGTAGCTGAAACAAGGTACTGAAGATCGATGATTCATGAACTGCGCGGCTCTATGCCTATATTCTTCTCACCCGGATTTGAACTCTCTACGTCCTACTCTTGCTTGTTATTACTTCATGCACAATTGTGCTTGTATCGAAGAGGAGTCCCTCTCTTATGCACAACAGGGCTTAGCCCAATCCAGCCGCTGCTGCTTGCGGCTTCGTCGAGCTCTGCTTGCTGAAGTACCTTTCTTTTCGAAGAGTCGGCGACGCAAAAACTTCTCCCTGCCTTTCCTTCTCCGTAGGTGGTTTCCTTAACTGAAACTCTCCTTCCATATATATGTGGTAGACATTATGTCCTTCTAAATTTTCATAACTACGTGCGAATCCACCAACCATCGTCACCGTTGGTTGTGCTTTACGATTCGCGCTAGTCAGAAAACTTTCGACGGTGCGAACCCACCAACCATCATCACCGTTGGTCTGGCAACTTTCAACGGTGACGATGGTTGGTGGACTCGCATGTAGTTGTGGAGTTGAATTTTCGCCCAAATGCCCGGGGAAGATGTCCTAAAGGCATCTCCAGTCGTTGCGCCCCACCCCCCGGCCCAAAACGCCGGCCGCGGCGCCAAACAGCGCTAATCTGAAACTTGGGAGGGGAGGGGGCGCGGTTCCCAGTCGTCCCCAGCCCATGCAATTCAAAAATTACGTAAACATTAAATTTGGCACAAAACAGAGACAATTTCATATAATTTGGCGTAAACTTGGCGATTTCATTAATTCAGGCGCAAACAGAGGCGATTACATCGGCGATAAAACCAAACAAACTTAAAACTACTACTAGTTGAGCATTTCTAGTCTCGCCGCGATCGCCTGGCTGTAGTTGTCGGCGCCGCCGTCGTCGCCCTTCTTGCGGCGGTTGCGGGGGCTTGGGCCGCCGTCGCCGTCGTCGTACCACTTGCTCATCTGCAAGGTACGTACGAACTGCTCCTCCTCGGTGTCCTCCTCCTCCCCCTCCTCGTCGCCCGGGTCGAGGATGAAGTACGGGATCGGCTTCGGCTGCGGCGGGGAGGGATTCGGCTGCGGTGGGGGAGGGAGGTGTGCTGCTCGCGTTCTGCACGGCGGCGCTCGGCCTCGGCGAGGAGCTGCCTCTGCTGCTCGACCTCCTGCGCGGTGAACTCGCGCAGGCTGCAGCTCTCGGCGAAGTCCTCTGCCGCCGGCTGGATGGTGTTGAAGGAGGCCTCCTCGACCTCCTTCAATCCCAGCCACTCCTCCTCCTGCTCCTCTTCCGGCTCACGCTTGGGCGTGACGAGGCGGGAGAAGAGGCCGGCCGGAGACGCCGAGCTCCTCTCGCGCGGCTCACCGATGCGGAGGGCGCCGCTGCGCACGGGGGCGGGGCGCCCAGAGTTGAGGATCGGGGGAGTGGAAGAGGAGGGCGATGTTCGTTTACCTGGAGGCGCCAAGCGTGTGCCGGAGGAAGAGGAGTTCGTCAGCGCCGCCGAGGAGGAGCTGCTGCCGCCCATGCGCCGGGGCGCCTAGGCCGGCATGGTGAGCCGGGGCTTGTTGCGATGTAGTCGAGCACCCACTGCAACGTGCGGTGCTCGCCACCCCACCATCGCCTGCGGCCGTGCTTGTTGAAGCGGCCCTCCACTGGGCCGTTGCTGCCGCGGTCCGCAATCTCCTCCTCGCGGCGGCGCTGGAAATACGCCGTCCAGAAGGCGTCGTTGCCTTCTGGCCTCCAGCGCGGGTCCGTGGCCTGCTCCGGCGTCAGGCTTGCCCGCACCTCGGCAATGGCGTAGTCGTGCTCGACCTCGATGGGGACGGACGGAACGGGCACCCCTCCGGTGCTCAGTGCCCATGGCCCGCGGCCGGCGGAGGCGCCGGGGACGCGCATGTCCAGTGGACATGGGTACCCGGCGCTGTAGAACGACCAGGCCTCCTCCTTTCGGAGGAAACGGTGCCCCCAGCCGTTCTTCGCAGCGGCGGCCATCTTCTCGGCGGCTGCTAGGGTTGCGACGGTGGAGGGGAGAGTGTGGGTGTGAGGAGAGGCGGCGAGAGAGGAATGACGATGGGCGGTGAGGCTGGGGTTTTTATAGCGCCGCGCGGCCAGTCGAAGCGGCGAGCGGTGGGTGGCCATTACTGTGTGTCGCGTGAGCGCGCTACGCCATTACTCCGATAGCCTTTGACTGGAGGAGCTCATTGGCCGCCCGCCACGCCAATACTCCGACATCATTTGACTAACGCGGGAGCCGAGATGACGATCATCAGCGGTTTCTTCTGCGTCATTTTCTCCCGCGTCGCTGATAGCGCTGACCCGCGTCGCGTTTCGCGCCATTTCGCCCCACAGGTCGAACCAAGTGGGCTGGGTTTCGTCTGGGGGCGCTGACGCTATTTTTCGCCGAAACGGCGCTAACTGGGTTTCTGGGGGCCGGCTGGTGTAAAAACATCGCTTTTTCCTTCCGCCGACGCTAAAAAGGCCTCCTGGAGGGCGCTGGGGACTGGAGATGCCCTAAGCATCTTGCATTATACATGCCCTGCAACTTTTCTCTCAAAAAAAACTTGGCTGCTACTTGTGGTGCATTCGACATGAAAAAACGATGGCCATGCTATGTGCTCGATCTGCTCTCCCGTCCCTATAAATTACCAAGCCCATTAATATTATACGTTGCATTTGGCAGTCGAGGCAAACAAGAGCAGCTTCTGCCTACCGTTTCCCGTTCATTCTTGCCGTATCGGAACAGCAAAGCATGGCAAGCAGCAGTAGCGTGCTCGAGATCCGGCGTCTGCAGCGAGCCGACGGGCCGGCGGCGGTGCTCGCCATCGGGACAGCAAACCCGCCAACCTGCTTGTCCCAGGAGGAGTACACGGAGTTCTACTTCCACGCCACCAACAGCGAGCACCTCACGGAGCTCAAGCACAAACTCAAGACCTTCTGTAAGTCCACAGATTAATCGATCGATCTCAGTACGTGAAGAATCATGCATGCCGGCCGGGATCGAGCCTTTCTTCATATTTCTTGGCAACAATGGTGTATGCATGCATGCAGGTGACAAGACGGGCACGGAGAGACGCTTCTTCCACCACACGCAGGAGCTGCTGGACGCCCACCCTCGCTTCTTCGACAACGGGCACGACCGCCTGGACATCGCCGCCGCTGCCGCCCCGGAGCTGGCCGCGTCGGCCGCGGCCAAGGCCATAGCGGAGTGGGGCCGTCCGGCCGCCGACATCACCCACCTCATCCTCAGCACCAACTCCTCCGCCCGCTCCCCAGGCGCCGACCTTCGCCTCGCCACCCTCCTGGGCCTCCGCGCCTCCGTGGTCCGCACGCTGCTCCAGCTCAACGGCTGCACCGGCGGCTCCGCCTCGCTGCGCCTCGCCAAGGACATCGCCGAGAACAACCGCGGCGCGCGCGTCCTGGTGGCGTGCGTCGAGCTCACCGTCGCCGCCTTCCGGGGCCCGGAGGAGAAGCACCCACACAGCCACACACTCATCGGCCAGGCGTCCTTCGGCGACGGCGCCGGCGCGGTCATCGTGGGCGCCGAGACGCACCCGCTCGAGCGCCCTCTCTTCGAGATGGTCTCCGCGTCGCAGACCGTAATCCCCGGGACGGACCATGCCGTCACCATGGAGCTCGGCGAAGGCGGCCTCGACATGCGCTTCCTGATGCGGGATCTTGTCCCCATAGCGGCGCAGAACATCGAGCGGTGCCTGTCGGAGGAGCTCGAGAAGCTCGGACTTGGCGGCGTCGAGTGGAACGACCTCTTCTGGGCGCTGCACCCCGGCATCCGCGCGATCTTGGACCACATCGACGTGGCTCTCCGGTTGGACCCGGGGAAGCTGGCGGCGAGCCGGACCGTGCTGAGAGAGTACGGGAATATGCTCAGCGCCACGGTGATCTTCGTGCTTGATGAGCAGCGGCGCCGGATGGCGGAGGAGGACGGAGAGGGAGGTGTTTGGGGTGTGATGATGGGGTTCGGACCCGGGTTCACCATTGAAACTATGGTGCTGCATGCCACCACCAATCTCAACCAAAAGCAATCTCTCTAGAGAGTCTAGTCTACAAACCAATATGTAGTTTTCACCAATTTTGATTATCTAGAGAATTGACAATATGGCTAGCTGGATGGTTGTAGGCTTGTAGCCCCAGCCCATCAGATTTCAAACCCCAGGTTTAACGATGATGTTTTCTTGTTTAGGCGGAATATTTTTCAGTGGGAGGTCACGTTCCTGTCGACAGCGAGGCGCATGTGGTGACTTCGTCAATCTCAAGACCTGATCCGCCGGCTCAGTCTCTCAGATGTGTCATAGGGGTAGGGTGTACGTGTGTGCGTTTATATTTGATGCGCTATCATTTCTATAAAACTAGAATTATGCCCTCCAACGCGTGAATCTCAAAAAGCTTGTTTTTTTTGTTGTGTAAACAAAAGGGCGTGTCTAAATGAATATACAAGATTCGCAAATTCAGAGGAGAAATGCTCCGGTGCTTTTCCAAAAATCATGTTGCACGAATTTTAAAGCAAATGATGGTTGTGATTAGGGGTGGGGATTAAAGGTGTTAGTCCCACATGATTAGTACTCTCTTTGATCACTTTGTGAACCTAATCATAGCCGTCGATGCGCTTTAAAATTCGTGCAACTTATTTTTTGGGAAAGCACCGGAGCACTTCTCAATTCAGAGATATAACTTTTTTTGTTGAAAAAACCCATTTTATATTAGAAGCGAAATAACTTTGAATGTGGCATTGTATACTTTTTAAATCCATGAACCATTTTTGTACATAAATTTTGGGACCTGTAGAACATTACTTGGGCATTGTACGCGTAAGCTAGTAACGGGCGCAAAAGGCGCCAAATAGGAGCTCCGCCGGCCTTACAAAAAACCCGCCGCCGCGCCTTAAGATAGCGCCGCCGCCGCGCCGTGCTCGCCGGAGTGGACTGCCCACAAAGCCGACACGGCGATATCCGTGGCCAAGCTCCGCCCTCCCGACGCCGCGCCGGCCTCCCCGGACGCCGTCTCACCCAGCCTGGCCACCGCCTGGCATCCGCATCTCCTCCACGCGGCGGCGGCGCGCCGCCCCCCGTCGTTGGCCAGCCGCCACACGGTGGTTGCTGCTAATACGGGGCCCTCTACCTGCAGCCACCAGTCCCCTGCTCCGGCTCCCCATTGCTCCACTCGGTGCTCCTGCTCAGATTCGGTAATTTCTTCGCTACTTTAATACTTATTCAGTTAGACAGTTTATTAGCGATTCCGTTGATTTAACAGTAGTCTGTAAAATTGCAAGCGGTTTCACGATTTAGAAAGATATTTTCCATTGATCTCGAAATCGGAGCAATCAATAAATAAATAAAAAACATCAAATTGAAGAAGCTTCTCAAACGGAAGAGATTCCTCAAACTGAACCAACTCGCGAAAGTATACGTTTTTTTATATACTTTCTTGGATAATTAGCAATTAGAGTTAAAAACATATGTTTATGTTTGCATTCGTACCACGAATTTCTGTGGCATTGTAAGAATCTTTAGAGAAGAATTTGAGCCAACTTTTTTGACCAGGGGCTTGCTCCAATCCCGGCTCCGACACTATCCAGATTGGCTTTGGGTCTGGTGTAGCCGACGAACGAATAGCGGAATAGATGAGTTTGCGCGTCGTGAGTGTGAGAAAGCTTTCAGGCCCTGCGGCTGGATCAGCTGTGTGCAACTCGTGGCATGATAGTTTAATTAACTTGTGAAAGCTGCAGCTTTTGGTTTTTGTTTACTTAAAGACAACGCACCCACACTGTATGCTGGGTTGTTTACCCTGATCGATGGGAATCAACCACATGCACAGTAGCAGCTGAGCTGGGGCATGCCTAAACAAAGAACTTGATGTAAAGCAGAGAATATTTGGGTTGGGTGAGATGTTTTTGAATGTTTTTCTTTCATTGAAGGAAGTAGGTTAGGTGAGATGGGAGCGCCGGTCAGATCGATGCTCCTCCGTATAAGTGGGACGAAGGTGATGCTACAGTGCCTCCACCATGCATGGTGCTTCACCGTTCACCACCAATGGCGACAGCGCGAGGTCTAGCAGCACTGGTCGTCCTGACCCTGACGCTGACGGTGGTCACTGCTGCTCCGAGTCCAGCCATACCCATAGGGCTGCCCGGCTGCGTCACGTCGTGTGGGGGCGTCGACGTGCCCTTCCCGTTCGGCATAGGCCCGGCCAACTGCTCACTGCCGGGGTTCAACCTCACCTGCGACCAAGACGTCGATGATAGAGCCCCACGGCTGCTCCTCGGCGACCTGCTGCTGCGGCAAGTCAAGGGAATCTACCTTGACGAAGCTGTCGTGGAAGTCCTCCACAGCGGCGACACAGGGATCAGCTGGACCGACGCCGCCGCCCTCGAGGGCCACGGCACCTTCTTCGCCGGCGGCGGCCCCTACAGGCTGTCGACCTACAACGAGCTCACCGTGCTAAGCTGCAACACGGCAGCGACGCTGAGGAACGGCAACGTCACCATGAGCGGGTGCTTCACCCTATGCGACACCAGGTACGGGTCCGGTGACTACCCCTACGACTCCGGTTGCAACGGTATGGGGTGCTGCCACGCGCCTGTCGTCACCAACCGCGACCAGGAGGAAGAAGGGAAGGTCGTCTACGGCGACACCTACGACATGGACATCCAATGGCTGGGTCTCAACCGCAGCGTGGACCTGCAGCAGGTCCCCGTTCACGTGCTCGTGGCGGCGCAGGGATGGTTCGACGAGCACTTCGGCTCCGACATCCTCTTCTATCAGCCGCCGGAGGTCGCGAGGATGCCGGTGCCGGTGTGGCTGGACTGGGAGGTAGTCGGGCATGGCGCCGCACCTGACACTGACGGCGACACAGCAAGGGAATGCAGAGCAGGGCGTAGAGGAGGCTATACCTGCACCTGCAGTGATGGTTACCAGGGCAATCCCTACCTCCCACACGGATGCAAAGGTTTTCCATCAATTATTAGTTTCTCTTTGATTTACGCTTTTTGCAAAACTTATTAACCGGTCTGATATATTCTCTGCTGTAGACGTGAATGAGTGCGAGAATCCAGAGGAATATGGCTGCTTCGGTCAGTGTAACAACACACAAGGGTCGTTTCACTGCGGATGCCCGCCTGGAACCCAGGGCAACCCCGAAATGCCCGGTGGGTGCATCAATTCTTCCGCTCACACAGGTCAGGTGCTATTTTTGTTTTTGGCTATTTTCTTTGTGAGTGAATGCATCCATAGCGATACGCGATATTTCATTGAATTCAGAGGAAATATAATAAACTTACACGAAATTTAAACTAATCCTAAACCCTTGCTACACGTGACCTCATTTTGGGTGCTTGTTTGGTAGTGTTTTACTTGTGGTTGTATTTTTCCGTTAATTAATTCGGCCACTCTCTTCTTCTTAAGTAATTGGTTGGGGTAAATCTTTTGCCTTCGTTAAAAAAGATAAAGTTTGCGCATGAATGTTAACAAAAAAAGTGGATGGTTAATTTCAATAGGGTGTATACTAACATGGTGTGCAACCATAAATTTCCCTTTGGCCTATGGACCCTTGACATCATATGTCCCATATGATAAGGACCCACGTTAGAGGGGTTTTTATTTTAGGGAATCTTGTGAGGATGAGCGTACGAGTGTGTTTATTTTTCTTTGAAGGAAAGCAAAAATTGAAACACAAATTTGTGTTGATCTAGTGAACCCCGCTTCCAACTTCGTAAAAAGTTGCGCAAAATGGCTCTCATTCATTCACAACACAAAGAAGCATTGTCAATTTCCTATGCTTACCAAGACGTTAACTTAAGCCACGAATTCCCCCTTCCGCGACAGATTTTTTTGGCACCAATTCCTTGAAATGTGCTAAGTATTCATAGCACAGTTGAAAGTTTTCATGAAGCTTCCTATATGTATGTTTGCAAAGTGGTCTTCCTTCCTTTGTCTTCCTTTGATGACCAAGGTTTATAACGTCCAAAGAGGTGATTTGTCGAGCGATTGATTTGTCAACCGTTTATGGTGGTTCTTAATTATGTGGTGGGCGGCAATGCATTTTCACTATTAGCTTCTCTTTATGTGTACCGAGAAATTTTTTCTGGCATAATGATAAACATGGTAATAAATATGATATTTTCAAATTGATAATAGCTAATGTACACAATTGAATTTTTTGCGAGTATAGCTACTCGATCACATTATTAGCTTGTTGAATGCTTAGACATGAGCGTGTTATCTTAGCATGCATTTAAAAGCTCATGTTTTCAAAAAACTTTGATGCAGGAGGATGCGAGAGGTTCTGCGGCAACATTCGCGTGCCGTACCCGTTTGGCATTCAGGGCATTGGGCCGGCCAGCTGCTACATGCCAGGGTTCAACCTCACCTGCGACACGAGTCACAGTCACGGCGCCCCGCGGCTGCTCGTCGGCAACTACGGCCGCTTCCGGGTAATGGATTTCGACCTCCCTAACTCGGCGGTGCGCGTCGCCCATTCCGGCCCCATTCTGAACATCACCTCTGGGAAAAGCATGCCATTCTACTTCGAGGGAGAAGATGGCCACGGGATATTTGCACGCCGCGAGCTTCTTCCCTACTCACTGTCGGCTCGAAACGAGCTCATCCTCATGGGGTGCAACGCGAAGGCGACCATGAAACAAGACTACGGTAGTGATGGGGAGATCATCAGCGGCTGCGCCTCATTCTGCCCCGACAACGTAACGGATGACTGGTCTATCCGGCGGCGGGTGCTTAGCTGTTACGGCACGGGCTGCTGCCAGGCGCGCATATCCATGTCCACCAACGGCATGCTGCCCAGCACAGTTGGCTACGATCAGATTGACAAAAAGCGAAGCTCGATGGCGGCGTATGTGTTCATCGCGGAGAAAGGGTGGTTCGATGATCAGCAGAATTTCTCAGGCAGCCAGTCCCGGACGGCGGAGGACGTTCCCATGCTTCTGCAGTGGGAGGTCTTGCCACCGCCAGGCTTACCCAGACCTGACCCCAAGTCGCATCCGAATTGCACCCAGGAGGTAATGCAACAGCTCTGCAGGAGCATGCATAGCTACTGCAGACCAGGAAACAGAGGCTACACGTGCCATTGCCAAGACAGCTACCACGGCAACCCCTACAGCCCCGAAGATGATGGGTGCAAAGGTTAGCTTGTTATTATGTATCAAGTGATTTGCTTTCCTTCTATGAAATCTTATCAAGTGATTCTACCTTTTCTCTCCAGGTGGCCACGGCAATCACTTAACTACAGGTGAGCAACAATACTTCAGCTGGACAACTCAGTAATTTTGATTGTAATACTGGTCGTATTCCACGTTTCTGTAAGTAGAAATCGTAGTAGTATTATAGCTACCAGCCTATCACTGCTTGTTATCATTTTAGATCTACAGTTCTACACCTAAGCCATAAATAACTTGAGTATTTTTTGTTGATTCAGTTAGTGAAGGGACATTGAGGGTGTTAAGCAATGAAAAAAATAGCGCGCTATATCGGCGTTTATAGCGCGTTATAGCGTTTCTAAGGAGGCTACGCTATATTTAGCCTAAAATGCTCGCTACGGCGCTACGCACGCTATATACGCGCTATACCGCGCTATACCATGCTAAATAATATAGCGTATAGCACGCTATAAAAAACTGGAAAACTGGGTCGGGAGCCCATTGGGCCAAACAAAAGCGCAGCTCCCATCGGCCCAAACACGTAACAAAATTATAAAAATCCAGCTCCAAAACTCATAGGAAGAACATTACAAGGAAATAGAGTTCCTACTTCCTAGTAAGAGCTCCCAAGCTCCTATAAATCTGATGACATCTAAGTTGAAGGATCAACATCAAAGGAAAGAGAGTTCCTAGAAAGAAGATGTTTCGTGCCTTCGGTAATGATGATGGTGTGTAATATGGTTGTTCGTCTAGTGAGAAGAAGATAAGGCCAATAATTCTGATTAATGTTGTACACTGCAATCTGGTGGTTCTTTTTTAAACCTTGTTATTTTGTTTATGGATATGTATCTCCTATTTTACGTTTGTGCCATGGATCTGGTTAAGTGGACTGGTTCTGCAAGTATTACTGATTATTTCTGTTGAAGAAATCTTTAATATTCACTTATTTAGACTATATATTACAGTTTTTTTTGTCAAATGTTATTTCAAAAATAGCACGCTATAACACGCTATAGCGTTTGTAGCATTTTGAAAAGGGTCACGCTATATTCTGTAGCGCGCTATTTTTTTCATTGGTGTTAAGTAATTTGACTGTATCAGGTACCAATACATCCTTGAAAAATCAATGATATTGTGTATATGTGCAATTTTAGGTATATACATCGCCATTGGAGTTGCTATTGGGGCAGGCCTCATACTTCCGGTTCTCATTGTAATCCTCATTTACAACAAACTTAAGCATAGGCGAGCAAAAATGTTGAAGCGGAAGTTCTTCGAGCAAAATCGTGGTCGACTATTGCAACAATTGGTTTCACAAAGAGCTGATATTGCAGAAAGAATGATCATATCCTTGGAAGAGCTAGAGAAAGCAACAAATAATTTTGATAAATCCCGTGAGCTTGGTGGTGGAGGGCATGGTGTAGTCTACAAAGGGATTTTATCGGACCTTCATGTCGTCGCCATCAAGAAACCAAAAAAGGTGGTACAAAAGGAGATTGATGAGTTTATCAATGAGGTTGCCATCCTATCACAAATCAATCATAGAAATGTGGTGAAACTCTATGGTTGTTGCCTTGAGACCGAAGTTCCGATGTTAGTCTATGAGTTCATATCCAATGGAACCCTTTATGAGCATCTTCATGTCCAAGGCCCAAGTTCGTTATCATGGGAAAATAGGTTGCGGATTGCAACTGAGACAGCCGGCTCTCTATCATATCTTCACTCAACAGCTTCAGTACCTATCATTCATAGAGATATCAAATCTGGTAACATACTTTTGGATGATTCTCTTACATCAAAGATAGCAGACTTCGGTGCTTCAAGGTATGTTCCAGTGGATAGGTCGGGTGTAACAACAATGGTGCAAGGTACAAGAGGATATTTGGACCCTATGTACTTCTACACAGGTCGACTCACAGAGAAAAGTGATGTTTATAGCTTTGGAGTTATGCTGGTAGAATTGTTGACTAGAAAAAAGCCATTTTCCTATTTGTCTTCTGAAGGAGAGGGCCTTGTTGTGGATTTTACTACCTTGTATGGACAAGGCAATTTATCCCAGATACTAGATCCACAAGTTATCGAGGAGGAAGACAAAAATGTTGAAAAAGTTGCTGCACTTGCAGTAGAATGTATAAGGTTAAGAGGGGAGGACCGTCCAACAATGAAACAAGTGGAGTCAACACTTGGAAGCATTCAATCAGAGAAACAACAAGTTCCAGATATTACCTTGGTCAATAAAAAATATGATGGCATTGGAATAAATTTTCAATCAACTCCAGATGGAAGTGATGAATCGACAAGAAGATATAGTATGGAAAACGAATTCATCTTGTCTTCCAGGTATCCTCGCTAGTTCTATCTTAGAGCTTGACGTAGATGAATTCCATATTTGTATACCTCTAATCCCTGTCCTCCTGGATATCGAAACCAGTTATGTACGTGCGTTAAGCTATCACTAGCACCAACCCGTGGGCTACTAACGTGTTTTTTGTTATGTTGATGTGATGCTGATTTAGTTTCTGATGTAATGCATCGTCTTAGTCTTCTGTGTGGCCATTTCCTTTTCCAAATTAAAGCAATTTTCCACATATTGTATGTAAAGTTTCTCCTCAATGTGTAAATTCTACACTTCTTAGTCTTCTGTGGGACCATTTCTGCAGTAACCTTTCTTAACATGGTGACCCTTGTTGATCCATGGACTTGATCATTACCATGAACTCTGGTTGTGCTCAGTTTACTATGAAGCATGGAATTCATAGTGGGTGACCCTTGTTGATCCATGGACTTGATCATTACCATGAACTATGGCTCTTATAATGGTGGGTGACAAGCACTTCAGGTGCCAGGTGGACCAAGATGGCAAGCATCACCGTCTGCTGCCACCACACATAGTACCACCATCCATAGTGCGCATTTGAGTTTACATGATGGATTGCTCAGGAATAAGTTCAAGGAACCACTTCAAGCTCATAGATTTTTCATCTCCCAATCGTACTGCTAACCTGCTAGGGATAATTGAGCTAATTGGCGCCTCTACTACCTTTACTATGGTTTCAAAACATATTGTTTTGAAATGAAGACCAGCAGCAGAACAAGTAACTTCGAACAACGCGGTTTTTCCACACCATGGTATGGACGTCCATTTTTCATCGGACGATCGTAACATTTTTTTGCAAATGAGACCCTGTAATTTATAGAAATTACGGAGCGACGAAAATAGACACAACGACACCTCTATTTATTGACCCTAATTGCAAAGCACCGGTTCCTATTAAACTTCCCCAACCCTAATCCCCAGCGCCTCCATCTCCACCTCTCGAGCCATGGAAGAAGAGCTCCGGCCGTGGAGGGCGGCAGGATGCGCGAGGGGAAGGGCGGCAGGATGCGCGCGGCTCCTCCGAATTTTTATTCCTCCGATTTTCCCCCCTTTTTATGAGAAAACCACCAGATCGTGAATCCGAAGTTCTTGTTACTTTTCTGTTAATGTGTTCATGTATGTGCATAAATCCATTTTGGATCTGGATCCGTATGTACATATTAGGAAATATTTGAGATTTGCTTTTTAATGCAAGATCTGAATTCCTTAATGGAAAGGGGAAGAAAAGATCCAGCATGATCTTTTTGGCATGAATTTGTCCATGCATAAATCCGAATTAGCTCATACATGTTTATCTATTTGTTCATGTATGTTCATAAAATCTGAACATTTCTCGATGTATCTTAATGAATAAAATTGTTCTTGTTCACGTATGTTGATAAATCCGAACATTCTGAAAATTTATACATGAAAAATGTAAATGCATGGAATATTTCCTTCCGAAAATGGATTTTTTTCCCGAAATTTATGCACTGTTATCATATAATGTTTGTTTCTTAATGGGAAGAAATTTGTTTCCTAATTTTTTGTTCCCAGAAAATGCATGTGCTCTCCTCGTGTCCATCCAATACATGAATTTCTGTTAACAAAATATTATCTTAAATTTATGGATCATACTCAAGCAAGAACAAAATGTTAATCCGTATTTCTTCTGAATATATTGTATAATCCGTTTTTTACAATATATGGATCCGTTTTTTTACCAAAAAAAATCTCTTACCAAAAAAATCCCTCAGTCTGTACATATTCTCCTATTAATGTTAATTAAATGCTCCACTAAACTTAGGCAAGAATCAGATAAAAATCCTTCTAAAGCAAGTTACAAATCAGTCCTAGGAAACTTTATAGAAGGTCGTTTTTTCAAAAACGCAGCACAAATCTCCAAGTGGTGAGTGGCTGTGATAAGTGGCACGGGTATACAGGGTTGTGGCTATGCATTTTCGAACTTCGAACCCACAATTATAACCACGAATTGCATAGGAGTTTCAAATCACTGGGAATGCCTTCCTCTACCAAAAGAGAACCCACAATTATAACCACGAGTTGAAGATTATCTTTTATTGTAAAACAGCGGTCAACCCCAGGAACGTGAGCGCAAACTGCAAAGGAGTGACCGAACTAATCTGTTCTCTTTAAAAAAGTTATCCATATACACAGGTGCCTGGCCATACATGTGAGATCATCGGTTGCAACACACCAAAATGATGTATCAAATTACCACCAGACATGTATTCTTTACACAACACAAAAAAAACCAGCAAACGAATGATACAAAACGATAAAGCACGCGCTCCAACCTGGACAGATATTTCTTCAACTCCTTACACAGGGCCTCTGCTTTTCTTACTTGCTCGAGTTTTTCTTCCTTGCTCGCTTCTTTCAGCATGGATGAAGGATAGATCTGTATCTGATCAGCACCTAACTAAGAGCACCCCAAACATCTACTCATCGGGCCTAGGAAATCCAGAAAGCCCGTCGTAGGCGGGCGTGAATCTTCTTCTTCTCCTTTTGAAGAAGGCAGATGTTTGAGAAATGCCCTGACTGCGCCGGTTACACCATCCTCGGATTCCATGGCCTTGGCAAGTTCCACAGCCTTTTCTTTCACCTGGAATTGACGTGGCCTTGGCAATCAGGTTATGCTGTAATTTTAGTAGCCAACAGATCGCATGCCTGTACTGGTTTGTGTGTGTCCCAAAAGCCAGTCAAATTCAAAACCGTAAGATCTGAATAACATTCTAAAGATTCACTAGGGAATAGGACCAGATCGGTTCCTAGTTCTTGGGTAGTAACTACTGGTGACAAATCGGTCCCTGACTTTTGGAGCTGCTGGTGAGTGAGTCAGCTGACAACAAAATGTTTCAAAAATATCAAGTAAATGATCATTCATCTTGACTATCTGGCATTTTGATGTATAACCTAGAGACAGTTTTGTATAAGATGGATGTCCGTCAGAAACACCAAATGGAGCCCGCCCATATTCTTATGTGCGCAGGCAAAATGCTATTAGGTGGGGGAAGAGAGGTTATCATAGAACTACAAGTGTGCTCGTTAACCAACAAAAAAATCATTAAAATGGAAAGCATTTCGAATTCGCAGGATTGAACGTGAACAAAAATCATTACTGCTATGGACCAAATATCAACACATGAACTGGAGCTTGAATTACAATTTAGGGGCCAAACATGCTGCAATGAAAGAAATCAGATATTTAAGAGAGAGGGTTAGGAAGCGCCATAACAGCATGTATTATGTATCGTCATGACTTCATGTAGGAATCCAAAATGGTAATTAGATGATGGACCTAAAATTCTAATAATTAAAGTGATAATCTAGAAATTTTATATATGAGTATATCACAATCATATTTGCAGCATTGTCAATGGCCTACCTGCGCACGTATCTGCCAATATACTTGTTATCTAATTATGTAATATCAAACAGGAAAGGTAACTTCAAAAATTGATTGGGTACTTCTGCCCAAATGCAATGAATAAGTTACCTTTGGCTCCAACATGAATTTTATAGCATCAACCAGCTTCTGCAGATTGAATTGATCAACCGGTATAGGCACAGGCCCTACCCCTCTAACATGCACGCGGTCTCCCCAAAATGGTTGGTCACCAAAGAAAGGTACAATTGTTGTAGGGCACTAAATCACAAAAAATACTGGGTTAGAATTAATTCCAAGAGCTACTCTTAAAAAAAAGAATTAATTCCAAGAGCTGGTCCCAAAATAGCAAACATTTTTTTGAGTGAAAAATAGCAAATGTTATCATCAGGTGCTCGTTGTCAGTTGCTGAGCCAGTCATAGACATTAATAAGTCTTTTATCAGATTAAAAATACTGCAAATAAGTTTGGCAACTGCAGGCATGCACTGGGTAGGAATTGGTTTCAACATATTCTTACTAAAAACTACCTAACAACAATTGGTTTATAATTTTACTTTTTGTAATACTGTAAGTCTATCGAGAATAGTCTAGTCACATGGCATTGTGACGAATGATTTGTAAAATAGTGTAACTGAGAAGTATAAAGCACATCATAGTAATACTGTCTATAAAGAGAGCGAGAGAGTACAGCTGCTTTAAGACCGGCAGCTGTCGTTCCAGCTCCACCATGGTGCACCTATGGAGAAAAAAATGTCAGGTAACGGAACACACAAACACAGACATTATTAGCACGGATGTGATCACACTGGAGTGCTTTCACCAATTCTAAGCATACCCCACGAAAATTATCAGTCGATTAGCTTCCCAAAATTAGAACATAAGGACTGACTGATGACCACTAAAAATATTATACTAATAAAAGATAGTACAATTCATCACCAAGAGTAACAAGCAATGGCTTACCACTGCCTTACACTGCAGAAAAAGCCAATCATGAGGGACATTGTCGAGCACATATAGGGAATCTTTTGGTTCTGCCACTGCAAGAGATTTCAAGAATTTAGTATGGACACAAAATATATCCCACGGCATATAGTGCAATATGCACAGAAATCGCAAGACGAACTTACAGGTTCCCAGGCCACCCCAACCCTTGTTAATGATGCCTCTCTGCCCAGTCATTTCCAGTGCTTGGACAATGGTTTCAGTCATCTTGGCTGGATCTTGAACTGGCTAGTACATCAGGCAAAATGTAAAATTATTTAAGGCATTGCGGCATTCCAAAAGTATATTTCATTAAAAAAATCAAAGTTAGCTGAGTTTCTTTTTACATGTGCAAACACTGATTGGAAAAAAGATCCCTCTAACTAAAGCCCAACAACCCAATAGCAAACCGCACCTAACAAGGAGCTCTCATAGCATTAAGCTCAATAGTACCCTAGAGAGGCATTTTGGCTCCCGGGTGCATATTCACCCTTTATTTGAAATGCATTATAAACATATTTTGAAATGTCAAAAAAAATGCAAAAAAATCGCGCATACATTGCAACATCCTGTGTGTTCACAAAGTCGTTTAACGAAAAACCGACATTTTATTTGGCTTGTGTAAGAAGACAAATTTTGGTGCTAAAATAAGCCTTTCCACGAGACATTTTTTTTGTCTTTTTTGCACAGGCCACAAAAAATATCAGATTTCCACGAAACGACGTTATAAACATACAGAATATGAATATGCATCTACGAAATTTTATTTCAGAATTTTTTGATATTTTGAAATATGTTTTTAAAATACTGGGTGCATATGCACACGGGAGCCAAAGTGGATTTCACCCCACAATTGCAGGTAATATTATATTTTTTGTGTTTAAACCTTGTATACAATTACATCATAGATGTCTAGCGTAGGTATATCCGTGCGGCAGAGAGCAGGCACACTCAGGCAAATTATCCCAAAGAGAACAAAACTGCTCAGCAACCTTCCACTTTCATAGCAAACTATGGCAACACAGTTCTGAAAATATATGCACGAGAAAATGGTGTATGTTCGACATTCCAGACATCGACACGATCTCAAACATGCAGGTTCAACCATTGTTTTTGTATGAACATGCAAACAGAAGATTACAATTTCTGTTATATCATATGAACACATTTTCATGACAATTCTAATGACACCATTTTCACTTGACCAATCTAAATATTTTTTTACATTTTAGAAGTTAGAAAGTTAGAACGCGTGATATACTCCTTGAATGGCAGTATATAAAGTTACACAAATTGTTACAAACTGTTCAGCTTTTCTTTTATACAGAGCTTTAGCATTTGGTTTCTCTAAGAATGATCTCCTAGCATCAATACACCATATTTCTACTGAAACAAGAGTTAAACATTGGTACCCTCGGCCTCAAGCATACAAATAACTTCTGCTATAAGATGCTGAAAAGCTTCTGAGTGACAAGCCAGTTTCTTATTGTTTACTGTAAGCAGAAAAAAAACATGTATGAAGCCGTTTTGTGCAGTAGAACATGAAGAGTTTCACTAATCCACAAAGTGCATTTACTGCCAACGACATATCCATATGGAACTATTTAGTTCACCCTATTTTAAGGAAATTTAAATTGACACAAATCAAGGTCAACAAATGTGCCAGCATATCTTGAACACAATAGTCAACTAACATTATTAGAATGAAAACAGACATGAAGTAAATATAAGAAGGTCAAACTGATCTTACAAGGCTACCGAAACCAACATAAATGGGCATGTCACCAGCTTCAAGCCATTTCACAAGTGCTTCAGGAGGTACATAATCCGAAGCAAGATCGAGGAAGCAGAATCCAACAACATCAATCTTGGGGCCCCAATCTGCATTCAGATATATGTCGGCTTTAACCTTGAGTTACAGATCATGCACAACAACAAATACTGAATTGACTACTTGAGGATATACTCCGTCGGAAAATTTCAATGTTACATTTTTCTGAATAAGCTACTCCATTGTGCATGAAACTGCAATTACAATCTCAATATAAATTATAAAAAGATCCTTAGATAATTAGCAGTGATAAGCATACACATATTCTAGTAGGTAGTAAGGCCTTTCTTACGATGTCAGTATTCCCTGATATTTTAATCCGATGCGTTACAGTAAACAAGCAGTTGATATGCAACTGCTCAACTAGTTGGCACAATTTTAATCTTGCCATAACCTATTGAGGAGTCTGAAGGAGTGCTGCAATGATTCGAGTATGCTACATCACTGGTGACATCACCATTAGCTAGTTAACTAGTAAATTTCTAGATTCAAATTTCACAAATACTATGAGAAGAATGGAATGGATTGATATGAAGAAGGTGAAGAGACACAAGATATCTTTCATTACGAATTTACAATGTCAATATATGGTATATCCTATCTCACACATAATTCTGGCAACTGTGACTTTGTGCAAAGCTGCATTTGTTGCTAACTAGCTATTGCTGATTGACATTGTGATACATAAATAGAAAACATGTACCAATAAAACCAAATGGACCTGGCACTATCTTAACTTTGCCAATTTGTATTTTGTATAGAAAATGGGGTAGACACAAAATCATTCGACCATATAAATCCGTAAACTTTGGGAAATGGAAATTAACACAATCAATGAGAAGGTTAAGCATCTTGTTTCAGCTCAAATTAATATGAATCAAAGACCTTTCGGTTTTGGGACAAGATGAGGACTCCAGATGTATCCATGAGGAATATCACTTCCAGAACCCTGTGCACCACTTAGGTATGTTACTGGACGAAGCTTCAACTTCTTTTTCCTGAATTCGTTTATCATATCCCGTATCCCAAGCCAAATCATAGAGTCAACAATTTGGTACGAAAGCTGCAAGTGTAGAGAAACATTAGAAGGTAACAGATCAGCTGTAGAAATTATACTATTACAAGAAATAACATCTGGGGCATCCAGTTCGAGTAGTCTTTACAACGATGCTAGCGAACAGTTAAGTTGGGCTAAATAATATAGTTGCAAAAGCTTAAGACAGAGACACCGGTGCATCTAAGCAACTAACACCTGTAAATGAGGCAAAGTAAATTTATGTCCTCACACCTGTAAATGCGGACAGAAGGTTGCGTCGAGGGCTCACCTCACACACGCTCTGCCCGTTGTGCCTCATCGACGACGAGACTATGAACCATCTAAATGTTCAATGCAGTTTCACGGTGGCTATTTGGGCTGGGATCAACTCCAAGTTGGGTGTGGCGCTACCTCTTCCGGGTGGAGACAGCTCCCTGGCGTCATGGTGGCCCGATGTTGTTCGGCCTCTGTCACAAAAGGATCAGCGGACGGCGAATTCGCTTATCATGCTTACTATCAGGACCATATGGCTTGAGAGAAACGCTAGGGTGTTTGAGGGGCGTGCTACCACTGCTGCTAGGGTCCTCGACAACATTGTTGACAAATGGAGGTTGTGGGCTACGGCTAGATGTAGGCTGCCGCGAGAGTAGTTTTCCTTTTGTTTCTTGTGGGTGTCGAGGTCTTGTGGCTCGACCGTAGTGGTGTTTGCACTCGCGCGTTTGTTCGCGGTGTACTTGTTATACCTCTCTCTCATGCTTAATATAAAAACGGGCAGATCTCCTGCCGGTTCTCTAAAAAAAAAATTATGTCCTCAAACACACTTGATGCTTACACCTATGATTATGGGTTCCTGGAGGCAGTACCAAGAAAGCAAGAATTTAGTTGTTCAAAAGAACTCCGCTTGATTTATAAAAAATAAAACAATACACATAGCAAGGCAACATGCATGTGCAACAAGTTAATACCAATAATACAGAAAATTGTTTTTTCTTTCATAAAATAATTTCCACCTATAAATATTGTGTGAACCTTTTCATCTTGTAATGATTTAGAACAGGTTCAAACTAATCACCCGATACTCTTGAACAAATAAGTATATACATCAGAAACTCACTCGATATCCAGCTGATGTTTTCACACGAGAAAGAGGGTGAGGAAATTCACTAGTTGGCCTGAACAAGCAGCATAAGTTAGATCTTCAAATGACAATTTCCTCAGCAACTGTCTTCAAAAAGAAAGCAGAACAGTGACTCACGTCCATGGCATGGTAAAGAATATATGAATGGGTACTTTTAGTGCCTCAGCCACATGTGTATGCCCTGAAAAATTAATGAGGTCAGCAGGATCAGCAAACTCGTCATTTTACAAATAATTTTACAAATATTAATAAAGTTAATCAGCCTTGTTATCTGGATCATAAAAGGGAATAATATGAAATATAAATAAGGTGATATGAAGGCACAACTGCACAAGCGTATACATACGCGAGATAGTATTGCCTCACTATGTGGACACTAGAGGCCAGTGATACCGTTCATAAAGGGCTCGTCTGGGACCCCTCATTTCATTTCATTTGCTGCAAAATTCGAAATCCATTTCATTAAGGGTTTAGGATTTATGTGGACGCTAGAGGCCACTCAGGCCAGTGATATTATCATTTCATTTTGCAGAACTCGAAATCCAATTCAAATATCTGTGTTTGGCAACCACACGGAATCCTTAACTTCCGCTTGAAACCAAACAATTGGACTGACTAGGATCAGGTAGTGGAGACTAGGGACCCTGCCGCTGCCACTTCTTGCTTCTTGCTAGCTTGCCCCTAGCAGTGAGGTTGGGGTGGGATCCTTGATGCTGAGAACTGAGAGGAAGGAGATGGCAGAGTAAATACAGGGAGCAAGGTGGTCGGGGCTTAAGGCCGATGAACTGGAGAGTATGGTGAACTAGGGTTAGGGTAAAAGGGGGAATAGAGGAGTGGGAGAGGACAGAAACGGAGAGGTGGGGAGGAGACCTACCTCCGGCGGTTGGCGAGTGAGATTGACGGCGGCTCAACGCAAACTGGTCACTCCCAGGTGGGAAACATCAAGATCTTGATGGAAAGGAGCCATGACGTGGAGAGCAGACAACATGGGTCCTCTCTGTTAATAGGAGGAGAGAGAAACGTGTCGCTGGCCGCCGGGACGGCAAGTTGGTGGTGGGTGAGAGAGTTCAGGGAGGAAGAAGAGCTGAAGGGGGAGAGAAGGGGAGAGAAGAGATTCCAGGGAAAATGACAGGGGTATAGGGGGAGGATGTTGCGTGAGCTACATCTCCATTCTCTGGAATCATCAAATGAATACCTCGGACCAATTCCCTTCTCTTATTCATTTCTTTTGACCATTTTTTTTCGAATTTGTTGAATTCGGTAAATGAAAGTCAATACAACATGTTACACTTGCATAATTTTTCAGTAACAAGTAACTAATACAAGCCCTGGCACAGAAGAGATGCCTCCAGAGAAAAGGTGAAACCAAAAGATATCTTTCTGAGTTTACACTACTAAACCAATCTCCTTATTAATGGAAAATCAAAGAAAACAATCACCATGGTAAAGCATAAAGTAAGAAATTGAGCAGTCACTACAAAAAGAATTGTTCTGTACAAACAAACTAAATTGCTTGTTGTGAGTGAGCCATATGTGAGCAAGATTGTCAAGATTCGATTAATATTATACAATCTTAAGAAAATCTTGAAGAATTCAACCCTGACTCTTTGTACGATGATTATTGAAAAGACCATGTAGAATAATTTTGTACACCTTGTAATCGTCATAAACAAAACAGGATACAACGCTAAGACGGTCCTCATCCTAACAATGATTTAAATGAGTATGTCCAGAATACTGCTAAACATCTCCTAACATTGTGTACTATTACTTATAAGTTATAAGTGAGATAGTGTTTCAACCATAAGCTTTAGGGAAAGTAAAGCACATCATAAGAAAGCAATCCAAAGTAAAATATACTAACCATATGCTGGTGGGTTAGCAATAATTGCATCCACTTTGAAAGGAATGCCAGTATCAGGGTCAGGATCCTTGCATGCAGGCAGTAAGGAAAATATAATCTCTTTCATCTGCTTTCGTTGAATAGGAATTTCTGATGGGCCTGAAGGCAAGAATCCTTTATTTTTCACCATATCTGCTCAGAGTGTGAAAATACAAAGTTATTCATATGATATAAAAGATGGGGAAACAATTGCATCACAATACAAACATACATTCAGCAAGTAATTTTGGATCTCCACCAAGTGGGAAAAACTCTAGCCCAGCTGTCAGTATGAACTCCTTATAGTTGGCATGAGTCGCTAATCTCACACGGTGTCCATAATCCTGTAATAAAGATCACAGCTGATCTATGTCATAACGGAAAACATTGATGTGGTGACAAACTGATAATAAAACATAGAAATATGTGGTTAACAACAATGTTATCTTGAGCTAACCTGTAAGCGTTTTCCTATAGCAACAAATGGCTGAACATCTCCCCTCGTACCCACAATAAGTATAACAATCTGCATAGGAGGTCTGTATGGTATATCTGCTCCATCCAATGATTCGTCAACGGTGACATCACCATAGCCATCCTCTCCTCCAACATCTACTGGAGCCAAATCCAGCGTGCTTGGTACATCAACAACCACAGTTCCATCATCTTTCACCGTAGCAATCCGATTTAGCATTTTAAGCTGTGTGAAATTGGATATGGAAGGGATTAAAAAAGAGAGACATCCAGTAGCTAGACAAAAGGATACTTAGGCATGTCCCGAGCTACTACGCAATGCATTACAGTATGTTGAAACTTACAAAATTTAACATAACTATATTGTTCCAACCTGCTAAACAGCTTGCAGTTTCATCGACTCCAACTTTCTAAAGAGATGCAAGTTACATATAAAAAAATCTCAGTCCCAAACATATTAACAACAACCTTCGTACTGGAGCTAACATGATCAACATTTAACAATTCATAGATTTACATAAGCAGATGAATAGTATGAAAGAAAAGCTACATGTCACCATAGAAAGAAAGATAAGCGGTCTAAGCCATACACACCTTTTTCCTAATGGAAATCTTATCATCCAATAACTGTTTAGCAGGATCATTAGCTGGATTGTTTTGTCGGCGTCTCTCAGTTTTCGACCTCTCCAGATTCGACGACCCCGGAGTTTCAGTAACTATTTCAGCATCCTTGATCACTCCTGGCATGGTGCTTGATCTATGGAGGCTTGCGTTATCTGCAACGAAGGATGAGTTGAGAATCAGATCAACAGAAAGAAAAAGATTATAGCATCTACAATTTGCAAACCTACATTACCGCACCATGAATGAAACTGGGACTTAATAACTGTATGGACAGAAAAACAACGCTCAGTTTCTTATCACATCCTTTTAGTGGGTGACCTCTCATGGTACAAACTGAGCGCGACGAAAGGAAAATTCCAGAAACATCTGGTTTAGGTAAAACTACAAAAACATATGCACCCGCAAGCGAGCTTCTCTGTCTATGAAAGAAGTACTGTCTAAGAACAACCAGAATCAGGAAATTACGCTCTTCTAAAAGTGGCCGGAAAACATATGTAACGGACAAAAAATGGGAGCAAAGATAGGAAAACGGTACTACAACGAGCAGAGCTACAACAGTATAGAACTAAATGGGGTAACATATTCAAGCGGTAGTTACACTGGCAGGGCGACGCTCCACTACATTCTGTTACACTTACACAGTAGTGAAGTGAACCAAAGCGCGTTGCTACGATGAGCAGAGCTGAAGTAGTGCAGCGAGGTGCGTGCTTGAGAGCGGAAATTAAAACTGGGCGACCTATGTTTCAGATTCAAGCGGTGGTGGTTGAGAAGTACTACTACTCGTATCCAGAGGACAATGCGGAGCATCCCCGTAGCGCTGGGCGTGCACCACCACCCAGCACGACGCATCCATCTCCTGGGAAATGGGAATGCCTAAATTAGGACTCCCTCGGCGTTGCTATCTCTCTTGGAAAGTAGTATGTCAGATTTCCCCTTGTTGTAGCAGAACCCTAGTGAGTGAGTGAGTGAGTCACCCCAACGGCCGAGGAGGAGAGATCGGGCCCCAACGGAACGCGGGATCGCGACGGGACTGCAGATGAGGCTAGAACAATCTCCTAGAAGACGAGGCGTGTTACCTGGGGCGGAGGAAGACGTGGAGGGCGCCGCCGCCGCGGCGTCCATGGCAGGGCTGTGCGCGGCCTCCGCCGCTTCCGCTCCTCCTACTCCTGCCGCCGGTGCTGCCACCTCTTCCGCGGCCGCTGTGCCTCCCCCGCCGCCGCCGCTGTCCTCGGGCGCGGCCATTTGTAGTACCCGCCGCTGTCCCGGTGGGCCCGGAGATTCCAGACTTGCCGCGGCGGTTGCTCCTCCCTGTCCCCGCTCCTGCTCCTGCTCGTGCGGCGGGGAGGGGAGGGGAGGGGGAAGGGAGAAGAGCGCTGAGCGCTGAGCGGAGCGGCAGGATGGAATCGCGGTGGCGGTGGCGGTCGGCCCCGCCGCTGCGGAGGAAGGGAAGCAAGGAATTCGGGCTGTTTTATTTATTTTATTTTCCTTTAACGCTGTCCGTGATGAGCTGTAAAAATAAAATGGAGCAAAAGGTTTACTGCGTGATGACACGTTGCCAAAACAACAAGAATCTTCCTGCCCCACCCCCACGTTGAGGTGGAGTGGGTGGTTACACTGTTGACCCCACCCAGCAGTTGGTCAGCGTCTCCATCGCCCGACGCATTTTGAAACTAAATCGTGTCCGTTTTGATTAATGGGTGAGGTGGAGTGGGTGACCAAACACTATAGGGTCATGGTCACTTGATATTAAAGACGAGACCAAATACGTAGTTTCGAATAATTATACATACTACAACTCGTGACGGATCAAAGAATTAGAAAGGTGAGTACATTGCATATACTCGCAAGACATCGGCCACACGGCACACATTACTATCTATATGGCATGGCATAAGTACGGAAAGTAGCATGGCATTGTTCTAAGCAATGCATGATAAATTATTCCAGCATGAAGTATATCAATTATATTCTAGCAACGAAGAGCCCCATCTTAACGTAAGCATGACAAGGAGGGGCGGTGTCCACAACACATAACTAACTATATTGCAAGAAAGTCCTCCCATTGTCTGCAAATTACGAATCGGTCACCACTTATATAAAGCCAACCGGTAACGTAGAAACCTACTCATTTTCTCCGTCCCGGATGGTTGGACACACGTAACTCTTACTCCCTCCATTTCGAATTAATTGACTCAGATTTAGTCAATTAATTCGGAAGGAAGGGAGCATATGACACCGGTGTAAGAGTGGTTGACCTCGCCGGAGGCCGGGCCTCGATCTGCGGCGAGCGGGGTGTGGAGGGACAGCGACGTGGCGTCATCCACGCTCATGCTCCAACTTTCACAAAGTCTCGGATTGTGTCGTGTGTATTATGATCCCAACTAAGACTTTGATTGAGTCGACCTCTCCGGCGGTAACACACTAGAGCGCTAAAAGTGCTAGGTTGCTTCAGTACCTTTGATGTCTGTGAATGGTAGCATAACAGATTGTTTTGGCAGCAGTAATAAGCTAGCAGTGCTCACTGCTCAGATCAGTGCCAGGCTGCTAGCTCTGATGTGTGTGAATGGTCCTTCAGTCCAGGGTGGCCCTGTTCCAAACACTTCATTTGAGATGAGGCAGAGCGATGACTTCTCGTTCTGGGTTGCAGAATGAAGCCCTTGGATCATGTCAGTGGTTTCATGCTCAAAACATCTCCCAAGGTGAGTTTCTTTCGCTCTTCTTGTTTCTTGAATAAAGACCGATGCCAACTTTTTTGCTCTGCATACTAATGAAAAGGGTATGTATACTTGTTTGGGCTGCAGCCCCACCTACTAATGATATTTAATTCATAATAAATTGACAAAAAATAGTTACCTAGTACCAGTTAGGCTAAGGAATCTCTATCTTTGGTCAGTATAGCACATTTACCTGAATCTCCTTGAAGGCTTTGCACTGTAAGTTATTAGAGAACTCGAGCTCTTCTCACATTTAGGTGATGACTGTCCAACGAGTGATGAAATAAAGCATATAGTAAAACAGTAGTGGTGCTTCATTGTTTTTCATTGATAGCATTGTTGTTTCAACCCCCTTGCTCCAATTCAGTTCCAGTCACAAAGTAAGTAGCTGAACTACTGATAATTGGAATCATGCAGGTGTATGCAGTGATCCAAATCATATATTAGTTGTACAACACGCCCGTGACGCCATAAAGCATTGATAGTGCGATCAAAATCCCTGGTAGAGCGATGTTGAGTCTCAGGCTTGAGAAGTTTGGGATTCCCAAAGCAGACGGCGGTCGCTAAATGTAAGTAAGGTATGTTCTGAACTAAAGCAGGTCAAAAAAAATAGTGATTGTGGTCCAATTGGAGAAAAATTACTGAAAAAATTAGGATGTTGGAATGGTAAAAACCTTTCGATTGCGGGGGAGAACACTGTTGACCAACACTTCTCTTACCAGCAGTCTACTCTACATGCTCTCCTTTTATAGGATTCCGGTAGGGGAGAAGAAAACATATGACAAACTTAGATCAAATTTCTTATGGAGTGATAAGTTGGAGAAAAAAAAGTAGTCCAGGGGGGGGGCTAGGAGTTCTTGATTTAGAACGAATGAACATAGCCTTACTTGCTAAATGGTTGTGGAAATTGTTCAAGGAAAAAGGAATGTGGCAGTCAATTTTGTTTGCTAAATACCTTGAGGGCTCTAGTCTTGGGCAATGCTCGCTGGAAAAATGGAGACTCACATTTTTGGCAAGGTCTGATGGAGATCAACCCACTCTTCCTATCATGTTGTAGGTTTGTGGTAGGAAATGGAAAGAAAACGAGATTTTGGGAGGACTTATGGCTCTCGGATACTTGTTTTTATTTACAATTTCAAAGACTGTATGCGGTGACAAATGATCAGAACATCCTCGTATCCGAGGTCTTTGGCTTAGGAATTGATTCTCTTACGTTTAGAAGAAATCTAACCGGAGCTAAAAGAGAGGTGGGGGGGGACTCTGTAGCATTTGTGCGGACGTCGTAAATGAAGGATGAGGAGGAGAAGCTTGTTTGGATGTTGACGGCCTTGAGGGAATTTACGGTGAAATCTCTTTACTCTGCTATGCAATCAGTACGGACGGTGCCCTATAAATTCTGGTGGAAGGTTAAGATTCCTCTGCGAATTAAAACCTTCATTTGGCTGGTTTTGAGAAAAAGTATCCTCACATGTGATGTTTTGTTGAAGAGGGGTGGGAAGTGCACAAAGAATTGTCTGTTCTGCGGACAAGACGAGAGCATTGACAACCTCTTCTTCCGGTGCCCACTTGCTAGTTATATATGGAATGTAGTAAGTGTTGTTACGGATACTAATTGTTAATTCACTGATGCTCAGCACTGCCTTGAGAGAGATGACTTAATAATTTCTCCCCAGGACATAGGAAAAAAGTTTCTGTTGGGGTTGGGGCTGTTTGCTGGAGTATTTGGAAAGCAAGGAACCTTGCTTGTTTTGAAAACAAGTGGCCTTCGGAGACAATTGAGATTATTCACAGGATAGGATATTGGATTGACTTGTGGTCAAAATTGCAGGTGGCGGAGGACGTAAAAACGGAGCTACAGCTGGGCGCAAGGCTGCTGGTGCGAGTTGCGAATGAAGCTTTCCAAAGCACAAAGGGATGGGCGACATGGAGGCTGAGGCTGGGAGGATGAAGATTGTCAACGAGGAAGCGCAAGATTAAAAAGGAGGGGCGTGCCGTGGAGACCGAGTTTGGGAAGATGAAAGCTTTGCTGTTGGAAGTTCTTGCTGGAGCATTTCCCTTTTTTCTCCCTCTCCCTCTCAAAACTCTTGTCTGAGGTACCTTTGGTTAGAGTGTTGGGTGGTGTGTTCTGGTGGATATTGCAGCGAATGGTTTCTCTTAATGAAATCGGGGGAATCCCTTTACTTAAAAAGAAATGTCTAGAAATGGCTTACATGGTTTGCTTGCAATGAATCAGAAAAGCAGGCTTTACGACGACCTTATGTTCAGGTTGATATAATGTCCCTTTACCATTTCTTATTAGTATTTTTCATAAATATTTGTGCAGCTATGTAACTTACTGTTTATAACAAGTACGCTAGTACGATCCTTTTCTCAAAGAAAGCATGAACACCTGATGGCAATGGATAAGAAGGAGACATTGTTGGTGCGTTTTGATAAATGCAGGTGGGATGTAGGCATTGTTATATTTGAAATAGTGTACGAAAAATCCCACAAACTTCCAAACTTATATAAGTCCTTAATTTAATTTCTTGCGGCTATGTTTACTGAATATGAATAGATTCCCAAAGCAGGCCGAGTCAAATGAACAGAAGGTTATATTCCTGTATTTTTATGTGGCCTTAAATAGTTAATATCTTCTTTAGTTTCTTTGACGTGAGATCCGAGAAAGATCAGCGGATAAATGTGTCTGTGATGCACTAAGCAAATGGGATTTTTTTTCTAAATGCAGAATGCTTTGATTTGTATATTTGGTACCACCCTAGCAGAACCATGTACTTATCCATTTATAGGTTCTCCTATAACATGATGAATATACTTGATGCTATTTCATACGGCTTAGTATTTTATAGTACAGCTTAAATTTACTTCCCTGCGCAATAACTGTGCAGCAACATACAAAGTTGTGTAGTCATCTGCTGGCAAACAATGACTGCTGCTGCAGAGGAAGCACGGCTGCTCTGTTGCACTTCCGAATAGCAAAACAAACGAAAAAAACCAAATGATCAACACGGCCTAAAAACATCACACAGAATGACCAAAAATAATTCAGTACACTGAAGCACTCCAGAAGCGCTTGCAATATTGCAATAGCGTTGTGATCCATCGGGCAACAACAGAGCGCTGATACACAGATACATTACATACACGATCGACCTCCACACAACCGAGTTCCACACCACCGATGATCCATGCGCCGAATAACTTATTAAAAAAAGAAGGAAGACGATTTTTCCACCGATCAATGTATAGTATCATAAATTAAGGAAAGAAAAAAGGAAAGCTTTTTTTTTGCATGACAGAAGAAAAGAAAAAACACAAATCAAAAATCATCTTTTGCGCGCGCGCTAGACGGAGACGGGCCAGAAGATGAGCTAAAAGAGTGGCAGGGAAACCAAAGAAACAGGAGGAGATCGGAGGCGGAGGAGGGACGGAGAGAGAAGAAGAGGGTCACCGGAGCTGTTCTTACACGGGGGCGAGGAGCGTGAAGAGCGAGGCGACGTTGCCGCCGATGGAGAAGAGCCTGACGAGTCCCGCCGAGACGTGGGCGGCGCGGTGGACGGCGCCTCGCCCTCCCGCCGTCACCGTCGCGTTCACCACCAGTAGTAGAGAATAGGCCAAAGGACCAAAAGCAAATAGCCCATCTGTCCCGGTCGTATTACAAACCGGGACAGATGGGGGCCTGCAGAGGCCGGGCGAATGTGCAGCAGGCCATTTGTCCCGGTTTCAATCACGAACCGGGACAAATGGGGCGTGCCTCAAGGCACCAGCCCATTTGTCCCGGTTTGTGATTGAAACCGGGACAAATGGCCCATGCCTATATATACTCAGCAGCCCCCTCCCCTCTTCCAAAACAAGGAGGCATTTTTTATGAAATGGTAGGAGGGGGTGTGCTAGTTATATGTTTTTACTTATGCATGCAAAGTGTTCGATGAAATGCCCAAGAGAGTTCACAAAATGATTTGATTTACACTTAAAGTTTATTCTTCTTTTCGATCAAGGTTAATTTTTCTCTCATTTCATTTGTAATTAATTGATACCGTACGTGCATGTTCAGTGTTTATTTGTCGATGTTCTGTAATGGTTATTGATGTAGTTCATTATATAATGCAGATGGACCGACAATGGATGTATGCTGACCGACGCACTGCCGAGTACATGACAGGTTTGAGGAAATTTCTAGAGAAAGCCCAGACCCACAGTACCAATGGTTTCATGTGTTGTCCATGTGTCAATTGTCAGAATAAGACATATCACCCAAACGCGAGAACCCTTCAAAGTCATCTTATTCGGCATGGTTTCATGCCCAGCTATAATTGTTGGACGAAACAGGGAGAAAAAGGGGTTATGATGGAAGACAATGAAGAAGAGGAAGATGATAACAACTATCCTATGTTCTCGGAGTACGGAGATTCTGCAACGGGGGAAGCTGAAGCTGAAGAGGCACCAGATGAGCCCGCTGACGATCTTGGTAGGGTCATTGCTGATGCAAAGAGAGAGTGCGGAACTGAAAAGGAGAGGTTGAAGTTCGACCAGATGTTAGAGGATCACAAGAAATTGTTGAAAGGGAATCGTGTGCAGAAAACAAAAAATTTCCTAGCAACGATATCCTTAAACTAGCCAAGATCTACACTATGCAGATATAGAAGTACGGCGGAGATCGGAATACATACCCTCGTAGACCGAATAGCGGGGATTACGCTCCCGCACAAGCGTTGACGATGAAGACGCCGTAGCCGACCTCTAGGTCGCGGAGAACTCGGCGCGACGAAGACGACGAAGATGACCCCAAGGTCGGGTGGAGGAAGTAGGCCTCCGAGTACCGCTGAGTCGCACACATACGGTGGAGACGACGGCCTCCGAAGCTCCAGTCCAGGACGAGCAGCGGAAGACTTGGACCGGAACACCAGTAGCGCGGCAGCGGGCTATGGTGGAAGAGATCCCCCTCCTCTACTCGGCGCGGCTCCGTCAAGGGAACCACGAGATCGAGAGAGAAATTGGGAATTAATTGGTGCATTAAAAGGCCAGGGGTGCCCCTTCTTATATAGGCTCCCAGGGGGAGCCAACCTTGCCAGCCAGGCAATGTGGGACTATCCCACATGCCTGGTTCGGCCAAGGCTGGTGCGCCGGCCCTAGGTGGGCCCCATTTGGCCCACCTAGGCCGGCCAAGCCTCCCCCACAAAATTCCCTTGAGGGTTTTCCCCTCCATGGGCCTTCTATCGACCAGAAGGCCCATTTAGGGAAATCAGCCTAAATAAATTCGAAAATAAATATATAAAATCATATTTGCATATTAATTACACTAATTAATATCAAACATAACATATATAATTTTTCCTAGCTCCGAAAACTCTTTCGGCGCTGCCCGATCTCCATCGGACCCCTCCCGGGACGTTCCCGGTGATCTCTTTCCTTTCCGGTTGTCTTGTCGAAACCCCTTAAGTGTGTTACCCTAGCGGTTCGATATAATATCAGGTATGATCAAGACTCCTCAATGATCAACGACTAACTCGTAGGCCTGGACCCCATGAGTTAACCCCTGAGATATAACGAATGACTTTCATCTATCAAACATGGACGTATAGTCTTAAACCCTTTGTCATGGCGATACTTAGCGTGTCCGAGCATCATTCTCAGATATCTCCATACCTAGCATGATCTCGTTACCGACATCGCCATCTTGTACTCGTCTATGATATTATGTCAGCTGGTGACCTAGTCACATGTTTGCAAACTCATTTGACATAATCTCACCGAGTGGGCCCTAGAGTATCTATCCGGCTATGCGGACTGACAAATCCCGCTGTTGACCCCTCGTCTCAACTACTCCTTTCCGATACCCAAAAGTATCACCGTTATTGTCATACTAAATAAGATACGACGTTTGGTGCGATCAAAGTATCTTCCAGGAATAATAATAAGAGTTGGTCTCACGGTTTTAAGGCGTAATGACTATGTCCTACAAATACTGGGTATGTCCATCACATCGTTACTCCTAACGATATGACTTCCATTGCCGACCGGCGTCATGCCTTATGATCGGAAAACCTCGATCATCAATCGCGCAACGAAACTAGTCTTAGTAGAGGCTACTAGGGACCTGGTTGTTTATCTACCACACCTGTATTAATGTTTCCGCTTAATACAGTTAGAGCATGGTATAAAACCTATAATGAACGATTGGGATATTGCCAATAAACTATGTTTATTAAGTGCCTCTAGGGCATATTCCCTTCAGTCTCCCACTTGCACTAGAGTAACACTTAATCTAGTTTACAACTTGGTAAAAGCTCAACACCCATAGCATCTTGGTGCCTGCTTGCCTCGTGGAAGAGGAATACAGTCAATAGAACTCACACATTGAGATCTATATGTGCTTTGCAACACTTCTATGTCACCTAGTTTGACATCAACCCGTATCTTACGATGACGGTGAAAAATATCCCAGTGGATGGAGTGAGACTCGAGCATTCGCGTAGCATGCGCCTTAAAAGTCTAAGAGACCTATTAAGGGGACCACCTACGCTCGGAAAACTGCTCAGTCCAATCACACTTGCTACTTCTAAAGTCGTGATATATTTCTATACCTATGTAGATTATGCGACAGTGCATTCATATGCGACTTTGCAAACTAACCATGTCTATCTTCAAAACAAAGGACATCTCCTATACGAGATTTCTAGTCGTATGGGTCAGTGTAATAACTTGCATCATCGTAACCGCTTTACGGCAAGTTACGATTCCACTCTTACCTGTTACTAGAAAACCTATCTTCAGTTCTCATAGACACTGAAGAATAAACTTAACGTTTGTTCATTTATCCACACAAGGATCACTCTAGAACCTGTTCTTCAACCAAGAACTCGGGTCACACCAAGTCGAGCTTTCAGCCTGATAGACTCTGTGTGTGATACATAGAGAATGTCGAACATCATTTTCTATCACTGAAAAAGTCAAGATTAACTTAATCTTTTACCTAGTCATACAAGTAAGAACCTCTTTCTTCGCTTGTCCTTTTCTGAAACACTTCAGAATCCTGACTTAGGAAATACTCCGACTTAATGTTATTAAGCCCCCTCTGATCTATACAATTATAAATCGGATGCCTAATACTCCTAACTTCATTTCATAGAAAATTTAATTACTTAAATAATCCTTTACACTATACTAGAGGATCTGTGTCATTCAATATGTCGTTACATACAGAATCACAAATGACACCTAGCTCCCACTCAAATATGCCTTCCGCATATAAGATCAAGGAAAAGCTACTTAGCTCCCACTCAAATATGCCTTCCGCATATAAGATCAAGGAAAGCTACTTTGCTCCCACTCACTTCTTTGCAAATGTAGGTTTCTTCAACTATTTTGGACAACTCCAAAATCCTTTGATCACATTATTGAAGTGAAGATTCCAGCTCCGATATGCTTACTTCTGCCCATGAATGGACAACCGAAGTTTGCATACATGTTTAGCATCCTCAGGATTACAAACCATTCTTAATGACACTATTAAGAACCATGGTTTTCTCATCCATCTATCAATTTCTCATTCGAAATTATAGTAATTGCTAAACGACCCAAAATAGATTTAGGCTTCGCCACTTGAGACAAACTCTCATGTGGTCTGTCGGAACTGTTTCACGACAAATCGAATCTGCTCAATATCTACTCTCTCATAAAACTCCATATACTATTAACATCCTAGATGCCATCGAGAAGATCTCCCAAGTCATTACCTCGTAATCGTATATGGATTTTATTTCGGATCATAAATGACTCATAGTCATTTCTCGGACTTAGGTCCACCATCTCTTCTTCGTAGTTCGTAGGTCTATCATATTCCATTAATATGACCTTCATAACAAGATTGTCGTAACACACAGTGTGGAACACAACCTCGTATGCCTACGCTCTTAGTATGAGCTCAGAACATCATGATCTTGAATCATCAGCTTTTTCAAGCTGTGGAGCCTGACACCGAAAACACTTTCGATTGCGCCACTCTGATGTCTGGAGAGGAAGTTCACCAGCTTCGTCTCGCTCTACTTTCTTTCTCACTTATAACCTCGGACAAGAAACTATTTCTTTCGCAAGGTATATCCCGGCAAAGATTTTGCCTATGTCGTGAGACATGTACCCAACTAACTCTTTAGGTAGGGTATACTACAAAGATTAATCCATTTTAGGTTCGATTACATCGAAACACTAAATTGCTGAAACGACAATCCAGGCTCAAAAGCCATGCCATCACTCGTATGGTATTGTCTCCATGGATTCAAATGGTTTCCCTATTTGCTAACGTGGGTGTTTACGTTTCTACCATATGACTCTAATGATCACAATAATTCGGTAAGAGATTTATTTACCACACACTATCCGATAGGGTGCAATTACGACGTCCTAACACACCATGACACTATGGTGTTCCATGCGACGTAATTTGTGGAACTCTTCTCACAAGTCTTCCAATGATGTGCCAACATTATAACTCAAATCTTCATTCCTCGATTTGCATCGCGGGAATTTGATTTTCTTGTTAAGTTTATTTCCTACTTCATTCTGAACTTCGTTTGATCGAATCAAAAATTCAGACTAACATTACCCAGAGTGGATATCCATATATCTACTCGGAATATTCATGAAGTCTATGAAATAAAGACTTCCACTACACGTTAAAGTACTTCATTTATTCACATACACCCATATGCATGATTCTCAACAAGCTATACTCAAAACGTTCAGTGAAGTTCACGAAATAAAGGTCTCCACTACCCGTCAATTACTTCATTGAACCACATACATCTCCATGTATGACTATCAATAAGTTATATGCCCGTTTTCCGAAAACGGTGTCACAGTTATTTTGCAAGTGTCAAAAGATCAAATCTTAGGACTTGTAGGTCCATCCAGTGTGGAGCTAATGCATATAACATTGACATGACTAAACGGTAGTGCCACACATATGTGGTGTCTTAAGTTTGTATCCTTTGGCATTAATATTATGAATGTGGGAGCTTCTACCATCTAAATTCAAATTGGCATATGATCATTACTTCATGAATATAGGACACCAATTTGTCACTATCATGTATGAACAAGTGTCTCGCTAGAGGAGACACACTCGTAACGATCATACCAACACTCGATCATAAAGAATTTATTAAAATGGTAGATCTAGAGGGAGAGTGTCTATGGCCGTCACAACAACTTGACTGCCATTATCAACACGCAATGTCGCCTCATCCTTTCAAGCTACTCAAGCAGTAAACCTGGTTCTTCACAAAACATGACTAGTTCAAGACTTAGTCACTACTGCGAGTACTTGCTTAGCTAAAACATTCATAATATGTATATCATATATATACACCATCATCATTGATGACTTCCGGCGATCTGTTTCATCTTCTTGATACTTCCACCGTAATCAAGAACCATGAAGGTGAACGATTCCCCTTGCATGACATAGTCTATGACAGAGGATTTGCACTTGGCAACGATGTCTGTCATCCAGTAATTGAGCTGAGCGAGGCGTCTCAATGTTCATTAATCATGAACATACGTCATTAAGTATGACCGCCACGTGCTCCCTCAATGTGTGTATTCTCTTCCATCTTGGTTGAGAAGACAATCAGTCAACGTACTGATAAACTTCATCAACCCAACTTTAGGGGTACCCCGAGTTTTAGCGACCATATCATATGTCCGCGATCCAATAACTCGTACCCACCGTTGGTTCTCTATGGCAGAGATCATAGCATACACTGGACTATGATGATATCATCCGCTCAAAATCCGATAATCCAAATTATCTTTTGCTAGCGGAATCTCCGGGTTTATCTCCTAGCGGTTATTGTATCACAAAGAGCTAACGGTTTAAACAAGGAGTATCCTCAAGCTAAAGTATAAAACTATGAAGCTTGGACCCAACCTTTTAAGTTTCTCAATCGCAGGAATGAGCCTAATTTGGAAAGATGCTATCACAATGGTTAATATCTACAAAGGTTTACAAAACAGACTCTGTTCAATATATTCTGAGTTCTAGTATTTTAGAAAATAACTATCCGAACTCCCACTCAAACGAACATCCCTCCTGGTCGTTTAAGCGATTACACGACCCCCATCCATTGTACCACCTCTCATCATCAGAACCGGCGGCACAACTTCAAGAGTAGACAAAATCGTTCGCCACACCAATTTTGTGACTCGTGCTCGACCTTTCGGTCTTCCTGTTCCGACGCCATATTTCTGAATATGCTAGGCTCGCCACCAAAGACCTCCACGCTGACGCTTGTGCAACATGACTTACACCCACTGTATGCGAACGACGAGATGTCTGACACCCGATCATCACGGCCTGCCTCATAACGTAGAACTTTCTTGGTGGTGCGCGTTGGAGGGAGAACACTAGTGGTATTTTGAAGGGATCATCTTATATAGCTACCGCCGTGTAACTAATGTATACTATACACACAATCACACAATATAAGATGCACACAAAACATCAAATGTAATGCAATGTGATATAGTCCATTGCGTCATGGTCTTCTTGACGCCCGCAGTTTATAAACAATTTAATAAACCTACCTTGACCATATCACATAGCCCCTGCAAAATAAAGTTAGACGCTTCTACTTTATCTTTTGCATATTTTACGTGGCTCGGGGCTTTCGTAAATAGAACCGCTTCATACCTACGAACCTTATGACCACAACAACGATCCAATAATTGCATGTTTAAGCATCTCTTTCGGGTCCTCCATTGAAAATGCAAAGCCAACTAAAGAGAGAGAAACAGGCACCCGCCAGCCACAGATACGGTACAAGCCGTATGTCAGTAGTGGAACCAGTCTCGCGTAAGCGTACGCGTAAAGTCGGTCCGGGCCGCTTCATCAACTCGATGCCGCTGGAATCACAAGTGCACGCTAGAGGGTAGCAAATAACGGGAACGGTGCCCCCGTGCAGAACACGGGTTCTAACAGCGTACAGCTATATCTACGATAGATCGGCTCTGATACCACTGAAAGGGGATCGTGTGCAGAAAACAAAAAAATTCCTAGCAACGATATCCTAAAACTAGCCAAGATCTACACTATGCAGATATAGAAGTACGGCGGAGATCGGAATACATACCCTCGTAGACCGAATAGCGGGGATTACGCTCCCGCACAAGCGTTGACGATGAAGACGCCGTAGCCGACCTCTAGGTCGCGGAGAACTCGGCGCGACGAAGACGACGAAGATGACCCCGAGGTCGGGTGGAGGAAGTAGGCCTCCGAGTACCGCTAGCGCAGCACCTCGCAGGGAGTCGCACACATACGGTGGAGACGACGGCCTCCGAAGCTCCAGTCCAGGACGAGCAGGGGAAGACTTGGACCGGAACACCAGCAGCGCGGCAGCGGGCTATGGTGGAAGAGATCCCCCTCCTCTACTCGGCGCGGCTCCGTCAAGGGAACCACGAGATCGAGAGAGAAATTGAGAATTAATTGGTGAATTAAAAGGCCAGGGGTGCCACTTCTTATATAGGCTCCCAGGGGAGCCAACCTTGCCAGCCAGGCAATGTGGGACTATCCCACATTCCTGGTTCGGCCAAGGCTGGTGCGCCGGCCCTAGGTGGGCCCCATTTGGCCCACCTAGGCCGGCCAAGCCTCCCCCAAAAAATTCCCTTGAGGGTTTTCCCCCCCATGGGCCTTCTTTCGACCATAAGGCCCATTTAGGGAAATCAGCCTAAATAAATTCGAAAATAAATATATAAAATCATATTTGCATATTAATTACACTAATTAATATCAAACATAACATATATAATTTTTCGCTCCGAAAACTCTTTCGGCGCTGCCCGATCTCCATCGGACCCCTCCCGGGACGTTCCCGGTGATCTCTTTCCTTTCCGGTTGTCTTGTCGAAACCCCTTAAGTGTGTTACCCTAGCGGTTCGATATAATATCAGGTATGATCAAGACTCCTCAATGATCAACGACTAACTCGTAGGCCTGGACCCCATGAATTAACCCCTGAGATATAACGAATGACTTTCATCTATCAAACCTGGACGTATAGTCTTAAACCCTTTGTCATGGCGATACTTAGCGTGTCCGAGCATCATTCTCAGATATCTCCATACCTAGCATGATCTCGTTACCGACATCGCTATCTTCTACTCGTCTATGATATTATGTCAGCTGGTGACCTAGTCACATGTTTGCAAACTCATTTGACATAATCTCACTGAGTGGGCCCTAGAGTATCTATCCGGCTATGCGGACTGACAAATCCCGATGTTGACCCCTCGTCTCAACTACTCCTTTCCGATACCCAAAAGTATCACCGTTATTGTCATACTAAATAAGATACGACGTTTGGTGCGATTAAAGTATCTTCCAGGAATAATAATAAGAGTTGGTCTCACGGTTTTAAGGCGTAATGACTATGTCCTACAAATACTGGGTATGTCCATCACATCGTTACTCCTAACGATATGACTTCCATTGCCGACCGGCGCCATGCCCTATGATCGGAAAACCTCGATCATCAATCGCGCAACGAAACTAGTCTTAGTAGAGGCTACTAGGGACCTGGTTGTTTATCTACCACACCTGTATTAATGTTTCCGCTTAATACAGTTAGAGCATAGTATAAAACCTATAATGAACGATTGGGATATTGCCAATAAACTATGTTTATTAAGTGCCTTTAGGGCATATTCCCTTCAATTGTTGTATCCAAGTTGCGAAGATGGTCAGAAAAATCTGGGTACCACACTGGAATTACTGCAGTGGAAGACAGAGTGTGGTGTGACTGACAAGGGATTTGGAAAGTTGCTGAGATAATTAGGAAGATGCTTCCAAAGGTCAACAAGTTGCCGGCAACACGTACGAAGCAAAGAAGGTTGTGTGCCCTCTAGGATTAGACGTGCATAAGATACATGCCTGCTCTAATGACTGCATCCTCTACTGCGGTGAGTACGAGAATTTGGATGCATGTCCAGTATGCACTGCATTGCGGTATAAGATCAGACGAGATGACCTTGGTGAAGTTGAGGGTGAGCGTCCCCGGAAGAGGGTTCCTGCCAAGGTGATGTGGTATGCTCCTATAATACCACGGTTGAAACGCCTGTTCGCGAATAAAGAGCATGCCAAGTGGTTGCGATGGCACAAAGAGGACCGTAAGAAAGACGCGATGTGTAGACACCCCGCTGATGGGTCGCAGTGGAGAAAAACTGAGAGAGAGTTCCTGGAATTTGAAGATGACGCAAGGAACTTAAGGTTTGGTCTCAGTACAGACGGCTTCAATCCGTTTGGGGAGCAGAGCAGCAGTCATAGCACATGGCTTGTGACTCTATGTATTTATAACCTTCCTCCTTGGTTGTGCATGAAGCGAAAGTTCATTATGATGCCATTGCTCATCCAAGGCCCGAAGCAACCCTGCGACGACCTTGATGTGTACCTCAGGCCATTATTTGAAGAACTTTTACAGTTGTGGCGGGAAGAAGGTGTACGGGTCTAGGATGAGCACAAACATGAGGAATTTGACCTACGAGCTTTGCTTTTTGTAACAATTAACGATTGGCCTGCTCTTGCTAATCTCTCAGGACAGTCGACCAAGGGGTACAATGCATGCACACACTGTTTGGGTGAGACTGAATGTTTATATTTAGATAAATGTAAGAAGTGTGTGTATCTGGGGCATCGTCGATTTCTTCCGATCAGGCATACCGCAAGGAAGAAAGGCAAGCATTTTAAAGGTGAGGCTGATCACAGTAGGAGGCCTGTCAACCGTACTGGTGAAGAAATATTTGATATGGTAAAGGATCTAAAAGTAATCTTTGGAAAGGGTCCTGGAGGACAACAGGTTCCGAAAGACGCTAACGGGCACGCACCCATGTGGAAGAAAAAATCTATATTTTGGGAGCTACCATATTGGAAGGTCCTAGAGGTTAGATCTGCTATCGACGTGATGCACGTGACGAAGAATGTTTGCGTGAACCTGCTAGGCTACTTGGGCGTGTACGGGAAGAAAAAAGATACAGAGGAAGCACGGGAGGACCAGAAACGTGTGAAAGAACGAGACGGCCTAAGTCCCGAACACTACGAAGGTCCTGCCAGCTACGAGACGGCCTATATAGGCGAGAGTCTATCTATCCCGGGTGGTGGCTCAGCTCGGGACAGATGGGGTGCTATCTGTCCCGGGTGCAGCCACGGCCCGGGACATATGACCCCTATTTGTCCCGGGCTGAGCCACCACCCAGGACAGATAACCTCTCCCCTATATAACCAACACTTAGTCACGGTTCGAGCCACAACCCGGAGCAATTTCACATCGACGCCGTCAGGCTGCCGAATTTTTCCGTCGCGCCGCCGCCTCCTTTCTCGCCGTCCCCGGCCTCCTGTGCGCGCCTCCGGCCATCCCGACGCCGCTGCGCACTGCTGCCGCCCTCGCCGTCCCAGCGCATCCGGCCTTCCCCGTGCGCGCCTCCGGCCATCTTTGCCGTCTTCTTCCTCGCCGAGACCGGAGCTCCACCGAGCCATTGCCGAGGGCGACGAGGGTAAGTCCTCTTATCCTCCTCCCTCTCTCTCGACGCAACCGTGCCGCACTCCGCCGCCACCGTGTGCGTCACCTAGGAGAAGAAATCAAACCCTAACTAGAGTTCTTCCGGCCGCCGCCGCTTCGGTCGTCGCCGGTGACTCTCCGATGAAATTGCGCTAGCGGCACCACCACTGCTAAGCCCCCCTCGTCGCCCTCTATAGAATGCACCAATCAATTCATGCAAAATCGCACGAATTCGTTGAATTCGACCTCTACTGGATTCGGTTCACCATTGATGATGTCAACACGACGTCATCATTTTCAGAAACTATGTTAAACTATAGAAAATCATAATTAAATTATTTTAAATCAGAAAAATACAAACTTTTTATCAAAATGTTCATAAAAAGAAAATACATGTTGTTGTGTCATTATTTTGTGTGTTTGAATAAGTTTGAATAAACAAAAAAATTGTTGGAATATCGTTGCAAATGCAAATGTGATATTATTTTGTGTGTCATGACACAATTTGTTGAATTCAAACACTTTTCCAACATTGAAGCAAATGTTTTGAATTTTCATAGCTCAACACTTGGTCATTGAAAAAAAATCATAGAAAATTGTTAGGTCATTAGCAATTGATGTTTAGTTGTTGAAGTAGTGTAATGTGTTGAATTATTGTAATGTGTTGAAATATTGTAATGTGTTGATACAGGTTCTCTGATTTGTCACCGTGTCGGAGCCACCGCAGTGTCGGAGCGCTGCCCCCTCGGATTTTGCGCCCTCTCGGAGCCCCAACTTTCTTCGACTACTCCGCCACTGTCAGACGAGCAAGAAAATGTAAATGGATTATTTAAGATGTATTATTGGTTTTTTAAATGGAATATTCGACTATTTTAGTGAAATATAAAAGGATGATTGAAATATAAATTAAGATATTATATATTGTTCGACTACATTATTAACACATTACTATTGCAAATGTAAATGGATTGAAATCCCTTGCAGAAACTATGGACACCGGTAGAAACCTTGAACAAGAAGAGGACATGTTCGGCATCATCCGCGAAAGTGATGGATTGGACCAACAAGAAGAGGAACACTTAGACGATTTCACCGGGCAATTTCTGAACGAGTCCGGTGATGGACTGGAGGGGCATTCAGACGGATTAGACGTCACCGACAGTTCACCGACTCTACTGTTGGAAAGTCGGCCGCCGAGGTAGATATATGCCCTCAGGTTTTTGTCTCCGTTGAATAGATTTGTGTGCATACATATATTAACTATCACTTTTTCTTGTGTTTAGCCGTCGGCGGGCCATGAACCGGGACCAAGAAAAAAAGCATCCGTGAAACGAGGCGGGCCACGAACCGGGACCAAAAAGCTCCAAGGGAAACAGAAGTACCACATCGACGCAATCAATGAAAAAGGAAAACCGATTGCTCCCGCTAACCACGCAAGGAAATTTGTAGCTCAGTGCGGAGTCATTGTTCGGGACAGACTGTCCATCAGGGCTCAAGAATGGTATAAGCCAAAGGTGCCAAAAGAGGGGGTTATTTATGTCTCGGATGAAGACAAACAACTCCTTTGGGATGAGCTCATGCATAATTTCACTTTAGCGGAAGAGTTGGATGTAGAGAAGCCGGTTATAGAGAATCGATGCAAGGCCTGGACTTATATTGAGATGGGTGAATTGTTCCGCAGCTGGAAGAAAAGGCTAAACAGGTTCATAACTGAAGGTAAGACTCCAGAATTTGTCGGAGTCTATGAAAAGATAAAAGATGAGTGGCACGTATTTAAGGCGTACAAGCAGTCGGAAGCCGCTAAGAAAATCTCAGCGAGAAATAAGAAAAATGCAGAGAAAAAGATATATCACCATAACATGGGGTCAGGTGGCTACCTGACGGCCATGCCTAAGTGGACGAAAATGGAGGATGATTTTTTGGCTAAAGGTATAGAGATCGAGACATTTGACTGGCCAGACCGGCTTAAAGCTTGGTTCTATGGGCATGGTGGAAAGTTAGACCCTGAAACAGGTGACTGTCTTTTTACCAAGGAGCACGGACCTGACCCTATTGAAGCTCTCAGAGAGGTATGGAAGGAGGTCACGGAAGGCAGGTTCCACCCTAACAGAGAGAAGGACGAGCTATCGCGAGCCCTTAAGAATCCTGAACACACTGGACGAACACGAGGAACCGTCGGCTCCGTACCGTGGATAATTGGGTTTCCCAAAGATGTTGGCACTTACAGAAGCCGATCGAGAAAGAAGAAAGAGCATGCCGACCGGGCCCAGTGGATGGAAAATAAATTACTACAACATGAGAAGGAGATAGCAGAGCTGAAGGCAGCGCAGACTCGACGAATGCCCTGTGAATCTGAGACGCCCGAAGATCCTTCTCCTGATCCAAAATCAATGCGGAGAAGAAGCGTGGCTTCGACGGAGCTCGATCGCCACAATGATATGCCGGGTCCTCGTCACCCCGTGGATAATATCGTGCAGCGGGAACTTTGCGACCTACATGTGCCATGCTTGAACATAACCGTGAAGGTGGCGCACGGCTTTGCCCTACCGCCTAGACCAAATGGAACTTACCATTGCCGCCGTATTCCAGATGGCTATGCTGTTGTCGGGGTTGATGAGGTTATCAAGACATATGAGGGAATTAAGCTGGACTTCCCTACGGGTGAAGACGAGGTTGAGTTGAGATTTGCCCTCAAGAGTACCTGCTTATGGAAAAAGGAATACATCATGTTCCCACACATGCAGCAAAATCGCCCTCCCAGCCCACATGCCAGTCCACATAACTACAACAACGACAACCAATGCGCTAGTCCAGACACCCCCCACAACGACAACCAAGGCGCTAGTCCATCTCCGCCGTCGCGTGAGCGTACTCTGCCGCCTCCGCAAAAGAAGCGGAAGTGCACCGCTGCGTCGACTAGTACTCAGAAAAGCGAAACGGGGAAGTCTCGCTTTGTGAACTCTCGCGAAGATGTCGATATATGGTTCAACGAGATCCAGGCTTCCCAGAGAAAGAAGGCAAAAAAGATGCCTTTGCCTGTTCCGGTATATTCTTCGGATGCGATACGGTGGGCCATAGAATTTCTTACGCATCCGTCGCAATATGAACTAAATATGGACGATGACTACACACCCGTTCTGGTGCGTACATCTAGGAGAGTGCGGGAAGAACAAAAATCCGCTGCCACCCAGAAGAGAGATGTTCGACAGCTCGGAATGCAGGCGGGACAATCGGCCCCTCCACTCATATTGGCGCCTTACAAATTGGAACCCGGTCGATGATGTACTTTCGCAGCAAGATAGAGATATGGGTATAACTCTGGCAGAGCTTAATGCATTACAATCTGGCGAGAGTGTCACCATACATGAGGTGGTGTGGAAATATGTGAGAGGAGAAGATCTTGTCGACCCTGCTATGGTGCGCACTCTACCAGCTAGGTTGCACCAACTAAATGCATGGTACATGCATGCTACGAAAAGTCAAGAAGGAGACTGGCTCTATGGGAAAATTCCATTAAAACGGATTTTTATAGCCCAGGGTGATGATGAGATTCAAATTGAGTATTGCGAATTATGGCAGTTATTCAATTTTGACGCGCTCGACAAATCTATCATCAGTGCCTTTTGCATGTAAGTAATTAAATTATGTATATATGTCAGTAATTCTCTAGCTCAACTTATTTTTCATTGCTTGTAATTATCCTTATCACTATATTACTTTTGTACTCTATTATGCAGGCTGAAAATTATACAATCTCGAAAGCTGGGACTCAATCACAAGAATGGATTTATTGACCCTAATCCAGTTCATCATCATGGTTTGTTACATTACCCAGAGAATACGGAGAAGCTTTTGCTTACTTATTTGATGGCGCAACATTACAAAAACACCATAATTTTCCCGTTCAACTTCGAGTGAGTTGTTTACTTTCTTATACGTACTCAATGCTAAGTATATGTAATTGATGATTTAGTTATTAACAAATATAAATATATGGCAGATTTCACTGGGTATTATTTGAGATTGATGTTGAAAAGACAATCGTTGATGTCTTCGATCCATTATCGAAACCTGAAGAAAAGTTCGACGGCACGAAACAGATGCTCCAGAGGTAATTTCGTTCATTATCACAATCGACTCGTCTTTTCTAATAATATATAGTAATTAGTAAACTTCTTTACTAACTTTCCATACCGTAAACTTCAGGGTTTGGGACAAGTTCACCTCTTTCCACAAGGACGTCGGTATAGCCCGGAACCTCACTTTTAAATGGCGAGAGGTAAGCCGTACTAGCTAGGTTCCACGTATGCATATTCTTAATTTCAGTCTCACAATACCATTTTTCAATATTTTTGATTATTTATTATTGGTTTCTTATCTTATTCTATCATAAAGTGCGCGAAGCAGCAACAAGGCACCAATTTATATGGATTATATGTCTGCGAGTTCATCCGAATTCACTTCAATGAGGGTGCAGACTGGAATAACGTACGTTAACAATTTATTCAAACTTGTTCACTTTTTTAATTAAATTATTTTCATAATGGTTGATATATTGGTGTTGATCTCTCCTTTTTAGTTTGAGACGACGCGGAACAGGCTTGATGCAAATGACCGCCTACTACCAATTGCGGAGGAAATTGCGGGTTTTCTGCTTGACTATGTCATAAAGCCATACGCAGAATGCAGTATAATCCAGCCGCCGAAAAAGACCATCCCGAGGAAAAAATAGGGTCTAATGCATCTCTGTCATGTAATGATCTCTGTTTGTAAATATTTAGACATGATCTTCCGGTTGTAAATATTTGTTTGGGAGAACTCGTGTACTAGTAGTATTCATGACTATATCCCGAGGAAAAAATCGTGTATTCATGATATATATCATATAGTAGCGTATAATATGCAACTCGATCTTGTTTGAAATGAAACATAAATATCAAAAACAGAAACACAAAAGAATCAGTAACATAAATATCAAAAACAGAAACACAAAAGAATCAGTAACATAAATATCAAAAATAGAAACACAAATAGAAAACAGGAAACAAAAAAAGAAACAAAAAAACAAAAAATCATATATACTGTCCCGGTTCGTAATACGAATCAGGACAAATGAGTGGCAGCCAGAGGCTGGCTTGTTTAGTCACGTGACCCCCCTATTGGTCCCGGGCCGTGGCGTGCCCGGGACAAATAGGGGAGGCTATTTGTCCCGAACGCGCTGTCCTGGGCGCGTGCCCGGGACAAAAAACCCTCCCGGCCCGGGACAACCGGACAAGTGGCTTGTTTTGCTCTAGTGCACGCCGAACGAAGCCATGGCGGATAGCTAGCTCTGGCTGGGACCTGGGAGACGACGCCCTGCCCTGTCCACGCTCCACTCGCTGCGACTGCGAGGCAGGCCCGTCGAAGGCCATGTGCGAGCTGGGCAGCCGCACAGGGCCCCCAAAATCGTGGGGCCCCCATTTACCCAACGTCTAGGCTATTTGCTTCATCTTTTGATCAACAGATCCATCTTCATCTGTTATTTGCTGAGAAAGACACACAGACCAACAGACCATAGCGCTCCCAATCGGCAACTGGTAATCAGCGAGTGTCAGCTATTGCTCAGTCTCACCATTCCCCTTCCAGTTCCAATTAATTTAGGCCGCTCGACATGGAAGGCCGATCAAGGTTTGCAAGATTTTTTTTGTACTAACTTGTCTTGACACCAGTAAAGTTCAATTATATATATTTGATTTTTTTCATATTACTTATTTGATATGCTCCTATATGGCGTACAAGATAATACTTACTAAAAATGTAACAAATTAAAAATATATTAATTGTTATGAAATATGATATTTTTTACCAAAAAAATTTAGGGCCTCATTTTGTATTTCGCACAGGGGCCCCAAATTTCTGGAGACGGCCCTGCTGCGAGGGGTTTGGTGAGATTTTGTGACCGTCGCGGTGGCTTTCGAGCGGTCAAAAGCAGCAGCGGTGGTGTATCCTTCCTTCCTGCCACAAGCAGCAGCAGGAGCATACGTACGTACCGGCTATTTGGCATCTTCCCATGCATCAAATTCAAATAAAAGCACCTCATGTCGTCATCATCTCAGGGTTCACTGTTATCAGAGTTGGGCAAGTATACAAATTAGGACGGACTTGTAAAAGAAGTACTAGATAGAGTTGGGTACGTAAGTATACAACTTCTTTATAACAAGGGCCACTGAAATAGGTTGAGTCTGCCTCGTTGGCGACTAGAAGTCATGCCTTTCCCCCCAGTGAGATGCTATGAGAAAACTTAAAAGAAAACAAGAATTAGACATTTGTTGTGTGAAACTATATGAACAAATTAAGGATACTACCTCTGTTCCGAAAAAAGTGACGTTGTTATAGTTAGGAGGTTGTGCTAAGTACGTTTAACTTTTCAAGCTTTTTGTCTGAGTTGTATGTTTAAAACTCTGAAACGCCTTTGTGATAAATTTATGTTCTAACTGAACAGATTTTGAGTTTGTTTGTGTTGTTTTAGCATATATGGTCACAATATAATATTTTGACCCTCATATTAATTGTTAAGTATGAAACTAAAATAGGATTCATGTTAGTTCACTATAACTTAAATACAAGGAAGGGTATGCAATGTTCTCTTTACTAGAAAATATATAAATATAGTCAGTGACATGGATCTAGCTACATGGAGCCTTGGGGTGCAGGTCTTGTAAAAGAAAAGGGAATGATGTTTCTTAATAAATGCGGATTTCGCTTTGTTTCTAGGGGTGAGTGATAGATAACCTTTTCGGCCTGGTATTTACAAACAAGCCCGCCTGGGAAAGTCTGTTGTGGCTTGTTCGGATAGCAACCTATACTATCATTCTGTTCTTAAAATAAAGTGTAGGACACCGGTAGTTTTTTTTCCTTCCTACAACTATATTTGCACGGTTCCACCATGTATGCACCCTGAAGTAAAGTATCTTCGGGTGGATGACTAGAAGACAGTGGCGGAGCTAGCGATTTGTAAAAGCCGGGGCACACAAAAAGCAAAATGTTTCATTTCGTCTAAAACTATTCAATTCAAACACTACGAGACTAATGTTTTATAGAAAGTTGTGTTCTCTAGATAATAAAATGTACAAAACCTGGATGTAACTAGTACTAGCTACAAAATTTTAGTACTAAATTTTGAAATAATGACGACAAAATCCAATATTGCATTATCTAAGCTTTCGAACAAGCTGAAAAGGGAATCGATCGAAGATAGCACAAAAACTACTCGTACTAGGCCAGTTATGGGCTGCGATTCTTGCCATTAAGGCCCAAATGGACGAGCAGCTGACCGGTCAGGCCCAGGTATTGCCGACGGCGCCTATTTGATGATACTGCACGACCACCCCCGATGCGCTTTGGGCCGGCCCATTAAGAGATATAAGAGGAGAAAGGAAGAAGACGCAGGCGCGGCCAGTCGAGACGTCGCCGGCGACGCCGGCGCGGACGCGCGGCGGAGAAGGCGACGTCGAGGATGAATCCCATGCCGAGGCGGCGCCGGCGACGCCGCTGCGAAGCCGCGGCGGAGAAGGCGGCCGGCGAGTAGTAACTTAACGAGGGGGGGTGCAGGGTGGCCGGCGCCGGAGAAGAAGGTGGATGTGGGGGGTTTAGAGGGATGGCCGGCCGGGCGGTGGGCGGTGGTTGGAGGGCGGGGCGCGGAGGCGACGCGGTAGCGGCGGCGAGCGCGGGGGGCTGGTGCAGGCGGCCTGGCCGGCGGCGGCGGGCGGATCGAGGAAGAAAGAAGAGAGGAGGAGGTGCGGCGCAGTGGTGGGCGAGCTCGCAGAGGTGTGGCGCGGAGGCGGTTGCGGGCGAGCTCGCGGAGAGGCGGTTGTGGGCGCTGGGAGAAAGAAGTGGTGGTGGGTGGTCGTGCAGTATTAGTGCACGACCAGGTCGCGGAATAGGGGCGCTGGAACAAGTCGTTCTTTTCGTCCTCATCGTGAATCCTGACAGTTTCAGCGAGTTTGGCCACCATTAGATCCCACCGACTTTCAGCCATGACACGGAATAGAGCCCGGACACGTGCCCAGGGTGGAGGTATAGTAAATTCGCCACTGCTAGAAGATATAGCTGGCCAAACGGTCCGCCCGGCACGGCACGTCGCGTGCCGGCCTTGACACGGCCCACGAGCGGCACGACTCTATTCGTGCCGTGCCGGGCCGGCCCACGGGCTGCGATCGACCTCCGGGCACGAGCACGCCGGCACGCGGGCGGCCTGTTGGCCCGGCACGGCACGGTCGGGCCACGAGAGCACACCGGAAAAAATTAAAAAAAATAAAAAAATAAAAAAAGGGGCAAGGGGTAAATTAAAACTAAAAATCCTAAAATAAAAATAAAAAAAGTTAATCATGCCGTGCCGGGCCTTGAGAATAGGGTTAAATATAAATTAATTGGTAAAATAATTGAAAGATTCAAAGTTCAAAAACAATTTGAAGATTCAAAATAAAAAAATCTGAAAAATATAAAATAGTTGTTTTTAAAAAAAAAAAAAATCTGCTAAAAGCCTTTAGTCCCGGTTCGTGTTCGCCCCCGCGCGCCCCTGGCTCCTCCACGTGCGGAGCTCTAATTGGTGGGGGGCTCTAGTCCCGGTTCGTATTGAACCGAGACCAATGGGTGGGGTGTCTCTAGTCCCGGCGAGACAGTCCCGGTTGCTACACCGGGACTAAAGCCCCTCTGGAACCGGGACTAGTGCCCCTTTTTCCACTAGTGCCGCGTGCTTCAACCTGAAGTTGAGCACGTGCCCGTGACATGTCGGGCCAGGCACGGCCCGATTAGAATCGTGCCGGGCCGTGCTCGTGCCGGGCCAAAATGGCCGTGCCTCGGGCCGACCCGTTTAGCACGGTCCATTTGGCCATAGAAGATGATGAAGCACTCTCCTCTTGAACATTTACATGCACTCCTGTATGGATATGTTATATGGTACAATTCTGCCGTATTCTATAGCTACATCGAACACCACTAAGTAAATTACATCATATAGTCCACCACCCAGTGTACGTTAGTAGTCCTCTCCGCCATCTTGTCGGCGAGCTCAATGAAGAAGCCGGCAGAACAGAAGGCGACGACGAAGCCAACGATCCCGACGACGCGTGTGGCGACGATCCCCGCCGGTCCGAGGTGCAGCGGGTTGAGCAGCATGAGGAGGAAGAAGCCGACGGCGAGGGCGAGCGAGACGGCGAACCACAGGAACACGAAGCTGTACCTGCTGCGCTGCTCGGCGTCCACCGTCGCGACCTCCTCGTCGCCGAGCTGGGGACTGTTGCCGGCCGTGTAGCACGCGATGGCGACCCTCTCCTTCCACGCCCAGAAGCCGTGCCGGCTGGGCTCCGCCGGCGCCGTCGCCGCGTCGACGCCGGCATCGGCTCCGGCAGAGGTGCTGGGAGGAGGTGGGTTCTCGATGTCGATATCAGACATGTCGTTGTTTATTTCGAACAACCTAGCTAATACGTACGTGCTCCTACTACTGGCACCCCAAATATACTCGTTAATTTGGGTCGCCTTGTCCGTGCCCGTATCGTATATATGGTGAGATATTTGGTTTCACCATGGCTTACGTACGCAGCGCATGCATGCAAAATTCTGAGGGAGTCGGATGCTAGCTTTTGCAGGAGTGGCCTGTGTTGCCACTGCCAACGAAACAACAACTGGTCCAGGAGGAAGAAGACAAAGCTTTTGTATGTGTCTCTCTCTCTCTGACTGCATGTGGAAAAGAAAATTTGTGTATTTTCTCTTATTTCTTTCTTTCTGGGATGTGCAAGCAGGACAAGCCAGGGAGGCTCACTTTAGTAGTTTGACTCACCTGTTCTATATATGTACTCCACTCCACGCACTACATGGTGGAAGATTGATACGAATTTTTTTATTTAAACACATGATAGGTTCAGGACCTTTTTGGATTTTTAGGAATTTCATAGGAATTTTTCTTCTTCTATGGATTGCCTTTGGTTTAATAGGAGTGTAAACGGATAGGATAATTTCTCCACCGTATTCGAGTCTGAAATCGTTTTAAACAATTCATATCTGGTTTTAAGGAACCCGACGGATAAGGATATCCGGTTACAAACTTGACACCCGGATATGGTATAGGATATAGTATGTAAAAAAGACTAAAATATGGATTATTCAAAATTTAAGTACGGTTTTCTGATGGTTTTAATCTGAATAATCCAAATTTTTACCGAAATATCTAACCTAATATAGCACAATTTGCAGCTAGTGAGTTGTCGAGACTAATCATTGGACAATATCTCACTTAAATACTGATAGTTAAGACTATGAAGTACAAGTTTCTTAGTTATTAGGTTATTAGATAAATATTTTTTAGTTGTATGGTGTGATAATTTACTTGGGCGCATATCTGTCTGATTAATTTTATTACCGCTTCGAATCCTCCCCGTTTCCGTTCTCGAATCCGTCTCCAAATCCACACTAGTCATTATCCGCTCCGCTCCGAATCTGATGAAAAATCCGATCCGTTTACACCCTATGTTTAAAGGAATGTTGTTAACAAAATTCTATGGATTAGATTCATATGGCCCAGTTTCATAGAAATTTGAACATCCACTCCAATCATTTTTTTACAGTCAAATACGTAGAATCGAGACACTCTTCAGTGTTTTTCCTGCGTTCTACCTGAACAATTCATGTGTTTTGCGATCATCCGTCTTACACCTGCAAACCTGTGAAATTTCTAGTGTTTTTTCACATTTCTGTGTGTTTTCAACCTTGCGATCCAAAAGAGGCCCTTATTGAGGCATGCATGCATATGTGAGAATATAGTTAACCACATCTATCATTAAACTCACTGTCAATAACACATGCTCCATGGGCGCTTTGAGAGCATTTCCACTTCACCCTTCCAAATTCGTGTCTGACATGCTCAATTGAGATCCAATTGGAGGGTGTGGTGTCAAATGGAGGTGCAGCAGCGAGTCAGCGACGCCACCCAAACCAACATAACAATTGTTTTCTAATCAATTTTTTTAAAAACAATTTAATAAACTTACAATTAATTAAAACCAAGAAAAAGATGCCTCTCCCAGTCTATCCTCCAAATTTAACAAACTTATAATTTAAAAGCAAATATACTTATATACATGGAGAAAAGAAGTCACATGTCCCGTCGCCGGTGAGTGACAACCGACATCTTCTCATAGACAAGTATAGCGGCCACCGTGCATTCGCGGTAGCGCCTGTCGTCAGTGACAATGAAGGATGACTCCGGTCTCAAAGTGCAAAAAAGGATGACTCCGTCGCTTCCCACGTATTTTGTCATGCATGGCAATGTATCTTTTAGCCAAGCAGCTCGAGAAAGCCCCCAAGTGTATTTGTCATGGCAATGTACCTTTACCGCTTTGAATAAGGGGTTATATGTCTCTCAAGTTCATCTCCAACTTGACTAGTATTATTCCACGTACCCCTGATGTAAGGATGAGAATGAGCAGGTATGAAACATATAGAGTAATACCATATCCGTCCAGCTAATTGGTAGAAATTTCTACACATCCCCGTACCCACGAGCATGAAAGTTTTGAACAATGGTCACTTTTTAAAATAATTCATATTTTAAAACTGGTTATTGTTACAAACAAAAAAACATTTTTTGAAACTGGTTCGTGGTATGAAAATTGTTATATGTCAAAAATGTTGATTTTAAAATTGTTCCCTTTTTTAAAATATCAAAAAAATACAGAGACACAACCCTCTGAATGGGAGATGAAATATTGTATGTCTAGAGTAATTGAGACGTGTCCACAACCGATATTCCTTTAGCGGTTATTCGATGTTGTTGTTCACGGCAAGACGTTATTGCGGTCTATAAGTCACAATCTTTTGCTCCTTTTTAATAGATGTTGCAAACTCCATCATCCTTCGAATAATCAAAGCAAGAATACGATCAAAATGTTTTTCTTATTTTTTGTTTTGTACACTGATCGTGTTGCACTGAGTTGTATGTCTTTGTACTTGTTGATCACGCTGCACCGAGTTGTATGCACCAATATGCCCATACCATACCCGAAGCACAGTATCGGCACATCGCAATTTTCATAGCCGAGCTGGATCAACACGCCCTGTTGGTCATCGCATATATAACGCCTCTTTCAGAAACACAATGGAGAAATACGACATGAACATTGATCCATCGAAAAGGTGCCAACCCTTGTTAACAACCAATAAAAGGAGCAGAAAAATGGTTGTAGTCTTGATAGATAGGCCGAAGGTATATTCATAGTTATGCGGCATCGTCGTGCTTTGTAATGATCGACGAAACCATTAGACCGCCTCCTGATATTGATGACATGGCCACTTTTGCGTCATGACATGGAGGTGTGGTCGAGAATGAACAAGATTCTTTTTTGTTCGAAGTCGACATGCAATTCGTGCTACAAAGTTGCAATGGGGGGGGGGGGGCACATGAATAGGTCTATAGGATTTGGTGATCTCAAGCTTGCCCAAGCTGTACATATGCAAGTTTGGACAAACTTGAGACATCTTTTATGAAGGGAGGGAGTAGAAAAGATTCATGTTGATAAAAATTCTCCTAAATTTGTCTTAAATGTCCATCCATCTCAGTTTTGAGACGAATTTGGAAGGAATCGCGTGGATCTTTCATCCAATTTCTGGGAGTTTTTTTTTCCCGATTAACACCTACTCCTACTACTAGATGACACGTCAGAGAAGGGTAGAAGAGAGACACAGACATGTGGGCCCCACACGGAAGAGACACAGAGCAATCAACCAGCAGCAGCACGCCGGCCTCCACCTCTTTTCTATTCGGAACCTTCTTCTTCTCCTTCTCCACCCGTCCTCGCCTCCGGATTCCAATCTCGCCGCCTTCTCCCCGGAGCGCCGCCGCCGCCGCCGCCCCGATCCCGGTACGTGACCGCGTCGCTCCCCCCCGAACCCGCCGCCTTCTGCCGGATCCGGCCGCCGCAGCGTGGGATCCGATCGAGAAACCCCGGATCAAAGACCTGATCTTTGCTCGCTCCTGAATTCCGCAGGTCCGCCCGACGCGATGCGTCCGTCCGAGAGGCCGCCGGGGCGGCCCGTGTCCGGCTTCGCGCCCTCCGGCCCCCCACCCTTCGCGCAGCGCCCCGGTGGCCCGTTCGCCCCGCCGCCGCAGCAGCAGCAAGGCGCGCCGGTCCCGCAGGCGGCTGCGCCGTTCGGAGCCGCGCCGCCCTCGGCAATGGGTGGGTACAGGGCTCCCGCGCCGCCTCAGGGCCCCTACGGCGCCGGCGCGCCGCCACAGAGACCGCTCGGCACGGCGCCCCCGCCTCAAAGACCACTCGGCACGGCGCCGCCGCCTCAGGGCGCCTTCCCCACCGTGCCTCCTCCGCAGGGACCCTTTGGCGCCGCCCCTCCCTCCCAGGGGGGACCCTTCGGCGCGGCCCCTCCCTCGCAGGGACCACCCTTCGGCGCCGCTCCTCCGTCGCAGAGACCTTTCGCCACGTCGCAGCCGGCTCAGGGACCTTTCCCCGTGTCGCCGCCAGCTCCGAACTCCTACACCGTGCCGCCTCCATCTCAGGGCCCTTTTGGCACCGCGCCTCCAGCTTTTCGCCCCTCGTCGGCGGCTCCTCTGCAGCCACAGTCTCCCACAGGAGGCGCTATACCTCCACCGTCCTATGTGAGGCCGCCGCCACTACAATCGCAGCAGCCGCCGCCTGTGCAAGGGTATTACTCTGGCGGCCCTCCTTCAAACCCGCAGTTCCCGATGTCCCGGCCGGGGTTTCAACCGACTTCAATGCAGACTATGTTGCAGCCGCCGCCCATGGGGCCACAGTCCGCCTATAGCAACCAGCCAACGTATGCTGCTGCGGGGCCTCCGATGGGCACGCTCCAGAGCTTAGTGGAGGACTTCCAGTCTCTGTCAATGAGTACTGCTCCTGGATCGCTTGACCCAGGCCTTGATGTGAAAGGGCTGCCGCGTCCGTTGGACGGCGACGAGGAGCCCGCTAAGGTTATGGAGTCGTTTCCACTGAACTGCCACCCGAGGTACTTCCGGCTGACAACGCACACTATTCCGGCGTCCCAGTCATTGGTCTCCAGGTGGCATTTGCCCCTTGGGGCCGTCGTACATCCTCTAGCAGAGTCACCTGATGGGGTAATGAACTCTGCTCTTATCATTTTGTTTATCGAAGGCACTGGATCGTCTAGACATATTTGTTTCTTGATTGTATGTAGGAGGAAGTGCCAGTTGTCAACTTTGGGTCGGCTGGTGTAATCCGTTGCCGAAGATGCAGAACATATATAAACCCGTACGCAACATTTGCAGATGCTGGAAGGAAATGGCGCTGCAATCTTTGCACGTTGCTCAATGATGGTAAGTTTTAATCTAGATTTTACTCGATGTGCATGCAATGTGTGTATAGCAGTGTTTCTGCCAGCCATCACATCGTGGAATAAAACATGTAACTTGTTCAACTAGTTATGTGGCCACATCTTTGCTTTCCCAAGTCCCCCTTGCTTAGAGTCCGGAACCGTTTACTAAGATTTCTCAATCCCAATACCGTTTAATTGTTCATGTTTAAGATCCTTTACTATCAAAGTAGTGTAAAGAACTCCTCTAGCATGACATACTATTGTGTTGATTCCATGTATTCGTAGAAGGAAGATTTCTTGTTCAACTACTTATGCTATGAGTGAACCATGTCCTAAGTAAGATGCGTAGCACTATTGATATATGATGTTTGGACGTACCAGAGAGGCGGAGATGATTTGACTTGCTTCCTGAAAAGCTTGAACATGGTGGAGAGGGGGAAACATAGATATTTGTACAAATATACTTAATGACACCTTTTTTTTACAGAGGGTTGTACCTATCATCTTTTAATACAACATTTTTTGAAATGTTCAAGTGAAATGAAGAATTGAAACATCAAAGATTATGGGGAAATTAAGCTCGGTTTAATACCTGTTTCTATATTGTTATCTTGAGATTTGAAACATTACAGTCAACCATAACACTGAAGGACTTCATAGAGGGCACTTTCAGATTTTATTTATTTGAATAGGAGATTGGATTTATACCGCTGAGGTCTCCAGTAGCTTCTTTCAAGCATATGTTACCGCGTTTGGCATATCTTATTTAATAACTGAAGTAATTTGGCCCATAAAATTTAATTGGAGCAGATTTATGTTTATCTTATTGACCGTTATTTTTGGCAAGAAAAAAGTAGTCGAAGAAATGCCTGGTACTTTCTGTGTTCCACAATGAAATATGGAACACTCAAGAGAAATACTACTGCTGTCATAGCTTAAACTAGGCTCATTATTATAGAAATGAGCTTAAGGTTGTGCCCAAAATTTAGCTTTCAGAATAAATAGGCTCGAGTTTTCTTGCAAGTGAAGATGAAATTGTTAGGAAATCCATAGGATCCATAGGTTACAAGGTCAAATAATTTAGAGGCTACATTGAGTATTTTAGGGATTTCATTTTATAAGCTATATATTTGACTTGTAAAGTATCCCTCCGTTTTTTAATATAAGATGTTTAAGGTGTTCCACATGTTGTCTAGGTGCATACTAAAATGAGTGAACATACCCACTAAGATATGTCCACATACATTTGTGTACATGTAAATGTGGACAATGCTAAAACATCTTATATAAAAAACGGAGGAAGTACATGGCAAGGATCTAGGCTGAACAGACTAATGAAGAGAGGCTGTTTCTTTTCAGAAACAAAGTTTTCTTTATGATGTCCTCATAATCAGGAAACAGTGTAGGCACCTCTTCCGATTGACAGGGTTAAACAAACCTGTTTGCGTTTTTGACTGATTGCAGTTATGTGTAGAGAGTGCTGCAAGCAGAAAGAACTATCATCTGTTATATGATCTTACATTCTGGTTACGTAGTCATTTATGAGATCTGTATGTGTCTGCTACTGCTGAATGAACTCATAGCAATTAGCACCCTTTTCCCAGGCCGCTCCCCCAATTTTTTTTCTTTTTTTCTGCAGTTCCTGGTGAGTACTTTTGTGCTCTTGATGCCAGTGGCAGAAGATATGATACAGATCAAAGACCAGAACTTTCTAAGGGAACAGTTGAGTTTGTTGCTCCTACTGAATATATGGTTCGGCCACCAATGCCGCCCTCATATTTCTTCCTAATTGATGTTTCGGTATCTGCAGTTCAAAGTGGGCTGCTCGAGGTATGTTCTATATTTTCACATTTTTTTTAACTTCTCATCTTTGCGAGGGTCATCATCTTTTTTTGTATCATTGACAATTCATGTTGTCATGCATTTTCTTCCAGGTAGTTGCAAAGACCATCAAATCATGCCTTGATGATCTTCTAGGCTTTCCACGAACACAAATTGGATTCTTAACCTTTGACAGCACACTACACTTTCACAATTTCAAGGTATTTCCTCCATCTCATCTTAGTTACTATTTTTCCTCGAGATTGTATTTTATTTAGCAACACCAGTCCTCTTAACATACCGAACTTGATTTTATGACGTACTTATGCAACTTGTTTTCTTTGCTTTATCAGTCTTCCTTGAGTCAACCTCAAATGATGGTGATTGCTGATTTGGATGATGTTTTCCTACCATTGCCTGATGATCTGTTGGTTAATTTGGTCGATTCAAGACAGGTTGTCGAGTCATTTCTCGATAGCTTGCCCAATATGTTTAATGACAATGTAAACGTAGAATCTGCTTTTGGTCCTGCGCTTAAAGCAGCATTCATGGTTATGGTAAGATCCTTGATGATGTTTTCTGAAGTATGTTTTGGTCGCTCTTGTGCAAAATACGATTTACTAAGGACAATCATGCCACCCCTTTTGCAGGGTCAAATGGGGGGAAAGTTGCTCGTCTTCCAGAGTACATTGCCATCTCTTGGTATTGGCCGTTTGAGACTCCGAGGAGACGATGTCCGTGCATATGGAACAGATAAGGAGCATCTTCTGAGGGTACCAGAAGATCCCTTCTATAAACAGATGGCTGCTGAGTTCACAAAAACTCAGATTGCAGTGGACATATTTTCGTTGAGTGACAAGTATTGTGATATAGCTTCCTTAGGTGACAATTCACTGACAACCTCTGTAAAGAAGTTCCTTTAGTATTTTGTGTTTGCTTTTCCGTATTATGATACACATAAAAATTTGTAGGTTCTCTGGCAAAATATACTGGTGGTCAGGTGTACCATTATCCATCCTTCCATGCAACTACTCACGGGGAGAAACTTAATCATGAGCTTAGCAGAAACCTTACTCGCGAGACTGCTTGGGAATCGGTTATGCGTATCAGATGTGGAAAAGGTTTTTGTTCTAGATTTATATATCCATAGCTGCATGCTATGTTAATTTCCTAGATATCTCCCTTGTTTGTTAGTATATCCAACCTAACTGTCATGGCATGATGTTCTGCAGGGGTGCGTTTCACAACATATCATGGTCATTTCATGCTAAGGTCCACAGATTTGTTAGCTCTTCCAGCTGTTGACTCTGATAAAGCGTTTGCAATGCAACTGTCTCTAGAGGAGAGCCTAATGACCACACAGACTGTATACTTCCAAGTGGCATTGCTGTATCCTTTCCTGTCAAGTTGCTTATGCACCGCTCTAGTTTCTCCGTATCTAAATTTCAGTGAGAGAATTGATGCTGCACATGATAAACTTGATGCATTGTCAAAGGAGCACCTTATCGGTTTCATTTGCAAAAAGGCTCTTTGCTTAATTTTGTTATATTTGGATTCATGAACTGTAAACTTTCATGGCGCCTTAGAATATTATATTTTCACTTGTTAGAGAAAACAGAAACACCCTTTTTCTTGTCTAATCATTTGTGTCGAACTTCATGAGAGTGCCAATCGTATATTAGTATTTAGTAGTACTGTAATACATTCTAAATATGATGTTTGATGTCGCCTGCTGTCCATTATCCTTTAAAGCTGTTCTGTACCCCCTATGCTTTTTTTCTTCAGAATATCATCTATGTGTTTGATTCTTGTGCCCTTAACCAACCATCAGATATACATCATCTTCTGGTGAAAGACGTATCAGGGTGCATACAGCGGCTGCACCTGTGGTAACAGATCTTAGTGAAATGTACCGTCAAGCAGATACTGGTGCCATTATATCATTGTTGGCTAGAATTGGTTAGTATTAGATTGATGCTTCTCCCCTTCCATAAATGTCAATATACATGCTATTGTTATTATTTTAAAGTTACTAATTATCGGTATCCTGCAGCTGTTGAAAACTCACTGTCTGATAAGCTTGATAGTGTCCGACAGCTATTACAGTTAAAGCTTGTGAGAAGTTTGAAAGAATACCGGAACCTATATGTTGTACAACATCGGATAGGAGGGAGACTAATATATCCAGAATCATTAAGATACTTGCCATTATACATTCTGGCCCTATGCAAATCTCTTGCTCTGCGGGGTGGTTATGCTGATGTCTCTCTTGATGAGCGCTGTGCTGCTGGTTTCAGCATGATGATACTGCCTGCGAAAAGACTGCTCAATTTTATTTACCCTTCGCTGTACAGGCTTGATGAAGTGTTGACAATGGTATGATTTATTTCCTTCCAACTCAACTGATTAAGTTCCTTTCAACCAGTGCTACTTGTAGACTTGTTATCCAGACTGTGCAAAATCAAGTTTGAAAGAGAAAACAAACTGTTTTATTTGTTTGTGATGGAAGAACCTGTATAAGTACTGGTTAGTCTGCTCAACTAGATTGTGGGAGTACTTCTGTTTCTGTGATCGTAAGAAATGTGACCTCGATCAGTGGAACTTTTGGAGAAATGTCTTTGCATGTCAGAGTTGGTTTGGGTTTTCATCCTGATATTTGTTTGATCTGATGGGTAGTAAGTAGCTATAATAATGCATCCTACAGTTATCCTTAAATGCTGTTTGTGACAATTTCAACTTGAATCTGTCTTTCTAGTGTGTTGGTGACAAGTCAAGATAGCTGAATCTAACAACCTTAGTTTGCTAACTGAATATGTACATTGAAATGTAATGCTGACATAGTGCACCTGAATTCGTAACTTAGAAATGTAGCTTCCATTATATTTTGAAACTTTGCAGCCTCCTCCAGCATGGTAAGCCTTGAGGAAAATAAACATGTAGCTCGTAGCTGTTTTTGTTTGGTATGTTTGATGTTTAGGCACATATTGTAATGAAAGTTTGCTTAGTTAGGTCGGTAGGGCCTTGACCCTTCAACTATTTACTGTTACGAAATTAAGTTTTATTATGGTTTGTAGAGAAATTATGCACATTGTTTTCAAATTTAACCTTTTGCATAATCTACTCTATCCGTTAGCCATTCTAATTGACATAAATGTTGTGGTTTTCAGGAACCAGAGAGAATTGATGGGTCCCTGAGGCGGGTGCCATTAACTTTGCAGTGCCTAGACACTGCTGGTCTATACCTTCTTGATGATGGTTTCACATTCCTAGTATGGTTGGGTAGGATGCTCCCACCTGAGCTCGTGAACGATGTTCTTGGAGTCAGTTTGGGAAACTTCCCTGATCTATCAAAGGTACCCCTTTTTTACTCTTTGGTAAATATAATGCTTCTGGCTTTGGATTCATCCTTCATGTCTCTTTTCTTTTTTTCTCTTGTTTACTTTTGTAAAATCCTAAACTAAATTTATGGCAACAGCATATGCTCTCTTTTTTATTTTGTGAAAAATCCCTAAGGTTTGCTCTGAAAACAAGATCCATTGTTTAGTTTTTTGAAAATTATAAGCTCACTGTTAATGGGTGTAATACCACATCATTTTGATTTGTCCATGCTGATATGGGGTATCTTTCAGATGCAGTTGAGAGAATGTGACAACCGCTACTCGAGAAATTTCATTACAGTACTGAGAACCCTAAGGGAGAAGGATTCTTCGTGCTACCAGCTGCCCCGCGTAGTACGACAAGGCGAGCAGCCCAGAGAAGGCTTCTTGCTTCTGTCCAACCTCGTGGAGGATCAGATGGCCGGAACAAGCAGCTACATGGACTGGATACTCCAGATTCACCGCCAAACACAGAGCTGACGACACACGAACGTGAAATTTTTGTCTTTGTGTAAACAGCCACAGATTCAGCTGCTACACGGTCCTGGTCGCCCACTTGACAGCTGGAACTAAATCGCGAGCTAGCCGTTTGCTATATCATTCTGTCGTATTAGCAGCAGCATAGTCATTGCTCGTCCTAGCGTGCAAACTTTATTGTTAATATTTTTTTCGTGTGATTAATGTTTCACCGTGAAAAAGAGTAAAAGTGTTGTATCAGAATAAGTAGGCAACAGTCGTAAATTATACAGTTGGGGTCGTAAAGGGTCTTTGTACTTTTCATTCTTGAGAATTTTAGGTGCAAACTTGATGTAAACTTGGCTGTCGATTCTTTTTCCTGTTATGAGGTTTTGACTTTGGTTGTGCTTAGAAGATGACAAAAACTTTGTGTTCATGTGAATTATTTTGATTGATGAGCTACAATTTAGATTCTGTTGAATGAGAATAAGCAGGGCCACAAGAAGTATTGCATGAAAACAATCTAGCATGGAAAAATTCATGCTTGCCGAGTCCAGACAACACAACTTGGTGAAATAGGTTCTGAAACCGCGATGACCACCTCAATCTCTGGCGTGGGAATATCAGCCTGCTCGGGCACAGCGTCGGGGCTACGGTCGTCGAACATCATATCCAAGCCATAACCATCGAGGCCAAAACCAGGTGACTCGGGCTCAGGCTGGGCCCTGCAGTGGACGATGAAGAAGACAGTGAGTTCCACCAGCAGGAACACGACATCGACGGTGTTTGGCACCTGCATCCAAGAGCACCGCGGTGAGGGCGTTGCCACAAACAACATATGAGAGCATGGTGAGGGGAGAGGCGATGCTCACCCCAATGTAATGGTCCACTGGCTCGGACATGTAAGCGTAGTAAACCTAGATGGCGGCGTTGAGCATGTTGAGGAGGACCTCGACCAGGGGGTCCATGTTGTTCACATCCTTGCTTATCGCAACAGCCACCTGGAAGAGCCAATCAACAACATAAAATGAAAATGGTAAGCACAATAGCCGGAACTGATTGGACATGTATACTTATATACACTACCTATTGGACTTGTACCAAAGCAAGTAGTATATCTATGCATGGAGCAACAGGGTTTCTTTTGTACTTACAATGTCTGCACCCACCGCCAAGTAGCTGATACAGGAGACGACGGAGGCGACGGTGGCAATGGAGCTCTTGTCCCACTCACCCGGTTCCATAACCTTCACGAATACACACCACGTGAGAAACCTGGACGCGGCGAGTGCGAGCACCAGGAGGCCCGCCGTGATCCAGCGTGTCTTCCCGGCGCATAGACGATGTACACCAACACGTAGATGAGCTGGAAGAAGGCACAGAGGGCGTTGATAATCACAGACACACGGGACTCGTTCCAGGTGATGGCGTCGTACAACCCCCACGACACTCCGCTCAAAAATTGCAACTCAGCCTATATAAACGCATCCAGCACTGTCAAGAATCACTCCCACCACACTGCCTAGCTACAAGGCCACTTCCGCGGTTTGCTACTCCTGGTAGTAGCTAGCTAGGACATCCAGACAATTAAGTTTCAGTCACTTGATCACACCACTATCATGCCATGGCAAATAGAGTACTCGAAAACTGAAAAACATAGACTCATTTGCAGGCGGCCAACTATCTAAAACCTGCAGGCACAAGCAGCTAAAACATCGGTGATCATTTACATGCGCGCATAAGCATGCACATTCCGGTGAAGCAAGCGAAGGAGCTACCCCTAGCTAGAACCAGACACGACGGCGCACGGAAGCCGCCGGCGGTGACAAGCGAGAGCCAACTAAACCAAGCAACAACATAACAAAGCCGCGGACCTCGCCGGACCGGATCCACGGCGGAGACGATGACACAAACAATCTAAGATAGTGAGATGGTGAGGATACGATTTACCCCTTTATACTAAATATTTTTACATCTTTATAGCTCATTATTAGTACGCTAAACAAATCGGTTAATTGTACAACCTTTATTTTACCAACTTAATTATTTCATTTTATTTAGTCCACAATATGAATGACATAATTGTGTTGTTTTCATTAGAACTTAGTTTTTATATCTGTAGCATAAACATGTACCATTTGATATACATCAATGCTAAAATAGAACGCTCATTTGTCATGTTTTTTTTTATAGCTTGGAACACTATGCAATTCTCCCCTGATCCAAACAAAGTATAGAAAGATGAAAAATAAACCTTCATATGGAGTAATTTATCCCCTTCGAAGTGTTTTATATAGTTTTTGTATTTAGTCGTGCTTATTTCAGTATTCATATATATCTATCCTAGTAGACTAGTAGATAGTGGGTTTTACAAGGGCATGTGTAGCTCTGTTCCCCTAAAAAACACAACAAGTAATCATTTCTATATTTTCTAATGAAAAAGTAAGCAGCCAGGTCTGCAACAATTCACCGGTCTAAGAATAATGTCCTAACGAATTTTCTAGAATAAGGGTGTCTCATTTGGTTTTAACTAATAGAAAACTCTAGATGTGTTAAGTGTGAACAATTAATTTGTCTTCCTATCCACACCTATTACATTCGGTAGTTGACAATGCTAGGTGTATGAGTTGTAATTATTTTTTGGTTTAATCTATCTAATAGACGATGCCCTAAAATCAACATCCGTACGGTGTGGGAACAAATCCCCCAAGAAGGAAGCGGGACTAAGGCATGCATCCATGCAAGGAATTTCCCGCAATCTCTTAAAGTGTAGATCCAATTAATGACCCATTTTATATCTCGGCTGGCCTCGATGAGTACGTTACTACATAATACAAGATCCCATCTTAATAAGTTTTGATAAACTTTATTTTTCATCTTTAGTTGCCAGGTTACCGCCCACTTAAATTTTACATGTTTTTTTCATAGCCATGATCTATTGTTCAAAGAGTGAGTATTTGATCCACTCTAAACATGTAAAATATTACGTTGGTGAGTAGACATGTTCAAATAACCAGAGAATCATTTGATTTCAATATCTGGTGATTAGATGACTACAATATCACAACTAAGGATGGATATTTTTTTTTGCCAAAACATATCAAGATGAGATCTAGTTTCGAAAATCTCCTAGGGCTCATGACCTCGTTACCACGGTCCATCATTTTTCACACATGTTTAACCTTGTTTATTTATTTATTTTTAGATAAAAGGATGAAAAAAAACCAGTATTAAATTAATAATGCCACACGGAGAGTAAAATACAAAGTGCTGAACCCAACATACACACATGAAACATAGCTACTAGGCGAAAATAGTAAACACCGCCACTATCCACAAAGGCAGACATGATCAATGGGGCGGCCTCAAAGAGGACATGAGGAGAATACATGCGAACACTAACGTTCACCGCCACTGACACACATGTCTCGGAGAGGGATGTCGAGGAGAATACAAGTGAAGACTGTAGACAGGCACTAAGTAGTCCCCAACCAGAAATGTCTTTGTGCAGAAGAGGCTGTAGATCTTGCGGGAGAGAGCTCGTCGACAGGCTGCCAACATAGCCGCCTCCCAACCTTCGGGAAGCAATAATTCATATACTCCAAGACGACTCTTCGAGAAGACCACGATGCGAAAGCATTGCAATCCACCCAATCCCAAAGTTGTAAAATACGTTTACATCAACGAGTCTATGACCCTCTGGTCGTGTACATCACCCACAATGATCGAGTTCCATAGGCAAACGAGAAAGGATCCCAAGGAGGCCGTGACGGCGCAGCCAGCGTAGCCGACGGTGATGGCCGTGTCGTACACGGCCAATCCTCCTGCGGTGGATGACGGTTTGACGGCCAGGAGGAGCAGGAAGCAGACCATGGCGACGAGGTCGAGCAGAGTACACCAGCACAGGAACCTCACCCTGCTGCGCTGGTCGCCGTCCGCCCTCGCCACGCCGTCGGCGGCGTTGTCGTCGTCCGCGGGGTTGTAGGCTGTGAGGTGGGCGATGACGAACCTCTCCCTCCATGCCCAGAGGCCATGCCGGCTCCGCTCCGCCGTCGCCGTAGAACTGCTGGGAAGAAGGTTCTCGATGTCAGCCTCAGCCATGGGAGGGATCTAGGCGGGTACGTACGCAATAAGTAGGTTTTAGGTATTTCAGCGTTTAGGCCTTTAGGGTATGCGCGAGAATATGGTATTACCGTATTAGTAGCATCTTTCTCCAAGTAATAAAAAAAAACTAATAAGGTCTCGTCGGTACAATACGGATTACAACTCCTGAACTCCACCGGTCGCTGGTTTGGGTAACCCTATTTCTAGTACATAATCGGTCATGACGATGCATGAAACGTGTCCAATATACACAATGGGTGAACCGGCCGGTGCCGCAAACCCTAATTTATGGGTCTCCAAAGATTTCCTCAACTCTACCCTTAAGTTGCTTCGTACCGTTATATATAGCCTTTAATTAAGGTCGTCTTCATCGATCCCACAGATGGATAGATATATCAATGGCAGATGTGGAGAACCTCCATAGCACCAGCAGCTACGCAGCCCCGGATCGCAGCCGGCATGGCTTCTGGGCGTGGAAGGAAATGTTCGTCGTGGCCTTCCTATTCGCTGCCGACGATCGCAAACGACGAGCCAGCCGACGGCGGACGCGGACCAACGCATAGGGCTGGAATTCGAGCCGAGCCGAGCGGACTCGGCTCGACTCGGTAAAGCTCAGTCAACTAGCGAGTGTTTGACTCGCCTCGACTCGTTCAACAAACGAGTTTAGCATTGAAATTCAGCTCGGCTCTAAACTTGTTAACATGCATTACAATAGAATTGTATGCATATTTTTTCTAATTATTTGGACTTGTATGATACAATTGTCACACAGTTCTATAACAGTATGAAAATATCAAGTAATATATAGTCGTTAAATTGTGATATTCAGGTAAAATAATTCACAAAATACAAAAATAATGTAACAATTTATTTTTATCGAGTTAAACGAGTAGCTCGAAACTCGACTCGGTTAACGTCTAAAATGAAAACTCGGCTCGGCTCGTTTAACAACGAGTTCGAGCCAAGCCGAGTCGAGTTCCGAGCTACTCATTTAACTCGCGAGTTTCGAGTTTTAGTTCCAGCCATACGCATACTCATCACTACGGGAGTGACAGCGCGACGGCAATTGTAACGCCGATGGCAATTTGTCGGGACCGTCGACGTCACGTAAGACCGACGACTCGAGAAATACCGTCGGACTCAAAGTGTCGTCGGCGTCCTAGTGGTGAGCCCGACAGCCACCGTCGGGTTCAGAGTGCCGTCAGCGTCCCTTCAATGAGCCCGACGGCCACCGTCGGCGTCAAAACACTGTCGGAGTACTACTCCCACGTGGACGTCTGGACGCAGCGATTTGACGGTGCCGTAACCACCCACACTGATGCCGTCGGCAATACCGTCGGGTTCAATACACTATTTTCTAGTTTTTCTTAAAAAATTAGTTTACATTCAAAAAAATTATTTGTAGGGGTACTAAATCACAATAAATAGCATAAGAACTAATTTGTATAAATATTGTGATCAAATGTGGTCATAATATAAGGACACATATGCGGATATCTCCGGGGCATGAGCCCGATGGATCACATGCCGACGGTCCTATCCTGACGGTTGCCGTCGGGTTCGTGTACACCGAGGGTTTCCATGCTGAGGCCGACGGTAAATGCCGTCGGGTGGGCTGTTATTCCTGTTGTGCATGGACAGTTTCTAGTATCTATCTGAAAACTGAATCATACTCATGGATCGTTTTAACAACTGGATCTCGTGGTATGCTAGTATTCCTAACAATCCTACGAGTGGCTGACCCAGATGCCCAACTACTCAATCTTCCTATGGGTATCCCGTAAGGCCGTAACCTGCAGGTTAGCTACAACAGCTTTCACGTGCGATATATATACAGTAAAAGTACAAAATTACATCAGCGCGTCTATCGTCCTCTGCTCGTCTCTATCACCCGCGGCAATCGAGCTGCACAGACCAAGGACGAAGCTCCCCAGGCACACCACGGCGGCCAGGCCGACGTACCCGACGACGTGCGAGGCGACGAACGCCGCGTGGCCGGCGGTGGACGGCTCGACGTAGACGGTCAGGTACATGGAGCCGACGAGGAGGCCGGTGAGGAAGAGAGCGCACGTCCACACGAAGACGTGCCTGCTGCACTGCTCGGCGTCCGCCGTCTTCACGCCCTCCGCGGGCTCGTCGTTGGGATCCTCGGGGGCGTACAAGGAGATGGCGAACCTCTCCTTCCACGCCCAGAAGCCGTGCCGGCTGCGATCAGGCGGTGTCGCCGTCGCCGTTGCAGGCGCCGGGTTCTCGATATCTGCCATCGTTCAGTGTATCGTATGTATGTATCGATCTGTGGGATAGAGATAGACTGGGGAGTTATAAGGTTACTAGACGTCGGAGCAGCGCGTTTCGCCGGATCAACCTGCGATCAACATTTTATCCCCGTCGTCAGTCCAAGGCAAGGCGAGAGGAAGTCAGAGTCGGAGTCGGATCCGTTACTCCGGGCGTACATCTTGCGAGCCCACGACTAGCCTAACTTTGACGTACAGTACAGGTACTGTCTCTCCGGTTGTGTATGCCGGCTGAAGGTCCGATACAATCTTCTCCCTGTCCTATCTTAATTTGTCTCTCCACGTGCTTCACACCTCATGTTTCCAGAGTTTTCTGTTAGTTTGAACTTAAAACTAACCTCGTTCTAACAAGATATACTGGGATACTTATGTGAGATCGCTACATAGATATTCTTACGTTGAGAGGAACCTGGGGCTAATTAAGGTGCTGGCTTTTATTCTAAAAATAAAGAAATAATCATATGGCTGAGATTATATGGTGGAGTTGTTTATAAGAGGAACGGAGGTGCACATGCACTATAGAAACCACTATCTATTAGTTGGGACTTAGGATACATACACCTATATCTAGAAATGTGGATACAAGCATAATCAAACAGAAAAAAAAACATATAGAAGACATCTAAGTGGAATAGATTACTACACACGGAAGGTTATTTTTCACCATTCGATACTTTGTTCGCAACCGGACAGAAGTACAATGTCTGAAGTTAAAATATGTAAAGAACACAAATTTAATGAACACTATATTCTACTTAATCAATGGTGCGTATTGTTTTAACCATTGTACAAAAAAGTTTTAATATGTTGCAAGATACCAAGAAATAAAAATGTTTATTATAAAGAAAAAGTAACTCGTTCGTCTTTCCACTGCTGGACCATCTCTCACGGCCCTGAAACCATCGGACGATCATCGGAGACACATAGTAATTTAGTACTAAATAAGATAGTGGAGGGTGCCCGCAACGGATTTATCGGATTTCTCAACCGCCACATCCAGTCAGCAATAAAGAATCACATCCAGTAGTCACATCCAGCAATAAAGAACCCGCAAGCTCGAGCACATCAAACATAAATAATCGTATATAGTAACATGGAGCAATAAAGAATCGATCTACGAGCCCGCCCTTGTACACCCAAGATCGCATCTACTAGTAACCGTCCTATCCGAGATCAGTGAGGAAGGTACGGCCTACCTCCTCTGCCATCAATGCCATGTTTGCTTCGACCGGTCGCCTCTGGTGCCTCGAGGGTTTCGCTGCGCGGCGGCGGGGAGCGTGGTGAGGAGGACGTGACCTTTCTCGATTGGGGATTTTTCTACCCTAGGGTTTGGAAATAGCTGGGAAGCCCAGCTAAATCTTAGACAGGGCCTACGTACCTGGTTTCTTTTGGCCCATTACTGCTTTGCTTCTGACTTCTGGCCCTGAGTTGCTCAAATTATCTTTTTTTTATCAGATGGAACTGTACATGGAGGTGTGTGGTCAGCTTTCGGATTGTGACTAGGGACGAATTGTGGATTTTGTCTTGGTAAACTGCTGCAGATTTGGCTGCTGCGTGCATATGCAGCATGCCCCAGCCCGGCCGTGATTGTCCTACCGTCGGGAACAAAATATATGCTCCGCGCACCGCGCATATATAACTTCCGAAAAGCATGTATCTATGTCAAAAGACCGTACCCCCTTGAAAAACTACTACTACCACCAAATGTGCGTCAGTGTGCGGTGCCTTATGTATCAGGGACGGAGTCAGGAATCAAGTTTAAGGGGGGCAAAGCTAGACTAATTAGTGTTGTGGGTTGTATGAGGGGGGCTAAACTAGCTAAGATCCCTTAAATTAGGAGTTTTCATGGCTAATGGCCTTAAGAAAATTCTGATCATAGGGGGGGCGTAGCCCCTGCTCGTCCCCCTTGTCTCCGTCCCTGCATGCTCTCCGCAACTACAAGAAAGAAGAAGGCACATCAAAACCCGATGACAGAGCCAATGCTCGTGAGGATGTCCACCGCCGATCCGACGTTGGACGGGGCCAACACCATGAGGAGTAGGCTTCCGACTGTGACGGCAAACGTGGCGAAAATGCAACGGTAAGATGCCCTGGTCGGCGTCCACCGCAGCACCGCTGCGACTTCCTCGTCGTCTAGAGCCGGGGATTGTTGCCGGCGACAGCGATGCTTGGGGGTGTGGAGCCTCTCCATCAATGTCCAGAGGCCGTGTCGGCTGGGCTCCGCCGCTCCGACGCCATCTGAATCAATATCAGACATATGGTTTAGTTCCGTTTTTCGATGGACTGAAGTCAAGGTGGATCGTGTTGAGAATATAGGCAATTGTTCGATTAAACTAATCCAATAATAAATCATGAACATGACATAAACAGTGCTAATGACATACTGAAACTTGATGATAATACTACGCACTAGACAGATAGTAGAAACATCTACACATGTGACTAGTACTACAAACACGAAAATAATTAGGAGAGGTATGAACATATTATACCCGGCAGTTGGCCAATTGGCCGAAGCGTCAGCGGCAGCGTTGTCGGCAGCCCTCTTGTCAGCGGCAGCCTTCTCGATCTCGGCATCAGTGGTCATGGTGATGATGAAGGCGACGAGGACGTAGTTGAAGTAGAGGAAGTAACCGACGTAGTGGATGAAGATTGGCGAGCAGTCGCGTATGAGACGCTTGAAGGAGATATGCCCTAGAGGCAATTAATAAAGTGTATTCTTTATCATATCTCGTTTGTTCATAATGGGTTTTTGTATCATGCTAGAACCGTATTAAGCGGAAACATTAATGCGGGTGTGATACGTAAAAAACGAGGTCCCTAGTAGCCTCTACCAAGACTAGTTTCGTTGCGCGATTGATGATCGAGGTTTCCCGGTCATGGGGCATGACGCCGGTCGGCAATGAGAGTCATATCGCTAGAGAACGATGTGATGGACATACCCAGATTTAGAGAACATAGTCGTTACGTCTTTGACCGTGAGATCAATTCTTATTGTTATTCCTGGAAGATACTTTGATTGCACCAAACGTCGTATCTTATTTAGTATGATAATAATGGTGATGCTTTTGGGTATCGGAAAGGAGTAGTTGAGACGAGGGGTCAAGAACGGGATTTTTCAGTCCGCATAGCAGGATAGATACTCTCGGGCCCACTCGGTGAGATCATGTCTAATGAGCTTGCAAGCATGTGACTAGGTCACGGAGACATGAGATCATGAACGAGTAGAAGATAGCGTCGTCGGTAACGAGGTCGGGATTAGGTATGGAGATATCTATGGAACGACGCTCGGACGTGCTAAGTATCGCTATGGCAAAAGGTTTGAGACTTTGCGTTCAGGTTTGATAGATGAAAGTCATTCGTTATATCACAGGGATTAATTCATGGGGTCCAGGCCTACGAGTTAGTCGTTGATCATAGAGGAGTCTTGGTCATACCTGTTATTATATCGAACCGCTAGGGTAACACACTTAAGGGGTTTCGACAAGACAACCGGAAAGGAAGGAGATCACCGGGAGCGTCCCGGGAGGGGTCCGATGGAGATCGGGCAGCGCCGAAAGAGTTTTCGGAGCTAGGAAAAATTATATATATTATGTTTGATATTAATTAGTGTTATTAATATGCAAATATGATTTTATATATTTATTTTCGAATTTATTTAGGCTGATTTCCCTAAATGGTCCTTCTGGTCGAAAGAAGGCCCAAGAGGGGGGAAAATCCCTAGGGTATTCGGTGGGGGCCAAGGTGGACGGCCTGGATGGGCCAAGGGGCCCACCAGGGGGCCGACGCACCAAGGCTAGCCGCACCAGGCATGTGGGGATAGTCCCACATTGCCTGGCTGGCAAGGTTGGCTCCCCTGGGAGCCTATATAAGAAAGGGCACCCCTGGCCTTTTAATTCACCAATTAATTCCCGGTTTCTCTCTCGATCTCGTGGTTCCCAAGTTGGAGCCGTGCCGAGCTGAGGAAGGGGGATCTCTTCCACCATAGCCCGTTGCCGCGCTGCTGGTGTTCCGGTCCAAGTCTTCCGCTGCTCGTCCTGGATTGTAGCTTCGGAGGCCGTCGTCTCCACCGTACGTGTGCGACTCCCTGCGAGGTGCTGCGCTAGCGGTACTCGGAGGTCTGCTTCCTCTACACGACCTTGAGGTCGGCTTCGTCGGTCTTCATCGACAACGTTTGTGCGGGAACGTAATCCCCGCTTTCGGTCTAAAAGGGTACGTATTCCGATCTCCGTTCGTACTACTATATCTGCATAGAATAGATCTTGGCATGCTTTTAGGATATCGTTGGTAGGATTTTTTTTTCTGCACACAATCCCCTTCAGTGGTATCAGAGCCGATCTATCGTAGATATAGCTGTACGCTGTTAGAACCCGTGCTCTGCGCGGGGGCACCGTTCCTGTTATTTACTACCCTCTAGCGTGCACTTGTGTATTCCAGCGGCATTGAGTTGATGAAGCGGCCCGGACCGACGTTACGCGTACGCTTACGTGAGACTGGTTCCACTACTGACATACGGCTTGTACCGTATATGTGGCTGGCGGGTGTCAGTTTCTCTCTCTTTAGTTGGTCTTCGCATTTTCAATGGAAGGCCCGAAAGGGATGCTTAAACATGCAATTATTGGATCGTTGTTGTGGTCTTAAGATTCGTAGGTATGAAGCGGTTCTATTTACGAAAGCCCCAAGCCACGTAAAACATGCAAAAGATAAAGTAGAAGCGTCTAACTTTATTTTGCAGGGGCTATGTGATATGGTCAAGGTAGGTTTATTAAATTATTTATAAACTGCGAGCGCCAAGAAAACCATGGCGCAATGGACTATATCACATTGCATTACATTTGATGTTTTGTGTGCATCTTATTTTGTGTGATTGTGTGTATAATATATATTAGTTACACGGCGGTAGCTGAATAAGATGATCCCTTCAAAATACCACTAGTGTTCTCCCTCCAACGCGCACCACCAATAAAGTTCTACGTTATGAGGCAGGTCGTGATGATCGGGTGTCAGACATCTCGCCGTTCGCATACAGTGGGTGTAAGCCATGGTGCACAAGCGTCAGCGTGGAGGTCTTTGGTGGCGAGCCTAGCATACTCAGAAGTGTGGCCTGGGAACAGGAAGACCGAAAGGTCGAGCACGAGTCACAAAATTGGTGTGGCGGACGATTTTGTCTACTCTTGAAGTTGTGCCGCCGGCTTTGATGATGAGGGGTGGTGCAATGGATGGGGGTCGTGTAATCGCTTAAACGACCAGGAGGGATGTTCGTTTGAGTGGGAGTTATGTTAGTTATTTTCTAAAATACTATAACTCAAACTTATTATGAACAAAGTCTTATGTTGTTGCAAATTCCATTGTAGATGTCTCGCCCCTCGTTTAACCTAGGTCTGTTCCTTGAGAAAGAAAAGCTTAAGACCAATGGGTCAAACTTCATGGCCTGGTTCCGCAACCTGAGGATCCTCCTCACTCCCCATAGGGTGGCCTACGTCATTGAGGCCGCCATAGGTGACCCTCCTGCAGATGATGCCTCTGAGGATGAGAAGAAGGTCTTCCAGACCCGATCGGAGGATTCTGCCTTTGTCCAGAGTGGCATGCTCTACGCCATGGAAGCCGACCTGCAGAAGCGCTTTGAGAAGATGAGCGCCTTTGAGATCATTTCGGATCTTAAGGCTGTCTTCGCGCCGCAGGCTAAGGCTGAGAGATATGAGGCTTCTGAGCTTTTCTTCTCAGCCAAGATGGAAGAGCATAGCAGTGTGAGCGAGCATGTAGTCAAGATGTCTGGCTACGTTCAACGCCTGAATGCTCTGGAATGCAAGATTCCCGATGAGCTGGCGATTGACAGGGTGTAGCAATCGTTGCCGCCAAGCTACAAAGGCTTCGTCATGAACTACAACATGCAGGGCATGGCTAAGTCCCTGGGTGAAGTGTTCGTGATGCTCAAGACTACTGAGGTAGAGATAAAGAAGGAGCACACGCTGTTGATGGTCAACAAGACCGTTGATTTCAAGAAGTCCGGTGGCAAGGGAAAGCAGAGCTGGAAGTCCAGGAGGGAGGCAAAGTTGGCTGCCAAGCCCAGGACTAACAGGTCTGGTCCCAGAGCTAGCGTGGAGTGTTTCTACTGCAAGGGGAAGGGTCACTGGAAGCGCAACTGCCCCAAGTACCTGGAGGATAGGAAGTCTGGCAAGACGGTCGACAAAGAGCAAGGTATATTTAATATACATGTTATAGATGTGTACCTTACATCCGCCCGGAGCAACACGTGGGTATTTGATACTGGTTCTGTTGCTCATATATGCAACTCTCAGGAGGAGTTACGGAATAGAAGAAGGCTGGCGAAGGATGAGGTGACGATGCGCGTCGGCAACGGATCGAGAGTCGACGTGGTGGCTGTCGGCACGCTCCCTCTGCATCTACCATCGGGATTAGTTTTGGTTTTAAATAAGTGTTATTTTGTGCCATCCTTGAGTGTAAACATTATAAGTGGGTCTTGTCTGTTACAAGACGGTTATTCATTTAAATCAGTGTCAAGCAATTGTGCTATTTATATGAATGATATCTTTTATGTTGATGCTCCCGAGAATAACGGTTTATTCTTGTTGAATCTCGATCGTAGTACTCACATCCATAACATAGAAGCCAAACGGATTAAGTGTAGTGACGATACCGCCATGTATTTGTGGCATTGCCGTCTTGGTCATATTGGTGTAAAGCGCATGAAGCAACTCCACTCCGATGGACTTTTGGACTCGTTGGATTTCGGATCCCTCGATACATGCGAACCATGCCTTATGGGCAAAATGACCAGAACACCGTTCAAAGGTTTCATTGAACGGGCGTCGGATTTATTGGGGATCATACATACAGATGTGTGTGGACCGATGAGCGTTTCGACACGCAATGGTTATCGTTACTTCGTCACCTTCACGGATGACTTAAGTAGATACGGTTATATCTATTTGATGAAAAACAAGTCTGAAACGTTTGAAAAGTTCAAAGAATTCCAAAGTGAAGTTGAGAATCAGCTTAATAGGAAAATCAAGCACCTCCGATCCGATCGCGGTGGAGAATACTTGAGTTTTGAGTTTGGCACACATCTGAAGAGTTGTGGCATAGTACCCCAACTTACGCCAGCCGGAACGCCGCAGCGTAACGGCGTGTCCGAGCGACGTAATCGTACTCTACTGGATAGTGTCCGATCTATGATGTCTCTTACTGCCAGTGTCCTTCTGGGGTTATGCGTTAGAAACAGCCGCATTCATTTTAAACAGGGCTCCGTCCAAGTCCGTTGAAACGACGCCGTATGAATTATGGTATGGCCAAAAGCCTAAGTTATCGTTTCTGAAGGTTTGGGGTTGTGAGGCGTACGTTAAGAAACTACAGCCCGACAAACTCGAACCGAAGTCGGAGAAAGTCGTCTTTGTAGGATATCCGCGGGAAACCGTTGGGTACACCTTCTACAACCAAGCTGAGGGCAAAACTTTTGTCGCGAAGACCGGTACCTTTCTAGAGAAGGAGTTTCTCGCGAAAGGAGTAAGTAGGAGGAAGGTAGACCTCGATGAAATCGTTGATCCTGAACTCGAGATTCCGAGTGGCGCAACGGAAGCAATTCCGGAAACGTCCTCCGTGGAAGGAGTGGGAGAAACTGTCGAGGAAAATGTTCTACCTCGTAGGTCTGGTAGATCTCGGATCGCACCAGAATGGTATGGCAACATGGTTTGCACCGTCATGCTAGTCGAGCAAGACGAACCTACAAACTACAAGGAGGCGATGGAGAGTCTAGAGTCCGAGAAATGGCTTGAAGCCATGAAATCCGAAATAGGATCCATGTATGATAACAAAGTGTGGACTTTGATGGATATTCCCGAAGGGCGCAAGGCCGTCGAGAATAAGTGGATCTTTAAGAAGAAGACTGATGTTGATGGTAATGTGACCGTCTATAAGGCTCGGCTTGTCGCAAAGGGTTTCCGACAAGTTCATGGAATTGACTACGATGAAACTTTTTCACCGGTAGCGATGCTTAAGTCTATTCGGATTTTGTTAGCGGTAGCTGCCTACTATGATTATGAAATCTGGCAGATGGACGTCAAAACGGCCTTCCTAAATGGAAACATTGAGGAATAGTTGTGCATGGTACAGCCGGAAGGTTTTGTCGATCCAGGAAATGCTAACAAGGTGTGCAAGCTTCAGCGATCCATCTATGGATTGAAGCAGGTATCTCGGAGCTGGAATCTTCGCTTTGATGAGGTAATCAAAGGTTTTGGATTTATCCAGAATGTGGGAGAGACCTGTATTTACAAGAAAATAAGTGCGACCTCGGTTGTGTTCTTAGCACTGTATGTTGACGACATATTGTTGATTGGGAATGATGTGGAACTTCTGAATAGCGTGAAGGAATATTTAAACAGTAAATTTTCCATGAAGGACTTAGGAGAAGCTGCGTATGTTTTAGGCATAAAAATCTATCGCGATAGATCAAGTCGCCTATTAGCACTAAGTCAGAGTACTTATCTTGATAAAATACTGAAGCGTTTTCGTATGGAGAAGGCAAAGAAGGGTTCTCTGTCGGTTATCAAGAATAAGATACTGCGTAAGGCGCATTGTCCGGTGACGGAACTGGGTAAGGCCGAAATGACGAAACATCCTTATGCTTCAGCCATAGGATCGATCATGTATGCAATGTTGAGTACTAGACCGGATGTGGCATTAGCTCTAAGTTTGACAAGCCGGTTCCAGAGTAATCCTGGAATGCCGCATTGGGTAGTTGTTAAGAGCATTCTTAAGTATCTCAATAAGACAAAGGAAATGTTCCTTGTGTATGGTGGCTGCGATGAAGAACTTGGCGTAACGGGTTACGTAGATGCAAGTTTCTGCTCAGACCCCGATGACTGTAAGTCACAGACAGGTTACGTGTTCAATGTGAATGAAGGCGCCGTGTGCTGGAGAAGTGGGAAGCAGCCCATAGTCACACAATCTACAATGGAGTCGGAGTATATCGCTGCTTGCGAAGCCGCGAATGAAGCTGTGTGGCTGAGGAAGTTCGTCATCGAACTTGGAGTGTTCCCGAGCGTGCAAGACCCCGTGATCCTCTTATGCGACAATACGAGTGCCATTGCAAACGCCAAGGAGCCAAGTTCTCACTCAACCGCCAAACACATTCTCCGGCGCTTCCATGTGATACGTCAGTACGTACAAGGAGGCGATGTGAAGATTTGCAAAGTGCATACGGATCTGAATGTAGCAGATCCGCTGACGAAGCCTCTTCCGCTTAATAAGCATGAAAAGCACCAGTTAGCTATGGGTGTTAAGATTTTACCAAGTTGTAATCTAGATTAAGTTGTACTCTAGTGCAGGTGGGAGACTGAAGGAGATATGCACTAGAGGCAATTAATAAAGTGTATTCTTTATCATATCTCGTTTGTTCATAATGGGTTTTTGTATCATGCTAGAACCATATTAAGCGGAAACATTAATGCGGGTGTGATACGTAAACAACCAGGTCCCTAGTAGCCTCTACCAAGACTAGTTTCGTTGCGCGATTGATGATCGAGGTTTCCCGGTCATGGGGCATGGCGCCGGTCGGCAATGAGAGTCATATCGCTAGAGAACGATGTGATGGACATACTCAGATTTAGAGAAATAGTCGTTACGCCTTTGACCGTGAGATCAACTCTTATTGTTATTCCTGGAAGATACTTTGATTGCACCAAACGTCGTATCTTATTTAGTATGACAATAGCGGTGATACTTTTGGGTATCGGAAAGGAGTAGTTGAGACGAGGGGTCAAGAGCGGGATTTGCCAGTCCGCATAGCAGGATAGATACTCTCGGGTCCACTCGGTGAGATCATGTCTAATGAGCTTGCAAGCATGTGACTAGGTCACAGAGACATGAGATCATGAACGAGTAGAAGATAGCGTCGTCGGTAACGAGGTCGGGATTAGGTATGGAGATATCTATGGAACGACGCTCGAACGTGCTAAGTATCGCTATGGCAAAAGGTTTGAGACTTTGCGTTCAGGTTTGATAGATGAAAGTCATTCGTTATATCACAGGGATTAATTCATGGGGTCCAGGCCTACGAGTTAGTCGTTGATCATAGAGGAGTCTTGGTCATACCTGTTATTATATCGAACCGCTAGGGTAACACACTTAAGGGGTTTCGACAAGACAACCGGAAAGGAAGGAGATCACCGGGAGCGTCCCAGGAGGGGTCCGATGGAGATCGGGCAGCGCCGAAAGAGTTTTCGGAGCTAGGAAAAATTATATATATTATGTTTGATATTAATTAGTGTTATTAATATGCAAATATGATTTTATATATTTATTTTCGAATTTATTTAGGCTGATTTCCCTAAATGGGCCTTCTGGTCGAAAGAAGCCCCAAGAGGGGGAAAATCCCTAGGGGATTCGGTGGGGGCCAAGGTGGCCGGCCTGGATGGGCCAAGGGGCCCACCAGGGGGCCGACGCACCAAGGCTAGCCGCACCAGGCATGTGGGGATAGTCCCACATTGCCTGGCTGGCAAGGTTGGCTCCCCCTGGGAGCCTATATAAGAAAGGGTACCCCTGGCCTTTTAATTCACCAATTAATTCCCGATTTCTCTCTCGATCTCGTGGTTCCCAAGTTGGAGCCGCGCCGAGCTGAGGAAGGGGGGATCTCTTCCACCATAGCCCGCTGCCGCGCTGCTGGTGTTCCGGTCCAAGTCTTCCGCTGCTCGTCCTGGACTGGAGCTTCGGAGGCCGTCGTCTCCACCGTACGTGTGCGACTCCCTGCGAGGTGTTGCGCTAGCGGTACTCGGAGGTCTGCTTCCTCTACACGACCTTGAGGTCGGCTTCGTCGGTCTTCATCGACAACGTTTGTGCGGAAACGTAATCCCCGCTTTCGGTCTAAAAGGGTACGTATTCCGATCTCCGTTCGTACTACTATATCTGCATAGAATAGATCTTGGCATGCTTTTAGGATATCGTTGGTAGGAAAAAATTTGTTTTCTGCACACGATCCCCTTCAACGCTCTCCAAAAACCTAATCGCCCCTCTCCCGTACAGAAAACAAAGAGGCGGGGTTTCGGAGGCCTGCTCTCCCGTCGACCGTGTACGCGGCGGACGGGATGGGATCAACTAAGGCAGCTATTGCGAGGAGGAACGATGGTGGCGGCTGTGGGCGGATGATTCTGTTGTCAGGTCTATCTTTCAGAGAGGAGCGACCTCTCCTTTTATGCACAGACGCGGGAGACAAAGGGTCCAGCCGAAACGCACGTAATGAATGATCGTTAAGACTGAGCACTTAAGACACGACGTTTCAGCTAGCAATCAATCTCCATTACCGCAGAGCGTTTCGTGACCGTTGACATTTTATTCTTGCATGGCAAAAAGAATACATCGGCTCGGCGAGATTCCCGCGGCGCGGCGTAACGAGGCGAGGCGGGCGGCGGAGGAGGAGCGCGCGTGTGATACACAACCATTCTCCTCATACCTCATACCAACTCATACTAGTAGTAGAATACCTCACTATATAAGTTGATGCACATCTCATCCAACTAGCAGTATGAGACTAAACTCTCACCACATGCCATGATAACATGGGACTTAGGGATTTTCAGCAATTGATAATGGGCTAAAGGCCCAATATTTCAGCAGATCGTCTATCAACGCGCAATGCAAGGCCGGACGGGGTTCAAAGTCGGAGTCGGATCCTTTGATCCGTGCGTCCGTCTCCGATCCGTCACTCCTTGGAGCCATAGTTGATGAGCGTCTGCTAACTCCTCGTCATGCATGGTCTCTAGGTGAAAACCTAGACCCTCAATGGGTCGAGCAATAGAGTCAATTATGTGTCTTTCCCTTTTGGAGGCGTCGCCTCTCGAGGCCTCGATCCATAAGCTTTCTTGGTTTCCTACACGTACGTGTTCGCCATGTGAATGGAAGCAATAATATCTGTGAAAAAAGTTAGTGTTGTGTGGATACCGGCGCGGTGTGCCGGCGAAGTCCTATATATTCTTGAGTTGTTAGAATCGAAAGATCTCAAGCGAACTACCTTATCTTAGCTTGTTGTGTGGTTGTGCTCGTCTTGTTTTTTGATTTTGTTTTCTCCTTTGTGTTTTTTATTATTGTAAGCTGGTAACCGCAGCTTCGATCCGTGTTGTAATCTGGACTTGAGGGTATTATCTAGGAGTATTAATTTAAAGACCGGTTGGAGGAGCTTTTTATCTACTCCCTCTGTCCAACAAAGAATGTCTTGACAGAGGGAGTATAAAAACTGTACATCCACTTACTTTTCTCTTAACAAATTACTCCAACAAACTCTGATGGGTTTGATTTTTTTCGAGTGGTTAGATAATAAACCATTGTTTTATAATTTTGCTACACCACTAGATAGCCTATGTCCAATAAATTGTACTTGCTTCTCTTACCGGATGTAACCGCATGCTGGTGGTCGTGCGGTCTATCTTATGCCCAGGAGGCTGGTCGAATCATAGGAGAATATATATGCATAATACCCCGATCTGTAGTTGGCTGATTTTTGTTGCTAACTGTGTGTGATACTTGAATTGTAATACGGAGTATACCGTGACTATACTATTTAAATTTATATTAAAAAGTTGTGTGTATCATTTTGATGCAGAGGCCGGGGCACCCACTTCTAAAAAAAAATAGCCTATGTTCAATGGACTAGGAAAATAAAAAAATTGACCGCAAAAGAACAAATAAGTGGGCAACGGCAAATAAGAAATGTTACTGGAGTGTAGGATGGCGAACTACTGTTTCACACCTCATATTTTTTGATTTTTCTATAAGTTAAAACTTAAAACTAACCCCTTTCTAAGAAGATATACCGGGATATTTATGTAAGATCACTACATTGATATTCTTACGTTGAGGAACCTGGCTAAAGTGCTGGCTTTTATTATAAATAAAGAAATAATCATATGGCCGAGATTATATGATGGGGTTCTTTATAACAGGAACCGAGCTACACATGGACTACAAAAACCACTATCTATCGGTTATTCCCTCTGTTTTTTAATAAAGAAAGTTTTAACTTTTATCTTGATTCATATGTATCTATACATGTTTTAGTGTGAATGTTCACCGAATTAAATGTGCATCTAGTCAACATTTGAATGTCTAAAACATCTCATAATAAAAAACAGGGGGTAGTAGGACTTCGGATACACCAATATCTAGAAATGTTGAAACAAGCATTATCAAACAAAACAAATATATATATAATATCTAAGATGAACAGGTTACTACATAGGGAAGGTTATTTTTCACCACCTATGCTTTCTTCAGAACTGGACATAAGTACAATGTATGTAACTAAAATATGTAAAGAATACAAATTTAATGAAAAATATATTCTACTTATGCAATGGTGTGTATTTAATAATACATATTTAATTGATGTACAACAAAGTTTTAATATGTCATTAACGTTGTGGGCTACACTAAAACAAAATAGTTAATACTATATATGATTCCTTTGTCTATAACAATTTAATTTAGGTTAAGCGATCGCGAGGTACCAAGAAATAAAAAAGTTTATTATGAAAAACAGTAGCCAATGGCAAGGTCTATTTCCCCTTGAAATGAACGAGATTGGTGTGGAATTGACTGTAATGGAATCCCTATGAGGTAACTGCACATGATTGGCGTGGAAGGGTCCAGCATGTACGTACGCCGGCAAGGGCGTTGGCGTTGCACGCCACCCGCGCGCGCAACTTAGAAGCATACATAAACCACAGTACATAGAGACGTTATGTAGGGTGGACAACGCGACGCCCACGCATGGAGTGCATCTTGCGCATGAAGCGCGCCCGCCGGAGACAGCGCCTCTCCAGATCTGCATACATGACAATCGAAAGGGATGGGTTTTGCTCTCGTGAACTTACAGGGTCCATTGGGAGGAGAGATGACAAGACGTATCCCACGACCGTGGCAAAGTTAGCACCACTTCCTTCCTCTTGTTGGTGCCCGCGGCCACAAGGATGTCGGCCATTAGCATCGTCCCGCTGCCGGCCGACAACACAAGTAACACGGTCATTCTGCTGGCGAGTGCGGTGTGCGTGTTGGAGCGGTCCCTCCTCTCGCTCCCAAGGTGGAGCGGCTTGCTGCTCAGGCAAGTGGAGGAGAAGAAGGAAGCAGGGTGGCCATGGAGGGGTTTATAAAAGGGGAAAGAGGTGAGTGTTTGTGTGTTTTGGGGGAGGGTGAGTCTCGCTGAGGCTTCTTCTTTGACGAGCATGTCCTTTTCTATAGCCGCTCAAAAATTTGGAAAACAATAGAGAATCGCGCCTTCATGTCTTTCTTTCTCTTTAAGGTTTTCCTTTTTTTGCGTACTTTGAATAATAATGATTATTATTATTAGCTTGAAGATTACAATGTATGTTAGTACCTAGTAAACAAACCGACTCAGTTTTCCTAATTAAAATTCAATGCGATGGAGAAGCTAAAAAGGACAAACCTTGTCGGGGAAAGGAGCTCTTGTCACTCACCGGTCCCCGCCCCAGCTCCGCCTCCTTTGGCTGCCTCCCCTGCGCTGCACCCCTCTCTCCTAGAGGCACTTAATAAAGATAATTTATTCGACATATCTTAATTATTCATTATATGTTTTATACCATGCTATAACTGTATTAAGCGGAAACATTAATACTCGTGTGGTAGATAAACAACCAGGTCCCTATTAGCCTCTATCTAACTAGTTCAATGGGCATTGATGTCAGTTGACAACGGAGTTATGCCATTGGGAGAATGACGTGATGGACATACCCAATATTTGTAGGACGTAGTCATTACGCCTTTGACCGTGAGATCAACTCTTATTGCTATTCCTAAAAGATACTTTGCTTGCATCAAACATCATGTCTTAATAGTATGACAATAAAGGTGTTCCTCTCGGGTATCAGAAGAGAGTATGTTGAGACGAGGGATCAAGAGCGGGATTTTCCAGTCCGCATAGCAGGATAGATACTCTAGGGCCCACTCGGTTAGATTATGTTAAATGACCTTGAAAGCATTGAAGGAGATATGCCCTAGAGGCAATTAATAAAGTGTATTCTTTATCATATCTCGTTTGTTCATAATAGGTTTTTGTGTCATGCTAGAACCGTATTAAGCGGAAACATTAATGCGGGTGTGATACGTAAACAACCAGGTCCTTAGTAGCCTCTACTAAGACTAGTTTCATTGCGCGATTGATGATCGAGGTTTCCCGGTCATGGGGCATGGCGCCGGTCGGCAATGAGAGTCATATCGCTAGAGAGTGATGTGATGGACATACCCAGATTTGGAGAACGTAGTCGTTACACCTTTGACCGTGAGATCAACTCTTATTGATATTCCCCGGAGATACTTTGATTGCACCAAACGTCGTATCTTATTTAGTATGACAATAACGGTGATACTTTTGGGTATTGGAAAGGAGTATTGAGACGAGGGGTCAAGAGCGGGATTTGCCAGTCCGCGTAGCAGGATAGATACTCTCGGGCCCACTCGGTGAGATCTTGTCTAATGAGCTTGCAAGCATGTGACTAGGTCATGGAGACATGAGATCATGAACGAGTAGAAGATAGCGTCGTCGGTAACGAGGTCGGGATTAGGTATGGAGATATCTATGGAACGACACTCGGACGTGCTAAGTATCGCTATGGCAAAAGGTCTAAGACTTCACGTTCAGGTTTGATAGATGAAAGTCATTCGTTATATCTCAGGGATTAATTCAGGGGGTCCAGGCCTACGAGTTAGTCGTTGATCATTGAGGAGTCTTGATCATACCTGATATTGAACACACTTAAGAGGTTTCGACAAGACAACCGGAAAGGAAGGAGATCACCGGGAGCGTCCCGGGAGAGGTCCGATGGAGATCGGGCGGCGCCGAAAGAGTTTTCGGAGCTAGGAAATATTATATATATTATGTTTGATATTAATTAGTGTTATTAATATGCAAATATGATTTTATATATTTATTTTCGAATTTATTAAGGCAGATTTCCCTAAATGGGCCTTCCGGACGAAAGAAGGCCCAAGAGGGGAAAATTCCCTAGGGGAATTCGGTGGGGGCCAGGAGGGCCGGCCTAGGTGGGCCACAAGGGGCCCACCAGGGGGCCGGCGCACCTCCCAAGCCGAACCAGGCTGTGGGGGGTTAGTCCCACATTGCCTGGCTGGCAAGGTTGGCTCCCCTTGGGAGCCTATATAAGAAGGGGCACCCCCAGCCTTTTAATTCACCAATCAATTCCTGATTTCTCTCTCGATCTCGTGGTTCCCAAGTTGGAGCCGCGCCGAGCAAGAGGAGTCGGGGATCTCCTCCACCATAGCCCGCTGCCGCGCTGCTGGTGTTCCGGTCCAAGTCTTCCGCTGCTCGTCCTGGACTGGAGCTTCGGAGGCGTCGTCTCCACCGTACGTGTGCGACTCCCTGCGAGGTGCTGCGCTAGCGGTACTCGGAGGCCTGCTTCCTCTACACGACCTTGAGGTCGGCTTCGTCGGTCTGCATCGACAACGTTTGTGCGGGAAAGTATCCCCGCTTTCGGTCTACAAGGGTACGTATTCCGATCTCCGTTCGTACTACTATATCTGTATAGAATAGATCTTGGCTAGTTTAAGTATATCGTTGCTAGGAAAATTATTGTTTTCTGCACACGATCCCCTTCAGTGGTATCAGAGCCGATCTATCGTAAGATATAGCTGTACGCTGTTAGAACCCGTGCTCTGCACGGGGGCACCGTTCCTGTTATTTGCTACCCTCTAGCGTGCACTTGTGTATTCCAGCGGCATTGAGTTGATGAAGCGGCCCGGACCGACTTTACGCGTACACTTACGCGAGACTGGTTCCACTACTAACATACGGCTTGTACCGTATCTGTGGCTGGCGGGTGACAGTTTCTCTCTCTTTAGTTGGTCTTCGCATTTTCAATGGAGGGCCCGAAAGGGATGCTTAAACATGCAATTATTGGATCGTTGTTGTGGTCATAAGATTCGTAGGTATGAAGCGGTTCTATTTACGAAAGCCCCAAGCCACGTAAAATATGCAAAAGATAAAGTAGAAGCGTCTAACTTTATTTTGCAGGGGCTATGTGATATGGTCAAGGTAGGTTTATTAAATTGTTTATAAACTGCGGGCGCCAAGAAGACCATGGCGCGATGGACTATATCACATTGCATTACATTTGATGTTTTGTGTGCATCTTATTTTGTGTTATTGTGTGTGTTACACGGCGGTAGCTGAATAAGATGATCCCTTCAAAATACCACTAGTGTTCTCCCTCCAACGCGCACCACCAATAAAGTTCTACGTTATGAGGCAGGCCGTGATGATCGGGTGTCAGACATATCTTCGTTCGCATACGGTGGGTGTAAGCCATGTTGCACAAGCGTCAGCGTGGAGGTCTTTGGTGGCGAGCCTAGGATACTCAGAAGTATGGCCTCGGAACAGGAAGACCGAAAGGTCGAGCACGAGTCACAAAATTGGTGTGGCGGACGATTTTGTCTACTCCTGAAGTTGTGCCGCCGGCTTTGATGATGAGGGGTAGTGCAATGGATGGGGGTCGTGTAATCGCTTAAACGACCAGGAGGGATGTTCGTTTGAGTGGGAGTTATGTCAGTTATTTTCTAAAATACTATAACTCAAAATTATTATGAACAAAGTCTTATGTTGTTGCAAATTCCATTGTAGATGTCTCGCCCCTCGTTTAACCTAGGTCTGTTCCTTGAGAAAGAAAAGCTTAAGACCAATGGGTCAAACTTCATGGCCTGGTTCCGCAACCTGAGGATCCTCCTCACTCCCCATAGGGTGGCCTACGTCATTGAGGCCGCCATAGGTGACCCTCCTGCAGATGATGCCTCTGAGGATGAGAAGAAGGTCTTCCAGACCCGATCGGAGGATTCTGCCTTTGTCCAGACTGGCATGCTCTACGCCATGGAAGCCGACCTGCAGAAGCGCTTTGAGAAGATGAGCGCCTTTGAGATCATCTCGGATCTCAAGGCTGTCTTTGCGCCGCAGGCTAAGGCTGAGAGATATGAGGCTTCTGAGCTTTTCTTCTCAGCCAAGATGGAAGAGCATAGCAGTGTGAGCGAGCATGTAGTCAAGATGTCTGGCTACGTTCAACGCCTGAACGCTCTGGAGTGCAAGATTCCCGATGAGCTGGCGATTGACAGGGTGTTGCAATCGTTGCCACCAAGCTACAAAGGCTTCGTCATGAACTACAACATGCAGGGCATGGCTAAGTCCCTGGGTGAAGTGTTCGTGATGCTCAAGACTGCTGAGGTAGAGATTAAGAAGGAGCACACGCTGTTGATGGTCAACAAGACCGTTGATTTCAAGAAGTCCGGTGGCAAGGGAAAGCAGAGCTGGAAGTCCCGGAGGGAGGCAAAGTTGGCTGCCAAGCCCAGGACTAACAAATCTGGTCCCAGAGCTAGCGTGGAGTGTTTCTACTGCAAGGGGAAGGGTCACTGGAAGCGCAACTGCCCCAAGTATCTGGAGGATAGGAAGTCTGGCAAGACGGTCGACAAAGAGAAAGGTATATTTGATATACATGTTATAGATGTGTACCTTACATCCGCCCGGAGCAATAAGTGGGTATTTGATACTGGTTCTGTTGCTCATATATGTAACTCTCAGGAGGAGTTACGGAATAGAAGGCGGTTGGCGAAGGATGAGGTGACGATGCGCGTCGGCAACGGATCGAGAGTCGACGTGGTGGCTGTCGGCACGCTCCCTCTGCATCTACCATCGGGATTAGTTTTGGTTTTAAATAAATGTTATTTTGTGCCATCCTTGAGTGTAAACATTATAAGTGGGTCTTGCCTGTTACAAGACGGTTATTCATTTAAATCAGTGTCAAGCAATTGTGCTATTTATATGAATGATATCTTTTATGTTGATGCTCCCGAGAGTAATGGTTTATTCTTGTTGAATCTCGATCGTAGTACTCACATCCATAACATAGAGGTCAAACGAATTAAGTGTAGTGACGATACCGCCATGTTTTTGTGGCATTGCCGTCTTGGTCATATTGGTATAAAGTGCATGAAGCGACTCCACTCCGATGGACTCTTGGACTCGTTGGATTTCGGATCTCTCGATACATGTGAACCATGCCTCATGGGCAAAATGACCAGGACACCGTTCAAAGGTTTCGTTGAACGGGCGTCGGATTTGTTGGGGATCATACATACAGATGTGTGTGGACCGATGAGCGTTTCGACACGCAATGATTATCGTTACTTCGTCACCTTCACTGATGACTTGAGTAGATACGGTTATATCTATTTGATGAAACACAAGTCTGAAACGTTTGAAAAGTTCAAAGAATTCCAGAGTGAAGTTGAGAATCAGCTTAATAGGAAAATCAAGCATCTCCGGTCCGATCGCGGTGGAGAGTACTTGAGTTTTGAGTTTGGCACACATCTGAAGAGTTGTGGCATAGTGCCCCAACTCACGCCCGCCGGAACGCCGCAGCGTAACGGTGTGTCCGAGCGACGTAATCGTACTCTACTGGATAGTGTCCGATCTAGGATGTCTCTTACCGATCTGCCAGTGTCCTTCTGGGGTTATGCGTTAGAAACAGCCACATTCATTTTAAATAGGGCTCCGTCCTAGTCCGTTGAAACGACACTTTATTAAATTGTACTCTAGTGCAAGTGGGAGACTGAAGGAGATATGCCCTAGAGGCAATTAATAAAGTGTATTCTTTATCATATCTCGTTTGTTCATAATAGGTTTTTGTGTCATGCTAGAACCGTATTAAGCGGAAACATTAATGCGGGTGTGATACGTAAACAACCAGGTCCCTAGTAGCCTCTACTAAGACTAGTTTCATTGCGCGATTGATGATCGAGGTTTCCCGGTCATGGGGCATGGCGCCGGTCGGCAATGAGAGTCATATCGCTAGAGAGTGATGTGATGGACATACCCAGATTTGGAGAACGTAGTCGTTACACCTTTGACCGTGAGATCAACTCTTATTGATATTCCCCGAAGATACTTTGATTGCACCAAACGTCGTATCTTATTTAGTATGACAATAACGGTGATACTTTTGGGTATTGGAAAGGAGTATTGAGACGAGGGGTCAAGAGCGGGATTTGCCAGTCCGCGTAGCAGGATAGATATTCTCGGGCCCACTCGGTGAGATCTTGTCTAATGAGCTTGCAAGCATGTGACTAGGTCACGGAGACATGAGATCATGAACGAGTAGAAGATAGCGTCGTCGGTAACGAGGTCGGGATTAGGTATGGAGATATCTATGGAACGACACTCGGACGTGCTAAGTATCGCTATGGCAAAAGGTCTAAGACTTCACGTTCAGGTTTGATAGATGAAAGTCATTCGTTATATCTCAGGGATTAATTCAGGGGGTCCAGGCCTACGAGTTAGTCGTTGATCATTGAGGAGTCTTGATCATACCTGATATTATATCGAACCACTAGGGTAACACACTTAAGGGGTTTCGACAAGACAACCGGAAAGGAAGGAGATCATCGGGAGCGTCCCGGGAGAGGTCCGATGGAGATCGGGCGGCGCCGAAAGAGTTTTCGGAGCTAGGAAATATTATATATATTATGTTTGATATTAATTAGTGTTATTAATATGCAAATATGATTTTATATATTTATTTTCGAATTTATTAAGGCAGATTTCCCTAAATGGGCTTTCCGGACGAAAGAAGGCCCAAGAGGGGAAAATTCCCTAGGGGAATTTGGTGGGGGCCAGGAGGGTCGGCCTAGGTGGGCCACAAGGGGCCCACCAGGGGGCCGGCGCACCTCCCAAGCCGAACCAGGCTGTGGGGGGTTAGTCCCACATTGCCTGGCTGGCAAGGTTGGCTCCCCTTGGGAGCCTATATAAGAAGGGGCACCCCCAGCCTTTTAATTCACCAATCAATTTCTGATTTCTCTCTCGATCTCGTGGTTCCCAAGTTGGAGCCGCGCCGAGCAAGAGGAGTCGGGGATCTCCTCCACCATAGCCCGCTGCCGCGCTGCTGGTGTTCCGGTCCAAGTCTTCCGCTGCTCGTCCTGGACTGGAGCTTCGGAGGCGTCGTCTCCACCGTACGTGTGCGACTCCCTGCGAGGTGCTGCGCTAGCGGTACTCGGAGGCCTGCTTCCTCTACACGACCTTGAGGTCGGCTTCGTCGGTCTGCATCGACAACGTTTGTGCGGGAACGTAATCCCCGCTTTCGATCTACAAGGGTACGTATTCCGATCTCCGTTCGTACTACTATATCTGCATAGAATAGATCTTGGCTAGTTTAAGGATATCGTTGCTAGGAAAATTATTGTTTTCTGCACACGATCCCCTTCAAGCATGTGACTAGGTCACCAGGACATAATATCACAAACCAGTAGAAGATAGTGTTGTCAGTAACGCGATCAAGCTAGGTATGGAGATATCTATGAACGAGTCTCAGACACACTAAGTATCGCCATGGCAAAAGGTTTAAGACTCGACGTCCAGGTTCAAACAACAAAGTTATTCGTTATCTCACATGGATTAATTCTGGGGATCCAGGCCCATGAATTAGTCATTGGTCGGAGAGATGTCTCGATCATGTCTGTTGATATCTCGAACCTCTAGTGTAACACACTTAAGGGGAGTCGACATATTTACCGTAAGAGAAATTAGGAAAGAGAGCACCGAGAGCGTCCCGGGAAAGATCCGATGGAGATCGGAGAGCAACGAAATAGTTTTCGGAGTCGGAATAAATTATATACAGTGTATTTAATATTAATTAATGTAATTAATAGTTAAATATAATTTGTGTTTATTTCCTAATTAAATGGGCATTCCCATGGAAGAGAAGGCCCAAGAGGGGGAAAGCCCCCTCAGGGGGTGCGGTTTGGGAGAGGCTCTCTATATGGGTCAAATAGGGCCCACCAGGGGCCGGCGCACCATGGAGGAGGGCTGGCCGGTATGGGAATAGTCCCACACCCCCCTGGCTAGCAAGGCTGGCAGCCCTCCTCCCCCTTTATATAGAGGTGCTCACTTGGCTTTTTAAAGACACTAAATCTCTATCTATTTTCTCCTTGAATAACGTGATTCTCCTGTTGAAGTTGCGCCAAGGTGAAATAGCAAGTAATAAGCTTCCGTTGGTGTGCAAAGTTAGACACGAGTTGGGAGAGAAACACCACTTGCCGATTCAAAGGGCACTGCATTTTTCTTGGTTTGAAACCGTGTTTGAAGTTTGATGGATTTGTGAGATGCATGTGATCTATCTTATAGCTGGATCATATCGATCGCCACATGGGTCCTGCACTCTCCAGAGGGCAATTAATTTCGAGGTGCATCATTGGGGTGAAGTCAACGATTGTTTTGCATATATCAATACCAAGTTCATTTCGTGCAGCCAACTAGCTAAGGCTCCTACCTCCTCATCTGGAGCTACGCAGGTCGCTGCTCATCGCCGAGGAAGAGGAAACAACTCGGTAGACATCCTTCCATCTTTCTCCAGTTTAACTTGTTGTACGTACCTACGATATACTATATCTTTGCTCAGTTACTTACCATTTCTACGTACTCGGGTAAACAAGTTTGGTTGGGCTTAGTGAGCCCGATCGAAAAAACTGTGAATCCTGAATATTGTGAAGCCTGATACCAAAAATTCACACACACCGACAGCTTTGTCAGTCTTGTTGGTGGCATTAAGTCTAAATCAGAGGCCATGAGATCTAAAGGATGCTAAGTGATCTCAACATAAGCCTAATTAGAATGCAGTGTCGTCAATCACGACGGCGAGCTCGAACGGGATGTTAGGGACGATGTCGTCGGGGGCAGGGATGTCGAGGGACACTTCCAGGTCAGACGAGCTAATGGCGCCGAGGTCAGAGCTAGAGTCACACGAGCTGAGGCGGAGGTCCGAACCGAAGATAGACGAGCTGACGCCGAGTTCAGAGCTGAAGTCAGACGTGCTAATTATGCCGGGGTTGTTAGTCTCCTCGTCCTTGATCTCGGCCTCATGCTCGGTTTTGATCTCTTCGGGGTCTGTCTCTGCCGTGGTCTCCTCGGGTTTGGTCTCGGCCTTGTGCATCGCGTACAGGATCAGCTGCACCGCCGCGGACACAATGCCCAGGAGATTCGGTGTCTGCATGCAAATGACGACACAGGTTTTGGTTGATCAAATTTAGATTCAACTTAAACTTCTGGATACACGTGTGACGTCTATATATAAGGCAAGATAAGGGGTATTATTTTGACTATTTGTGGTGCAATTAAATCCACCCCATCCTTAGGTACGTAGAACCGTAGAAGCCAAAAAAAAAAAGAGAACTTTCATGCACAATTCACTATACAGAAATAGATGGCTTCAGTGTTGGTGTTAGGCACATGCAAAATTATTCACACCTTTGACCTTTCCCATAGATCCTCTCCGTTGCAAATATATTAGGTTATATTCACATGTGGATGAATGAAATTCTTCTAATTTAGAACGGAGTGAGTACGTACCACGACGTAGGGGTTCATGGGGACGGACATGAATCCGTAGGTGGTCCAAGTAGATGCACCGAAGAAGGAGATGAGCAGCGTGATTGGGTTCATGTTCTTGGCCTCCTTCCTCTTCGTCACCTGCATTGCAAGCTCGATTCATTTCAATCCATACGAGAAGTAACAATAGATATAGATCGATAAACCATGGCAGCCAGTGCACTTCACCGGCCGGCCGGCAGCTGCCACACTTACCAGGTCAAATAAAGTGACAATATGGATAAATAATCCAGATACTGAGGCAATAACATCGATGAAAATAGGACTCCAGCTATGTGTGACCACCGTCCAAGCTACCAATGCTGTGATTATCAAGGCGATGACGATTGATATGGAGAAAAGGAGGAGGGCTTGTTTGAACTTCTTCCCCTCCTGAAAGTAGATGTAGACGAAGATGCAGATGATCTGAAGGATAAAGCCCACTCCACTTGCGCTGAAGAAGAGAGGCTTGTAGCGTTGAGAGGTGGAGGTGTACAATGCCCACATATCGCTGCTGAAGAACATAAGGATGTTTTCATACACCCTCAGATCTCCAACAGACTGTTCCTTCCAAACAGACTTCATGTAAGTGTACCTGTACGAACAAGACAGATATGGATGATAAATACATGTGTTCAGTTTTTGCATGAGTACATGAGTCTGCCACCTATCCAGAGTCCCACACACCATCCCAACATTTGTGCTTGCGCTTGTGTCAGTCATTCCCTCCGTTTCACAACATAAGTTGTTTTAACCTTTGTCCACAGTTGCATGTCCACAAATGTATCTAGACACATTTTAGTGTATATATGCACTTATTTTAATGTGAATCTAGGCAGCATGTACAACAACTACAACATATTATATTGTGGAACGGAGGGAGTTCATTCTAATCCATTATCCACTATTATACTGTGTGCATACAAGATAGAATATCTTATATGTGTTAGACGCTATCTACTCATGTACTATAGTATAGTGTTCATACATCAAGAATATACTATTTGTGTTCAACACTCTCCACTCAAATTGATATTAATTTCCTCATATGTGGTATAGTACTATGTAGTTTTGTTTTTCAAAACATTGTATTATGTAGCTTTACTTAATACCTCTGACCTCTTTCTTCATGTAACATTGGAGCATGGTAAGTATATGTTCTCAATACTTCAACCATATGTTTTCTTTTTGTAAAATAATATACTTCTTTGGAAACTGCATCACAAATCTTTTAGGAGGAAGGTTGAACTTAGTGTCCTCTTATTTATCGATACATGCGGTTTTCAAGAAATGTCTTTCCAAAGTAGTATGACTAAACAACGATTTTTTCATGTTTAAAAATATAGTGTTTAGTAATTATATTATATGAATAGCAAACAGATTAACTTCATATTGAGGGGAAACCATTAAAAAAATATCCACAAAAATTTGAGGTGTGCTTAACAAGATTGGTAGGGCTTCATAACATTGATTGGGTAATCAATTTTTGTGGTTTGTTTAGCAAAATTGGTCGGGCTTCATAACAACGACTGGTTAATGAAAGTTTGTCTCCTGAAAAATGATTGGGTAATGAATGTTTGAGGTGGTTTATACAAATTGGTGGGGCTTCGGCCTACCTTTGTTTGTCTTTGCTCCGTCTGTATCAATATAAAAGGCAAAGCTCTTGTCTTGTTTCACAAATTGGTGGGGCTTCATAGCAATGACTGGGTAATACTGAGAGATTTTAATGCAAATTTTAACATGACTCTTGAACGTCTGTGATTTCTCTTAGCTCCCATGTACTACTGGAAGTGCAGTTTCGTTAAAAGAAACATGTATAAAACAACAGAAAAAGTCCCTTCTTACCCACATAAAATAACTTGTTACGCAACAACCCCTTAGAGATGGAGCCTTGCAATGGGGACAACCAGGTTGAGAATTTGATGTTTGTAATTTAGAAGGACTCGGTGTTTGCTCATAGTTTATAAACATATTTATCTATGATGGGTACGTGCGGAAATTTAGTTCTCGTTGCTAAAACTTTGTGGCTATCCTAAGAACATCGTGCATGTGGAATAGGTTGGTCTATTGCATAATCATGGAGCATGTGCGATGAACATGAAGGATACTGAGAGGCAAGGTGCATTGCATCACTTTTTGTGAGGGGGTGTCACATAATTTATTTAGTGCTAGAAGAATATATATATATTTGTTGTAGACTTCCTGCATTTATGTCATGTGCATTTCATAGTAATAGTGTAAACACATAAAATAGAAGGTGAAGTGGCATGATATAGACTGCACATTACATATAGCAACTGAACTATATGACTTACCGTGTTAGTGTGAGTTCTCAGAATATAAGTGATTCTTATCCTATCGCTTGGTACACGTGATAAGCTACCTATCGCTTGGTACACGTGATAAGCTACCTTAAACCAATCATCAATAAGTGATTCTTATCCTTTATAGTAAAAGTATATATTTACACTTTTGAAATATCTACATAAGCATATATATAGAGCTTTGTTTTATTTTTGGATAAACCATTGTCTCTTTGGCTAAAACTCATCAAGAAAAATTAGTGACATAAGACAACACTAACATACATGAAAGGGAAATGTAGAACAAATACTTATATATATTATTATTTTCTAATGCTCTAGATTTTTTCGTAAATCAATTTGGTTATAGAAAAAATATTTGTTGTACAATATAAATGTTGGCATGCATCTACATAAATATTCACATATATCTAAAAAGTTTTCTTGTCTTTCAAAATGTGTTTCTATGCATATTGAAAATTGTTTTTATTTATATATAAAAATTCAAAAAAAGAAAATTGTTTATATAAGGAAGTAAAAATGAATCAGAGCAAAATACTACCTGTGGATCTGTGATCCGGTATAGTATAATGGTCGTGAGTTTTACTGTTAAGCTGTAAAGATTCGGTTTGTTTGTTGCGACACTATCCATAGGATCGGAGGGAGATCGAGTAAGAAAAATAAGAATAGAAAACGAAACAAATACAAAGCCCTGGCATTAGGGCCGGCCCATTAGGTCTGGCCCAAAATAAGAATAGACCCTTTCTTCCTCCTCCGCTTCGCTGCCGGATGAAATTAGAATAACGACCATGCCTGTACGACGGGCGTGGTCTGGACGGCTCGCCACCATGGTCCGGACGCGGCCACTGGAGGTAGAGGAGGAGCAGGAGGACCGGGGAGGGGCGCCGTCGGCCGACTGTCGCGGGCAGCAGGATGCGATTAGCAACCGGCGAGGCTAGCTAGAGGTGGACGCCGCCGCCAGGTCTTATGTGGCGGCGGGAGGAAAGGATACCGTAGTATCCAGCGGCCATGTAAGGAATTTTGTGAGCTTGAATACAGGGAAAATCGAGTGAGAAAACAGCGGGGATCAAAGATAACTGCAATGGTCGAAGGATTCTAAAAGCAAACAGTTAATGCAGCAGGATGTGTCGGGAGATATTAGGCCATTCATGCCCCCAAAGTTGTTAAGTGTGTGTCGAACAAATTAAGAGAAAAAAAGCTGTGAAGAAGAGGACGATTCGATCGACGTAATTGCTGAAAAAACTTACGCAAGAACAAGGGCTAGTAGGATTGTGACGCAATTGCCGGTAATGGCAAGGAAGACGAGGGCGGGCATCCCGTCGGCGGAGCCGGCGGCCTTGCGGAAGATGTTCATGGAACCCATGCTGGTGCTTGCGGCGAGGGTCGGTGCCTTCCGAGAGGAGGAAGAAAGGTTTAGTAGAGCCTGGCTACCATAGACAGAAGAAAGTTGTGTCCCCCGTCCTGCTCCTGTTGCGGCGGCGAGGGGAGGGGAGCGGCAGGATGGATTCGCGGTGGCGGAGGCGGTCGGCCCCGCCGCAGCGGAGGAAGTGAAGGAAGGAATTTTGCTGCGCTGTGACCAACACGAATCCTAAACCTGTGAGCTGTAAAAGCGACGGAAAATTTATTAATTATTTTTCTGGAAATTAATTAATTAATTAGGCCAGTAAGCACGTTGAGTGATGACATGTTGCGGAAAAAAAAACGACTCCTGATGTTTAGGGTGCATCAATGGTCCCACCCATCAATTCTGTCTATTTACGCGACCAAAGATTATAACCTAACGTGATGAAGTAAAAAATAGATTGGTGTATGTTTTTCTGTTCGTCGTTTAGATTTGGGTCAGCTTTACAACGACCGTGGATCCGGATGAACAGTTTTTATGCCCTACATGTGTCCGCCCCAACACACCACTCCCACCCAAATACTCCTCGCACTCCCCGCCGTCGTGACCCGGCCAATCCCTTAGTGGTCGTCGTCTACTCCTCTTCCCCATCGTCACCATAGCTTCTTCCTCCCCACCACGGGCTCGTGCATGGATGGCCGCCAGACGAGCCAGAGAGAGGAAGGATCGAGAAGGGCGACGACAGGTTTCCCGAAATTGGGTTGTCCTGTTGGGCTTGGGCTTGGGCGCATTATGGTACTTAGTCCAGGTGCATATGGCTTGACTCTTCGATCAAAGATACTATGTTTCATAAAACGTTGTGTGCATCATTTTGAATCCGTGTTTTCCACCTCCATTTGGAAAAATGAAAATAAATACATCTAACCATTTCACGGAAGCTTTTCTTGACTGCGCGCTTTTAAGACGTGTCATGTATAATCAGTTCTCACCCATAAGGGCATGTGCATAGCCAAACGCTTGTATAGGCGATTAAAAAGTACTCAAGCATTGGGTGCTACGGCCTGGAATTTCAGTGTGCTTCCCAAGCGCCAGGCGCTTAATTATGAATCGATGCTAAAAAGATGGCTAGGATTTAGAGGGTAACCGCCAAAAAAAAGGTTGGATTTTTATCATAGCGTTTCTAACTAAGCGCCCGCGCTGTACATGCTCTAATTAAGGTCAACTATTTAAAGTGGGCAGAAGAAAATAGTGGAAGTTGTTAGGTGAAGTGCTCACCCGAATCATGCATTTAGATTATCGATCATGCTGGAACGGGGAGATCGGCCGTCCTTGAAGAGGAAGAAAAGTGAAGTAAGCGGAGAGGCTAAGACTAGTCACAATGGGAGTATCATATGTGGTATCATAGATGTCATGTTGGCAAAAAGATGACGTGTCACTGCAATTAATGAGAAGAGAAGTGATAGTGGTATCATAGGTAGATACTGTAACATAACGGATTCTAATGCAAGATGAGTCTACAAGCTAATAAATGCAATCTCATATGATACTACATATATGTTATCATGCATTGTGGAGCTTGTAACATGTAGTAGTATCATATGCATGATACTAGTATATGATACTTCCCATTGTAACTAGTCTAAATGCGATTAAGGATCGGCCACCATAAATGGGCAATAGCCTCCCTCCCTTGTTGTTTTTCAATGTACGCATCGCTTTAGCCACTGAGATACAAATTTCCTCCGTTTATGGTAGCTTAATTAAATTGGGGCTTTGGTGCAGGAAATGATCATGCATAATTAAAAGGAGTATTGCGTCTAACTTTTGAGATTTCTCGAATTTGGTATTAGAGGAAGTCCAACAGCTCCCATAAAATGTCTTCCCTATATGTTCATATAGGGGTCTTCCCCTAAAAAAAATCTCCCCTAAAACTTGTTCAACTACAGCAGTTTCTCTAAAACATCTCCACTATTTAATATTTTAAGAATATTGTATAACTAACTTTTAAAATCGAACGACTACCTCTGCAACAGCTAACTTGTAGTATCAAAAACTTGTCCATCACCAAAATCTGAAACATAAATAAAAAAGTTCATTAATATCAGCATATTGCAGTGTCAAAAAGCTCACAGATATTGGACAAGAATTTAACACAAAGTTAGCAACCATTAAACAACAGTACAATGAGTGCATGCGTCCATTAAACAGCAGTACAACGGCCGCCTACTCCTTCTGACGCCCGCCCTGCCCTTGGTCGTCCAGCCAGCTGCCTCGCCCCAGCCATATTCTACTTCCTGCCCTTCTATCTCCTTCTTCTTCCTCTCCCCTCCCCCTACCTTCTATTTTCTATTGAGTTTCCTCTATGGCAGGTCTACCCCAAGCCCTCTCCTCACCTCTGTTTTTCTTTCCCTCCATAAATTGAGATGGGACTCGATTTGCAGGTCGATTTCATGCTCGATATAAACTGAAGAAACTAGAAGGGGGAGAAGACCAGATGAACCTGTCGAGGGTGGGAGAAAACTTCACCCGTGAGCGGATGTTGGGTCGCTGGGATAAGGGAGTCTTCCACCTCCCTTACTTATAGGGGAGATGAGCGAGCAGAACAGGGGGTACCTATAAATCGCGGAAGCGTTGAGTGAGTTACTGGTAAGGGTGCGCGTAAAAACCAAAGACCGAAAACCGAAACCAAAAAGACCGAGACCAAAATCGAAAAGACCGAGACCAAAAAGACCGATAGAAATTTGGGTAGCAAATTAGAAAAGACCGAAATTATATCAGAAATTTGGTCATCGCTTACAGATAACCCGAATAGATCGAAAGACCGATTTTATTTTATTTTGAGAGAATTACGTACTATAGCAGCCAAATTTGTGTGCCAGCCTAGTTTATGTACATATATTCTATAGTCCCAACTACGGAACCAAGCATACTTATAGTCTCTATGCGTAACAACCGAGTATCCTAGCCCCATGTAACGTAGATTCTCCGTGCGTGAGAGACCAATCGATCGCTTCCCACTCTCCCATTACCAGGCGCCGATTCCTCTTCTTGCGCACTAGATTTTGGTCTATTTGATCATGACCGAAAACCGAACCGAATAGACTGAAGACCGAATAACAGAAAACCGGAAAGACCGAATTTATTACGGGTATCATTTTCTAGATGACCGAAATTCTTAAAGACCGAAAAGACCGAACCGAACTAACCGAAAAGACCGAACGCCCACCCTTAGTTACTGGGCGGTTGTTTTTGGGCCTTTTCCCCTAAAAACGTATAGGGAAGTGTTTGATGAAACTGCTGGACTTACTCTTATGTCTTAAAGTAGTCACAATGTGCAGTAACTTTAAGTAGTAATATACACATGTTACTAGGCTATGTGGAGTACTTTTATCGTGCTAAATAATATAGAGGTAGCATCATTTATTACTCTGTACATTTATTTTCTTTTAAAAAGTGTGATGTGATAGTAAATAGCTGAGTTACCTCTCTACTTATTAATTACATGTCACATCCGTTTTTTTCCAATGTGGTATCTATATTACCACTAGAAGAAGTCTTAGACTAGTCATATTGAAAATAACATGAATAATAGCATAGATGCCCACATAGCAAGTTCCGTAATAGCACACTTCTCAATGTAAAATGAGTTTTAAAACTAATAAATGAACGCACCTATGTTACCACACATATTACGCTCCCCATTATAGTAGTAACATAGAGTAGTAACATACACTCTATATTACTCTCCACTGTGAGCGGACTTATAATATAAGACCGTGATGAAGAGAGTATTGTATTACCACAACCATCTCTCTCCTTATTAATTACACGCCATATCAACAAAAATACCTACTTTTGACATTGGTGTTACTATGGCTGGACGCGAGCCAGCTCGGTCCGGCTCGGGGTATGCCCCGCTTGACATGTCGTGAGCATTTACGGAGCCGTAACATTTCCTGTCCTCGTGCTGTATTTTCTGCAGGACCTCGACATCTCCGTGAAAATCTCCACCGGTATTTCTTTCTGAGATCTGCTATACGTACGACGGTTTCCCGTCCAATTTCTGTCCGACGTTGCATGGCTGCTGTTCGTAAACATTATTGATCAGCATCCAACGATGCAATGCAAACGTCGGACAACAGTCGGACGTCAAACGTCGGACGCAGAGCCTTTTCGTTTCTTAAATTACGGTCCGTCCAAGCGGTGAGCCGTGAAACGGAGATCGGCTCGAGCTTTCCCCAACATGGGTGGCGGTGGGCGTGGCGGCGCATCCCAACATGGGAAATTCCGGATAGCCGACGAGGTCAGTGGATAGTAACTCCTTGCTCCTTAAGGTTCTTCAAGAAAATAGGATCGGCTTATTTTGTGCGGACCGTCCTTCAAGGTAAAATCATCCCATCGGGCGAGGGATAACAGCCGGGTAGATTCACACACAAACCGCTCTTTTGCTCGCGGGATGGAGAAGATAATGTATGTGCTAGTCAATGGGTTTCTGTGCAATAAATGCCAGTGCTACAAGGAATTTTGTTCTCACCCAATAAGTCCATGCCCTTGTTCTAGAGAATTGCTAATTATGATTTATAAAACGAGATAGAGGGAATATATTATACCGTAACATCACACATTTCAAAATAAGATGAGTGTATAAACTAATAAATATAACACGACATACATGTCACTCCCACTATAGAGGTAATAAATGTATGTAGACATAATTTATCGTGTGAACATATGCAAGTTTAAATAAATTTGTGACATCATTTATAGACGGATGAGAAGGAGCACATGTTACTTTCTAAACCTAAAACTTTGCGTGTCCAACAGAAATCAAGATTAAAAAGTATATTTACCTCAAAGCTTCGTATTTAGAAAAACTACCACTTTTTAGTATTGGGTGTGTGAAGAGAACTTGCATGTGGCAAGATCTGACCCGCCGGCTCAGTCTCTCAGAGGAGCTTATAGGGGTAGGATGTGCGTGTATGCGTTTATAGGGGTGAGCGTGTGCGCGTGTATATGAACGCTTGTGTTGTACTGTGTTTATCAAAAAAATATTGGATGAGCTTGTATCCTACCTGGAGAGCCAATTGTATATTCGTTCAGATGAATGTTGGTAGGCGCAGATAGAAAAAGACAGCAAGGTCGATCGACTCACCTGTCGACTGAGTGAGCATAGAAAAGTTTCGTCCCACTTGGTCGAGTAGATCTGTGCAGATGGAAATCTTTTTTATGTCGAACAAATGCAGTTGGAAATGAAAGCGATCGACTAAAATCTTACTCCTACATTCTTCTAGTACATTGAAATGGGCAGATCTGCCCAATCAAATTAAAGAATGATCTGCCCAATCCAACATGTGGTCACGAGTGACGTTTCGGGTGGTGCTTCGAGGAATTGGCCCGCGGTTAGAGGAATCGATCTTCATCCATCTTGTCCAAAATATAAGTTTTAATAAAAAGGTCATTTACGAGTAGGATGCTCGCAGTTCATCCAAATCAATCAATTTGGAACGGAGGGAGTCAGTATCATGTAATATACTCCCTCTGTTCCCGTGTATAAGTTTTTGAAGAAAATTCTAAAATATAATGTGTATTTGCTATTTATGTATAATTTAACCCATCAAAAAATGAGATCTAGTATTAAAAGAGCGATTTAACGTATTGTATTCATTTTATACAATTAAGAACTCATCTCTTGACATTGTTTTAAATAAAAAATTAGTATGTATAAAATAGGTTGTGTTAATATCAGTGTGGAAAACTTACACATCATGTATTCATGAACAGAGGGAGTATAAAATTTCTGACTTGACTAAATAAGAAATATGCTTTCTGTGGTATCTTCGTTGCCCACCAATTAATGGGAGCAGTCACGAGATAATTGATGATCACAGACCATCGCCATCAGCCCTGAAGGCTGAAGCTTAGGATTAGAGGTTTGGCCTTCTTTGCTTCCTTTAGGTCGATAGGGGGCTGAAACAATTCCTATTTGACGATCACTGGTGTACTAATAGTCCACGCACACCATTTCGTGGGCCAGCCCACCAAATCTGACCTTCAGGTTTTGGCTTTTTTAGCTGTTTCTTTTTTTCTATTTGTTTTCTTTCTTTTTTTCGTTTTTCAACCTTTCCAATTTTTGAAAGATGTTCAGCTTTTTACAAGAAAAAATATTTTTTGAAATACAAAATTGTGTTCGTATTTTTTTTAAAATTGTTTAAATTTAAAAAATGTTTATATTCGAAAAATTATTCAGAGTCAAAATGTTGAATACTCCCTCCGTCCAGTTATTGAATAGCGGTGTATCAATGGCATGCTTATGCTTGTGGTTGTGACCAGTGACCACCAGTGCTACAAGCGCGTCAAGGCGATGGTCGGGAAGTTCTTCAGGAGAGCGCCATTCGTCGGGTTCACCTACACCCGATGCGAGCCTGCAATGATCGTGTGGCGGTGTCGACCATCAAGAATCGGCGTACCGGATTGGATTTTGAATACTCCCTCCATACATAAATAAGTTATCTCAACTTTATCAAAAAAAGATGTATTTAGACATGATTTTATCTAGATACATCTACTCTTAACAAACTTAAGACACTTAGGACAGAGGGAGTAGTTGCAAATCTAGCTACCGGTACTTACACGGCAATAGGTGCTTTAGATTAATCCAGACTTTGTACGTATGCCAAACCTGATAACGTGATCGATCAGATGTGGAAGTCGAGAACGACATGAAGACAAGATCTGACTTATTTTCTAAGCGTTCTTTCATTGATTTGGTAAAAACGTTTTGACCGGTCAAAGTTATTTGGTGCTTGACGTCAGAACGATCTGGAACGTTGATAGATAATTGGACGCGTGAGATTTAATGTATCCCGACAAGTTTGCTCTTTTTAATAGTAGTGTAGATTATTGTAAGCTGGTAACCCAACATCGTTGTAATCTAGACTTGAGGGGCATTATTTATTATTTCAAAGACGGTTCTATGAGCTTTTTATCTACAAAACTGTACAATAAAGTACTTCCTCTGTCCACAAATAAGTGCATCAAGTCTCTCAAAAATAAGATCTTCTTTTTGAGAGACTTGAGACATTTATTTATGGATGGTGAGAGTAATAAACTCGGATGGATTTATTTTGTTTTGAGTGGTTAGATAACAAACCATTGTCCATCGATTTATAATTTTTTTACACCACTAAATAGCCTACGTACAATGGACTTGGAAAATAGAAGGTTTGACCGTGACAGACAAATATATGAGCAACGTCAAATAAAAAATGGTTACTGGGGAGTGGATAGGATGGCAAACTACTATTTCACACCACATATTTCTAGATTTTTCTATTAGTTAAAACTAACAACTAACCTCATTCTAAGAAGAAATACTTGGATATTTATGTAAGATCGCTCCATTGATATTCTTACGTTGAGGAACCTGGCTGAAGTGCTGGCTTTTTTTTGTAAAATAAAGAAATAATCATATGGCTGAGATCAAATGGCGGAGTTGTTTATAAGAGGAACATACCCAGCTACACATGCACTGTAAAAACCACTACCTATCGGTTAGGACTTAGGATACACCCTATATCTAGAAATGTTGAAACAAGCATAATCAAATTGAAAAAATATACAAAACATCTAAATGGAACAGATTACTACACAGGGAAGGTTATTTTCACCATTCGATGCTTTGTTCGGAACTGGATAGAAGTACAATGTCCGAAGCTAAAAGACGTAAAGAACACAAGTTTAATGAAAAATATATTTTATTTAAGTTGTGGTGTGTATTTATTGATACATTTTATAACCGTTGTACAAAAAGGTTTTAGTATGTCACTAACATTGCGAGGTACCAAGAAATAAAAATGTTTATTATAAAAGAAAAGTAGCTAGTAGTGAAGACAGTACACAAAATCTCATACTCTCAACTAGGAAGATGCGAAACTGAGGAATTGCATGGAGTGCGTCCGCTTGCAATGGCGTCGCCACCTCCCCAAGATCTGCATACACAACAGAGGAAAATGATGGGTTTTGCTCTCTTGAACTTACGCAGGCTTGGTAGGAGGAGACATGACAGTTAGCATGTATCCCACGACCGTGGCGACGGTGACCACCACCTCCTTGCTCTTACTAGTGCCCGCGGCCACAAGGATGTTGATTAGGAGCGTTGTCACGCCACAGGCTGGCTGCACAAGGAACGTGGCCATGTTCAGAACAAGTACAGTGTGGATGTGGGTGTGGGAGTGTTCCCTCCTCTCAACTGCATGGGGTGCGGCTCACCGGTCATGGAAGTAGAGGAGAAGAAGGAAGCATAGCCATGGAGGGGTTTATATATAGGGGACATAAGTGAGGGTTTGTGTGTGTTGGAGGGCGGGGGAGGTTGAGCCTCATTGAGTCATTTTTCTTTAACGAGACTCTCCTTTTCTACAGCCGCTCAAAATTTTGAAAAAAAACAGAGAATCGCGCCTTCATGTTTCTCGAGCTCCCGTCACTCGTCGATCACCGCCCCCTGCTCCGCCTCCTTTGGCTACCTCCCCTGCCCCCGTCGCCCTCTGCTTTCTCGGCTACCGCTCCTTGCCCTCCTCCGTCCCTAGTGTTGTTGCTGGTCGCCAAGCCTTCCTCTCGTCGGTGTCTCTATAGGTGCTCCGTCAACACCCTTTCGAGTTGACACCGCCATTGTCTTCCCGGGTGTTTGTCTTCTCCTAGTCCGTCCTCGAGATCCCTCGCTCGTAACTGGTGAGTGAGTTTTATATAGTGCTTTAAGCCTACTTATTGAACATAAAAATCTCTCAACTCATGCTCCGTCTAGCCATTTTTATTTCATGTATGCTAATTTGCTTCCACTCATTTTTAATGTGAGTATTGTACTCCAGAACATTAGGTTTTTATTACTAGGATTTTTACAATTTTTGTATGTGTTTAGGTGAAAGAAAGGTCGGGCCCACTGCCACAGTTCTCTCTCCTCTCCTCCCCTCCGCCGACGAAAAATGTTGGCGGCTCGCCGCCACGCCGCCTCCACCTCCGCCGCGCACCTCCTCCGCCGCCTCTCCGCGCAGCCCAAACCCACCGCACCACAGCCGCCTCCTACGCCGGCCAATGATGGCGCAGGGGCGTGGGCCCGTCGGGGGGTCGCGCTCTCGCTGCTGGGGCTCACCGGCGCCGTCGCCAGCAGCGCCGTCAGCGAGCTCGCCATCTTCCTCACCTGCTCCAGGTCCCCTCCTCCTCCCTCCCTCCCTCCGCCTTCCATCACTCCTCCTCCTCTCTGTACTCCCGTGTAACTTCTCCTCCTGTCTCAAGTCTTAACGGATGAGATCGGCGAGATCAGGTCACCGTGCCGTGCGTGTATTATAGTTCTCGATCTCCATGTAGGACGTAGAAGAACAGCCTGTGAGATTTGCAGCTCCTGCCCTGCTGCTCATGTTAATTTCTGCTCCTAAATTATTATTACTCTGCTCAGTGTTTACCAAGAAGAGAGATGTACATGTACTGCCAGGCAGGGCTAACTGAACTCTTCCGTTCCTTGTTGCAGCCAGGCGATGGAGAAGGCCACGCAGAACCAGCAGATAGCGGACGTGATCGGCAAGCCCATCGCGCGGGGTCCCTGGTACAGCGCCTCCATCGCCGTGAACAAGGCCAAGCGTTCCGTCTCCTGCACGTTCCCGGTGTCGGGGCCCCAGGGAGACGGGCTTCTCAAGTTCAAGGCTGTTCGCGCAGGAGGTGTGTGTGATGTTGGCATGGCAAATTCTGTCTTCAATTTATTGCATTCCTTACAGAGCTGAATTGGATTAGGCGTCTTATTTGTCCCAATAATTGTTGAATGTCTTGCCGGCTTAGCACTATTTCTTTTCAAAGACCAAAACAAACTAGCTCTAATATTATAAGTGGAAAGGACATAATTGAATTCAATCTCTCCCAGCAGTTATCACCTATACCTATCAATTGTAAAGAGAGCAACTTTGGCAAGGGTAAGTTCACTAGACAGTAGAGTTACATAGCTAAATTCTAGTATTTGCTCAACAAATTGTGGCATGAAGTCGTATTGTGTACTAGTTTCCTGGTGACATACAAATCACTATTCTTTGTTCCCTTGATTTTTAGCTTCAAATCGTATCAGTTGGTTCACTGCCTCTGGAGAAAAGAAAATGAGAAGTTTTTAATTGATGTATGTCTAGGCACATTTAGCATTTGGACATAGAATAACTTGTGTATTAGATGTGGCAAGAATAGTGGTCACAAGAACTCAAGCAAAGGCCGCGCAACACACACTTTGGTACTTGGTAGGCTTAGTCGATTGATTGTGGTATATAAGCCATCCCTTTTCGTAACACTGTTTATTTGCCCCTTCACCTACTATCATTTATAGTATAGTATGAATTAACTTACAAGTTAGCTAAGTACCATTGTAGCCTGTAATGGATGGAATATAGGCTCTTCACAGATGGAGGATGAATACTATGTTTGTAGCCTCAGTAATTGATGAAGTAATTTGATTAATGATTAGACTTGTGAGCACAACTAAAAACCATAGGTTTGTAACAAGTTGAAGTAGGGATAAGATCACACCATCTGAATGCAAACTGTACGCAATGTGCACACCACTACAAAACCATTGGATTGTACACGGTTCCACGAGGAAGTTTGCCGTTCACACCTATCTATCAATCAATCTTGTAATGCTACGGATAGGGACTGAGATCAGTCTGCTAATCATTATCCAACGTCCGTATTCTCTCAAGTCTGGAACAGTGCAAAAGAAAGAGTGAAGATTATTGAAAATATTGTGAATTTGGAAAATGTTTGAATACTGTATACCACATTTGGATAGTAACAAGAACAGTGCAGTTACACTAAACTGTACAGTGACCAAAGATCAACTATTGGTAAAAATCAGCTAGTGTGCATCATACTTATACACAACAATTGCAAACATAGCAATTTATGACAGATGTAGGTCGTAAAATTTAATACTCCCTCCGACCCGATTTAACGGGCGGACTGCATTTTTTTATTTTACAAAAACCACCCCCACGCGTCCATACGCCCACCCGAATTAAACCTTATCCGGCCGCCCCAGCTCCTCTTCCTCCTCTCCTCCTCCAACTCTGCCTCCCCGCTCTGCGCTCCTGCGCCGCCGCTTCGCCCTCCCCGACGAGCTCGCCCTGCTCCGCTCCTCCCTCCTCTTCTTCGCCTCCTCCTCCTCGGACCAGCCCCGCCGCCGGCCGCCGGTCGGAAAGCTCGTCCCTTCTCTGGGATGTAGATGGGATGAAGCTGCTCGGGATGGGATCACGGCGGCAATGGAGGCGGCGAGCAAGTCGCCGTCCAGACCCGCCAGCGCCGGCGTCGAAGGCGGCGACCACCCCAGGATCAGCCTGTTGCCGGCGCAGGAGCTCGACGAAGGCTCGTCCGAGTACCCCAAGGAGTACCGCTCCGACTCTTCCCGGTCGCGCTCCGACGCCAGCCGCGGCCGGGCTGCTGCTAGCGGCAATGGCGGCGGCAGCAGCTTCGAGTTCCAGATGGAGGAGAGGGCCGGGCTAGGGGCCTTCTTCTTCTTCAGGCAGGTGCCGTCCAAGTGGAACGACGCCGAGAAGTGGATCGCCGGGAGGCACGTCGTGCACTCCAACGCCAAGAAGACGAGCGCACTAACCGAGCTGCCGCCGTCGCCGTCTTCTTGCTCGTCCGTGACCGGGCCGGCGAGCAAGCAGCATGGTTGCACGAAGCCCCGCAGCTCCTCGGCGACAGCGCAGTCCCCGTCGGTGTCGATGTGGGACGTGGGCACGGAGATGACGCCGGCGGCCATCCAGGCGCAGTCGAGGAGCGGCACCCCGACCGGCGCGGCGCGGGAGGCGAGGGGCGGAGCAGGCGGCGCGGGAGAGGTTGGTGGGAGGACTATTAACTTCAGGTGAAAAAGAGTAGGGGGAGATTGGTAAAAAAGCCACCACGCCCAGTAATTCGGGTCGGAGGGAGTACAAATATTATAATATAAGTTCACAGATTTTCATGCCTACTCTAAGACCCTGTTTGTTTGGGCTGGAGCTGGAGCTTTTACTGCTTTTGGCTCTCCAAAAGCACAAGCCCAGCCAAACATCAAATATATGAATCCTGAGAAGCTCAAGCGCTTATTCAATTTGTACACGAAGCCCGGAAGCACGTCCGGAGGTGCTTCCCGCGGCTCCCCGCAGCTTGTTACTTAAACTCTGAACCGGTATACGCCTTCACCCTTAGAGTTCCTGCTATTTACGCTCATTGCCACCGCTAAGATATACACCTTCTTCCCCATCGTGCACATACCAGTTCGTCTTTCTCCTCGTTTCACATCGGCAAACCGTCCGCACGCGACAGAACTCCGCCATGGTTGCAAGCTCGGGAGTGGCTGGCGTGCTCTTGCAGCCCCGAGCGGCCGGAGGCGCGGTACAAGGACAGAGCGAAAGGCGGCGCATCTCTTCAGGGTGAGATCTGGTGCGGGCGCACGTGTGCTCTGCCATGGCTGCAAGCTCGAGAGTGGCCGGCGTGCTCTCGCAGCCCGAGCGGCCGGCGTGCCCTGCAGCCCCTGAGCACCCAGCGCGTCCCGGAGCGCCCAAATGCCCAGCGTTGACCTTTTATTCTTTTTGAGATCTACAATTGGTTATTTCCAGGAATAGAGACCATGGAGCAAAATTTACACTACTATGCTCCAGTACCATTGATTATTCTTTTCCGTATGGCAACAAGTTGTCTGTAGGTTTTGGTTTTCGTGAAGGTCCTCCACCATTTCTACCCGAAGTAGAGACTATGTGTAGCATTTCCGTAACAAGGAATTGATTTATATTTTGTTCGTCACTTAAATGTAATATGAGAACCAGCTGCATAAAAATGATAAACATATTATTTGAGCCAGTACAAATCATAACCAACTGCATTTCCACTAGAAGAGTATTTTAGATTTTCAGCACCAGCTGCATATCCACCAGCTATACTAAAAGCAGATTGCCAAACAACATTTTTACATTTCGCCAGCCGTCCAGCTCCAGCTGCTTCTCAGAACCTACCAGCTCCAGCTGCTTCTCGTTAAGCTGCAGCTCAAACAAACAGGGTCTAATTCTTAGTTGTGTTTTTACTGAGCAGTTTATTCGGCAAACTATTTTCATAAAGATAATGATGCTAGTCAAACTAAATTAAATAGGAGACTAGAACAAGAATGAAAAACCACTGTGACAACTTAACTACAATACTCACATATGAGCAACACACCAAGCAAAAGAGACAATGCTGCTCATTGTTTGCACTAAATACAGGGAAATGTTGCATTTGGTAGCATTGCTTCTATGTGGACCTCACCACTGATACCATATCGTTGTTGTAGCATATATGTTTCATCGTAGTCATGAATGTGCCTAGTCGTGTTGGATAGCTTTGATTGCTGTTGGTATGTGACTATCGTGGATGGATTTCTAGAGTAGTTTAGTTGACATAAATGTAATTCTGTTTAAATCCCATCTTCATTTTAGTATATCAATAGCTTTAGCACAACCAATCACAAGATTGGCATTTGGTTTGGTTCTGGCTAGCCAATTTGTGTACAAGTTCTTACACAGATGGATCAAATCCATGGATATTTTTTGTGGATAACCTAAATATTGCTAGAAACAACAATGAATTTGAAAACTAGATTTAGTATTAAGAGAGCTTTGGGGTAATTTCGTAACTCCGTTATATGGACCAAGGTTGAAGTGAGCTGGAGTTGGGCCCAGTGGTATTGCAGTCTACCATGTTAGTTTTATGCATGTTATTGGACTTCATTCATGTGTATTTGGTTTAGTCTGTTACTCGTTCTTACGGAGATACATTCTGCCTGACCTGTTGAGGGTGAGGGTGACAAACTTTCCAGAAGCAGGACTAGCCTGGCCAGTGACTTTGTTTAGTAATTGTTTGTGAGTACCATTACATAGGATGTCTGATGGAAAGATGAAAGGCTGACCATTTAATTCTTAGGTACGAATGAAAACTCATCAACATGCCGTGGTTGGCAAAGTTTGGACTTGGCTCTTCTTTGGCTATGGAGATCAGCTTTTAGCTTCATTATGGTTCCTTTGGTGTCGCAATATCGTTTTTTTTCTCTTGGGGATATGAAATAATGAACATCCATTTTGCAGGAAAGGTTCTGTTAACAAACTTAACTTCACTTTGAAAAATAAATGAAGTTGATTCCACATTACATTTGATCGTGTAGTGGAGGTAGAAGTCCACGACTACTTGACTAGGGCCAATTTGGTTTACTATCTAGATTGACCTCTGTATTGTGCTCTTGCTGATATTTGGTGGTAAAGAATGTTGATCCTCTTTCTGTTCCGTGTAAGATATTTCTTGGGACATCATGTAGACTCAGTAGCACCAGCGAACTAAAAAAGAAGTTTTTATTATGAACTGATGCATGCCTATTGAATGGTCATGGATTTTGATTTACCAGGACAACCTAATTCTTACTTGGTCTTGCATATTTCCGTTGCAGATGAATCTTGGTTTTCCTTCCTAAAGCAGAGTGACTGGGAGATACTCATACTGGATGCCATCCTCGATGTCCCTACCAAAGACGGGAAGCGCCAGGCGATCAGGGTAACGGTTCCAGGCACCAAAGCAGCTCCACCACCAGCCGATTGCAGGGCGTGCAAGTCCCAGCCTACGCCGGCACCAACGGCGGCGCCACCTCCTCCGTCTCAAGAGAAGTGAATTTTGCATGGAGACGTTCTTGGGTGCGGAGCCTGAACATAGCTAGTAGCATGGAGTGATTTTTTTTGCTTTTCCCTTGTCCCGATAAAAATAAGTACTTGCAGGTCGGACCGAGTGAGCCGGAGAGACTCTTAGTTGATGTGCTGGCGAGTACTTACAAACTAGGTTAGACGAACTTCTCCCAGCAGGCGGAAACATTGCCTTAGGACATGCTAGAAGGCAGCATTTTGACAGAGAAGCTCATATTCTTTTGGAGGTTCATTCATTATTTGTGATAGTGGAGGAAAAGGCTGGCTGAGTTGACCTGTTATGTTGCATGTTGCAGTTCTTGCAAATTGCGATGCCAATACTGTGCCGACTTGCCGTGGTGATGAGTGATGTCTGTTTCGGGTTGCTGTCTGGGCATGGACAGTCTTAATGATCAATAAAACTTCGAGCACGATTTGGTTAAAAGCGGTTTTGCCAGTTTGTTAATTTGGTGTGTCCCATTTCTTACTAGGCAACGATTAGCTACACTTCCACGATGCCAAGTTTGTTGGAAATATTCCCTAGAGTCAATATTTATGTTCCAAAGTGTATTCATAATTGTGTAATCTTCCTTGAACATCATCATCCTATATTTGATTTGGACATTTGGTTATGAATCTTTATATTTTTGTTAGTTTCAACCAATGTACTATGCAATAACAGACCCAAAGTTCTCCCTTGCTCCGACTTTTGGATCAGATGACTTAGAATCTAACAAACGCTATTTCGTAACTAGATAGTTACAAAGATAGATTTCACGCGGGTTGCGACGCAACCTATGTGCAACCCCCAAGTTCATCGCGACCGTGTGGTGAATAGGGTTGTGGAAGACTTCTTCAGGATCTCCTGCCAGTTGTAATTTGGAGACGAGTCAAGAAGATCTCTTAGGCAAGAAAGAGAACTCCGGGGTGAACCGACGTTGGCTAGACGGTTATCTGATAGGGTTTCGGCCTGATCAATCCAATATCTCAGATTCAGGCTTTTTGGTCGACCAAGTTCGGCTAAAGGTTTATTCGACCCAATTTTCGGTCGAACCACTATAATACAACATATATATCATAGAACGCCATCAAATGACAACGGTTCCGTTTAGAAGGTTGTTGAGACACGACCGATTTCTTCGAAATCCAGGTTCATCCAATCCAGCCCCCGATGATGAGTAGTATTGAGCCTGTCTAAAGGGTTGCGAACCCGGAACCATCCTAGTCCGGCCGACATCATCAAAGACGGTCGCGCCAAAGTTCGAGCCGAGTGAAATTCCAATTTTTATCAAAAATTGTTAGAATGATCATACATGTTACTTTTCAAAACCTTTTCTCAAGGGAGTGGCTTTCCAAACTTGTAATTGTACCCTCAATACCCTAACTTTTTTTTTTGACTTGTCAAATACCCTAACTAACCTTGCTTGTATCTACAAAGTTCTTCTTCTTAAAGAAGAAGACTCTAAACAGAAAATCTAATTTGGACAATGGAAAGAAGTTAGCCATCTCTTTCCTCTCCCTCTCCGTCTTCCTCTCCCGAGTCAAGCACCACTCCGGCCGCCGCCGCCGCCGTCACCCCCCAACACCCGTCGCCGTGTCCCCGTTCCATCCCCCACCGTCGCTGTCTCCACCCGCGTCCGCGAACTCGGGCAGTTGTTTTCTGAGGTATGGCCCGTCCGTCGGCTATCCATCGATTGCTTCAATCCCAAACCGAATTGAGCAAATCGATGCGCGCCATCTGGATCCGCCGCCGGATCTGAGCGGTTCCGCGGCCTCCCTGGGTTGGGGATCGCCGTCTCGATCCGGATAAGGTTGGGGATTTTTTGTTAGCACGTTGGGATGGGGGTGGTTTGTCTCTCCACGTTAGGGTTCATGGTGATCGATCATCTGTATGTGCTTACTGGGAACGCTAAAAAACGAAAAAGGTTGTGTACTCATTGCTGGAAACTGGAGTAGAAAAGCGTTTTTGTTTTTTTGAAAAAAACATGTGTAGCCATGAATGACAAGACGATTTTCCTCATGCGATGCAACTACTGGGTTGGCGCCGGAGTCTAAACTCTGCGCCTTCAGCGCGGAATTTGTGCCGTTTTGGATTGCTTGTGCGTGCTTCCGCAAAGGTTTTGGTTGAATCTGGTTATCATGCTCGTGTGTGGTAGCTTGCGGTCTGTCTATGGTTACAGTTCGTCCACATGTAGCTCTTGTACTTGGTTTGCGCACTGTTTAGTTAAAGGAAGGTTGACAATGTCGCAACATCATCGTGTCGGATGGAAAATAAGCTTGTAGGAGAGATAACAAAAAAATTAGCAGCGTGTGTCGGGGCGAAAGTGGTTTCATGTTTGTCACACTTGTGCCAAGCAATTTTGCTAAGCACGCTGCTCATAATGACTATGCTGAGATAGAGACACTCCTCTGGCTTTAAAATTGCATTAGCCATATTACTTCGATGTTGATCATTAGCTCTTACTATATTATATATTAATGTTGCTTGGTTTGGAGTGGCAGATTCTTCCTCCCTGATAATCTATGGGATTGTGAGAACTTTAAAATGAATGGATCTTTCAGTTATGTGTGTATGCAACTGCGCTTGGGTGAATTCAGTAATGCTGTGAGCACAGTTTGGATCGGTATTTAGTGCTATTTTGAACGGAAAGGACATCATAGGCCTCAACTAGCTTGTTCGCAAAAAATAAAATCGTGCTGGTACTTCAGTGTATTGCAGTGATAGGGTATACTCCTATACTTAGAGGATATCATGTTTATGTGGTTACTGGTACTTCAGCTCCTGATATTTATCCGCTGGGACAAATTTATTTAAGCAGGTAGTGGTACATAGAGGTTGTGCTCGATTTGATCACTGGCTATTAGTTACTAGTCTTAATACATGATATGAGTCTGTTGAGAAATGTAGTGTTGGTGTTTGTGGGATGTAGCACTGTAATTATGTGGACTTTTTTAATGGTACTTGGTAATGGAGTTTATGGAGGATTCACATTATAGAATGTGTACATTTCTTTGTGAACTGAAGCATGGGTGCCAGCTGCTTTCAGTTCAGTCAATCCGCTTACACTGCTGGTGAAAGATTTATTGATATTCCATCTACTGTTGTAAAGTAAAATAATGCATATTATTATGTTACTCCAGCCAATAAAAAATGATATATAATTTTATTCAACAATATCTTGATTGTTTATTCTGGTATTGGACTTCCAACATAAATTGTATGACTTGATGAGGATTTAGTAACTGTCATACATGTTGCGATGTCACATTAACCTTTTTTTACTTCCAGTTGGTCCCAGACAGCTTGTTCAAGATGCCAAATGCAGAGAAAAGGTTTGCCAGGGTGCCACATGCAGATACCGAGATTGCTGCACTGCACAAGGAATGGGATGATGCTCGATGTCCAATTTGCATGGACCATCCCCACAATGCCGTCCTTCTGTTGTGCAGTTCTCATGACAAAGGATGCAGATCCTACATATGTGATACGAGCTATAGGCACTCGAATTGCCTAGACAGGTTCAGGAAAATGAAAGTGAACCAGATGGATAGTTCACCACAGCCAAGCTCTTCCTTGCCCAGAGATACAAGTAGCCAAAATGTTGTGCAGAGATCCGGTGTTGGTCTCAACAGAGGGAGCCGCTCCAGGCTGTTAATAGATGTACCTGAATTCCGTGAAGATCTCAGTCATCAACATGTCGTTCATGGCTCAGCAGCCTATGGACAGCAGGAAGGAACCAACTATAATCAAGATCCAGATTTGACATTGGAATCTCTTCAGGGAGAAGCAAATAGGCCAGTTGAGTCAGCTGAGGCATCCAACTCCAACCAGTTGATGTGCCCACTCTGTAGGGGTGCTGTGAAGGGCTGGGAGATCATCAAAGGCGCCAGACAGTATTGGGATGAGAAGCCAAGATCTTGCTCACGGGAAGCCTGCGCGTTTTCTGGTACCTACGGTGCGCTCCGCAGACATGCCAGGAGGGTCCACCCCACAACAAGGCCCGCTGACGTGGACCCGTCAAGGCGCCGCGCGTGGCACCGCCTGGAGCACCAGCGCGAGTACGGTGACATACTGAGCGCGATCAGGTCGGCCATGCCGGGAGCAGTTGTGTTTGGAGACTATGCCATCGAAGGTGGCGATATGCATGACCGTGGTGAAGGCAGCGGGCCAAGCGAACCAACTGGTTCTCTGCTGACAACATTCCTTCTGTTCCACATGATGAGCAGCAGCCCCGGGAGATCAGGAGATGAGCCGAGGGTCTCGTCGAGGGGCCTGAGAAGGCAGAGGCGGCGCTACCTGTGGGGAGAGAACTTGCTGGGTCTGCAATATGATGAGGACGAGAACGTCGAGGTGGATAACCTAGACGACGAGGTCCAAAGGCCAAGGAGTCGCCGGAGGGTCGTGAGATCAAGGTCGGAGGAGCGGCCATGATGCGTCATGCGCAGCAACCATGGTAAATCACATCCTTCACCTGTTGTGAAGTTCTTTACCCATGAATTGACGATGACGACTCCTCCTTGCATGTATCTCTTGCTGTGTCAGCAGAGGTGTGGATGATATGGTGTGCTGCGAATGGTTTAAGTGTTGATTAAACCCTGTCCAACTCCATCTGTACTCACAAGGCCTCCTGTGTGGGGACGAACTCGAGATCGTCGACAGAAAGAAATCACCATTTTGGGGAATGTGCTGCAAGCGTGCTTGCTGCCATAACCTGGAGCTGCTGCTCGTGACACACCTCGCACTAGTTGCTTGGCGTGTTACTTCTATCTGTGTTTGTTGTATAGAGTGTTGGAAGCTTACAATTTATCGAAGCTATGCATGTGTTTGATTATCTTTGTTCAGTTGAAGCAGGCAGGGATAACATTTTCCCCTGATGGTTATGATCCAAATTATCAGGAAGCACTTCTTCCTGTTTATGCCTGCATTTTCCCCTGATAACATTTTCCTATTTGAATGGTACCAAACCTATCTTCTTTCTAGATGATCCTTTTAGAATAGGAGAGAAAATTCGATATAATTCTATCTAATCAATACTTACTTTGTTCGATTGTCATTCAAGAGATGCTGAGGAAAATAATTGGGTTTCCACCGAGCTGAAACAATATGCTGATGGTTCTAGCAAACGAAAACTATTGTTTTTAGTTATTTGGCTTCCTTATTGATTCTTCAACGATTTAGTTACGACTGGAAATAAACATTTTCTTGTAACGTTAGCTAAAAATCATTTACTTATATTTTAAAAAGTGGAATATCAAGTCATCATGCTATTATTGGCTGTGACGATTTTGTGCTCATTTGATTAGAAGACGTACTGTGCTGTTTGAGCCTGCACGTTCTTGGTCATATATTTTTAATTTTTAATTTTAGATTTGTCATGTAATTAGCATTAACAAAATTCCCTACCTTACTCCATATCATAATCCAAATTCTTAGGCGCTCAAGATTCTATCGACGTGACATCTGTAAAGTAAATAACCTCAATGGAAAAAACAAAAATCACAACCAGCATAGATCATCTTCTGGTAATCTGGTTTAACTCTTCTCAGTCAGTCAAAACACGCCATCAGCCAAACATACAACCAAACGAACGCATGCAGTAGTCATCATAAGATTGTACGTAACCACCTATATAACTATTTTACTCCGACGGAAACTAGATATATGCGTTTACTGAAGACTATATATATCTGGTCCATACAAAGTACAAACATTCTATAGCATATTTCAGTTAATTTCGTGTAGCAGTGCCACTTGTTGGATCCGACTTTTGATTCAACTTGTGGTTCAACCGCGTCACCAGTTTGGCGGTGTTGCAGAACCTTCTTGATTAGTCCCAAGGCTCGTGGAGGCTCATACTCTCCATGTTTGCCTCTATGTCTCCCTGCACATGAAATGGGCATGGTCAGAGAATGTGTCGTGATAATACAAGGAGCTGTGGGCTTCAGGTTCATTGTAAACGACAATAAGCACAGTTTCAGGTCTTCCTTGTCTTTTATAGCTCGTGTAAAATTGACTTCATTAAGAATAGCATTTTTCCATTCAAATAGTGCAGAAAACAAAATAAACTTGATTTTCCCACATATTAGTTTTCTTTCTTTTTGTAGACTGGCAGCGATTAAAATAGTCCTTTCTTAGTTAACATATGTGCATGTCAATGTAAAAAAAAACATATGTGCATGTCCATATGTGTATATTGTTTTTTAGATATTTGCTGGTTCTGGGTAATGCTACATCAGCCTGAAGAACAGCTACGTCACAATCTTCACACAATGCCCATGGTTCTCTCAAGTTAATAGGGTAACAAACTATACTTTCTCTGTTTCTCCCTTTTTACAAGTATTACTTAGTAGCTTCTTATCACAACAGTTCAACTATCACATAACTTCAGATCAAATGATATACATACCATCGATTTCAGGTCATCTGTTCCAAAATAAGATAGTCTGGCTTCATGCAACGAGTCTGCATTTATTCCCTTCCGTGCACAGCGTGCATTTTCCTTTTCTTCATAAAAGTCAAAATCATCCAGAATTGATGTTCCGTGGCGATGCGCCTTGAAGATTTTCAACACTTCCAGACCCTGGGGCAGGCCAATCTACATAAAAGGAACAAAATGGTAAGATAAAAATATCTAGACAATAAGAAACTGAAGTTAAGTTGCAACAAGGCATATGACATGAAATAAATTTGATGAGGTACTATAAGATATCTATACACAGAACGCCTTTGATACACATGATCCCGAGTGCAACTCTGTGCAGTAAGATTGCGTCGATCTCCGCTGAGGCACCACACAGATGTGCAATACGTCTCTGATGTGGCTTGATGTGTTATCAGTAAGTATCTTTGGATTTTGATTTTCTAAGTCTGTTTTTTAACTTGCATAATCTTTTTGTTGGAAAGGTTAGTGAGAGGGCGAGCTAAGAACATCTGTCAATAGTTGCCTCTCGTAACTGAATATTAGTTGCCACTCAGCTGAAATTACATTACACTTAAGAACCAAGTTTATCGGTGTATTTATCCCCAATAGGTCGATACATATGTGACATGGATCTCATTTTGTTATGCTTGTCGTGTTATGTTCGACATGTGGGACTAAGCAGCTCACACAGAGTGGTGTGTTATGTTCAGGAGATAATATCCTTTCAAGATAGGAAAGAAATAGGTCCATTTAGTGCTACTAGGATTCTGCTACTTCACTTCGGCTCTTCCAGAGTTTCCCTTTGTTTATAAAAAGAAACACTAAGTGCAAGAGAAGTGACAGTGATGGGAGAAAGAGTAAGAAAGAAGAGGTAGTGGTAGCGCTATTGCAACTAGTAGCATTTTAGACAGGTCCAGTTGATATAATATTAATCACATAAGATCCCCTTCCTTTTATAGGAGGAACCTAAACCAGCTACTCTGATAGCAACTTCTTGAACAAATGAATTCTTAGCTTTACACGACATTATCTATTGGAACAATAGGAGATCTGAGCTATCATTCTACAAAACAAAAGGGGCAAATCATGATACCTCTTGAGTGTCCCTGCTGAAAGTGACAGGCCTGTTGTCATTGTTTTCTAGAGTGATATGCTTGAAGAGCCGATTCGGAATGTCCTTTATAATGTGCCAAACTACAGGGAAAAAGCCATTCCATTTATTTTGTTGCCAGAAGTCCATGGTCTTCTTGAAATCAACAGGACCTAACATCTCAGCCATTCCTACAAACTGCCCACTGGTATTAACCTGAAACAGAGAATACAATAAAATGACCTGTTTTAAAAAAAAACAATTTGATAAGATAGCAATACAATGAACTTATTAGATGGTTTTACTCAAATCTAGTGAGGAGCATTCAGAGAATTAAATGCATCTATTTTAGATAAAACCATCACTTCATCTGATGGCAAGCTGGCTAGGGGTACAATTCAGGGGAAATTGACTTAAAAAAGGAATACAGTACACATTTCATTTAACAAAGAGGTCTATTTACTAACAAACAAAACAGTAATTTACTAACAAACAAAACAGTAGGATGCACATCAACATCACGCTAGTAAGTAGCAACTCAATCTCAACTGGCTATCATGCACTGCTATGCTTACTTAATTATCTCACTTGAACATATAACTTATCAGACACTAGGGCTGTTAAATACTTTTGCTGCTTCAAACTACAAAACGAAAAACAATTAGAAGGGCATTTGATTACTGACCGAAAATAATAGGAAGATAGGACATTTTGTGCCCTTTTCCTTCATTAAAACCTGAGCATCATGAAAAGCAGCATCCAGCTTTTTGTTCCCATTTGGTGTACTCGCCCAAACATTGTATTTGATACCTTTATGAATATCATCTTCACTGTATGATTTTATCATGAAGAACTTGGCATGTTCATACTGAACTGAGAAGTCTGATCTGTTAAATTGGTCTCTACGGACCAAAGGGCTCAAGATATCTTTCTTTGTACTCGGCGTTGATGCGTTATTCAACTTGTTTGCACGGGGGCCACAAACTTGGTCTCTTATATCCTCAGAATTTCTCAATGGGTTTTCTTTCTTGTTATTTCTACAGTAGTTAGTGTTGTTCACAGCTCTGTTAGCCAACCGTGGTCTTGTGCCAGTATGTCTGGCTGTGTTCATCCTGACTTGCTGATTACTAGCAAGACCATGGACAAAATTGTCACCTGGGTACCCGCTCCCACGAGAAGCACCTTGCTGGTAGCCTCTTGGGTGCCCACTCCCACGAGAAGCACTTTGCTGGTAGCTTGGTGATCGACGTGCCTCAGCATCATGGCATCTTTGACCAGAATACAAAGGTACTTTGTCTTGGTAGCGCCAACGGTGAGATAGCTCTGAAATGTCCTCACCATAACCTTGTCTACTCGAGAACGAACGAGCGTCGGCACCATACTGCTGACATTGTCTTGAGTATGATATGCAATTAGACTTTTGAGTAGACAGAGAAGGGATCTCGTCACCATAACTCTGTCTACTTGAGAACGAGGGGACTTCAGCGCTATATCGCCACTGATTTGAGGGCCATATGCCATTAAACTTCTGATTAGACAGAGAAGGGATTTCATCGCCATAACCTTGTCTACTTGAGAGCGAGGGAGTTTCAGCACCATAATGCCATTGACTTGAGCGTGAAAGCACCCCATTGCCATTGCACCTCCGACTAGACAGAGAAGGGATCTCATCACCATACGACAGTCCTCTAGGTAGTGAAGGCCCCCGGCCCCCATTTTCAAAGCACCATCCACTTGAAAATGAAGTACTCTCATCCATACAATGGGCCCCTCTGGGCAAATCAACTATCTGCATCAATGAGAATTTTTCATTAAGGAACACATCCGTCCACAAAAAGGTTTAATCATTTACTACATATGTCAGATGCACCACAATATATACAAATGTTTTTTCATTCTAGTACAACTAATATACCTCATTGCAGGGTTCAATGGATTGACCATTGTAGTTTGAGAAGGCAGCAGATCGTTCCGATCCATTATAGTGATGATCTGAATGACAATCTAACCTAAAATCAACTTTAGCTGCTTGTGGATGCGATCTTCTCATGTGAGGATCATTAGAATATGACATAAGATAGTCATCCCTTGGCCTAAAGACATTGCTTTTGGTTCTCGCCACATCATGCCCTGATGCATCTGGATTGTCTGACCTTGTTTCCAATAAAGAAGAACTTTCCCAAGAACTGCTTGATAAAGAGAAGTGAGGCTGCTGCCTACCATATTCACTTCGTGGTGATATTGCTTCCATCGAATATAAATGTGACCCAATGTCAGTAGCATACTTGCATTCCGAAGACTGCGCTTGATAATCCTGAGAAGGGAGGAGTTGTTTAATCTTGATTAACAAAATCATTAAGTTCTGTATAGAGCATGTTATCCACAAATTGCATGCCTTTACGAAAGCGAACTTCACTTAGCAAATACTTGTTGAACATGCGATCAATAAGTCTGATCATGTTTAAGCAAGTGTACATCTGAAGCACAAGCATGAATGCAGGAACAGTTCACACTTAAGGCCTATGAGACTGTGATTGCATTGACTCCTAAATGAAACAAAGTGTTCAGACTTCTAAGAACAAACTGAAATGTAAAATCATCTTGTAACAAGTACAATGTCATTTGGATGTTATGCCTAACTGAAGATTTATTATATTTATGTAGTCTATTGAACCAAAGCAAACATCTTTAGTTAGTTCAGAAAAATACAACCTTTCAGATGTTGAGCAGTGATGATTTAAGAGATAACTAGGCTCGTACCAGAAGCGACAAAGCCCTGTTTGCGTGATGAAGGAAATCAGCATCCTCTTCGCTCTTCATACTGTCCCCTGCATTGCATAACGAGAAAGAAGTCGCCAGCAAAATAAGAACAAGATCTAACACCGCCTAGACACAATCAAAATTAGGTAAGCCAGCTACCAGGACACATACATGGCTGATGCGAGGAACCGGAATCTCGCTCGGCAAGCAAATCATCCCTGATGTTGTCGCTCGTGCAGCTGGAAGTAACATTTTCTGTCTCCGGCGCCGCGGCCATAGTGGCGGGCGGATCCAAAGCTTCCTTCATCTGCGACATGAAAGTAGAAAACTCAACCACAAATGATAACATTGACTGGTACCCAACCCAACCAAGCCGGTTTATCTGTAAATCGCCGCAACCCGACCGTTTCCATGGAAAAGTTGTAAGTAATGCCACGAACAACTAGTGTACTCTTAGATTCTTCTTTTTTTGCAGATTGGTTTTTCCTGACAATCAAATGGCATAGCAAGTAGCCATTGCTTGTGTCAGAGTGTCAGTGATGGTGGCACATTCTGACATTCACCAACCATAGTCCTCCCTTGGGAATACGTTTTAAACGACCAGAGCCTGACTGACACGGCACATGTATTCTACGGACTAGCGATAATAAAGATAAAGACCGCGTACTTCCATCCATCCAGTCACTCCGGACTGGATTCGACATCCACGCACAAAGATTTCACCTTGAAAATGAACGAATGAACAAATAAATAATGCGTAACCCTCCTCGCCAACGCGAAGCCAACTCGATCGATATACATGCGGGTTCGGGTTGGCACTGTCAGCGGCGGGGAATCGACGGATAGGCGACGGAAGCATTGGCGGCGGCGAGGGAAGGGGATCGTGAAGCGCTCGTGAGGAGGTGCAGTACGTGCACTCTGGTTGCCCCAGCCCACAGGATGGATGGATGGATGGAGGTCGTACCTAGCGCCGCGGTCCCTGGAGTCCCGCCGTCTCTAGCTCCGGCCGCCGTCGGGAGGAGGAGGAGGGGGCGGCGCCGGTTGGGGCTGACGACACCGGGAGCTCTGTTCTGTTCCGGGAGAGAGGAGAAAGAAATCCGATGAGACCTGGTCTTTCTTTCCTCTCGTGAATATAGAGACCTGCTCCTAAGCACGACATGTGTCAACACGCATCTCAAAGCAGCGCCCTTCTTCTTCTTCTTCTCCGAACGAAACTGTTGGTCTTGGTTGACAGAATCAATGGCCAGCAGAGTGCTCGCGTGGCCACCAGAACAGTTAGAGAACTTAAACCGAAGTTTATCGTTAATTTTGGTTTGACTGAAATTTAATCGAAATTGATAATTATGAACTGAAATTCAATTATAATTTTACTTGAATTTAAACATAATGTTTCATCTAACGGGGAAATTCACATGCTTCGCGTCAAAAGGCCCTTACATTAATTTAAATCATAAATAAACCCTACGATTTGATTAACTAGCTAGGGTGACCGTCCGCATGCTGAACGGAGCCCTACTCGTCACCGCCGGTTTGGTAGATGTAGACACAAGTCGGTGGTGGTGGTGGTGGTGGCGACTCGGTGAGTGGTAGCGTCGGCTCTCGTTCCCGGTGTCGTGTCCTGCATCGCCAAATCATCATGGAGCCCACCTTGGGCGAGGAGCGGCCAGTGTTGGAGCTCGAGCTTGTCAAAGTCGGAGCTTTACACCCACGACACAATACGAGCACACGCTAGTGGTGTATGCACAGTAGAGTGAGGGAACGATGCGTGCGGGAGAGGAGCGGACGTGCGGTTGATGAAGAGGATGATTCCATTTGGCCTGACAGATCGTTCGCCAACCTAGAAACGTCACATGCATCCAGGGTTCTTCACCTCAAGAGGATGAAACAGTCCCTCCTGGTGGTCGAAGGTCTACCGATTTATTAATAATCATTAACAATAGTGTATAAAGAAGCTCAAAGCAAATAAAATTAGAAGTACGTCCACAGATTATTAGTATTATTATCTTCATCTACTCTCTATCTATAATTTACCATGAGGTGACTCCTATATGTTGAGTCACGCTACATTTCAGGGAATATCTTGTTACGTGCCTGAGCCAAGATGCATCTCAATGATAACCGGAGGTCCCGAATTCCAGACCTATTAGGCATATGCTAAAAATAAGAAATACCACACTCCACACAATCAACATCTTACACATGATAAAACCTACCCCGGTTATGATCGACGTCTTAGACATCAAAGATCACACACCACCTCTTACGATCGACATCTGAGACACATGAGATAACCGGATATCACTACCTCTCACCGTCTCGGCTTGAGCTTTCAGGTTCATATGCAACTCGATCGATTCCTGCCACTCGATCCGGAGCAAGATTCTCAAGTGATTACTACACATGAGTATGTGTGGACCAAGCTAATAGGTGGTCTTAGTACTACCTTATTGCAGCTAGCGCTGGTTCACATCCATGTAGTACAAGGAAAGGCCACCATGCATGACTCTTGTTCACTGATCGGCCCCCTTGCGTTTGCTGCATAGTGCGCTTGCTGCTGCTGCAATCACTGGAAAACTGAGTGATTGCAAAAGTGCATCCTGCTCCTGTGCAGAATATTTCATGGAGGACCATTTTATCATTGATAAGTCCCTTTCCAATGAAATTTCCTGCTTCTCTCCTCACTTTTAATATAAGCTGCCAAGCTAGAGAGATGGGATCGATGCCGTATAAAAATTAGGTTTAGATCCATAAAAAATAAAAAATAAATTGGAAGAGTTATGTGAAAACAAAAAATATAAATTAAGCTGTCGATTTAACTGAAAATATAGCATAATCCAAGAACGATACGGATCCATCGTCCATAAGTTTATTACCCAAACGAGAGTCGTATCACAATATTATGATTTCAATCTTCCAACATGCGCAAGGGCCCTCTAGACAAATCCAACATTTCGAAGAAGAATGAACCGGACACATGGCCGGTTTGCTCATCGGTCTGGTCTTTTAAAACTACGCACGCAGCATCCAAAATAACCAACTAGCTTGAAAAAAAAGAGGCAATGTGAACTTCCGGCAGGCTGGCACCACTTGAGGAATTTAGGACAAGTTGATGGGAAACAAAAGTTTTGAACTTTTCAACCAAATTTGCCTATGCAGCGAGTGACAGCTAGTGATGTGAGATCTGGAAATGACAGTGTGATTTGCTGGGGTCTCTCCCAGGTGGCCCTCTTGTTGCTGGGCCTTGGATCTTCCCAGATTCATTGCTTAGTGTTAGTGGGGTCTTCCCATCTACCTGGTAAGGCCCGGATGGATACAACCCCAGCTAATTAGCGAAAATAATTTTAGCGAACGCTAATTAGCCCCAAACCAAATGATTGATGCTGCTGTTCTATATAGATCCAGTGACAACTTGATGGATGCTTTGATAACCATTCCCATTTTTTGAGAGATTTGGTAGTGTTTTCTTAGCTGATGGATGAATTAGAGCTTGCGATTCTTCGAAGCCGGCGGAATAAGCTATGAGTACTCATTCATTCATTCTATAAAGATGTGGAGTTGTTTGAACTGAAACTTTTGCATCACTTTTAAGTTATTAAAGTAGTGATCGATCATAGCAGCTAGTTAGCTCAAAGAGATCATCGCTACGATATCAGCTGGTGGCATGCATACATGTACCTAATTAGCAACTATGCCATAATAATTGTAGCGCCTAACCCTCATAATGAACTCCCCAGCCCTTTTCTTCTTCCTGAAAACCCATGGAGAATTTTTGAAATACTTTCACTTCCATAGCTTGGTGCGAGGGAATCAAATCTCTTCATTTGCTCTATGCTGAGTTGTAAGAACTAACTAGCTTCAGCTAACTTTTCTAATCATTGACTTTGGGTTAATTGCTGAGGAATCTTGGCAGGGAGGGCCGGCCGGGCACCAGGTGGTAGTAGTGGTGAGTGAGATCTGATTCTGATTTAACTTCCCGGAGCACCAGGAGGCAATTGGATGGTGACCCAGATCCGGGAGTAGTGCATATTGCAGGCAGGGGCAGACAGACAAAGGACGAATTCCACAGCCCACACCACCCTGCTCTGTTTCCACAATCAATTCTTGGCTCCTTGAAAGGGACACCACTGCTCAAATGCACATCTCCACTTCTCAAATGCAAATGCACACTAGAGAGAGAGAAAGTGTGTGTGTGTAAGAGTGTGTGTGTATGAGAGAGAGAGAGAGAGAGAGAGAGAGGGAGGGAGGGAGTGAGAATAAGTCTGTATTATATCTTAAACATGAGTAGGGAATAAAAAAAGAAATACAGGGTAAAATGTACCATTTACTTTAACTATTATAAGATTATTTTATTTGGAATTTGAAAATTTCGTGGCAATTTTTTATTTTAGAAAATTAAAGTTTTTTCGAAGATAATTAAGCACATGCAATTACGAACATTTGACATATATTTTACGAACCAATCTCTTGTATGTGTATTTCCATATATCCTTTCTTAAGCTATGATCCTAATCTTTTGTGGAAAACATAAGTCTTTTCCCTTGGATTTCTTGAACTTGGAATTTCATAAGTTACTATTGACAGAGAAGAAGATTGTGAAATTAACAAGATATTGCACTAGTACTCAAGTATATTCATCCACGCTCTCAAGAGAGAAAAAGTTACACAAACTGAACAAAATACAGTAACAAAAGAGCAAGAAAGAAAAAGTATTGTTACAAGATGGTCAATGACAAGAGCCTCATCTTTCATCACCGGGACTGTGCTGTACACCAGTGACCATGCTCCCTTAGCTGCAGTAATAAAACTCCCGGCCCTAGGGCTCACTTCACTCCCCCACTGACGAGAGGGCTCCACTTGTCCTTAATTTTTTTATCCTAAGTATGTAATTTCCCACTAATTAATTAACCTCCTAACGATTAACACTTTTTTCCACACACTCGTAGAGTACAAAGAACAAATCAACATTAACGAAGCAATCAAGGGGATGATGGTTCTGATGCATGCGCCATGCACACGCACCCTGTCAATCTGTGCTGTGGTTAGTCGTCGTCGTCGTCTCTCTCGCGGTGGCCGGCGATCGAGGATAGCTCGATCAGAAGATGACGGAGATGCACCGGCGGTGGCAGGCTCCGGCGGCCCGCTTGGCGGGCTTGGTCTCCTCTCTCCACACCTGGCCGAGGTCCTTGGCGATGCGGACGGCGTCGGCGGAGGCGCCGGAGAGGCCGCGGCGGGTGAAGCCGACGGAGTAGAGCCCCGACTGGCCCTTCCACCCGTGGGGGAAGGCGGTCTTGGGGTACCCGTCCTTGCCGAAGAAGCTGTCGTCGTCGGTGGTCTGGAGCCACTGCGGCACGTTGCTCTTGTAGCCCGTGGCCATGACCACGGCGTCGATGTCGAGCGCCGTGCCGTCGGTGAGCTCGGCGGTGTTCTTGGTGAACCGGGCGACGCCGGGCACGACGGCGATGTCGCCGGACTTAATCTTGGCCATGGCACCGGTGTCCAGCACCGGGGTGCGTCCGTGGGTGTTCTTGAGCGTGAGCGGGCCGATGGCCGGGCGGCGGATGCCGAAGCTGGCGAGGTTTCCGAGGATGATCCAGGCGAAGAACACCATGAGCTTGTCGACGAACCAGAGCGGGAACCACGCCATGAGCATGGTGGCGAGCTCGAAGGTGGACCTGCCGCAGACCTCGCGGGGCAGCACGTGCACGGCGTCGCGCACGACCATGGACGGGAGCGCGCCGTGGTCGCAGAGGTCGAGGGAGACCTCCATCCCAGAGTTTCCGCAGCCGACGACGAGCACGCTCTTGCCGCGGTACTTCTCGCCGGACTTGTAGTTCGAGACGTGGGCGACCTCGCCGGCGAAGCCGTCCAGGCCGGGGATGTCGGGGATCACGCTCTCGGCGTTCTCCCCCGTGGCGACCACGAGCCAGCGCCCGATGTACTCCATCTCGCCGGCGCCGGCGGAGGAGGAGTGGACGCGCCAGAGGCCGGACGTCTCGTCGTAGCGCGCGGACTGCACGGTGCTGCCGAACTCGGGCTTGACGTCGAAGGTGGCGGCGTAGGTCTCGAGGTACTGGATGAACTGGCGGCGGGTGGGGTACTCCGGGTAGTCGGCCGGGAAGGGCATCCTGGGGAGCTGGCAGAACTGCTTGGGGAGGTGGAGCTTGAGGCGGTCGTAGGTGCGCTTCTGCCAGAGGGAGGCGATGCAGTCCTCGCGCTCCAGGACCACGAAGGGCACGCCCTGCTCGCGGAGGCTGGCGGCGACGGCCAGCCCGGACGGGCCGGCGCCGACGATGATGGGGCCGTTCACCCACACGCACCGCGGGGAGAAGAGGCTGTCCATGCGGTCGCTGGGGAGGAGCACCATGGCTGGCTGCTGTCTTCTTGGGTATGTGTTCGTTGATGACGAGGGAGAAGGTTGAAGCTGCTTCTGTTGTTGATGTTGCAAGTGTTTGTGTGTTGGTGGTTTGGAGGGAGGGAGGAGAGGTGCTTATATAGAGGGTGTGACCATGTTGACGATGTGGAAGTTTACTTGGAGGTGATGGAGTGGTGATGATAGGAATCATGGAGGAAATATTAGTTTTTTGGGGATTGATAGGATCTAAGTTCCTTTTTTCCAAAAACTTCTACTTAGCTCATTGATTACTCACTCATTCTTCTAGTAGTCCTTCTAGTAATAGAGAGAGAGAGGGGAAATGGGTTTGATTATTGGGATTATTTTGTTTTTGTTATGAGAGTGCTCTCTCTCTCTCTCATGAAGAAGAAGAAGAAGAAGAAGAAGAAGAAGAAGAAGAGGGTGATGCAAGCAAGATTCTAGCGGGTGAGGACACATGCAGGGATGCCCATGGAGAACATGAGGCCACCACCCGCCCATTGTTTCCGTTGAAGAGGGTTGGACGACGACCTGCCGCCGCTGCCGGCCGCCGCGCGCTTATCTCCTCTGCGCTAAGCATCGAGATCCGTGCTCGCTAATTAATCATCTGGTCCTACTCCTGCTTAAGCTTGTACTGTATGTGCTCAACGGTTTTGGTTAGTCTCGTGTCATTAACTAGGACAGTCGTCTAAAGGTGGAGCATTTACTCCTCTAATCCGTAAAAAGTGATTTCCGAGTGACTAGTGCATTTCTGGTGAGTTGTTAAAAGTATGAAGAAGTAAGGACCAGGGTTCATAGGTTTACTTGATCTCTCTAATAAATCTGGTAGCACAAATAAATCATAGATATAATATGGTAAATACAAGATATGCACCTTGTATGTCTTGTCTAGTTATTCACATCATGCATATGGGGATCACATCCTAATATCAAATAAACTCAGGATCCACATAGTTTTTATAAAAAAACTCAGGATACACATATATAAGTATGCATTCCTAACGCTCCCTTAAAAAGTGGGCCGTTCACACGCTTAGAATTAAATACAACAAACATAGTGCATTGAGTTTCTTGACATGCATTTGAGAAACAAGCGCTACTAAACTAGTTTTTTTTGTTGTCACCGAATTATGAAACCATTCCCTTTTTATCCCTAGAGGGGGTTCTCAAGAAAGTTAAACACCATAACAATTAACATAACGTTATTGTCACTAGATTAGAGCATAATACAAGTTGCATTCCATCTGATCACACACCATTCTCTCTACTTCAATTTACTAGGTGGCCAGGTCTACCATCAAGAGTGAAGAACAATATGTACCTAGAAATGCATCAACGAAAAACATGAATAAGGTCGCATCTGAATAAATCATCTCATAAGTAAAAAAATTACCATAGAAAAATCACATAGACATCGATGTGATCAGGAAGGATAGCTTATACGATATACAAAGATGATAGTACATACAAGTAAATATGATCGAACTACTGTCATAAACCCACCATGCAGTGGAAAGCACCTTGTCATGGTGGATGGCGTCGAGAAGACAAGGGCCGCGAAGGAGATACGACCAGAGATAATTTTGATAACGCCCCCTCCGTTTTCCCCTATCTTTGCGGTCTACACAACCCCTATTTTATGTTGTCTCTATCAGACTCACCTATGTCGTGACATAGATTTTCAAGACTACAATTGAGGGTTTTAGGTCAGCACGAAGAGACTGCAGCGAGAAAACCTACGGAAGTGGGGCCCACATCACCGTAAAAAATATCATCAACAACTGTACCTTGGCTGGAATGGAGTTGGAGTGAAAAAAGTTATAGGAAACAAATCACCATTTCTAAAATAAAAAAAATCACCCCAGTTGCTATTAAAGTGGATCCAATCAATGACCAGCCCTCCAGGTGGGCAAGCACTTTACAGTGCAGCGCCAGGTACACGTACACACTGCATGCAGCATGCACGCACGCTCACTCACGATGAGCTCGCCACCTCACTCACTCACACTCGCCACCTTTTGCTTTTGCTGCCTAATTAAGCTTTGTTAATTAACCATGAAACTCCCCACTGGCCTATCTAGCTCCAGCGCGTAACCTCTTCTCCTTCCAATAAACTAGGAAATCGGCACAGGCCAAAAGGCCAATTTGTTGTGTTTGGCATGGGCATCTCTAGATATATTATGTATGCTACCAAGTGTTTACACGGTTTACGATGCTCGTAGTGCCTTTTCAGAATGAATATATGTTTGGTTTCGTTTAAAAGATGTGTGAAGTATCAGGGCTTCGTTCCACCCCGTATGGTTCGATTGATCACGGCCGATCATTCTCTTTTATCCTTTTTTAGGATTATTGTGTTATTTTACGTGACACTTTATGAGAACGATTACGCGGTACCACAAGTTAATTTGCCATGTCCAATTTTGTGTCATGCTTCATCGATATTTATATATTCCATTCTAAATATTTATAGACAATGCTAGGTTCCATGCCTTCTATTGGGAAATTGGTTAGATGGTAATTGAAATATTTAGTCGGACATATGTTTTAAGCATGGATCAGCCTAGCTTAGCCACCGGATTAGCCATCTAAAATCATTTTGTTTGTTACTTTAGTTCCGCCGTATATCCATTGGCAATAATTCTTATGATCTCCAATGTTCAACGTTATTATAGATACATTTTATTATTTGCAAAAAGTACAAGAGTGTCAAATTCAACTAGAACTTGCTAAGCAACTTCTTCCAACTGTGTTCTTTTGAAGCTGCAAAAACTATGTGCTCTAGCGTCCTAGCTAGAAAGCAACCAGGAAATATTAGCTTGGATGCACAAAAGGATGATCTTCTGAAGTGGACTCCATATTTTCTTTCAAAAAATAATTAAAGCAACATAAAAGAATCCAAAATTCTGCAGGTCCAAGCAGCTTCCTAAAATTGGCCACATCGATCAATCACAAAAACAAAGTCTCGTCACTAATCAAGCCACTTACATCTCTCCCATACCGTGCGTATATGACTATGTCATCATCATTATCTACAATCTCAATCTTTAACTAATTAATATAAGGCCCAATTGACTTTCTTGATATTTTAGTTAACTATTAAAGTGTATATTTGTTTTATTGCTAGCTTTATTTGGCGCGTTTAGGAGTACTGCCACTCTGCCCATACCTAACGTAGCATTTTTTGGCCTTTTCATCTTTGTTCTCATCCTTGAGGCCAAAGCTTGCACCTAATATTCTCACCTTGCCATTCTTTCAGGTTTCTTCAGATTCTTCCGCGTCCAAGAAGAAAAAATATTAGCACGAAACTGTGTACCACACCCTAATTAGCTCATCTTTCATTTTGTCAAGGAAAAACAAGAAACAGTGCGTTGACGAAGCAATTTTTTCCTTTACAGATCAAGTGCAAGCTATGAGGGTTTTTTCTGTGTGCATAGTTGCAACACATAGCATCTCCAGTTTTCTCTTTAGAAATGTACAACTTTATATATTCGGCATTGGCCTGAGTGAAAATACAGTTGTTCACATGCTCCCAGGTTAATCAATTACTCTATATTTTATATGAAGAAAAACCTTAGTTTCCTTCACGGCATTAAAATGGTATATTGTGAAGACTTGTGGAACCATTTTCTCATACTAATATAAATGAAAACATGAGTCCAATCATAAGGTTGGTGTGCCGAAGATCTTTCCACAGGTGTCGATCGAGCTAGGTTATGGTTCATGAACTTGCATTGATCATCAATCATGCTTAATTTACAATGAGATTGAGAGGTCCCCATGTTGTACGCATGACCAATCTTTATAAGAGAAAGGTACCAAAAATTAACCAAATGCGATGTAAGGTACACTTTCGGCCTAAATGCATAGTTACACAATAGATTGATCCCATCAAGGTAAGTACCTCCTAGTAGCCTACCTTTTCTCTCTTATGCCAGTTTGTTATTTCTTAGGTTCTAGTGAAAGGCGAAGGGGTGGATAAATGTATGAAACCCAATGCATAAGCATATGGATGCATGCATGGCGATGCAACAAATTAACCATATGCATCTAACCTAATCTCAACCAACGTATGTGCACCATATGGATCAGTAACGTGAGAGGGGGTCATGTGCAAGGGGCCTAGTTTCCCTAAACTCACACTCCTTTCCATGACTCGAAAGGAGAGGTACATCATGCATGTATGTATGGACAACAAGCCAGCTCTTCATTCTAGGGAGCTATAGCCGCCCCTTTTGCAAGCCCTAGAAGTAGGAACACGTAGAGCTAACCCTTGCCAATGGCATGGCCATTATATAACCTGATCTGACACCTCATCGATCCATGCATGGCACTCTGCAAATTGGCAAGTTGATGCAAGGTTAACATTATTATTAGATGGCTGCTTAGTTAGCCTCGTCTATCTTCAGCTGGCCATGGAAAGTGATCCCTCTCTCAGACACACACACACAGCCAGCGTGGGTTTTTGCTGCATGCCCTAGGTGTATGGAACCGATAAAACAAGATGGTTAAACAAGGCAAAAGCTTGTACTGCCACAATGTATGTGCACAGCTAGCTCAGCATGGTCGGTTACTGCCTCGGAAATCGTGTTTAAGTTGGTGATTGCTATGCTTAGCCTTTTGAGCTAGCCGTCCTTAAAGCTTGTGTGAAGGTATATAGTAGTAAACCCTAGCAAACTATGGTTTTAGCGCCGTTGATGAGAGTACCAACCACGCGCTAAAAGACCTTTGGCATGATTGTCGAGAATCGCCGACCTATAGCGTTAGAAGTATATATAGGGTACTTGATCGATGCAGCTTTCTACTCTTGGGAACATCATTATCTAATTCCATATTTGGTCTTGTAATTCGAGAGGGGCAACGATCGATTCTCTGACAATTAACTAGTACTAAATAAATTCATATATAGGAGACAATGATATTGGTATTTTTCATGTATATTTGGATCGTAATGTTCCCACCAAATTTTAATATAGAAGTATAACTTACCGTACAGAAAATATTTTCCGTGAAAAACACAACGACGGTATTGTTACACGAATAATTTGAACATTTTTCATGTACAAACAGACACACTGTTAGTTTGTATGTCATATCCTAGGTAACGGACTCTTGACATCAATCAAGAAATGCTAGGTAAGGATAAACCAAGATTGCTTTATTTTATAATGAATAGCAACGTATATTGTTGATCCCGCACATCACCGTCTAAGTAAGGCGAGTCGGCTTCTTTCAGCCATTAAAGCTCTCATGGAAATTGCTACGTGCTTTCCCTAGTATTGCTATGAGATTAGCTCCAAAGTGTGAATCACCGATGAAAGAGCCCTTACAATAAAAATACAATCCTCTATTTGGATCCTTTTCATAGCCAAATCTCAAAAGTACAATCATACCATATTTTTATTTAGGGACTTCGTGATATGCGTTGGTTGTTTTTTATGAGAACCTTTATAAGAGAGAGATTTTTTAAGCCGTGCTTGATATTCTGTGGGGCATCAAGGATGAATTCTTTATGATTACATACTAATTCTACTCATGATTAGATGAGTTAATTGACCTTTTCATTGAATACTAACTACGTACTCTCAAAGAACGTCCCCATCACGCCTTAATTTGTCTGGTTTTGAAATATTTGATACCACAATAGGTCTCTATCATTTATGAATTTGATACACTAAAATATAATTTTTCTTGTGATGATTTTAGTGAACAACACTCGTAGTTCAAATTAAATGTATGTGTGTACACATCATTTCTCTGAATTTATCCAAAATGGTACTGTATATTGAAGGCAACTAGTGCACCAAAAAATCTTTTTTTATTAAATAACTCTTTCTGGCCAAAAATAGTTATAAAATGAACAAAACATTTGAGAATATAAGTGGCACTGGAAAACTTGGAGAATGATTCCATGTAAGGTTATATCAAGTCGAGTTAACCATCATTCAAAAAAAATATCAACAAGATTAAAAGTTGTATATTTAATTAGTCCACCTAAGGTTTTATCATTTGACCATAAAAAACTATTTTGGAGTAGAAACTATGTTAACTCATATATAGTCTATTTTTGCAAGGAGATTTAAAGGGTAGAAGTTCCCAAGATTTATATTGATCAGATTAGCTGACTCATTGTTCGAAATTGCTGAAAGTTGCTTCCAAAACCTAGAACTTAGCTTAATTTTACTCATAGACGTTCAGTTTCGTGCAGCGTCGGGTGAGGAGGCGAGGCCAACCGCAAACATCTATGTGCAAAATTCCGGGAAGTATATTTATATGGAAAGGGAAATAAATAAATTCATAGCTCAATTTCCTTCGTGACTGTATATACTTCAACCTGTAATCCATTGGAGTAATACATGAAGCTTGTGAGTTGCAAAAAAAAACTAGAAGGTCCACACGTAAGAGAATAAGTACTGCACCCAATTTACATGGTCTGATTTGGGAGTGCACCCTTAAAAGTTCTACAGTATATCATAAACCAGTTTTGCAGTATAGGGGGGCATATCCACTTGAGCTGTTCTAAGGATACAAGATTCATAAATAAAATCTATTTTGATGAGAATGTTCTCGCAATCTGTTTGAGATCAGTTTGTTCGTCTTCTTCTTCTTGCTCACACACAAGATGAGCACCACTAATTCCCAGTCAATTGAGGAAGTGTACTTATTTAATTGCTAATCTATGAGGTGTGCACAAAGAAACGGATCGCGCGCCACATATAGCTACACTCCCAGCTGACTCATCATGCAGCTCAGCTTGCAAAGCTATTCTAGACTCAACATGTCATTTTATATTCCCTTACAATAGCACTAGTAATATTCAACCACTCCTTAATTAAGCTTGCTAGTTGAGCATTTGACGCGCCGCCATGTGATCTGGTAATAATTGGCATATGCACTCTGCAAATAATTTAGTCAACCAGCTAATTGTTGAGTCATGCATGCATGAACATGCATGGCCAGAGCAAGCTTAATGGGTTAGCTTGTTTTACTCCTAATGATCATCTCACAACCAAGATCGATATCGATACAGTGGCATCCATCCAACTTGGTCTGAAATTGGTCACAGTTGGGTCATGCCCCTTGCATATATTTTAATAGTCACATATATGTCTACACAGGCCCCATCAGATCTTAAGATATATGGAAAACTTTCACTTTTAGGAGAGTTTAGTTAGTACCTAATTAAGGGGTTGAGTTTGATGATCATTGGAATGTTATTTCGGTTGTTTAGATTCTAGCTAGCTACTGGGACAATTATTGTTATTCTTGATCAATTAGTTCATTTTATATGCATTTTATTTTCCTTTCACAATGTAAAATGGTCTCTTCAAATTTATTTTATCTACCATATACGAATGGGTGATATCTAGAGTTTTAATCTGCGTCACTATGCCACTATAGTTCACGTGTATGCTTTATTGAGATTTTTTTTACAATGCTTTGTAAGTTCAACTAAAAATTCGTATGACCGCTCATCAGAGAAAAAACATATCATACTGAGCATGTGCTAAATAATATTTTTATTGGACATAATTTTAATTTGACTTTCAAATATGTATTCCAGTGACCTTTTAGAATTCAAAATTCAGTTAGAGGTCTAACTTGAAAAGCATAGTCCCAAGTCCCAGCTAAGATTATAAAACATAAATTAGAGTTTTAGAAACAAAATCCTATTTTTTGTACAAAATAATGCATTAAGATAAACATGGCCTCATCTCATACTGATAATATAATAGTGTAAATGAGACTTGGTAATATCAATATATTCTTAAAATAATGAAAAGGAATATGAAAATATTGTAGCTATATTGTTGAGATACACAAATTTAGAAAAAGGAGAAAATACATAAGAGACAAATAATAATAAAGAAATTATTCATAATTAATACTCCCTCCACTCCGAAAAAACCCGTCGCAAGCTCTGCGTACGAGTTGTACGTGTGTGACGTTGTTTTCTGGCTACAATTTAAACAGAGCTGAGGGAGTAATAATAGTAGTAATGATAACACAATAATAATAAGAGCATCAACAATAACGCATAGCTGAGCCGTTGATTTGATCTGAGTCCTAGTTTTGTTGATATTTTGTATTCTCATTGCTCCAATTTTCACGAACAGTTGCTAGTTTGGTCAAAGCAGCGGCTAAGAGGCACTTTTTATTTGCATCCATTTTGTATCGCAACATAGGACCAACCGTTGTTTGAAAGTTAAATCATGAAAGAAAAAATGTGTCTCATACTCCTGGACATGGGATGTAACTGACTGTGTTTCGACGAGAAATTATTTTGAAGATGCAACTGGTTAATTAACGGATAAGCAAGCAACAACACCCACATCAAGGGCAAGCACATGGCATCATGCATGAGGCAGTACCAAAGAATCATTTCACCCGAAGCACATTCAGAAGCCCAATCCCCAACATTTAGGTAAAGCCTTCCCCAAATCACACACAGTAGGACCATGCCGGCCATCCACAAACCCATATGTTTCCCTTCTTGATTAGATGACTTCATCCTTGACTAAAACTTGTCTCTTTCCCCGAGACGTTTGACCTCACACCAACTGTTTCAATGGTCGGTTGTAACGGTTTAACCACCATGTGTTAGTTAATAGTTTGAGCTAGCTAGCCCCCACTATCCTTCTGTGGTATTTGAATTATTCTAGTGCCTGGTTTCAGCACAGGAAGAAATAAAAACAGTACGACCTGACACAAATTTAGTTCAGTTCGGCGCTGTGACAGTCTTATTTAGCTTATTCAATTGGGTCATATGGAGCTAGAAGAATCTCAGTCAGATGATGAGGTGCAGTGGCAGGTCTGTCATGTGGTAGCCTCTCATGAGTCATGGCCTCCACGTACCAGCATTAATTGATAGAATTTCACAAATTGTATTTACAAAAGTCTCTGTAGCATGACGAAGTATGGATGAATTTATATTCAGATATTTACCATGAAAAGATGCCTCTGGATTACGGAAATTTAATTTATAGTAGCACCGATTCCACTCAGAGCATGTATATTTCTGATACGGATGGTGCATAGAAATGGTTAGTGCCCTAATAGCATTGAAAGTAACGCCGATTTTATTCTGATAATGATGCTCTGCGAAATAATGGAGAGATGTATATTCTAGAAGGATATGGAACTGAATTGGTTCGGCCAAAATATCAACTACTTGTAGGCGCACCACATGGTGAGCATATATTGGTATTGAGATATCGTAGTCGTATTTAGTAGTAGATACATAGAGTTATTTTATCGTATCCTATTCTTCCGGTGTTCATCATGAATCCGTGGTCTTTCATATTATAGGATATAAGTGTTTGTTTAAGTAGGTCAATGCACTTGGTAGGATTCTCATGTGCTTGGTTCATTCCCTCTTTCCCTAATTGGGAAATGTACAAACTCTCAATGTGCTGCACAAGCTATGTGCACAAATCTAAGATCAGATCTAGGTGCAAATATCAACTGCAATTTGCATGGAATTCGGGTTCAAAGTCCAAACCTAGGGCGAAGAGAGAACGGATGATGCATGCATCCTCGCTTGGAGCTAGGTCCAAAATACACATGATGTCGCTACAAAATCCAGTGTAGATCGAGTCTGAAAACTCAATTCAGTTACACCGAAATCCACATCATGCATGCATCTGTTGAAGTTCAGTTAAATCCCACCAGTGGAGTGCATTTGTATTTACAAAAGTGCTCCTACATGGTACCATCCAGAAAAATATTATTTCAGACAAATAGTCTGAATAACCTTTTCAATGTAGTATCTGACTTGACAATATTCCAGAAGAATGTATGTAAAGATTAATGCACTACCATCTTACAGCTGGAAGCAATTTATGAGCATGCACTGTATATATTCATGGTGGAATGCCCACTTAACCTGATCCTAGTTCCTTCAGAGTATATTCTGTCACTTGAGATCATCTTAGATTCTTGTTTTCACGATGAGGATCATAGTTTCATCGAAGATCAATGAGACGACACATCGTCATGGTAGTCATACACTTGTATGTCGAGAACAGACCGGTCGTCAATATTACAGATGGGACTGATGCCAAGAACATCATCCACGGATCACTCTCCAAAGTCGAAACAAATGACAGACCGGTGATAACCAACCGAGAATATGTGGAATTATGATGATCATTATCGTACACACGGATAATTAAACAGGAGAAGAAAACTATCTGATCGATGTGAGCCGTTGGAACGAAAGTCTCCTAATGTATCAAATCACACACACACACAAAGATAGAGAAGTTGTGATGCCCTCCAGTAGTAGTGGAAGAACAAGAAAAGTGATAACAGAATGAAGAGGCCTGGTGATCTAGCTGGTCTCCAAAGAGAGGGGCAAATCATAATTATCAAATAACTTAGCGATTGCATTTGTCTCTTGCCAATGTATAAGGTCAGTGTCAGCTGGTATCCAAAACGGAGATGCTGCTGGTTGACAGTGATCTTTCATTGGCGTGAAGATTAGTGTCTAGAAGCAATTGTTAGTGCTAGAGGCTAGAGCACTAGCTTAGCCAGGTGCCAGCTCTGGATACACACTGATCATACGATCACTACATCTTGTCAGATGCTAACCATCTCTTGACTCGCCAACTGATTTTCTTTTTTTCATTGATGATGTACTTTGGTGCTATACTAATTTTTTGAAATAGTGATTTCATCACATCAGTCCAAAATTTAGGAAAAGGAGGGCTCCAATTGTGACTGTCAAAATGCAATGATCCTACTGCATGTTATATTCCAGTTCTGAAAACTCTGAACTACTAAATGCAGTGCCTCCAACTACACTTAAATTCCCATAGCCCAACCGCAGCCAGCACACAAAACATATCATCATATTCTTCAGTTTCTCTCCTAAGCCTAGAGAAATTGATGATGCCGATTCCGGCCACTGTCCAAATCCTGCACAAGATCTACACAAGCGCCATGTTGTTTCTCCTTTGACCAGCACAAATCCATGTGACAGAGAGCAAGCAAGAATCCTGTCACTAACCCGGCACTAAATAACACGGGCGCCACGGACGAACGGATGAAGCGCCACATCCGTGCCAACATCCAAGTGGACGGCCAAGATGGAGAAACAGATTCCGTTGCAAGTAAAGTATTGCCACCACAAGTTTTCCATGTGGCCGAGTCGGCTAAGCGGCAGGAATCTTAAAGCCCAACTGATTATTCTTTATATATCTTCTAATTCTGTGAGAGTATCTCAGCACAAGGATTTGGCAGAATGAGATCGCAAGTCGAAGGGATCATATCCTTGATTGTTCATTGATTATGTAACTCAATAATAACAATATATGATTCATGCGTGACCGGCCAGCCCATGCATTTTGTCAGTAATCTGAAAGCAAAGCACATTGATTTGTCCTAATCTCACCACGGCATGGCTCTCGTGATGTCTAAAAATTCGAGGAGGAGAATATATGCATATGTTGACGGACGGTTTGGTCAGCATCCTGAATCGGTCTGGTCAAATTTGTCCGGGAAGATCGAGTTGAATCTTGCTAGCTAGTTTCTGGATGTGTAGTCAAAATCACCGGCAGATAGTCACTAGCACAGATGTTCAGCCGACCAATGTTTCATTCCAAGTTTCCAACCCACACATCACAGCATTTAGGATTGATTTTAATGCATGACACTGCATATTTCACTACCTAATAATAAAGTTTGATGCCAATCTTTTTTCCGGCCGGTGTCCTTGTAATTAGGACAGCTGGTAAAAAAACTAGATCTTCTAATCAGTGTCACTTTCTCATGTCCTATTTTTATCGGGTATGGCCTCGTACGACAAGGTATATGCCGCTGGAAACATAGAGTATACCATAGACGCACAAATTCACACGACGCTGATGAAAGACTGTAGGCATGGTTAATGTCCATTTAGGCAGGAACAAAAACATACAAAAAAGTAGGGAAAGCACATGGATTGAGTTGTCGTGCATCTCTGTTTGAATCCATATATGGATGAACTTAAAAATGGAGAACTACTTTTGGATGCTTTACACAAAAGGTACGAGGTTATTTTAGCGTTTAAGGTACATTATTTTGGAGAGAGTATTTTTTTTCATGTGGTCATACCACATTTTTCTTCCCGAAAGTTCACGCTATATATAGGAGCTACCAATGGTTTTTTTGGACGAATTTCCTTGTTCCAAATATAAGAATAGAATAGAAATGGTCTTCTTTATTCCAAATGAGGCTGTAAGAAAGCTTCAAAATGAGGTTGTAAGACGAAAACGAAAGGAGGGACAACTCAAATGGAGTAGTTTTTTTTTTGAGGGAAAAAACACAACTCTTTATTAACTCAAAATATTATGTCTGATACAAAGACCATCAGGGGGCTCTAAGAGCCAAACAGGGACGGGGAAGGGGGGACGAGCAGGGCTTAGCCACCCCCAACAATCTGATTTTCTTCCTAATATTCCTTATAATCATGCTTAGAATTAGCGGTGCTAAGCTGTTTTGCCCCCTCCAACTTAATTTTACCCCTGCCAAATACTAAATGTTGGCTCCGTCCCTGGAGCCAAACCTGACGTCCCACACTAGCAAAAGCCATTGATCTAGCGAGTCCGTGGGCTTCTGAATTTGAAAAACGATTCTCATGTCTAAACGATGCCTCTATGATGCTATTGGGCCGGCCCAAGATGGTCTGCTGAGGCTTTTTATCTATCCTTATTCTCAAGCAATAAGCTAGTTCGATCTAAGAGGCTAGTCTTAGTTCAAGTTGGACCACTAATTGCAAAGTAACTGTGCGTGGATTTTTTTTCAATTTAAACATAACCAGATAACGTTTTCCAGTCTTCAACCAAAATCTAAATGTTTGAAACTATTTATTTCTCAAAATATCCTTCTCAGCATTGATCCAGGATAACATTTTTTTTCTCAGTAGCATGCTTATTTGGGAGAAATTAAGTTTCAGATGTTATCTGGGCCATTTGGCCCATCAACCAAAAGGCCGAGGTACCATTCCAATGAATGCACAAGAAAAATTCCAAATGACACAGTACATGATATGATTAAAATCACTCTAACATGTTAACATTAATACAAAGATACACACTCCAACGCTTCGTACCTAAGGAGCTAATCATAACGGTTCCACAATCTACATCACAAAAGGAAAAAATTACATCAAATTGAAGCAATTTCTCGATCCTCACAATAAGTCCCCTGGTCCTGAGCTAGGGGAAGATCTTCCCACTCAACCCTGCAGGCACAGAGCTAACAATGAGCTTCACGCACCCGGAGACAAAGTCAAATCAGTATAACCATGTATAAGAGATTTTTGTTTGCAATTTAATATGGAGCTGCTAAATCCAACCGAGCTTATGCTCAAGCTTGTTCAGACAAGGTATAGGACCTACAAGAATCTGCCTGCCTGCAGTCTGAGATGTTCATTAAGATACACCATCGGGTAACTTTTGAAAACGGTTCATTTTGTCTTAAACTTTGATCTTAGGGTCATGTTATTGTGTGTGTGTCTCCCAGCCTTGCTTTAGGCCAGTAAAAACTTTTTCTGCCTTTTTCATATATTAAAACGCATGTTTTGCGCCTCAGGAAGAAATCTAGTTGGAACTAGCAATGTAACAAGTTTCCTAAGAATCAAAGAAACAGTGCAAGTTCTGATTTTCTTAAGAAAAAATTCATAAACATACAGGCAATATAGCTAAATGTGCACAGAGAAAAATAAAGTAAGAATCGTTCGAAATCATTCATAGTTCAGTTGAAACTAACCTAAAATCTATGATCTGCAATTCACCACAACAGAATCATATGCTCAAGTCTAAGTAGGAAATGTCAAAAGACATTATGGAATGCTTGAAGAGGTGAAAACATGCCAAAGCTAGCATCAGGTTTCACAGGTATAGTAAGGACTCGAAATTGCTGACCTGGTTGAGAAGTGAAGGTACAGAAGACTGGTCACTCATCAGAGATTCAGAATGTATCTACAGCTATGTTCCCTAAACAATCTCCTTTTCAGCATCAACATCATAATCTGGAAGACTACGCAGTACCTAATCAAGAGTAGTAATGGCTGTCAAGATAGGAATATCAGTTTAAAAGAAAGCAAAACTGAATAGTATTACTACCTCATATAAGTACCACGAGATGTAAGCATCAGTAGCAGCATACTGAAGCTGCTGTTTTGAGAGGACATGAGACTCCCAGTTTCCCATTCGGATCTTGCTGGGCTTCGGCAACTATAGACAGGAAGTTGCAGGGGATAAAGAGAAATTGCAACACAGTAATATTTGTGCATCAAAATATTAAACGAGCAGAAGAATAAAGACCAAGCAAGCATGCATCAGCAAAACAAACATTGAGTCAAACATATCTAGTGCATTTCCTAGACACTTCGGTTCGGTCTTCAGAGTGACTATTGAACTTCGGAATTCATTAACCCTTCAGACATTGCCTCAACCACACAAACATGGGTCAGCAACAAACATATTTCAGTGTAATCATTTATTGAAGAAAATATTTTCTTTCATAGGCATCAAGGTGTTTAGTCTACTAAATAATAATTGACTAGTGTTATTTAGCGAACCATACATTGACATGACACATAAATAAAACACAAACATGAGTCAAGGCCTGAGGTGAAGACTCTTGTTTTTCTGATGCTAATTAAAATGGGCCTGAGGTGAAGACTCTTGTTTACAGTACCTCTTTAGATGTGATCATTTCTGTTAAGGCAGCAAGACTCCATCTTCTTTGAGGCCCAGCTAACTTGACATTTGCAATAATTGACAGATCCATCAATGGCTGTACACGGACATCATAATCATTGAACATTTTCCTTGCATCATTGTCTATACACACTCCAACCTGCATAGACAAGAAAACTGCATCTTGGATGACCAGGAAAAGGGGAATCCTTGTGTGCTAAAACAGCGTCCAGTCGTAAGGGGAAATGAGCAAACTCATTATGATGGAAACATAATTACGCACTTTAACAGATGAACTATCCTCGAGGAGAGACTTCAGTAGAGGAGGTACTCCAGAGTGAATGATATGCATGAGATAGCAGTGAGTTTTGTCCAAGCATAATTGCATTAGAGCGACTTTACATGGTGGTTCTCCTGCAAAGCCCAAATTCCACGCCATTGGTTATTGCCATAAGATTATTTGAAGGAGTTAATTTATAAAGCATTCATCGAGGAACCAACATTTTCCAGCCTGAGATATGGAACTAAAAGCTAGGCTATGCAGAAGGGCAAACCTCTTCGTGGAAAGGGTCTCCATTCGAGATCGAACCCGAGGGAGACCTGGCCAGAGGCCTTTATTCCTTGGATTTTCCGTACAATTTCTGCCGTAGCTCTCTCCACCTCGGAACGCGTCCGGCAGTACACTATCTTGCCGCTGAATGCTATCTGTTGGAGCCTCGCATTCACATTCCCTGTGGCACAAAATTAAAGGGCGGACATGATCCCGATGTCAATTCTACTACAGATAAACTAGAGCTAGTAGGTGCCAGTCTACACAAATCCTAGTAGTGTTGGCAGGCAACGGGCTGAGCCCTGACAGAGTAACATACTAGTAATAATCAGACAGAGCTGGCATTCTTCCTTCAAAGTGCAGCACCAAGACCCCTAATAATTGCACGCATATTTGCATGATTTTCAATTTATCAACACAAGAAATTTTCATGGCCGACGCAAGAAGTTTCCAAGAAGCGTTCTTTGATTTTGCGAGAAAGGGGATAAGGGAATGCGCGGATCGGGGAGGCTCACCTAGGTAAGTGGGAGGCGGGAGGACCGACGACGGCGAGGCAGCCGGTGGGACAGAGATATTTCGGGGGCGGAATGGGGCGGCTGGCCTGACGGGGGCGGCGGTGTTGGACCAGTCGGGGAGGCGGCGGCGCTTGGCGGACTCGGCGGCGTAGGCGGCCTCGACGGCCTGGAGCTCGGCCTCGGCCGCGTCGTCCCAGTTGAAATCGTCTTCTTCGCCGGCGCAGGGCCACGCGAGAGGCGCGCTGGATTCCATGGCGGACGGATCGGCGGCGCGCTCGCCGGCCGGCGCTGGTGGTGGGAGGAGGGAAAAAGGTTCGTGTTTTTTCTTCTCAAAATACTTTTTTTTGCCAATTTTAAAGCCGTGGAGGGAACATGTTTGGTGTGAACGTAGCAAATACTATGTTTCAAAATTTCAAATCCGGCTGAGTACAAGCAAAACAAATTGAAGTTTAGAAAACAAACAGTAATGTATGATTTCCCAAATAGTTACAACTAGAAAAGGAGTAAAGTAAAACGAGTAGGTCGAAAGAGGATTTTTTTCGGCCCTCGAGATTTCAAAAAATGAAAAATCGTACTCCCTCCGATCCGAATTACTGTTCGCGTTGGATGTTTTGCAAAAACCCCCATACCCTTTTTCACCTGAAAATATTCGTCCTCCCACCAGCTCTGCACATTATCCCCACCGCCGCCTGCTCCGCCCCTCCTGGCTGCCTGCTCCGCCCCTCCCTCGCCGCTGCTCCGCCTTCCTCCTCGTACCCCTACGTCCCGGCGAACCAAAACCAAGGACCAGCCGAGATCAAATCCTTTCCCTCCAAGATAGTAACTTTGACCGGCCGACAGGGAGTGCCCGCCGCCCTGGCGAGGGAGGCGCATCCTCCACGGCGACCATCCTCCATACGGTGCCGAAGAGCAGAAGAAACAGGAGCAAGCAGAAGCGGAGCGCGTCAGGTCTGCCGACGCGCGTGCTCTTCGCAGACCGTGGAGGAGCACGGGGACCTCTCCATGGAGGCTCACCGGTCAACGCCCTCCTTGCCGCCCCTTTCATCTCCGGCGACAACCAGCCATGGTGGCCGGCATCACCGGCTTCCCGCCTCTGCCCCTCTGCTCTAGACATCGGCCTCTGCCCCTCTGCATCCAATGGTGAGTTGAGAACATACAGAACTCAAAATTGGTTCTTGCCCAAGCTGCTTGTATTCATCCAACCAAATCATGCCATTATGGTGAGAGCTAATGTCGTACTCCTGCCCAAACTATCGATTTGGTTGTGCTAGAGCTAGTTAGTTCAGCAACATGATTAGCAGTCTTGTACCACCAGTGTATGAAGGGAATATGCCCTAGAGGCACTTAATAAATATAGTTTATTGGCAATGTCTCAATCGTTCATTATATGTTTTACACCATGCTATAACTGTATTAAGCGGAAACATTAATACAGGTGTGGTAGATAAACAACCAGGTCCCTAGTAGCCTCTACTAAGACTAGTTTCGTTGCGTGATTGATGATCGAGGTTTCCCGATCATAGGGCGTGGCGCCGGTCGGCAATGTAAGTCATATCGTTAGGAGTAACGATGTGATGGACGTACCCAGTATTTATAGGACATAGTCATTACACCTTAAGACCGTGAGACCAACTCTTATTGTTATTCCTGGAAGATACTTTGATCGCACCAAACGTCGTATCTTATTTAGTATGACAATAACGGTGATACTTTTGGATATCGGAAAGGAGTAGTTGAGACAAGGGGTCAACAGCGGGATTTGTCAGTCCGCATAGCCGGATAGATACTCTAGGGCCCACTCGGTGAGATTATGTCAAATGAGTTTGCAAACATGTGACTAGGTCACCAGCTGACATAATATCACAGACGAGTAGAAGATAGCGATGTCGGTAACGAGATCATGCTAGGTATGGAGATATTTGAGAATGATGCTCGGACACGCTAAGTATCGCCATGACAAACGGTTTAAGACTATACGTACAGGTTTGATAGATGAAAGTCATTCGTTATATCTCAGGGATTAATTCATGGGGTCCAGGCCTACGAGTTAGTCGTTGATCATTGAGGAGTCTTGATCATACCTGATATTATATCGAACCGCTAGGGTAACACACTTAAGGGGTTTCGACAAGACAACCGGAAAGGAAAGAGATCACCGGGAGCGTCCCGGGAGGGGTCCGATGGAGATCGGGCAGCGCCGAAAGAGTTTTCGGAGCTAGGAAAAATTATATATATTATGTTTGATATTAATTAGTGTAATTAATATGCAAATATGATTTTATATATTTATTTTCGAATTTATTTAGCCTGATTTCCCTAAATGGGCCTTCTGGTCGAAAGAAGGCCCATGGGGGGGAAAACCCTCAAGGGAATTTTGTGGGGGAGGCTTGGCCGGCCTAGGTGGGCCAAATGGGGCCCACCTAGGGCCGGCGCACCTGGTTTGGCCGAACCAGGCAATGGGGGATAGTCCCACATTGCCTGGCTGGCAAGGTTGGCTCCCCCTGGGAGCCTATATAAGAAGGGGCACCCCTGGCCTTTTAATTCACCAATTAATTCCCAATTTCTCTCTCGATCTCGTGGTTCCCTTGACGGAGCCGCGCCGAGTAGAGGAGGGGGATCTCTTCCACCATAGCCCGCTGCCGCGCTGCTGGTGTTCCGGTCCAAGTCTTCCGCTGCTCGTCCTGGACTGGAGCTTCGGAGGCCGTCGTCTCCACCGTATGTGTGCGACTCCCTGCGAGGTGCTGCGCTAGCGGTACTCGGAGGCCTACTTCCTCCACCCGACCTCGGGGTCATCTTCGTCATCTTCGTCGCGCCGAGTTCTCCGCGACCTAGAGGTCGGCTACGGCGTCTTCATCGTCAACGCTTGTGCGGGAGCGTAATCCCCGCTATTCGGTCTACGAGGGTATGTATTCCGATCTCCGCCGTACTTCTATATCTGCATAGTGTAGATCTTGGCTAGTTTAAGGATATCGTTGGTAGGAATTTTTTTGTTTTCTGCACACGATCCCCTTCAGTGGTATCAGAGCCGATCTATCGTAGATATAGCTGTACGCTGTTAGAACCCGTGTTCTACACGGGGGCACCGTTCCTGTTATTTGCTACCCTCTAGCGTGCACTTGTGATTCCAGCGGCATCGAGTTGATGAAGCGGCCCGGACCGACTTTACGCGTACGCTTACGCGAGACTGGTTCCACTACTGACATACGGCTTGTACCGTATCTGTGGCTGGCGGGTGCATGTTTCTCTCTCTTTAGTTGGCTTTGCATTTTCAATGGAGGGCCCGAAAGGGATGCATAAACATGCAATTATTGGATCGTTGTTGTGGTCATAAGGTTCATAGGTATGAAGCGGTTCTATTTACGAAAGCCCCAAGCCACGTAAAATATGCAAAAGATAAAGTAGAAGCGTCTAAATTTATTTTGCAGGGGCTATGTGATATGGTCAAGGTAGGTTTATTAAATTGTTTATAAACTGCGGGCGCCAAGAAGACCATGGCGCAATGGACTATATCACATTGCATTACATTTGATGTTTTGTGTGCATCTTATATTGTGTGATTGTGTTTATAGTATACATTAGTTACACGGCGGTAGCTATATAAGATGATCCCTTCAAAATACCACTAGTGTTCTCCCTCCAACGCGCACCACCAAGAAAGTTCTACGTTATGAGGCAGGCCGTGATGATCGGGTGTCAGACATATCTTCGTTCGCACGGTGGGTGTAAGCCATGTTGCACAAGCGTCAGCGTGGAGGTTTTTGGTGGCGAGCCAAGCATATTCAGAAATATGGCCTCGGAACAGGGAGACCGAAAGGTCGAGCACGAGTCACAAAATTGGTGTGGCGGACTTTTGTCTACTCTTGAAATTGTGCCGCCGGCTCTGATGATGATGGGTGGTGCAATGGATGGGGGTCGTGTAATCGCTTAAAACGACCAGGAGGGATGTTCGTTTGAGTGGGAGTTCGGATAGTTATTTTCTAAACTACTAGAACTCAGAATATAATGAACAGAGTCTGTTTGCAAACCTTTGTAGATATTAACCATTGTGATAGCATCTTTTCAAATTAGGCGCATTCCTGCGATTGAGAAACTTAAAAGGTTGGGTCCAAACTTCATAGTTTTATACTTTAGCTTGAGGATACTCCTTGTTTAAACCGTTAGCTCTTTGTGATACAATACCCGCTAGGAGATAAACCCGGAGATTCCGCTAGCAAAAGATAATTTGGATTATCGGATTTTGTGCGGATGATATCATCATAGTCCAGTGTATGCTATGATCTCTGCCATAAAGAATCAACGGCGGGTATGAGTTTTTAGATCGCGAACATTTGGTCGCTAAACTCGGGGTACCTCTATAGTTGGGTTGATGAAGTTTATCAGTACGTTGACTGATTGTCTTCTCAACCAAGATGGAAGAGAATGCACACATTGAGGGAGCACGTGGCGGTCATACTTAATGACATATGTTCATGATTAATGAACATTGAGACGCCTCGCTCAGCTCAATCACTGGATGACAGACATCGTTGCCAAGTGCAAATCCTCTGTCATAGACTATGTCATGTAAGGGGAATCGTTCACCTTCATGGTTCTTGATTACGGTGGAAGTATCAAGAAGATGAAACAGATCGCCGGAAGTCATCAATGATGATGGTGTATATATGATATACATGTTATGAATGTTTTAGCTAAGCAGGTGCTCGCAGTAGTGACTGAGTCTTGAACTAGTCATGTTTTGTGAAAAACCAGGTTTACTGCTTGAGTAGCTTGAAAGGATGAGGCGACATTGCGTGTTGATAATGGCGATCAAGTTGTTGTGATGGTCGTAGACACTCTCCCTCTAGATCTACCATTTGAATAAATTCTTTATGATCGGGTGTTGGTATGATCGTTACAAGTGTGTCTCCTCTAGCGAGACACTTGTTCATACATGATAGTGACAAATTTGTGTCCTATATTTATGAAGTAATGATCATATGCCGATTTGAATTTAGATGGTAGAAGCTCCCACATTCATAATATTAATGCCAAAGGATACAAACTTAATAAAGACACCACATATGTGTGGCACTACCGTTTAGTCATGTCAATGTTATATGCATTAACTCCACACTGGATGGACCTACAAGTCCTAAGATTTGATCTTTTGACACTTGCAAAATAACTGTGACACCGTTTTCGGAAAACGGGCATATAACTTATTGATAGTCATACATGGAGATGTATGTGGTTCAATAAAGTAATTGACGGGTAGTGGAGACCTTTATTTCGTGAACTTCACTGAACGTTTTGAGTATAGCTTGTTGAGAATCATGCATATGAGTGTATGTGAATCAATGAAATACTTTAACGTGTAGTGGAAGTATTTATTTCATAGACTTCATGAACATTCGAATAGATATATGGATATCCACTCGGGGAATGTTGGCCTGGAAATTTTGATTCAATCAAACAAGTCCAGAATGAAGTAGGAAATAAACTTAACAAGAAAATCAAATTCCCGCGATGCATATCGAGGAATAAAGATTTGAGTTAGTTGGCACATCATTGGAAGACTTGTGAGAAGAGTTCCACAAATTACGTCGCATGGAACACCATAGTGTTATGGTGTGTTAGGACGTCGTAATTACACCCTATCGGATAGTGTGTGGTAAATAAATCTCTTACCGAATTATTGTAATCATTAGAGTCATATGGTAGAAACGTAAACACTCACGCTAGCAAATAGGGAAACCATTTGAATCCATGGAGACAATACCATACGAGTGATGGCATGGCTTTTAGCCTGGATTGTCGTTTCAGCAATTTAGTGTTTCGATGTTATCGAAGCTAAAATGGATTAATCTTTGTAGTGCACCGTACCTAAAGAGTTAGTTGGGTACATGTCTCACGACATAGGCAAAATCAGTGCCAGGATATACCTTGCGAAAGAAATAGTTTCTTGTCCGAGGGTATAAGTGAGAAAGAAAGTAGGGCAAGACGAAGTTGGTGAACTTCCTCTCCAGACATCAGAGTGGCGCAACCGAAAGTGTTTTCGGTGTCAGGCTCCACAGCTTGAAAAAGCTGATGATTCAAGATCATGATGTTCTGAGCTCATACTAAGAGCGTAGGCATACGAGGTTGTGTTCCACACTGTGTGTTACGACAATCTTGCTATGAAGGTCATATTAATGGAATATGATAGACCTACGAACTACGAAGAAGAGATGGTGAACCTAAGTCCGAGAAATGGCTATGAGTCATTTATGATCCAAAATAAAATCCATATACGATTACCAGGTATTGACTTGGGAGATCTTCTTGATGGCATCTAGGATGTTAATAGTATATGGAATTTTATGAGAGAGTAGACATTGAGCAGATTCGATTTGTCGTGAAACAGTTCCGACAGACCACATGGGAGTTTGTCTCAAGTGGCGAAGCCTAAATCTATTCTGGGTCGTTTAGCAATTACTATAATTTCGAATGAGAAATTGATAGATGGATGAGAAAACCATGGTTCTTAATAGTGTAATTAAGAATGGTTTGTAATCCTGAGGATGCTAAACATGTGTGCAAACTTCGGTTGTCCATTCATGGGCAGAAGCAAGCATATCGGAGCTGGAATCTTCACTTTGATAATGTGATCAAAGGATTTTGGAGTTGTCCAAAATAGTTGAAGAAACCTACATTTGCAGAGAAGTGAGTGGGAGCAAAGTAGTTTTCCTTGATCTTATATGCGGAAGGCATATTTGAGTGGGAGCTAAGTAGTTTTCCTTGATCTTATATGCGGAAGGCATATTTGAGTGGGAGCTAGGTGTCATTTGTGATTCTGTATGTAACGACATATTGAATGACACAGATCCTCTAGTAGAGTGTAAAGGATTATTTAAGTGATTAAATTTTCTGTGAAATGAAGTTAGAAGTATTAGGCATCCGATTTATAATTGTATAGATCAGAGGGGGCTTAATAACATTAAGTCGGAGTATTTCCTAAGTCAGGATTCTGAAGTGTTTCAGAAAAGGACAAGCGAAGAAAGAGGTTCTTGCTTGTATGACTAGGTAAAAGATTAAGTTAATCTTGGCTTTTTCAGTGGTAGAAAATGATGTTCGACATTCTCTATGTATCACACATAGAGTCTATCAGGCTGAAAGCTCGACTTGGTGTGACCCGAGTTCTTGGTTCAAGAACAGGTTCTAGAGTGATCCTTGTGTGGATCAATGAACAAACGTTAAGTTTATTCTTCAGTGTCTATGAGAACTGAAGGTAGGTTTTCTAGTAAGGGGTAAGAGTGGAATGGCAACTTGCCGTAAAGCGGTTACGATGATGCAAGTTATTGCACTGACCCATACGACTAGAAATCTCATATAGGAGATGTCCTTTATTTTGAAGAAAGACATGGTTAGTTTGCGAAGTCGCATATGAATGCACTGTCGCACAATCTACATAGGTATAGAAATATATCGCGACTTTAGAAGTAGCAAGTGTGATTGGACTGAGCAGTTTTCCGAGCGTAGGTGGTCCCCTTAATAGATCTCTTAGACTTTTAAGGCGCATGCTACGCGAATGCTCGAGTCTCACTCCATCCAGTATATTTCACCGTCATCGTAAGATACGGGATTATGTCAAACTAGGTGACATAGAAGTGTTGCAAAGCACATATAGATCTCAATGTGTGAGTTCTGTTGACTGTATTCCACTTCCACGAGGCGAGCAGGCACCAATATGCTATGGGTGTTGAGCTTTTACCAGGTTGTAAACTAGATTAAGTGTTACTCTAATGCAAGTGGGAGACTGAAGGGAATATGCCCTAGAGGCACTTAATAAACATAGTTTATTGGCAATGTCCCAATCGTTCATTATATATTTTACACCATGCTATAACTGTATTAAGCGGAAACATTAATACAGGTGTGCTAGATAAACAACCAGGTCCCTAGTAGCCTCTACTAAGACTAATTTCGTTGCGCGATTGATGATCGAGGTTTCCCGACTAATAGGGCGTGGCGCCGGTCGGCAATGCAAGTCATATCGTTAGGAGTAACGATGTGATGGACGTACCCAGTATTTATAGGACATAGTCATTACGCCTTAAGACCGTGAGACCAACTCTTATTGTTATTCCTGGAAGATACTTTGATCGCACCAAACGTCGTATCTTATTTAGTATGACAATAACGGTGATACTTTTGGGTATCGGAAAGGAGTAGTTGAGACGAGGGGTCAACAACGGGATTTGTCAGTCCGCATAGCCGGATAAATACTCTAGTGCCCACTCGGTGAGATTATGTCAAATGAGTTTGCAAACATGTGACTAGGTCACCAGCTGACATAATATCATAGACGAGTAGAAGATAGCGATGTCGGTAACGAGATCATGCTAGGTATGGAGATATTTGAGAATGATGCTCGGACACGCTAAGTATCGGCATGACAAAGGGTTTAAGACTATACGTACAGGTTTGATAGATGAAAGTCATTCGTTATATCTCAGGGATTAATTCATGGGGTCCAGGCCTACGAGTTAGTCGTTGATCATTGAGGAGTCTTGATCATACCTGATATTATATCGAACCGCTAGGGTAACACACTTAAGGGGTTTCGACAAGACAACCGGAAAGGAAAGAGATCACCGGGAGCGTCCCGGGAGGGGTTCGATGGTGATCGGGCAGCGCCGAAAGAGTTTTCGGAGGTAGGAAAAATTATATATATTATGTTTGATATTAATTAGTGTAATTAATATGCAAATATGATTTTATATATTTATTTTCGAATTTATTTAGGCTGATTTCCCTAAATGGGCCTTCTGGTCGAAAGAAGGCCCATGGGGGGGAAAACCCTCAAGGGAATTTTGTGGGGGAGGCTTGGCCGGCCTAGGTGGGCCAAATGGGGCCCACCTAGGGCCGGCGCACCTGGTTTGGCGGAACTAGGCAATGGGGGATAGTCCCACATTGCCTGGCTGGCAAGGTTGGCTCCCCCTGGGAGGCTATATAAGAAGGGGCACCCCTGGCCTTTTAATTCACCAATTAATTCCCAATTTCTCTCTCGGTCTCGTGGTTCCCTTGACGGAGCCGCGCCGAGTAGAGGAGGGGGATCTCTTCCACCATAGCCCGCTGCCGCGCTGCTGGTGTTCCGGTCCAAGTCTTCCGCTGCTCGTCCTGGACTGGAGCTTCGGAGGCCGTCGTCTCCACCGTATGTGTGCGACTCCCTGCGAGGTGCTGCGCTAGCGGTACTCGGAGGCCTACTTCCTCCACCCGACCTCGGGGTCATCTTCGTCATCTTCGTCGCGCCGAGTTCTCCGCGACCTAGAGGTCGGCTACGGCGTCTTCATCGTCAACGCTTGTGCGGGAGCGTAATCCCCGCTATTCGGTCTACGAGGGTATGTATTCCGATCTCCGCCGTACTTCTATATCTGCATAGTGTAGATCTTGGCTAGTTTAAGGATATCGTTGGTAGGAATTTTTTTGTTTTCTGCACACGATCCCCTTCAGTGTATGCCTTCGTTGTGCTAGTCACTTCAGAAGCATGCATGATTAGCTAGTCAGTTCAGTAGCATGATTTGGTTGTGCTAGAGCTAGTCAGTTCAATCATTTACTCCATAAGCAAATGAGAGAACACAGATATAGCTCAACACTATACTAAGATCAATATCCCACAACTAAAATTAAAAGCCAACGACTATAACTAACCTTGACAGCAATAGCTGAACCTTGCATATATCTTGCCCATACAGTGATGCTAACTGAAAAACTGGAGTACAATATAGTTTTGTGAAAAATAAATGCATGTATCTTGACCAGAATGTCATAAAAAACAAACTGGAATACAATACCGATGCAATATAATTCTTAGCAATAGTTTTGTCATAACACCTGATGCAATAGTTTTGGCTATGGTGTAAAGCTGCTCATGGAGTTCAGGGAGTAATTTTAACAGTTGGACTGCATTTCTATGCTAAATTTTGATCAGAGCAATCAGATACCAGGGAGTAATTTCAGATGTTGTCAGCAGGAGTTAACTGAATATTTGCTGTGAAATTGAATATACTCACAAATGGTGCTTTAACTGAATATTTGCTACATGAGTTAACTGAATATTTTCTTGTCATTTTTCAGATGATAAGTAGTTAAACAGAAGATTTTCACAGCAGGATGGTTCTATATTGTTGCTATATTGCCAAACCTGCTCATGGAGTTCAGCAGCAAGATTGGCTGTCTCGGTAAGTGACGCATAACTAGTCGCAATTGATCTGAAAGAGTTCAGCATCAAGACTGACTGCTGCCAGTACCAGTTTAAAGTTGTTCACTGAATTAACACCTTGATCTACTCATACGACCCTTACGGCGGAGTACTACCTGTGTTTACTGTGATTACTGAATCAATAGTTTTAGGTTTTCATTAGTGCACTGAATATTGCTGTCCTGGGGTCAAGTTCTTGTATAGCTCATGATGATGAACTTGAAGTTAGAGTAGAGTTTAAATAAACAAACTGAAATAGCACTACTCTGGCTTCCTGACAATACATGCATCACACAGGCTGACAGAAACAACCTCTGTGGCATCTAAACAAGTTGCTTTTGCTCATCTTATTACTCGAAGGCACATGTTTTGATTGTAACATGAGGTAGACAATTTGGCATGTTAATGTGAGTTGCATGTTCACATATGACCATTAAGTGAACAACTGAACTTATTTAATGGATGTTTCTCTTGCTTAACACTAACTAGCTTACTGCTGAAACTGAACTTCAGGTCTGCAGGAAATGGAGTAGTACAGGTCTGGATTAACTCCTGAAACTGAAATATTCCTGAAACTGAAAGGGACTGAATCACACCGGACCTGCTCTACGGTTGCTCCACCTGCTGCTGGACCGGCCCACGAACACGAACGACGCGGTTGGCGTCACGGACGACGACGGCTGTTGGCTCGGCTCGCCGGTAATTCGTGCCGTGGTGGCCAGCGGCGGGTTGAGAACCACCTGCAGGTCCTCCTCGACGAGGTACTCGGTGCTGGAGTTGGGGAGGCTCGGCAGCGGGTAGGCGCGGACCGCGGTGTCGGCTCCTCTAGTGGCGCTGCGGCGACGACTTCAGAGGAGGACGAGGTGGAGCGGTGGCTGCTGACGCTGCCGAGCTCGATGCGTAGGAGGCGTCTGGCCCGTCGTCCTGGTGGAGTCGCGCGGAGATGTGAAGGGGAAGTGGCCGGCGGCGGGAGACTAGCTCTCCCCGGCGAGCTGCGGACTAGCTCTCCCCGGCGAGATGCGGACGGCGTCGGTCAGCCCCGCGAGGAAGATGTCGGACTTGATTTCAAATCATTTCGCACTGGCGGGGTTTTTTGTAAAAAATAATTAGAACACTGGTACGCCCAGTAATTATGAATTCCAAAGTATTTCAAAATTCATTTACATGCATACACCCAAATGCTATCTACATATTATCATTGTTTTGCTCGATATATTATATTATAAACCACACAAAATCATGGCTCACACCTGGTGTCTGTTGGTGACCAAAAAAACACATGATTGATCGACCTCCCTTTATGCATATATCAGTGTTAAGTTGTTAGTTCCTAAAAAAAAGTTAGTTTCTCGTAATAGAGAGTGCAGATTTGTTAAAGTAGACCGTGGGTAATCGAGGGCTAGCCACTGTTTTGCCAAATTTTGGGCAGGGACACAAAGGGACACTTCTTTTGGGCTTATGAAGTGGCTTATAGGCCTCACACCGCAGAAGCAAGAAAGAAGTATCCGGCTGGTGGGCTGCTTCTCTGGACCGCGAAACTGCCATCGCGTGCAATCTCAGAAGCAAGCGCGACCCAGCTTCCCGAGCTTCTCCGGTAGAAAGCGAACCGGTATACAGCTCTACCCTCTGTTTACTTATTTATTACAGAGCAATGCCACTCCACCAAATTCCTGCCGACAGCAGCAGCTGGTCCATCACGCCACCGTCATCAACGACTCACCGTTCACACTCAGTTGTTGACCAGTTTGTGGGCATGTACGTGATGGATTTGTGCAGTAAGGCTACTGCTTACGGTTCAGCTCAAATGATCTCGATCGATTGGAGCTCCTTGCTTGCCTCTCAACTTATGTACGTGTTATGTGACGTTGATTCATCCACCATGTTTTTTTTTACTTTTCATAGTATTTGATTTAATCCTTGGTCATTTGTCAAACTAAACACAACAAATAAGATTTAATATAACTTTATTAAGCATACATATCAAATTCAAGGGCATTTTAGACATCTCACAACCAAACACAGTAAATAAGCCAAATCTTGTGAAGCCTAAAAGAAGTCTCTAACCAATTTCTACGAGCTTCTACCCACCACAGTTTCTCCCCACCACAATCTATAAGCAGGCTTATGCATAAGCAAAAGCCTAAAAGAAGTGTCCCAAAGTAGAACTTCGGTGTGGCTTGGTTGAGCTCTTGCAGGTGTTCTTTAGGAGCTGGCTACTGAACCTGTCTGTAACCTCTATTGCCTAAAAAAGATCCGGTATACCCAAAAAAAATTCTTTTTGTTATTTTATACAATAGTAAGTAGAGCTATTTAATTCGATAAATTTCGGTGGCCAGGAGATATTTTCTATATAATTATAAACATCGATCTCTTCATTATGTCATTTAAATGTTATTTTTTGTCCCCCTACTTCAACCAATTTATTTCTTTTTTTCTCAAAAGAAGTGAATAGAGGAGCAGTTCATCATCCCCGTTATTTTCAGTTCATCTCTTGGGCAAGCTCTGCCTCTTCTCCATCCTCCGCCACCTGTAGCATTCTCAGCCCCGACGCGCCCTCACGGAACATCTCCTCCCTCATCACCATATACTCCGGCCACGTCACAGCATGGAATACAGCTTTGGTCCCCGGCATAATAGCGGCATGGAGCGGAGCCACCTTCATGTCTTTTGGCGGGCCAAGAAAGTAAGGCACGGAGACGCGCTCGTGATCCTTGTTCACGACGGCCCGATGAAACACGTTATGGAAGCGACCGTTTGTAAGGACCTGGAAGAGGTCGCCGATGACGACAACGAGAGCCCCTGGCAGGGCCGGCACGGTGACCCACCGCTCGGGTCCACGTCGGAGCAGCTGCAGCCCCGGCACGAGGCTCTGCAGGATGAAGGTGAAGAAACCTGAGTCCGTGTGACCTGCGAACCCAATTGCACGCTCCGGTTCCGGGCACTTGGGATACCTGGATTAAAAAAAACAAGGGATGCCAATGCCTTAGGCTCTAGAAATTATGACGTAAATTTAGATGCATACTAAAATGAGTGAACATACACATTAAAACTTGTCTAGATGCATTTATATAAATAAAAGTATGCATAAATGCTAAAATATCTTATATTATGGACCATACGTATTGACGTGCATGGTGGCCGTCATTGTGTCACGGATCTCACGCTCCACCTCGCCATCGGCGATCTGGTCAGACGTAAGCCCAAGTGCCTTGTAGAACATGTCCATGACCTTATTGCCGAGAGCCCTCGTCTCGCGGTGGAACTCCTCCATCACGTCGCTGGGTACAACACGCATCACGTCATCAAGAGTGCACTCCCGGATATTGATATGTTTGTGCACGATACATACCAGAAACAGAGGTAGTCATCGCCGCCGTCGGGCCAGACCCGTCGGAACTCCGAGCGGACATCGGCAGCGTGGAAGGTGTAGCCCTCAGACCACATCCGCTTGGAGAACAATAGCGCATAGGGCGGCACACCGTAGCCGCTGTTCGTGAAGCCTCGGCCACGCGCGGCACGCTCCTTCTCTGGAGCCGGGCGCGCGAACAACCGCTCGATCTGCTCTGTCACGCGCGCCAGAAGCTCGGCGGATACACCGTGTCCGACGAGGAGGAACCCGCCCCACTCTTCTGCGGCCCGTGCCACGGCGGCGATGGCACCATCCGAGGTATCGGTGAGATCCAGCACCGGCACAACATCCGAGTGATCGGACACCACCGGGTACTCCTTCTGCTCCGTCCACACGTGCGACTCTGGGACATGTTTCGCCGCGAGGAAGTCGAAGGTGGCGGCGCCGGCATTCTGTACAGAGGACATGGCCGTTAATTTCGAGGCTTGATTCTAATGAGAGAGCGCAGGAGGGGTAGAGTATAATCTGAGTGAACACATCACACATGAATAGGCATATATAAACAAACGGTTTATGCATGTCCATGTGATCCTACCATGCTGGCTGCACAATTAATGTACGTAATATCATCTTTTTGTTCTTACAGTTGAATCCACGTCACGAGAGATATCTTTCAACAAAAAGCCAAATCAAAAGATCTTTCTACAAAATCTTACGATATTAATATGCTCTAGTAAACAATCTCCATTGAAGATGCTAACAATCATGTAGTAAATGTGATCCAGCATGCATGCAATTAAAATGCACCATTCTAAGATTTTCTCTGAAATTTCAGGACAGGGGACGTCAAATGTACTCCCACCGTTCCAAATTATTTCACATATATTTGATGAATGTATCTAAACATTAAATTGGTATAGATATATCTATATTTGAACAAATCAATGTCAACTAATTTAGAACAGGGAAAGTATTATGTAAAGAACCACTGGTGTAGTGGTGTGGGATTTCCAGGTGCATAGGAAACCTTGCAACAACTCATGTGTCATTTTTCAACAAATCAGTGTGATTTTTTTATAAATTTAAAAGTTGTTCGCAACATTTGAAAAGAACGAAAAAATAATTATTTGTAAAATCTGACCACGTACGGGCTTATAAGAGTGCAACCCATGTGGCCCCACTGGGCCCAATATTTCCGTACAGGCTTTTGTATATGTGAAGGCCTGGCAGTCATATGTCCTGGAAGAAAAGGACATGTTCGAGACTTCGAGCACGAGGTGGGTTTGGCGACATGTCTAATTGCGAAGCAAAGCAATTTGCCAATTTTGTCACTGGAATATCAGTGATGTTGTTATTGTTGATGTTGCTTGACTATTTTAATGGCTACATGCGTGCATTTAGCCTTGGCATTATGGATCAAAATTAAAAGGGGATCATCAGTTGTATTCACAGGTTTGTGGTTTGGTGTTCTTGGCTTTTTCTACGGCTTCCTTCAGAAAAGTATAATGTTGTGTCATGATGAAAGAAAGGCCTTGAAAATCTCATAGATTTGCTCGTCTCTTCTAGTTTTGTTTTTGTAATTGATGAAATCGTGTGCTCTTTGTTGATTTAATATATGTGGAAAATTCAAAAACAAATTTGCCAATTTTGTTAGTACTCTAATATTGCATCCCTTCAATTTTATTGTTATTCTTATTTTGTATGCAGTGTTTCAAGAATTGATATTTGATTTTCCATCAGCCCAAAAACATCAATCTAGTGTGCAGAAGCGCAAGAGAGAAAAAATCGTCAAAAGAGGGCTATGGATAATTTATTGCTACGAGAAAAGAATCACAAGAGAAATATATAACGTTGAGGTGGACGGACGTCAAAGATTTTTCTTTTGTTTTTTTAGAAACGGGGCAACTCTGTCCTCTGCATAAAAAATGATGCACACAGCCGTCAAAGATGAGGAGAAGAAGATTTTTTTGATAAAGATGAGGAGGAGAAGATGCGGAAGTGTCAAAGATGTCAGCTTATATGTTGATCCGGGAGGAGAAGCCGCCGCATCTTGAGATACCAGAAAAGTGCTTCCTGCCGCCATGCCACTAAAACCTCAGGCTCCAAGATAGCAGCGCTACATGTACTGATGCTTGCGTCTCTCCCTTCGTTTATGTGTGTAAAAAGCTAAGCAGATATTGCCTGCATGTATGATCTCTCTACTGAAAAATGAATAACAACTTTTAGAGAAATGCTCCTACGCTTTCTCAGAAGTTTTTTTACACGAATTTTAAAGCACATCAATGGCTGTGTTTAAGGGTGGAGATTAATCACAACCATTGATGTGCTTTAAAATTCGTGCAAAAAAACTTCTAGGAAAGCACAGGAGCACTTCTCCAACTTTTATCTAGCGACGTGTGAGTTGCCCGGCCGTATCCGATTCTTGACCAGCCTCATCTCACCTCCAAGACCCCAAACCAGCTTGAGGATAAGATCATCCCACGGCCACCGTCGGGCTCATGTACGCCGATGGTTTTTAGCATGATCCCGACGGTAAATGCCGTCGGGTTGGCATGTTAGTCCCGTAGTATATATATAAAGCTGGGTGATCACCCAGATTATTCCACAGGCAAAATAAGGAAAATTCATCTTATAGTTCACCCAGCTTCTTGGGCTGGAATTGGTTTCAGAGCTCCCGGTCTGGTCGTGTTCATCCAGGCATGCATGCTCCTCGCCTCCGTTGTGATCCTGTACGTTGCTGCTACACCAGCCATGGCAGCCGGCGGCCGATGTACGAATCCTTCTGACTCGTTTTTACAAAATACTGCTCGTGCTAATATAAGTATATCCTTATCCTTCTTGTTGCGCGCGTGTGCTATTACCTGATGGGTTCCATTCGATTGTTTAATGTGTTATTACATGCAGTTCTGCTGACCTTCTTCCCCCTGCCTCCTACCGCCATGCCCCAAGAACTAAATAAGCCATGGAGAAGCATGCACAAAAGTTTAGTTTCAAAGGCCGAAACTGCAGATTTCGTGGATAAACATGATTACGCTATTGATTTCTAAGGCCGTCAGCAACTAGTTCTTACACTCGATAAGAATGCAATCAAGTTGATTTACACCTGGATCACTCACTCAACCATGATATTTCGAATGCTTCACACGTCGTCCAACATAGTTTAGCATTCAAGTTGCATCCAAATGTGTATCAATCAGGGAGTGTTGTTAGTATGTTTGGCAGCTAGCAATTACAATATCAAATACTGATTTTTTTTTCTAAAATCTTTTAGTAATAATTCACTAGTACAGATTGAGTAATTTAAAACTCCGTGACCGTGATCACACACGTCAGCACAAAACTGGCGGGAGTGGTATAGTAGTTGTGGGCTTGGGCTGGCTGTTGGTGGCAACAACTATGGATTGGGCTAAAATGAGGCCTGCTATGGGTTGCGCGTTTTTCCTCCCATATGTCGAGTTGTCGACTGATGTGCAGCCTTTTTCATTTAGCTAAAAACAAGTAGCCTTTTCATAACTCTCTAAAAAAACTTTTTCATACTTAAAACTTTTTCACTTTCCCACCCTCTCTATTTTATGCCCACTATCTTTACCGCCCTTTCCCTTTGTCGCCCTCTCACTTCCATGCCCTTTTGAGTTGTTCGGATAGTAAAGAGAGTAACCTAGTTTGGATTTTTGTTTTTGAAAGTACACTTATTTCTGAATGGAGAGGACAGTAAGCCTCCCGCCTTTTTTCATTTTAGGTTTTATAAAATTAAATAACAGAGTTTTGATTACAATACAAGGCCGCTTCCGACACGTAGGTCGAAACCGCACCTTGTAAAATCCCAGCACACAACACACTACGACTCATCTGGCACAACTCGTGTGCAACCTGATTACATTTCCTATTGATTTTTAAGCCTCGCACCTTTCACTCATCCACCAACAATTGTTAGGTGGAGAGTCAACATTCTGCCATAATTCATAGTGCATAATGATGGTAGTATATGTCTAGCTTTTTATAGACTAGGTGCATAATTGACATTCTTATATATTTCACATGCCATAATAGTGCATGTTGATGTCCGTGTCTGTCTAGCTTTAGACAGAGGTACTAGCTAGACTGTTAGAGCAGTTGTTGGAGCCATGCATGCACTACTTGGACGTCTATATAACACACACAGAGAAGCACGCAATCATCCTTCAGTGTCAATTAAGCTTCAAACTTAGCGTGATACTGCGGAAACCATGGAGGTTCTAGCGGCTCTCCTCAGCGCCGGCCTAGTGATCTTCCTAGCCGTCTTCCTCCGGCGAAGCGCAATTCGGCACCGTGCTCAGACGACCTTCCACCAGATCGTGGACACCGCCGCCGCCCACCGTGCGCTCAACGAGAGAGCCAGCGCCTTCTCGAACCGTCCGGCGGCCATCTTCCCCGTGGTGCTGGCCACCGGGACCGGCGGCAAGAGGAACGAGAACATAACCACGGTGGACTACGGCTCGCACTGGCGCGCGCTCCGGTGCAACCTCACGGCCAAGATCCTCCACCCGTCACGCCTAGGGTCCCTCGCCCCGATGCAGCGCGCGGCCACACGGGCCCTCGTCGCCGACCTGTCCGCGCGGGTCGACCGGGACGGCGGCGGATCAGGTCGGGTGCTCATCGCCGTCCGTGCGCCCATCAACGCCGCCGTGTTCGGGCTGATCGCGCGCCTGTGCTTCGGCGAGGGCGTCGACGGCCGCAGCATCCGCGCGATGGAGCTCGTGATACAGGATTTCATCGTGTCCATGGGGGAGCTCAACCCCGTGTTCGACGGCACGACCCTGTGCAAGATCATGAACTGGAGGCGGCTCGGGCGGCTCTTCACCTTCCTCGGCCGGCAGACCAAGCTGTTCCTCCCGCTGATCGATGCACGGAGGAGGCAGCTGCGAGTCTGCAGTGGCGCCGGTGGCATCGTCGTCGAACCGTACGTGGACTCGCTGCTTGACCTACGCGTCCCCTCGGACAATAATGACGACGTCGAGGACCGCCGGGCGCTCCGAGACGACGAGCTGGTGAGCCTCATCTCGGAGTTCCTCGGCGCCGCCTCGGGGTCGGTGGTGGCCTGCCTGGAGTGGACCCTCGCGCACCTGGTGGACAAGCCGGACGTCCAGGACAGGCTGCGCCGCGAGATCGATGGTGCCGGTGCCGACGTGCTCTCCGCTACTAAGGTCCTCCGCGGCATGCCGTACCTTAACGCGGTGGTGCTGGAGAGCCTCCGCATGCACCCGCCGGTGCCGTTCATCCTTCGAGGCGTCCACGGAGAGGGCGCGGCCGCCGCGGTTGGCGCGACGGCGGCCGTGCCGGCCAACGGCCTGAGGGTGCAGTTCATCGCAGGTAAGATCGGACGGGACGCCAAGACGTGGACGGACCCCGACGAGTTCCGGCCGGAGAGGTTCCTGGCCGGGGGCGAGGCGGAGGGCATTGGGCCGACGCCGGGCCCCAAGGAGATCAGGATGATGCCGTTCGGCGCCGCGCACAGGCATTGCCCCGGCACGAGCCTGGCGATGGTGAACCTCAAGTGCTTCCTTGCGGCGCTCGTCCGTGAGTTCGAGTGGGCGCCGTCGCCGGAGGATTGCACCCGCGGGGTTGACCTGACGGAGCTTGATGGGTTCTTCAAGGTGATGAAGAAGCCGCTCTCCGTGCGTGCCACACGACGCGCCGTGTAGATCTTGACAATGTTATTGTGTATGCTTCCCATTTTTCATTTGTATGCGATGAAACATATATGCATATCGTATGTACAATATGTAAGAATAAGATCACATTGGTATGCAACTTTTAAAGCTAAATAACCGGAAAAAAATTCGGTTAACTATTTTGCAAACTGCAACCTACTAGTTTATTAATACAAGATATTTTAGTATTTTTCCACATTCATATGTTTAAACTTGTATCTAGACATATTTTAGTGTCCATATTCACTCATTTTGTGTGTATATAGACAACATGTGTAATAGCTAAAACATCTTGCATTAAAAAACGGAGGGAGTAGCTCTCTAAACATGAAGGGCACTCGGCAAAGAGACTGACATGTGGCAAATTACCAGATTATGTGAGTGCGTATGCCTAGTTGTGGTTTTGTTCTATTTTTATAGCATGACCAATTTTTTTTTTAAAAAGGAGCATGACGATGCTGTTTTTTTTTAAAATGAAAGCATGTTTGACAGAAACAAAAGCTTTATTACTCAAAACATTTGGACAAATCGTCCATTACAAGAACAGCGATATTCGCTGGGATATCAGACTCCCACGCATGCATCATACCTGGACTACACTTAGCTCCTATCTTAGCAAATTCATGGGCAACATTATTAACTTCTCTCCTACACAAGATGACAGATGAAAATTAATTTCATAGCATACATCACAAGCTTCTGAAGAGGTTCAGCATTATTAATTTCTGCGTTGTACTTTTAAGTCCTGAATAACAGCAGCTTCTGAAGAGGTTCAGCATTATTCATAGCATACATCACAAGCTGTGCATCTGTTTCGAACTCCATAATCCGGTGGAAAGCATGACGATACTGTTGGCATGTCAACATCACGTCATTTTCTTTTCTAGCATCAGTTTGGCCACTTCATAAGTGGGTTAGTGATTCTGCATCAAAGAATGTTTGGATCAGATGGTGATCACACCTACATCTTGCTTTACTTCCCAACCAATAAAAACGCTAGTATCCTTTGCGAATTCAAAAATATTTTTAACACAGAAAGTGTTCTTTTCTAGACTTGGGTTGTGGGATTATAGTTGTCAGGTCAACATCAGGTCCGTATATTTTCGGTTATTGCCCACACGAGGCGGGTTAGTGGATTCGGCAGCAGTAATTTTTGTATCGGATGGTCATCATACATATATATCTAGCTTTACTTTCCAACCAATAAAAACACTAGCAAGTTAAAATAGTCAACAATATAAGGTAACAGTTAAACTGATTTCTCATGATCAGTTTATCTATCACAACAGGCCTCATTTTTCTTGTCCCACCAAAAAAAACTCAAAATACAATTTTAAAAAGCATCTAAGCTCTTCAAATAGAACAGGAAATATCAGCCAGACACAGGTGGAGATACTTGTGTTTCTTGTTCCTCGTTTCAGAGTCTACAGTTGCAAATTCTTCTTCTTCCAATATACCATCTATTGGTAATCAGCATTCTAAATCTACCCGTTCCAAAAACAACATTTCACATCTGTTGGGACCAACATCGGCTTAGAAAATCAATCTCCACATGTTGAAACCCAACTCCCTACGGTTCTACAATTCTGCGATGTGCCAAAGATCTATGATCCCTTATTGTGACCTTACTATTCTGTTACAGGCAAAAAAGCCACATATGTCATCCTATACATGATCCATTTCTCATGTGGCAACACATCTCTCCCACCGGCCAAGCATCGAGCTGAACGTCCCTCCGCCGTGCCTGTGTGCAAACTCTGTCAAGGCCTTCCGCACGCACGCATCCCACGCCATGGCCATCTCCTTGATTGACCGGGGTTCCGGGAGATCACGAAGGACGTGCCGTAATGCCATGTCCACCGAGGCCGAGAAGGCACATGAATTCTTTCTGCAGGTAGGCAAAGCTACTGTGAATCAGGGACAGATTTGAACAATCCAACGATCAGTAGTGGTAGGCAAGTAAGAACAGGCTCAGCTCACCTTGTCTCACCGTGATTGACAAGCACCGGAGAGCTACTCGGATAGTCTGTGGGGATGAATAGCTTTGTCGGCAAGACAAGAGACTGCATCAGTTAGAGAGTCAGTCATTACATGGTACCTACAAGTTGTCGTGGAACATGCAGCAAGTGTCTGAACTCTGAAAGCAAAAATACCGCTTCCGATGTTGTAAAGAATGATTTCACGGTAGGTGAAAGCGACACCCCGCTGTAAGACAGTTTGATCGTTGTCCCGCCATCGCAGGAGGCAATCCCATCCATTGCATAGTCATCACACATGCTGATCACTGTATCAATCAGTGTGCGGTTAACAGATTTTATCTCTTCCAACAGAGCATCATTAACATTCTGCAATGAAATTTTCTAAGTATGTTAGACTGTTACAAAGTGATGACAAACAGATAACAAATGGCACAGGGTTGGCAAATTCAGAACCAAATGAGCAACCGTGTTACCTGTGTTTTCTGCCTCTTGATGCTTATTTCGCCGCTTGATCCAGAGTCCAAGGTGTCGCACTCAAATGACATGCAACTTCTATCAATACTTCCTGATAGTAACAATTCAGAGCATGATGCTGTAGTATTGAAAACACGCTTCATTTTGTTCACAGTTTTATATCCACCAAACTGCTGATGTTGAGAGGATTTGCAATCTAAAATTGTGCCAATTTTCCCATGTGGTACAATGTCACTGATGCTAAGGACAGACCAGATTGAATTAGCTGAGTTGCGAAGCGCCTCCGGTGATGAAGACCTCATCTGATGTTACATACGAAATAAGGACGGAACTATCAGTATAAGGTATTGCAATAATTCATGAACTGCGACTGACTTGAGTAATCTGGTACACTTACGGCATCAATCAGGCGATCAATGGGCTTCTTAGTCACTGATGTTCTGTCTCCACCTCGCCCCTGACCGTAACCTTGACCAGCTGCCATCTCTGCCTGAAGTGGTGAAGCAGGTGTTGTCGGCTTAGTAGGAATAGCTTGGTTAGAGCTATTTGCTTTTAGTGCTGCTGCTGCATTGTCATGCAACAAGAAGGCGGACATGCTGTCAACGTCCTTTGAGAATGTGGATATCACTGGAGCACCGGGTGAATCTGGTGCTACCACTGGCCTGGCGACTGGTGAGGGGGTCAAGAACTCAAGCATACTGGTAGACCAAGAGTGCAATGTTCCTGGCGAACTGGTCGAGGAAGGACTTGCTGTTCCTAACAAGTGGTTGTGATTGTTATGTTGATGAGCTGGTGATGTTCTAGCCATACTTGTTTGACTTGACTGCAAAATGCTTCCATCTGCAGATTGCTTTTCCTGTCCACTGCATTGGAAAAAGGATAAACATATTAAATATAGAGTATTACACACATATCTCATGGTTAATTCTGAAAAATGGGTATAAGAGTGAACAAAATTGTTATCAATGTTCGTTAGTACATAAACAAACAAAAAATGAGAAGTTACTTAAGAAGAAATCAAACATTCCCTTACTAGCACTCCATCTTGTTAAGGATGAGATGTTCTGTAAGTTCAGAAGCTAGCGTCACAGTCTGAGGTATCTGATATTTCTTAGCATTTTATTTTATATTTCCAAGGAAAATACATACAATTACAACAAATAAAAGAGTTGATATTTTATTATCTCCTGGTGTCAAAGCTATCTCTTTTACAAACCTTTTACCACCAGTGATTTGGGATACATTGCCGGTAAGATTGACGACTTGAGGCTCCGCACCACAATTCTGCAACTGATATCCAGCATTCACCTTTGCATCCTGAGCTTTAATCCTCTCGATAAAATGCAGCAAATTATGTATGTATTTTTCGTACTTGGGGAACTCCAACTTCAAACCCTCATGCGAATCAATTTTTCTCAACAGCAAGAACTTCAGTATCAATCTGATTGATTTCTTGAGCTGTGCAGTTTGTCTGTATTCATTCTTTTTTGCTATTGGTAATGACGAGAACTGTTCCTGTATGGAGATGGAACAAAGGGTGTAAGTAACAGATATATTTGCTGCTAAATATCAATGGATCAAGATAATATCTAGGAAAAGGACATATGACCTCTGTTAGTGTTGGAAGTTGGAATTTACGATCCAGTTTCACAAACTGCGAATAATAAGCATCCTTCCAATACTTGATCTGGAATAAAATATTGCAGTAACAATTTTAGGCTGAGCTGTTCAAATTTAACAAAACAATCATTGACAACTCAACAATGTGATTCAGTCATTCGGCTAGTTGTGCTTCTGCGTCGAAATACAAGGACAATAAAACCAGCACCTGTTGTATCTACAAGAACCTTCAATGACTAAATTAGGTTTATGCAACAAGTTATGCATAACTAACACATACTAGGATATTCTAATAGATCGATTCATCAACATAGAATTGACATATATAAAATATCCGATTCTCACCTGGCAAAACATTTTCTCCATTACGTCACCATCTCTCGCACTTCCCATGTCAACTAACATAACAATGTCAAAGATAAACAAGGCAAAGGAAATCAGTGAATAAAATTGTGTGGCATCCACACTTTTTTTATGAATAAAGCAGCAGGCATACCTGGAATCTGAGAACAAAGGATAGTGCTTTGTTGAGCACCACTAATCTGTTGTAGAGGTGGAGTCATAGGGTCAGATTTATATGCCTTGAACGGCGAATGTAGTAGATCTGTCTGCCTAGCATCCTGCTGATTATTCTGTCCTCCAAGCTGACTCTTCCTTTGCATGTACATCTCTTGTTGTTTGGCTCCCAAAACTTGCTGATTCATCCTTGCCAATTTCTGCTGCTGCTGGTGACCAATAAAACTATCATTTTGGCCACATAGGTTGTTTGGTTGAGAATTTGGCCGAATGGCTGGCTTTGATACACTTGACGGGCTGCAGCCTACAAGATTTAAAGCCTGCGGCTGCCTAGCTTGATGCTGAATGGGACTCTGACTGGCTCCTGATTGCATAGGCCGTGGACTAGGCTTGATACCTGGCCTTATCGTAGCAGTCGCTGTACTGTGTTGACATCGATCCATAACTGCCATCACGCCTGGGTGCTTTTGCTCAATCTCAATCTGTGTGTTTGGCGTGCAAGAGTAAACCATCTGCTGGTTTGACACTAGGCCTGAAGTTTTAGGTGTCATAGGCTGAGAATTTGGCCTTGGACTAGCCACCATCATCGCCTCTGGCATTACAGAAGAATTGCCTCCCTGTAAAGCCTGTGGTGCATTAGTCCGTTGCAATTGGATACGTGACTGCCTTTGTCGGTTTTGCTTTTCACTTCTTATTCGGTCAATACTGGCCAGCTTGTTTGATATATTTTTTATGTAGTCGTCCTGGACATATGAAAATCAAATTAAATAATGACAGCATTGACACAAGAATAAATCAAATTAAAATGGGAGCCAAGTAAAAATAATTTAATGCATAATGGCAGCTGCTTAACATAGCTTTCTTGAGTTAGCAGATTAACTAGCAGAAACATATAAGTGTATACTCCCTGTGTTCCGTTCCAAATTAGATGACTTGCATTTGTACAAAAGTAGATGTATATAGACATGTTACAAGTCTAGATACATTCATTTGTTGACAAATGGAAGTCATCACATTTGGAACGGAGGGAGTACATAACATGGAAATGCTAGATTTTCTCCTGATCTGAAACATAACAGGAAAAGGCTAATCGACTAGTGCATCAAACCATGACTGGATAAACACACCTTACTGTTGGTCCCATTGAATGCTGCCTCCTCAAATTTGGCAACAAAAGTTCGGGCCTCCTGGGAGTAAGGCTCACACGTAGGCGGAAAAAATGGGGCCAACCTGATGGTTCTGAACAGAATCAGAAAGAAATGGGGGTTAAAATCATACATCAATCCAGCAGTTTGTATTATAACAACACTCTACGCTCGAATAACGTACTGCAATCGGGCCCCAACAGCTAACCACCAATACCAAACAGACTCATTCATGACGACGTACAGAAAAGATATTATAAATGTGATGACGGCACCAAGTAGCTAGCATAGAAAACTTTCCCAATTAGACTCGCATAGATTTTAAAAAAAGTGTGTCACCAGTAGATACACATGGTCGAATTAAGCAAGAACAATATATTCACCTAGAGAGGTAACCACCTAAACCAGTCTACACAAATTAATAAGAAATACTATATCTACTCGCCGCACCCAATTGATCTCTCCACCGGTTACCAATTTCAGAGTAGCAAAGCTGATCAAAACGAATGTACCTAGCCAAGGAGGGACACACAGATGCAGCCTGCTTCCTGCGCATGTTAAATAGCATAGAGGAAGCAGCCAGTAAGCAGGAATTGTGAAGAAACGGGCAGCACCGTAGGCTGTGCGGAAACCCTAAGCCCTGACCAAATCCGTTAATTAAATTCCACTCGATCCAACCACGGGGGCAGCGGCTGGATCCGGTCGGAAACTGAGAATCAATCCACCACCGGAAATTCGTGCTAGCACAGCAGGTTGACGATCGCGCGTGGGAACAGGATGAGCGGATGGAGCCATGGGGGCGACCGGACAAGGGGAACAGGGGGTGGGGATGGAGGGAGGAGTGGGGGCATGGGGTCGCTTACAGCTTCTCGAGCATGGCGGAGCGGTAGCCGGGCGCCTCCTCCGACAGCCAGCGGCGGCCTCCGCCGCCGGTTCCGCCGCCGTCGGCGTCGGCCATCGGAATCCGTCGCCGGATTTGTGACGTGGTCGCTTTCTCGCTGGATCGGATGCGACCCTGTTTTTATAGCTCACCGCCTTCACTGCTGCTGCTTATTTTTTATTTATTTCTCGATTATATTTTACCATGAAAAATATAATGTAATGTAGCTGGTGAAGTAGTTTAGTACTATGCTCGATACATCGTGCATTTTTTGAAGAAACATGGCAAGTAAAGTTTTCTTAAAACTGAAGTGCTGCTAAACTAAAGTATTTCAAACGTGAGGCAAACAAATAGTACCGTTTTTCTCCTTTCTCAGTTTTTGGAAAAAGAGGGTCAGACCTCTTTATTGAATACTTCAAAAAAATTACACTTTTAGACAATACTTCAGTTTATAAACCACATTATTTCTTAGATCCAAACACGTTAAAGTATTTAATACTTCAGTATTTTTAGAAACCGAAGTATTCTCTATATACTTCAAAAATACTTTGATACGAAACGTAGCCTATGTCATAGTCAGATGTTAAATTTATTAGACAAGAATGATTGTATAGTATAAATAATTTTAGTAACTGAAAGGTTGGAATAATGGATTGATGTGTAATAGTCATGTGGAGATTAGTAAATATCAGCTCATAACTGATGGACTTAGTAAATGCATGGTGTGGATAACTAGTAGCATGCATGTTGACTATTGAGATAGACAAACATTAATGCATATTAGTAAGGTTATCTTTATAAAAAACATATAGATAAACATTACCACGCATATTAAGGCAGCACAGAAGCATGACACCGACTTCAGCCTCGCTGCGGCATAAACATTATATTGTAAAAGACCTGACATCTAATTGATCAATATATCCTAATAGATGTGGTCTACCCTTGTGTGGTAAAAATAAACTCCTATATCTACTCCTCTAATAAGAACAACCACAGAGGGTGACAATGAAAAGGGTGGGAAAGATGGAGTGCGGTAAGGAGAGCGGGCATAAAATGGAGAGGGCGGGAAAGTGATCGAGGCCAACAAATAAAAGAGGAGGATAGAAAATGTAACAAAAATAAAACAAAGAAATGGAAAAGGAAAATGGTATCTCCCTTTGACTCCAAACAATGTTCGTTATGTTTCCATTCATTGTACACTAATCTTTTCTACTTGTGAATTTATTCTCACTAATTAGTCTTTCCTTATAAAACCTCAAACAAGCTAGTCAATCCAGCCGTGAATGGTCAAATATTGGGTCGCTAATTAGCTTGAAGCCCAGATCGAAACTAGGCGCAATTACAACAAAAATACATGTCGGGCTTACAACCCCTATTTTCCGGGAACACCCCCCCCCCCCCCCCCCCCGTATCGAAGGTCCGGGTGATCAAAAATATTCCCTATGTTCTAAGGTAAGTGTCTTAGATTTGCCCAAATTAATACGAATTGTATCTAAAACACATATACATACATCCATACTTGAATAAACTAAAGACACTTATTTTATTTTGAGACGGAGGGAGAGTATATAAAAAAATGAATGTCATCTTACAGGTGTAGCTGATTAAAATATCCCGGCCGGCCACCGTCCATGACAAGTGTGCACCAAGGAAATTAGGCAAATACATTTTCTCCTTAACTCACAAACCAAAACCACAAGCTCTAGACCTCTAGTATATTTTTTGTTGAGAAGAAGATAAGACCAAGCGAAACCAATTCAGGAGGAAACAGTAATTAAAGAACCCAATCCAATTCCCGCCACGCTACTCCCATTCCCATTCCCATTCCCATCCCCATCCCACTCGTCTCGTCGGCGGCAGGCGGCAGCCGAGTTCGCCGCCGGTTAAAGCGCCCACCACCGATCCTTCATCCCCAAGCTCGGCTTCTCTTTCCTCTACCCCGTCCCCGGAACATGGACATGGACCAGGAGGCCTCTTGGCAAGAGGTCCAGGCCTTCTTCGGGGCAGCAAACCATCGCTCCTCGCTCTCGCCCACCTCGCCGCCGGCCACGGCGTCCCACACCCACTGGTGCTACAGCTGCGACCGCTTCGTGCGTGCCGCTGCCGCTTCCGCCGAGGTGGACGCCGCGGTGGTGGTGTGCCCGGTATGCGACGGCCGGTTCCTCGAGGAGATGGACGCGTCGACTCCGACGCTGCGACGCGAACCTCGGCGCCGGCGCCATCGTTCCACACCATGGAACCCGTCGCACAGCCGTTACTCGCTCGGGGGTGCCTCGTCCGCGTACAACCTGCAGGCCAACGCGCTCCCGCCCTACGCCGACGAGGGAGAGGTCACGGCCACGGGCTTCCAGCGGCTCCTCTACCAGCTCGCCCGGATCGAGCGGATCCTCGACCTGATCGAGCCTGGCCGTCCCCGCGACGGCAACCCGGCGGCGGCGTCCAAGGCCGCCGTGGAGGCCATGCCCACCGTCGTCATCGCCGCGCGCCACGTCGGGCAGCACGACTGCGCCGTCTGCATAGAGGCGTTTGAGCTGGGTGCCGTGGCCCGGGAGATGCCGTGCGGCCACATGTACCACCAGGGCTGCATCCTGCCGTGGCTCGCGCTGCGGAACTCCTGCCCCGTCTGCCGCCATGAGCTGCCCACGGAGGTTCAGCCGGGTGGCACAGCATGTTTGCGTGCTTCCGGCACCGGCATACACATTCTACCAGTGCTGCTCGAGCATCCTCCTCGAGGTCGTCAGCTCTCACCCGCGGGGGTTGAAGAGCATGCCGATGGGATCGCTAGCTAGGTGATGATTGCATCTGCATTCGTGGATATGCATGACATTAGGTGTCGCAGCTGTTTTGTTTTGGTTTGTTTGATCTTCTGTATATATGTATGTGAATTTAGAGAGGAAAATTAAATATGATCTGTAGAGCAGTAGATGGTGATTTCTACATACATAACAGATAGTGGAATTGGATTATCCCAGCCCCGCCATTTAGGTTCTTTTTATTAGATCAAACCGCCGTCAGGTTCCTTGCTCTGATTGCAAGGTTCTGTAGCTGATGGTCAAAGAGGATAACCAAGCTCTTTATTTTTGTAGCTGGTGCAGGGGCTTTGGATGCTGCTACTGGAGATGCTCTAACCGTTGAGTCTTCAGGTAGTGCCCGTCCTCAAGTTTGATGTTTTCTCAATTTCTGTCTAGCCGTTTCAGTATATGAAAGTCGCACACTGGATTGTGGATTGTGTAATTCCTGAGCCACATGGCTCAACTTGGCTACATGTGCATAATATAACTAAAACATTGTTTTCGGTCAACTTTATAATTTAATTTGCATTGCTTCTCGGTATGTGCCTCAACAACTAGTGATGGCTCCACTTTACATGTTAATACTTAAGCCCCCCATCTTGCAATGATTGACCTACTAGGAAGCATTGACAAGCGCCCTCGTTTCTGGACATTTTCGAGAGTTCGTCGTTGTTATGTTCTTATAGGCCTAGCCCGGAGGTGCGTTGAGAACCGGTTCCGCAACAACACAGACGTTTTACGAGCTACCACATGGACCGTTTTTCTTCTCCCCAGCTGCAAAAAAGGCCCTACAGACTACCAAACGTGCCCTTAATAAATGATAACTGAACCCGTCTACAGGTAGCCGCATACGTCAATGGATAAAAGCCTCCGGATGCCTTTCTTAATTTTGTAGTAGTTGCCAACCACTAACCACTAATTGATTGCTTGCTTAAATATAGGTAAACACGCCCTATCATAGGTCCTCGCTTGGTCGCTAGCTTCCCACACGTGATAATGTGCGGGCTGTACCATTTTGCGATAACTTTTTATACGTAAACTACACAATTCCTTTTCCACGTGAAATTCGGCTAGCTTAGACTAGTCACAATAAGGAGTAACATGATGGAGTACTAACACATACACTTTTTGAAAATTTTAGGAGATTTTTGTTGTAATCAATACCACCTTTTTGTGTCGTTATATTTTGTAAATGTTGCAAAAATTATTGATGCATTATGATTTTTAGACGTATGGCAAAAAAAAATTGTTAAGATATTTTTATATATAGGAGGCACCGCACATAATTTCAGTGCAGTGAACAAACTAGTACTCCTAGCTAGCTAGCTAGCACGAAGTGTGTCAAAAACGACTCATCTTCATAATCATAAAAAAATACTTTCACTGCAGCACCTTGAAAGGCATCCACCCCACGAGAGAAACGAATCCATATTTGTAGGTCGTATTTGCACCGTACCATTTGCACGGAACGGCCGGCCGACGAAGCGAGCTATGAGGGGAAACAATACTGTTTCCCCGGGGTCGTCATCCCACTGCGCGCCGTCTGATCGGCGTCCATCGCACGGCCCGAAGTGGCACGTCTCACGTCCTTCTCGACCGAGTCAACCCCACTCGTTCTCCACGACCCATGAGATCCATGCGCTCCGCCACCGGAGCGGATCGCCCGCCGCCGCCACGGGCAGTCTCCCATGCGCCCGCTTTCACGTGTGTGCTACAACCCATGAGATCATTGCGCTTCGCCGACGGAGCGGATCGCCCGCTGCTGCCACGGACGGCTCCCCTGCGCCCCGCTTCCACGCGTGTGCCGCAACCCAATTTGCTACATAAGTCTTTGAAGTTAATATTGCTATAACAGCACAATGTTTTGTTACGTGAGATGCTACAATAGTAAACAATTTGCTATGTGATATGCTTCAATAAATTAAACTTTTTCTTCGTAGAAGCATTTTGCTAAAATAGCAAAAATGCAACTACAAAAAAATTGCTACAAATTATAGAACTTTATTTTCCTTTACAGCGAAAAAATGCTACAAAAAAAGTTGCTCCAAATAGAACTTTATTTTTCTTTGTAAAAGCATTTGCTACGAGCAACACCAAAAGTTTGCTGCAAATAAAACTTGAGAAATGATCCGGTGCTTTCCCAAAAAAACATGTTGCACGAATTTTAAAGCAAATCGATGGTTGTGATAGGGGTGAGGATTAAAGGTGTTAATCTCACATGATTAGTACTCTCTTTGATCACTTTGTGAACCTAATCATAGCCGTCGATGTGATTTAAAATTCGTGCAACTTATTTTTTGAAAAAGCACCGGAGCACTTCTCATAAAACTTTTTACTTCGTAGAAGCATTTTGTAGGATTGGAAGGAAATTGGACTTTTTGCTACAATAATACAAAATTCTTGTTAGAAACAAACCGTTTTTGCTTCATAGATTTTTTGGTGGATAATAGATTTTACGTAATTTTTGGTTTCTGCACTAGCACAAAATTATCGAACCTTTTTTTGTCCCGGGATGCTCAGCACTGTCCCTATGACTATATGATAGGGCTTTAAATATACGTCGTACTGTGGGTACGTAGGTAGCTAGACTAGATCCATCCATCATTCCATCTCCAGTCGAGAGGAAGCAAGGAAATGGCGAATGCTGACTCGCGTGTCCGCGTCACGAGCCGGAGCATCGTCAAGGCGTCCGGCGCCGGTTTCACAGCCTCGCCACGCGTCGTCGCGCTCTCCAACCTCGACCTGCTACCTCAGAGCTGCCCAGTCTCGCTCTTGTGCGCCTACCGCAAGCCCTCCGCCGCCGGCTTCCGCGATGTCGTCGCCGCATTCCAAGCCAAGCTGCCTTCTCTACTGGACTACTTCCTCCCCCTAACCGGCCGCATAGTCGCGGCGGACCCGCCGTCAGGGCGCCGGCCGGAGGTGCACTGCGACAACCAGGGCGCCGAGCTGGTCGTCGGCGAGGTCGGCGTGGCCATGGCGAGCCTGGACTACGGCGACCTGGACGGGTCGCTGGCGCGGATCGGTGTCCCCGTCCAGTACGCCGCCGACGTCGCACTCTCGGTGCAGCTGGTGTCGTTCGCCTGCGGCGGGTTCGCCGTGGCGTGGGGCAGCAACCACCTGCTCGTCGACGGTCACTCGTTGTGCATCATCGCGAGCGCATGGTCCCAACTCGCTCGCTCCGGGACCATCACCGCCTCAGGTGCCCCCAACCACGACCGGTCCGTGTTCCGCCCGCGCGCTGCACCGTCCTACGGCTGCTCCGCCGCCCGCGCGTTCGCGCCATTGGACAGCGAGCATCTCGTCAACGCCCTCACTTGTAACGGCGCCTTGGTCCGGCGCACCTACTACCTGGAGGCGCGGGACCTCGCCACGCTCCGTGCCGCCGCCGGTGCGACACGCCTGGAGGCGCTGTCCGCGTACCTGTGGCAGGTCTTGGCCGGCGTGGTGGGCGCGTCGGACGAGAGGTGCCGCATGGGCTTGTGGGTGGACGGGCGGCGCCGTCTGACGTCGGCGCGGTACGAGGCGGCTGGGATGCGCAACTACGTCGGCAACGTCTTGACGTACGCGGTGGCGGAGGCCAGCGTGGAGACGATCCAGCGGCAGCCGCTGCCGGACACCGCGTCGACGGTGCGTGAGCTGATCAGGTCGGCGGCGACGGAGGAGCACTTCCAAGAGCTGATAGACTGGGTGGAGGACAAGGCTGAGGTTGCTGCGAGGTACGTGGAGGCGGCTAACGTCGGGCTGGGCAGCCCGGTACTGGCCGTGACCTCCTTCGTCTCCCACAGTCCCGACACCGACTTCGGCTTCGGCCACGCCGCGCTGGCGCTGCCCACCGCCGACAGCTGCAAGAGGCTGTGCTCCGGCTTCGTGCGGATCACCTCGCTTCCAGCCGGAGGCGACGACTGGATCCTCGGCATGTATGTGTGGCCGAGACTCGCCGCCGTGCTGGACGACAACAAGATGTTCAAGACTCTTACCGCCGAGTATCTTGGACTCAATCAGTATAGTCGGCTCTGAAGATATCGATGATCGATTCCCAAATAACACTGCATGCATGCATGGAGCTTCTGTTTGCAAGTCTATCCTAGCCCTAGCAGCATGCATAATAAAGCAGCTGGTGCCTTGTATTCGGAAAATGCACCTACCATGTATCACCGTTCAATGTATCAAAATTCGAAAAAAAATTAAAGTCAACACCCTAGACTATAAACATTTATCTTCATGAAACCCTCATTATCAATCGTCATTTGTTTTAAAAACGCATCAATGATTAATTTTTCGAATACACATTAAAATAATTTTTCGGTTACGCGTTAACATAATTGTAGGACTTTTCAATGCATTAGGATTTTCCAAATGCATATTAACATAATTTTTTATTACACATTACCATGATTTTCCGAATACACATTAACATAATTTTTCAAATACACATCAACATAATTGTCCCAAATACACATTAACATAATTGTAGGACTTTTCAATGCATTATGTGGGCCAAATTATCAATGTACGGGGCTGTTTTTACAATATGAAAAAGTGGTCCGGTTGATCTGAAATGGACGATGGAAGAGGTAGGTGTAGCCGCTCCTAGTAGTGGTGTTGCATTTTTGCGATTTTCAATTATACCTCTGCGTATATCTAGCTGACCATTTTATACGGAGGGGCTAGAGTTGTACAAAGCATGCTAGTGTGGTGCCCTGACACAAATTAACCACTTGATCATGGAATCTTATGAGAAACGTGGCTGGGAGAGCCCGGCTTTGAATTAACGAACCCATAAACGGCAAAACAGTACGTGGGTGTTGAAAACAGCTTACAAAAACCGAAAACGGGCCAGAAGAACAGGACGAGCCTAGAGCAAAGCAGCTCAACAAAGCAGCCCGGGAAGCCTCTACCGACATCAGGAGAAAGCAAGAAGAAGCCTCTACTCCTAAAGTTACGACTCCGTTACACACTACAACGCCACAGGGATGAGAGTTGCTCAGTAGCATGACCAAAGCGAGAAGAGACGCCTGGTTCGGAAGGAGACGAACGAGAGCCGCTGCACGGCTACACCACCTCACCCAACACTGGAGCACCCCGTCCCAAGGCAGAGTCTTCAAGAAGTTTAAGACACTGAGGCACCGCCACTGTCCGGCCCAAGGGCCTAGGGGTTTTCATCCGGGACCGAGGAGGGGTAAGGAGACCACCACAACACCTCCAAGAAGGACTACGACACTCGTAGGCGTCGTCGCTGTTGAGGCTGGCCAACGCTAGCCAGAGTTTTCGCCCACCGGTCAACTTGCCGCCCCACCGGTCATGGAATCTTATCATATGATTACATTCAGAGATCATCGATTAATAGAGTTGCATGTGGATTAAGTGTGGTGGTTAATAGCATATACTTGCAGCAGACTGTCCCTTGCTGGCCCATTAAAATGAATGACTCGCTGGTGTTGACTCAGATCACTTGTGATCACACTAAGATACGTTCGACTGATCACACTGAGATTCTCACAACTATCACTGCAGTCAAATTGGCTAATTGTCACTTTTCTGGTGCCTTTGCACAATAAATGGTTTTATTTTGATAAATCAAAATTACTTTACAGATACAGAGGTGAATGCATTCCCCTTTTCAAAGAACATCTCGGAGAGTCTTCAGTGGTCTCGACAAGATGATAACCAGCTGCCAATATTATTGTCATTCATTACCCTAGTACACTTACATCTTAGTACTGACGGCGCCTCTACGAGTGGGCCCCATCTCCTTGGCAAGCTTCCGGAGGACGTTCTTCTGGATCTTGCCGGTGGACGTCTTGGGCAGGTCGGCGCGGAACACGATGGTCTTGGGCACCATGTAGCCCGCCATGCGCTCCCGGCACCATGACATGATAACGTCCGTGGTCACCGTTGCGCCATCCTTGATGCTCACGAACGCGCACGGCGTCTCGCCCCAGAACTCGTCGGGCCGCGCCACCACCGCCGCCTCGTTCACCGCCGGATGCCCGTACAACACCGACTCCACCTCCACGCTGCTGATGTTCTCGCCGCCGCTGATGATCACGTCCTTGGACCGGTCCCGGATCTCCAGGTACCCGTCCGGGTGCATCACGCCCACGTCCCCCGTGCAGAACCACCCGTCGTCCCGGATCGCGGCCTTGGTCGCTTCCTCGTCGTTGAAGTACCCCAGCATTACGCAGCCTCCTCGGAGCACGATATCTCCCATCGTGGCGCCGTCTCTCGGCACGCTGCGGCCTGTCTCTCCGTCGATGATGTCCACCTCGGCCATGCCCGGCGTGCGCACGCCCTGCCTCGCCTTGAGCCGCGCGCGCTCGGACGCTGGTAGCATGTTCCACTCGCCCTTCCACGCGCACGACATCACAATCCCCGACGTCTCCGTCAGCCCGTACCCGTGGGTAACGTCGAAGCCGATGGCCTCCGTGCGGTGCAGCACGGCGGCGGGCGGGGGCGCGCCGGCCGTCAGGATGTGAACCTTGCCCGGGAGCGCCCTCCGAACCCCCTCCGGCGCGTTGGCAATCATGTTGAGCACCACGGGTGCGCCGCATAGGTGCGTGACCCCGCGGCGGGCGATGGCCTGGTAGACGTGGCCGGCGTCGACGCGGCGAAGGCAGACGTTGGTGCCGCCCACCACGGCCATCCCCCACGGGAAGCTCCATCCGTTGCTGTGGAACATGGGCAGCGTCCACAGGTAGGTCGGCCGTGTCGGCACCGCCCAGGCCACGAGCGAATCGACGGTGACCAAATAGAGGCCGCGGTGGCAGTGCAGCACCCCCTTGGGCGCCGACGTGGTGCCGGAGGTGTAGTTGAGAATCATGGGCTCCCACTCGCTCGCCGGCCGCACCCACGCGAACTCTGGGTCGCCCATCTGTAGGAGCCCCTCGTAGGTCATCATGGGCGCCGGCGGTGCATTCTCGTGCGGCCGGTCCTCGTCGACGACGAGCACGACGCGCGGTACTGGGCGGTGGCCTGGTGGGATGAGGGCGAGCGCGTGGTTGAGGAGCGGGAGCAGGGCGGGGTCGACGAGGACGAGCTTGGAGCCGGAGTGGCGGAGCAGGACGGAGACGGTGCGCGCGTCTAGGCGCGTGTTGATGCCGTTGAGCACGGCGCCGCTCATGGGCACCCCGAACTGCGCCTCGTACATGGCCGGCACGTTGGGCAGCAGCACGGACACCTGGTGAGCCGTGAGAATCATCAGCTAGCTAGCTCCTGTAACTGTTACAGCAGGCATGGAGGGAGGTGATGGCTTACGACGTCGCGGCGGGAGATGCCGAGCGAGACGAGGGCGGATGCGAGGCGGAGGCAGCGACGGTAGGTTTGCGACCAGGTGAAGACGGTTTCGTTGTAGACGACGGAGGCGCAGTCGCCGTACACGGTGGCGGCGCGCTCCAGGAAGCCCAGCGGGGTCAGCGGGGTCGAGTTGGCCGGGTTCGCGCCGAGCTTGTCCATGGATCCTGAGCGGGCGACGAGCTGCAACTGATCACTCGCTGGCTGTGGCTATGGCTATGGTAAGGAACCACGTACGAGGTCAGGGTACGGTATATAGAAAGGGCAACAGGTACCTGCACATGCATCTCTGTTCACTTCCCTGAAACGAGATCATGAAACTAGATCGGCCGTGGAGGGTTTGGATCATAACTTGGTGCGTGTTGTGTTAAGATCGGGGAATCAGGGGAAGCTATTCGGAAATTTAACTCCACAACTACACTACATGCGAATCCACCAACTATCGTCGAAAGTCTTCTGATTAGCGCGAATCGTAAAGCACAACCAACGGTGACGATGGTTGGTGGGTTCGCATGTAGTTGTGAAATCACTGGGTTGGGAAGCTATTGTTCTTGATGCATTTTGTGTTAACACTAGTAGAAAAAGGGGCACTAGTCCCGATTCTAGAGGGCCTATAGTCCCGGTGTACCAACCGGGACTATCTGGTCAGGACTAGAGCCCCCACCCTTTGGTCTCGATTCAATACGAACCGGGACCGCAGCCCCCCCACCAATTAGAGCTCCGCACGTGGAGGTGGCAGGACGCGCGGGGGCTAACATTTTTTTTTACATTTCAGGGTTTACGCTTTTAGTCCCACGGCTTGCTTGGTTTTGGATGTTTTACTGCCACATCTTGCAAATAGAACTTTTCAGTCCCACGGCTTGCACCAGATGAACTTTTTTAGTCCCAACAAATTAGGTGATGACACGTGTCCTGCCTGCGTAGCAAAAAAATCTCCGGTGAGTGCCACTTTTACAGAAACCCCCCAAGAAGTTTTAATGTTTCATGGATAGGTACGTTCGTGATTTACTTAAGGGTTCCTAGGAAAATCGGTATTTTCCCTTTCTTCTCTTGACGTATTGCTGCGGTGAGGAAGAGCTCACCTCGAACGAGACAACGTGGCGGCGTGCTCGTTCGGCGCGGCGATGCGGTACCGCTTGTTCAGTGAGAATCCGCCAAACTACGGTGAGTGAATTCATCCCTCCAAATCGTCGATTTCATGCTGCTTGTGGGTAGGGGCGTGCGGCGGACATTGGGCGTGTGATCGCTATCGATTGAGCAAGCTTTTCTTTTGGAAATCGGATGGAATACAACCGGTAGGAGTAGGGGAATGTTATAGAACAATTTTTAGGCCCGATTTATCTCAATTTCTGTGGCGCCACCGTGCCGTGTGCCGCTCGGAGCATGAACTCTTTTTTTCTGAAGAATTCATTCGGATTTTGATGTTTTTGGTACTATGGTGTACAATTCCTTGTCTGGTAGGATGTAGTGCACGAATGCATGTACAAATTGCTAGAAAAGATTGAATTTTTATAAAATTTTGGACATTCCACTATTAACTGAATTTTCGACAGTTTACTGTTAACTGAATTTTGTCAGCGCTGCCGTTTCACTCCATGGAATCCGCTGCCCCGCCGTTTACCCATGGGGTTGGGGGTTGCTGAAGGTGATCGCAGACAGAATACAAAATTTTTCCTAGCAACGATATCCTTAAACTAGCCAAGATCTACACTATGCATACATAGAAGTACAACGGAGATCGGAATACATACCCTTGTAGACCGAAAGCGGGGATTACGCTCCCGCACAAGCGTTGACGATGAAGACGAAGTAGCCGACCTCTAGGTCGCGGAGAACTCGGCACGAGGAAGACGACGAAGATGACCTCAAGGTCGGGTGGAGGAAGCCGACCTCCCAACACTACTAGTGTGGCACCTCGCAGAGCTTCACACACATATGGTGGAGACGACGGCCTCCGAAGCTCCAGTCCAGGACGAGCAGCGGAAGACTTGGACCGGAACACCAGCAGCGCGACATCGGGCTATGCTGGAGAGATCCCCTCATCCTCCTCGGCGCAACTCCGACAAAGTGAATCACGAAATCGAGGAGAAATAAGAGAATTAATTGGGTGAATTAAAAGGTCAGGGGTGCCCCTTCTTATATAGTCTCCCGGGGGGAGCTAACTCGCCAGCCAGGCAATGTGGGACTATCCCACATGCCTTGGTGTGGCTCCAACAGGTGCGCCAGCCCTAGGTGGACCCCATTTGACCCACCTAGGCCGTCCATAGCTCCCCACCGAATTCCCTTGAGGAATTTCCCCCATGGGGCTTCTTTCCACCACAAGGCCCATTTAGAGAAATCAGACTAAATAAATTCGAAAATAAATATATAAAATCATATTTAAACATTAATTACACTAATTAATATCAAACATGTTATATATAATTTATTCTAGCTCCGAAAACTATATTGTCGCTGTCCGATCTCCATCGGACCATTCCCGGGACGTTCCCGGTGATCTCTTTCCTTTTCGGTTGTCTTGTCGAAACCCCTTAAGTGTGTTACCCTAGCGGTTCGATATAATAACATACATGATCGAGACTCCTCTCTGATCAATGATTAACTCGTAGGCCTGGACCCCATGAATTAACCCCTGTGATATAACGAATGACTCTCATATATCAAACCTGAACGTTAAGTCTTAAATCCTTTTTCATGACAATATTTAGCGTGTCCGAGCTCGTTCTTAGATATCTCCATATCTAGCTGACCTCGTTACCGACATCGCTATCTTCTACTCGTTTATGATATTATGTCAGCTGGTGACCTAGTCACATATTTGAAAACTCATTTGACATAATCTCACCGAGTGGGCCCTAGAGTATCTATCCGGCTAAACGGACTGACAAATCCCGTTGTTGACCCCTCATCTCAACTACCCCCTTCCGATACCCAAAAGTATCACCTATCATTGTCACACTATATAAGATATGACGTTTGGTGCGATCAAAGTATCTTTCAGGGATAACAATAAGAGTTGATCTCACGGTTTCAAGGCGTAATGACTACGTCCTATAAATATGGGTATGTCCATCACATCGTTCAACCAACGACATGACTTCCATTGCCGACCGGCGCCATGTCCTATGATCGGAAAAACTTGATCATCAATCGCGCAACAAAACTAGTCTTAGTAGAGGCTACAATGGACCCGGTTGTTTATCTACCACACATGTATTAATGTTTCCTCTTAATACAGTTATAGCATGCTATAAATCATATAATGAACAATTGGAATATAACCAATAAACTATGTTTATTAAGTGTCTCTAGGACATATTCCCTTCAGTTGCCTCGTCCGCGTACAACCTGCCGTACGCCGACAATGGTGAGCTCGCGTCCACGGGCTTCGAGCGGCACCTCCACCAGCTCGCCCGGCGCCCCTGCGACGGCGTCCAAGGCCACCGTGGAGTCCATGCCCACCGTCGTGATTGCCGAGCGCCACGTCGGGCACGAGTACGACGCCCACGACTGCGCCTTTTAGTACATAATATGGGAAACAATGGCATATTTGCTTAATCCAAATGACCTATGTGTGGTGTCCCATACGAAATGGATGGTTGTTCGACCCTCCAAATATACACGGAACACAACAAACTCATAGAACAAAAGAAGAACAAGAAGAATAAAAGGAGAGGGAAGGACTGAACAACACGGAGAATCTCTTTGGTGAGATTGTAGACAATTACAAGTTGGATAAAATGAAGATGTACATGGGAAAACCAAAGATGAGGGAAGACCGAGCACACAAGGCTACCAAGTACGTTCTAGGTATCCCCTCACCCTCATATGGAAATACAATAGGCACGCCATGCCTCATCTATAACGCAACCGGCGACACCATCTACCTAGTCGCCAACCATGACTGGATTGGTCAAATAGGCAAAGCTCCCTATCCTACAAAGATTGGCATGACCAGTGGGCTGCATTTCGTCATTGCAACTCATGGCCTCAAGGTTCAATGGCCGATGTTGTGTATCGTGGCAAGAATAAAGATGGCGAGGACCAGGATTATCTACTTTCCTGGAGTGCCCCGTTGCAGTACATTAACTGGAACAAGGTATGTTCATCCAAGTTTTTTTTTAAACTGTTCATCCTAGTTATTGTTAATTATCCCATCAAAGTTTGCCTTGTTAAGCTCAACTTACTCACGTCAATGCTTATACAGTTTTACTAATGTGAGGGATACATATTAACTAATGAATGCATACATTGTTATTGCCAGATTGGTGGTACCGACAACTTCCAAAAAAGTTGGCTTAGTGTAAAGAAGAAACTTGGTGATTCTGGTTATCCTTGGAACACCAAGTCTAATGGGTGCGAGATCGAAGCGAAAATTTGCAAAGGCCAAATCCCTAAGTTCACTGCAATAATCAGCTACCGATGATCAAGCATGGTGATCTCTAGATTGTGTGTTGTGATAGTCTTATTACGGTTACTTGATTGCAACTGTAACTCCGAATAGCCCAAGCATGTGACTTGACACAGATGCAACAGTGAGCCGCATTTTGTGATTCATCCAATTGAGAACTGTTGTCCAACTGATTTGATTGAGGAATTAGGCCAAATTCCGTTCCCGCGTTTACTTGATTTCTTCCTTAAGCCACAAGCCCACAGATTTGGCATCTTTGTGCTTATTTCCTTCATGCGCTTGTGTTCTATGTCAGAGAGATCCTCTTCCTCAACTTTGAGGCTGAGTTCATCGTATTATGTAATGAGATCTCTTTTAAGGTGTCTCAAATCAGCTTGTATATTCTACTCCACCCTTTCAAGAATTCCCTAAACCTTCTATTTTTTCCCGCCATTTCCCTATGTAGTGGTGCTTTTTGTGGGAGCATTCCAAGATTCTGAGACAAGCTCCATGAAATCCTCCCTCAGTGGCCACCATTTCTCAAATCTATATATTGAGAGGGGGTGGAGGGGTGTGATCACTTCCTATTTGACAAAGCGATTCGTCACCAGAACATCGCGTCAAGGTTAGTGATGTTGAACACCCTGTCCATGACCAACATGATCAAGTTTTTCTGGTTATTTGATCAAGTGTTTTTCAGAAAGTTTCACCTCGAGCAAACCCGATCTATCCAAGCATTGAACATGTCACACTATTTTTCATTGATAACTCAGTTGTTTTCTTTTTTCCTTTTGGTGTCTTAACTAAAGTAAAATCACCAATGATTAGGGTAGAATAGGCACTAAAATCATCAATGACTCACATTGAGACCCACAAAAAGAGAGAGAAGGGGAGTGGGTAGAGAGAGAGCGACCTCTCTGTTTTTTATTAAAGGCAATGAAAATAATGTGCCTGTAGCCTTAAAAGGGCAACAACATAATGGTACATAAAATTAAAATCTGCTGGAGTGTGTGCTACATAGAGAAAAAACCATACATGCTAGACGTACCCACCCAACCATTGATGAAGCGGAAAACAAATGTAGTCCCGTAGCTAGGATATACATTCCAGTCATGACAATATCTCCTCACAACAAAACTCCCATAATCAAGTGTCAATGAAGATGTCGCCATGGTTTCAGACCACTTGCGGCTTTGGAAAATCCGTGCACCCGGACGGGTGGATCTCACCGGTCTCAACGCGGGGTGCGATTATCTTCACTAGTAGAAAACAGGCTCAAGGACCAAACTCCAAAACCCCATTTGTCCCGGTCGTACTGCAAACCGGGACAGATGGGGCATAAAACCCGCCGAGCGCTACAGGCGACACCCATTTGTCCCGGTTCCAGCCACGAACCGGGACAAATGAGGTAGCACCCGCCGAGCGCTCCAGCGTACCCCTTTTTGTCCCGGTTCCAGTCACGAACCGGGACAAATGTCATGATTTCAGTTACGCGCGCGCGGAAGCCGAGCTATCGCCGCGTTTTTTCGACGCGCACGGAAGACGAGCGGAAATACGGCGCCGCCGGCGATTCCTCTGCCCTCCGGCGATTAATTCCTCTGCTCTCCGGCCGGCGATTCATCTTCCTCTCCGGCGCTATAAAATGCACTGCACAGTACGACTCCTCCACACACACCATCTCTCCGGCCATCTCTCCTCTCTTTTCTCCGTCCCTATGGAGCCACTCGTGCCTCGGTCCGATGAGTTTTACGACTAGAAGAAGGAAGGCATGCGGTTCAAGGTGTGGGTCACCCTTCGTGCATGGCGCGTGGAGAAGTGGATCCGCGACGTGAAGAACTACTTCCTCGACGCCGTTCCGATCAAAGCCGTTGGACTTGATTGCGAGTTCACCGGCACTCGACGGAAGGATACTCCGCAGTGCGCCGCCGTCCTTCAACTCTCGGTGGCGACCGAGACTCTTGTCTTCCAAATTTGCAAAGCTGATCGGGTGCCACAGGTCCTCGTGGATTTCTTAGGTGATGAGACAATCAAATTCTACGGCGTGGCAATCCATAATGACATGAAGATGCTAGCCTACTACGGAATTATTATTCGGTCCGCGGTCGACCTGCAGAGGGATCGCCGAAACACTACCGGCAATTTTACTCCTAGTCTATATGCTCTCGCTAATGCGGTCATTGAGACAAATCTTGAGAAGAAGAAGAAATACAAGAAGAAGAAGAACACGGACGACGACAAGGAAGACACGTTAGAAGAAGACCTAGTTTTCGGATGGGGCAACGTTCCATTGAGCTACGATCAAGTCGTATATGCTGCTTTAGACGCTCGCCTTGGCTTCGAGATTGCACGGAAGTGGGATAGTCTACGCGGCTATAATACAGAGTATGATCATCTTAATGTCGTTGATGAGTAGACTATCTATGTATTCCGTTACGCAAAAATTCTGTGTGCGCGTGTTCTCTTGTATTGACCGAAATATATCTAAAGTTTGCAAAAGTGTTTTCAAATTCCAAAGTTTGCAAAAGTTATTTAAAACAGAAAACAGAAAATGGTTTGTATTAGTTAGTCAAATTCAAACACTTTTCATATTCATAGTTTTTCCAAAATCCAAAGTTTGCAAAAGTTAAAACAGAAAACAGAATAAATAAATAAATGAAAAAACCTCTATCTGTCCCGGTTTCAGTCACAAACCGGGACAAATGGGCCTCCTTGTTGTCCCGGTTTGTGACTGTAACCGGGACAAATGTGGGGGGGGGGGGGGGGGGGTGCCTATATATACTGATCAGCAGCCCCCTCCCAAAACCATTGGAGACATTTTTTTTTGAAATGGAAGGAGGGGGTGTGTGCTAATCTGTTTTTTTTGTATGCATGCGAGGTGTTTGATGAAATGCCCGAGAGAGTTCATGAAATGGTTTGATGTACACTTAAAGAAGTTTATTCTTCTTTTCGATCAAGGTTAATTTTTCTCTCATTTCATTTGCAATTAATTGATACCGTGCATGTTCAGTGTTTATTTGTCGATGTTCTGTAATGGTTATTGATGTAGTTCATTATATAATGCAGATGGACCGACAATGGATGTATGGTGACCGACGCACTGCCAAGTACATGACAGGTTTGAGGAAATTTCTAGAGAAAGCCCAGGCCCACAGTACCAATGGTTTCATGTGTTATCCATGTGTCAACTGTCAGAATAAGACAGATCACCCAAACGTGAGAACCCTTCAAAGTCATCTTATTCGGCATGGTTTCATGCCCAGCTATAATTGTTGGACGAAGCACGGAGAAAAAGGTGTTATGATGGAAGACAATGAAGAAGAGGAAGATGATGACAACTATCCTATGTTCCCGGAGTACGGAGATTCTGCAAGGGGGGAAGCTGAAGCTGAAGAGGCACCAGATGAGCCCACTGACGATCTTGATAGGGCCATTGCTGATGCAAAGAGAGAGTGCGGAACTGAAAAGGAGAGGTTGAAGTTCGACCAGATGTTAGAGGATCACAAGAAATTGTTGTATCCAAGTTGCGAAGATGGTCAGAAAAAGCTGGGTACCACACTGGAATTACTGCAGTGGAAGGCAGAGTGTGGTGTGACTGACAAGGGATTTGGAAAGTTGCTGCAGATAATTAGGAAGATGCTTCCAAAGGTCAACGAGTTGCCCGACAGCACGTACGAAGAAAAGAAGGTTGTGTGCCCTCTAGGATTAGACGTGCATAAGATACATGCCTGCCCTAATGACTGCATCCTCTACCGCGGTGAGTATGAGAATTTGGATGCATGTCCAGTATGCACTGCATTGCGGTATAAGATCAGACGAGATGACCCTGTTGAAGTTGAGCGTCCCCGGAAGAGGGTTCCTGCCAAGGTGATGTGGTATGCTCCTATAATACCACGGTTGAAACGCCTGTTCGCGAATAAAGAGCATGCCAAGTTGTTGCGATGGCACAAAGAGGACCGTAAGAAAGACGCAATGTGTAGACACCCCGCTGATGGGTCGCAGTGGAGAAAAATTGAGAGAGAGTTCCCGGAATTTGAAGATGACGCAAGGAACTTAAGGTTTGGTCTAAGTACAGACGGCTTCAATCCGTTTGGGGAGCAGAGCAGCAGTCATAGCACATGGCCTGTGACTCTATGTATTTATAACCTTCCTCCTTGGTTGTGCATGAAGCGAAAGTTCATTATGATGCCATTGCTCATCCAAGGCCCGAAGCAACCCGGCGACGACCTTGATGTGTACCTCAGGCCATTATTTGAAGAACTTTTACACTTGTGGCGGGAAGAAGGTGTACGGGTGTGGGATGAGCACAAACATGAGGAATTTGACCTACGAGCTTTGCTTTTTGTAACAATTAACGATTGACCTGCTCTTGCTAGCCTCTCAGGGCAGTCGACCAAGGGGTACAATGCATGCACACACTGTTTGGGTGAGACTGAATGTTTATATTTGGATAAATGTAAGAAGTGTGTGTATCTGGGGCATCGTCGATTTCTTCCGATCAGGCATACCGCAAGGAAGAAAGGCAAGCATTTTAAAGGTGAGGCTGATCACAGTAGGAGGCCTGTCAACCGTACTGGTGAAGAAATATTTGATATGGTCAAGGATCGAAAAGTAATCTTTGGAAAGGGTCCTGGAGGACAACAGGTTCCGAAAGACGCTAACGGGCACGCACCCATGTGGAAGAAAAAATCTATATTTTGGGAGCTACCATATTGGAAGGTCCTAGAGGTTAGAGCTGCTATCGACGTGATGCACGTGACAAAGAATGTTTGCGTGAACCAGCTAGGCTACTTGGGCGTGTACAGGAAGAAAAAAGATACAGAGGAAGCACGGGAGGACCAGAAACGTGTGAAAGAACGAGACGGCCTAAGTCCCGAACACTACGAAGGTCCTGCCAGCTACGCTCTTACCAAACAAGAGAAAGTAATATTCTTTGAATGCCTGAGCAGTATCAAGGTCACGGCTGGGTTCTCGTCGAATATAAAGAGGATAGTAAATGTGAGACTCCAAAAATTTCAGAACCTAAAGTCTCATGATTGCCACGTGATTATGACGCAATTGCTTCCGATTGCACTGAGGGGGCTACTACCGGAAAATGTTCGAGTACCCATTGTGAAGCTTTGTGCATTCCTCAATGCAATATCTCAAAAGGTAATCGATCCGCGATTCTACCAGGGTTGCAAAATGATGTGGTCCAATGTCTTGTCAGTTTTGAGTTGGTGTTCCCTCCATCCTTCTTCGATGTTATGACGCATCTCCTGGTTCACCTAGTCGAAGAGATTCAAGTTCTCGGTCCTGTATTTCTGCAAAATATGTTCCCATTTGAGAGGTTCATGGCAGTCTTAAAGAAATATGTGCATAACCGTGCTAGGCCAGAAGGAAGCATCTCCAACGGCTACGGTAACGAGGAGGTCATTGAGTTCTGTGTTGACTTTATTCATGACCTTAAGCCGATAGGTGTTTCACAATCACGACATGAGGGTAGACTTAGTGGAAAAGGCACACTAGGAAAGAAAACAAAAATTTGTATGGATGGACATTCTTTCACTGAAGCACACTATACAGTTCTACAAAGTGCTACCTTGGTGGCCCCGTATATCGATGAACACAAGAATCTTGTACGCTCTCTACACGCGGGGAAGTCTGACAACTGGATTGTACGTACACACATGGCGACGTTCGGCGGTTGGTTGCGAGCACATCTTGAAAATAAAGACAATGTTGATGAACAGTTACACTTGTTGGCCAGGGCACCGTCTACAACTATATGTACTTTCCAAGGGTACGAGATAAATGGGAATACATTTTACACGAGTGTCCAAGATAAAAAGAGCACGGACAAAAACAGTGGTGTTCGCATTGATGCAACAAACAACAATGGGCAGAAGAACACATATTATGGTTGCATAGAGGAGATATGGGAACTTGACTATGGACCTTCTTTTAAGATCCCTTTGTTTCGGTGCAAATGGGTCAATCTGAAAGGCGGGGTTGAGGTAGACAAGATGTACGGAATGACAACAGTGGATCTAAATAATCTTGCGTACAGAGACGAACCATTCGTGCTAGCAATGATGTGGCTCAGGTTTTCTATGTAAAAGACATGTCTAGCAGACCCAAAAAAAGAAACATCCTGGGAGTGGAGGAGCCAAGGCGTCACATAGTTCTTTCAGGAAAAAGAAACATCGTGGGAGTGGAGGACAAGACAGACATGTCAGATGATTATAATAATTTTGATGAAATTCCGCCTTTCGTAGTGAACATTGACCCAATCATCAAGTTGATTGAAGAAGATGTTCCATGGTTCCGACGCAGAAGAACTGGCGGTGTTGTGTGATGGAGATGTTGGTGCGATATGTAATAATTAATATATTAAACTTTTTATATGAAGAAGATGCTCCATTTTTACCTGCATATCAAATGGATCCGTCGGCGTTGATAGAACAAAACACACGATTTCACCTGCATACAGCCCCACGGTGGCTCTTGATGAGTGCCTGCATATCAAATGCACCGTGGGGCGTATGCAGGGAATCCGATTAATTTGTATATATTCCTCAGTAGATGAATTGAACTATTCTTTTGATAAAACAAAACACACGATTTCACCTGCATACAGCCCCACGGTGGCTCCTGAGTGCCTGCATATCAAATGCACCGTGGGGCGTATGCAGGGAATCCGAGTGATTTGTATACCACACACCACCCGGCTAGGCACTAGAAGGAGGAAACACTGAGTGCTCGCCTCGTCCGAGAGGGGGCTATATATAGGGTCACGGGCTCAACCAGTGGTACTGATAGTGTTGATCCAACAGCTCTCAAGTGCTCAAAAGAAGCACACCCCTGATCCAACGGCTAACAAGTGTTTCAAAGAAACACACGATCCGTGTGCTTCTTTAGTCCCGGTTTGAAACTGAAAGCGTTAAACGAACAGCTCAGAAGCAATCAAAAGAAACACACACCTGATCAAACGGCTTACAAGTGCTTGAAAGAAACACACTTCTCATATTGAAAGTTTTTTCAAATTCCAAAGTTTGCAAAAGTTATACAAATTCACATTCAAAATAGTTTTAAACTAATTAAATAATGGTTATAGAGAAGAGAAAATGTTTTTGTATTAGTTAGTCAAATTCAAACACTTTTCATATTGAAAGTTTTTTCAAATTCCAAAGTTTGCAAAAGTTATACAAATTCACATTCAAAATAGTTTTAAACTAATTAAAATAATGGTTATATAAAAGAGAAAATGTTTTTGTATTAGTTAGTCAAATTCAAACACTTTTCATATTGAAAGTTTTTTCAAATTCCAAAGTTTACAAAAGTTATACAAATTCACATTCAAAATAGTTTTAAACTAATTAAAATAATGGTTATAGAAAAGAGAAAATGTTTTTGTATTAGTTAGTCAAATTCAAACACTTTTCATATTGAAAGTTTTTTCAAATTCCAAAGTTTGCAAAAGTTATACAAATTCACATTCAAAATAGTTTTAAACTAATTAAAATAATGGTTATAGAAAAGAGAAAATGTTTTTGTATTAGTTAGTCAAATTCAAACACTTTTCATGCTGAAAGTTTTTTCAAATTCCAAAGTTATTTAAAACAGAAAACAAAAAACAAAAAACAGAAAAAGAAAAGAAAAAGAAAAAACCCCATCTATCCCGGGTGGTGGCTCAGCCCGGGACATATGGGGTGCTATCTGTCCCGGGTGCAGCCACGGCCCGGGACAGATGACCCCCATTTGTCCCGGGCTGAGCCACCACCCGAGACAAATAGGTGGGGGCTATATATACAACACTTAGCCACGGGTGGTGGCTCAACCCGGAGCAACTTCCCCTTCCTACTATTACGCTGCCCGATTTTTCCGTCGCCGGAGAGCCGCCGCCGCCCCGGTCCTCTACTCCGTCCCCGTCGCCGGAGATCACCGCGGTCCTCTACTCCGTCCCCGTCACCGGAGAGCTCCCCGCCGAGGTCGTCCGTCGTCTTCGCGCCCGACGTCGTTGCCCGCGCGTCTTCTTCTTCGCCTCCGGCCGCGTCAGGCTCTCCTCCGGCCGTGCTCGCTTCTCCGAGCAGTTAGAAGGGCTCGCGGTGAGCATTCCAACCTCCCTGTACCCTCTATTAGGTTAGGGTTTCCGGCGGAGTTCGGTTAGGGTTAGGGTTTCCGCCATTGTTAGGGTTTCCGCCGGAGTTCATCGCCGGTGAGCTTCCGATGACCTTTTCTTGGCGGCGCTAGTAGCAGTAGGTTTGTCTCCGCGCTAATTGACGCCGTACACTCGCAATTTATCCAAATACGCAGTGAATCAACGGATTGATCTCGCACGGGAGAGGAATTGCATCCGTGATGTCATGCTTACGTCATGCTGACGTCATTGAAAATTAGATAATTCATAACTAATTGATATTAAATCAGACAAATGCAAACTTTATATCAAAATGTTCAGAAAAATATAATCTATAATGTTGTATCATAAAAATGTTCATATTAGTTCATATCAATTGTTTAGTTAGTTCAGTTGTGTAGTTCGTTAATTTGTTAAGTGTTAAGTGTTAGAAATCCTCAATGTTTGTTAAGTGTTAGAATTTCCCAATTTTGGTTAAGTGTTAGAAGGTTAAGTCTCTATTTTTCTTTCTTGGATTTTGCGTGCAGGTACTCAGATTTGTCACCGCGTCATAGTCGCCGCCCTCTCGGAGCCCTAGTAAACTTCGAGAGACTTCAAAAGAGAAATATAAATAGAAATTGAGATACTCGATACATTTGGCTAAATATAAATGGATGATTGAAATATAAATTAACATATTATATATTGTTCGACTACATTATTAACACATTACTATTGCAAATGTAAATGGATTGAAATCCCTTGCAGAAACTATGGACACCGGTAGAAATCTTGAACAAGAAGAGGACATGTTCGGCATCATCCGCGAAAGTGATGGATTGGACCAACAAGAAGAGGAACACTTAGACAATTTCACCGGGCAATTTCTGAACGAGTCCGGTGATGGACTGGAGGGGCATTCAGACGGAATAGACGCCACCGACAGTTCAGCTCACCGACAGTTCACCGACTCTACTGTTGGAAAGTCGGCCGCCGAGGTAGATATATGCCCTCAGGTTTTTGTCTCCGTTGAATAGATTTGTGTGTATACATATATTAACTATCACCTTTTCTTGTGTTTAGCCGTCGGCGGGCCATGAACCGGGACCAAGCAAAAAAGCATCCGTGAAACGAGGCGGGCCACGAACCGGGACCAAAAATCTCCAAGAGAAACAGAAGTACCACATCGAGGAGATCAATGAAAAAGGCAAACCGATTGCTCCCGCTAAGCACGCAAGGAAATTTGTAGCTCAGTGTGGAGTCATTGTTCGGGACAGACTCTCCATCAGGGCTCAAGAATGGTATAAGCCAAAGGTGCCAAAAGAGGGGGTTATTTATGTAAGGGATGAAGAAAAACAACTCCTTTGGGACGAGCTCATGCAGAATTTCACTTTACCGGAAGAGGAGGATGTAGAGAATCCGGTTATAGAGAATCGATGCAAGGCCTGGACTTATATTGAGATGGGTGAATTGTTCCGCAGCTGGAAGAAAAGGCTAAACAGGTTCATAACTGAAGGTAAGACTTCAGAATTTGTCGGAGTCTATGAAAAGATAAAAGATGAGTGACCCGAATTTAAGGCGTACAAGCAATCGGAAGCCGCTAAGAAAATATCAGCGAGAAATAAGAAAAATGCAGAGAAAAAGATATATCACCATAACATGGGGTCAGGTGGCTACCTGACGGCCATGCCTAAGTGGACGAAAATGGAGGATGAGTTTTTGGCTAAAGGTATAGAGATCGAGACATTTGGCTGGCCAGACCGGATTAAGGCTTGGTTCTATGGGCATGGTGGAAAGTTAGACCCTGAAACAGGTGACTGTCTTTTTACCAAGGAGCACGGACCTGACCCTATTGAAGCTCTCAGAGAGGTATGGAAGGAGGTCACAGAAGGCAGGTTCCACCCTAACAGAGAGAAGGACGAGCTATCGCGAGCCCTTAAGAATCCTGAACACAGTGGACGAACACGAGGAACCGTCGGCTCCGTACCGTGGATAATTGGGTTTCCCAAAGATGTTGGCACTTACACAAGCCGATCGAGAAAGAAGAAAGAGCTTGCCGACCGGGCCTAGTGGATGGAAAATAAATTACTACAACATGAGAAGGTGATAGCAGAGCTGAAGGCAGCGCAGACTAGACGGATGCCCTGCGAATCTGAGACGCCCGAAGATCCTTCTCCTGATCCAAAATCAATGCGGAGAAGCAGCGTGGCTTCGACGGAGCTCGATCGCCACAATGATATGCCGGGTCCTCGTCACCCCGTGGATAATATCGTGCAGCGGGAACTTTGCGACCTACATGTGCCATGCTTGAACATAACCGTGAAGGTGGCGCACGGCTTTGCCCTACCGCCTAAACCAAATGGAACTTACCATTGTCGCCCTATTCCAGATGGCTATGCTGTTGTTGGGGTTGATGAGGTTATCAAGACATATTAGGGAATTAAGCTGGACTTCCCTACGGGTGAAGACAAGGTTGAGTTGAGATTTGCCCTCAAGAGTACCTGCTTATGGAAAAAAGAATACATCGTGTTCCCACACATGCAGCAAAATCGCCCTCCCAGTCCACATGCCAGCCCACATAACTACAACAACGACAACCAATGCGCTAGTCCAGACACCCCCCACAACGACAACCAAGGCGCTAGTCCATCTCCGCCGTCGCGTGAGCGTACTCCGCCGCCTCCGCAAAAGAAGTGGAAGTGCACCGCTGCGTCGACTAGTACTCAGAAAAGCGAAACGGGGAAGTCTCGCTTTGTGAACTCACGAAGATGTCGATATATGGGTCAACGAGATCCAGGCTTCCCAGAGAAAGAAGGCAAAAAAGATGCCTTTGCCTGTTCCGGTATATTCTTCGGTTGCGATACGGTGGGCCATAAAATTTCTTACGCATACGTCGCAATATGAACTAAATATGGACGATGACTACACACGCGTTCTGGTGCGTACATCTAGGAGAGTGCGGGAGAACAAAAATCTGCTGCCACCCAGAAGAGAGATGTTCCACAGCTCGGAATGCAGGCGGGACAATCGGCCCCTCCACTCATATTGGCGCCTTACAACCGGAACCCGGTCGATGATGTACTTTCGTAGCAAGCTAGAGATACGGGTATAACTCTGGCAGAGCTTAAGGCATTACAATCTGGCGATAGTGTCACCATGCATGAGGTGGTGCGGAAATATGTGAGAGGAGAAGATCTTGTCGATCCTGCTATGGTGCGCACTCTACCAGGTAGGTTGCACCAACTAAATGCATGGTACATGCATACTACGAAAAGTCAAGAAGGAGACTGGCTCTATGGGAAAATTCCAACGGATTTTTATGGCCCAGGTGATGATGAGATTCAAATTGAGTATTGCGAATTATGGCAGTTATTCAATTTTGACGCGCTCGACAAATATATCATCAGTGCCTTTTGCATGTAAGTAATTAAATTATGTATATATGTCAGTAATTCTCTAGCTCAACTTATTTTTCATTGCTTGTAATTATAGTTATCACTATATTACTTTTGTACTCTATTATGCAGGCTGAAAATTATACAATCTTGAAAGCTGGGACTCAATCACAAGATTTGATTCATTGACCCTAATCGAGTTCATCATCATGGTTTGTTACGTTACCCAGAGAGTACGGAGGAGCTTTTGCTTACTTATTTAATGGCGCAACATTACAAAAACACCATACTTTTCCCGTTCAACTTCGAGTGAGTTGTTTACTTTCTTATACATACTCGATGTTAAGTATATGTAATTGATGATTTAGTTATTAACAAATATAAACATATGGCAGATTTCACTGGGTATTATTTGAGATTGATGTGGAAAAGACAATCGTTGATGTCTTCGACCCATTATCGAAACCTGAAGAAAAGTTCGACGACACGAAACAGATGCTCCAGAGGTAATTTCGTTCATTATCACAATCGACCTCGTCTTTTCTAATAATATATAGTAATTAGTAAACTTCTTTACTAATTTTCCATACCGTAAACTTCGGGGTTTGGGACAAGTTCACCTCTTTCCACAAGGACGTCGGTATAGCCCGGAACCTCACTTTTAAATGGCGAGAGGTAAGCCGTACTAGCTAGGTTCCACGTATACATATTCTTAATTTCAGTCTCACAATACCATTTTTTCAATATTTTTGATTATTTTTTATTGGTTTCTTATCTTATTCTATCATAAAGTGCGCGAAGCAGCAACAAGGCACCAATTTCTGTGGATTCTATGTCTGCGAGTTCATCCGAATTCACTTCAATGAGGGTGCAGACTGGAATAGGGTACGTTAACAATTTATTCAAACTTGTTCACTTTTTAAATTGAATTATTTTCATAATGGTTGATATATTGGTGTTGATCTCTCATTTTTAGTTTGAGACGATCCGGAACAGGCTTGATGCAAAAGACCGCCTACTACCTATTGCGGAGGAAATTGCGGGCTTTCTGCTTGACTATGTCATAAAACCAGGCGCAAAATGCAGTATAATCCAGCCGCGGAAAAAGACCATCCCGAGGAAAAAATAGGGTCTAATGCCTCTCTGTCATGTAATGATCTCTGTTTGTAAATATTTAGACATGATCTTCCGGTTGTAAATATTTGTTGTAAATATTTGTTTGGGAGAACTCGTGTATTAGTAGTATTCATGACTATATCCCGAGGAAAAAATCGTGTATTCATGATATATATTATATAGTAACGTATAATATGCAACTCGATCTTGTTTGAAATGAAACATAAATGAAAAAACAGAAACACAAAAGAATCAGTAACATAAATATCAAAACAGAAACACAAATAGAAAATAGGAAACAAAAAAAGAAAACAAAAAATCATATATACTGTCCCGGTTCGTATTACGAACCGGTACAAATGAGTGGCAGCCAGAGACTGGCTTGTTTGGCCACGTGGCCCCCCTATTGGTCCCGGGCCGTGGCGTGCCCGGGATAAATAGGGAAGGCTATTTGTCCCGAACACGCTGTCCCGGGCGCGTGACCGGAACAAAAAGCCCTGCCGACCCGGGACCGGTGGCTTGTTTTGCTCTATTGCTTGGTGTGACCTAGACCTTGTGTATCTCCCCTCCATCCATGTAACTCTCTGCTCTTGGGTGGTATGCCGCCCGGCGCGCCACACCCTCCCTCCCGTTTTAGGGTGCGTCGCTGCTATGCCGTGTTCCCCCCGTTTTATATAAAATCCAATCAGGTGGGCAATCGCCCCCCGTAGCGCCTTCAAAAAAAAAAGATGTCACTTCATAGGTATATACATGATTCCTTAAGTACCCAAATGACCAATGTGATGACCATATCCATGGCACCATAACATACCCATATTTGATAAATAGGTGTATTCTCGCATGGAAAACGATAGTGTCAAAGTGATGTTCCAAATTATTTGTAAACTAATTGTTTTTAGTTTTCTAAGTGTCACAGAACTGGATATGTGAAGAAAATATAAATAACATGATGTAAAATGACACCAATATAATATTCACATAAAGTAGACCGTATAATATGTATAGTACCTAAATATTAATAAATTTCTTGCTTTTTAGCTAGTTTCACCCATTTATATATGACTTTATGCACATAAAAAACAAATTTAAACATAAGTGTGTGACAGTTTACTCGTGAAGACCATAGTTTTTTCTACTTTATATAAACTTAATTTTGCTCTTTTTTCTCTACCGTCCCTACGGCCCCCTAAAACCCAGCCTGCAAAGACCAATCAAACTAACACAGAGACCTTGCGCGGTTCTTGGTCCCTGCTGCCGCCGTTGGGACAGAAGGAGCCGAAGATGCCCCTGCTGAAATCAAGATAAGATACTATGTTCCATTTTTTGAATCTGATTTGGAGAGAAATTTTCAATTTGGTCATTTTCTTATGCGATTGAAGAGACATGCTTCGTCCTGTGAATCCAGGTGGTAATCCCCTGCTCAACACCATTTTTTTATTCCTGTACCGACCAACCTGTATATGTTTCATGGTGTTCAGTTTCATCGGCATCATGTTCGGCCTAGCAACAACGCGAGAAAAACCCCTCAATGCAAAGACATACTAGTCCGGGGAACAAGGATTAGCGATGGTTAAACTAATCTAACCAGTGGTGCTGATCAGTTGACAGAGAAGTAAGGATTTCACTGGTTGAGACACAACAATTCCGTTACCTGAAAATGCGATTACCTTGACTCGTACAAAGTAAGTTTACAACTAGTATTTATACATCGTACTACAAGCAAGCTAACTGGTTCAATCGATCAGAATTTTATATGTTTTCGTACTACAAAACAGAAATTTGTGTTAGCAGCACAATTATCACTGTAGTCAATTTGGCTAATCTTTGCACAAGATCTGGGCATGGAGATCGTAGACGCGGGCAGAAAGGCGCTACCGATCTGTAACCCGGTGAAGCAACCGGTTCGTCGCCCTTTTTTGGTTTGACTTAGCTTGACCTACTTGACTCAGCGGTTAGATTATCGCTTTCATACGGCCAGAGTCATTGGTTTAAATCCAATAGTAGGTAAAACCGGCTGAAACCCCCGCTTTTCAGAGATGGGGTTAGTGAACAATGTCCCATGAACAATGCCCACTTGTTCATTGGACAAGGTTCATTGATCATCATTGGCATGCGATGCAAAATACAGTGGAAAATAAGTAAGCCCTCATATGGAATTGATCACATACACAAAGACATAAGCAGTTAACAACGTGGAGTGGACACTGCCCTAATGTTCATACTACATGGTTGAGTGACCATTCCCTGAGAATGCAAATTGCACTCAATTTAATCATAGGCAAAAGCACTTAATAAAAATAAGTAAGGGTTCATATGGAATTGATCGCATATACACATGAATTTCATGTACAGTGTAATCGAACAACGTGGAATGAACACTGCATATATGCTCAGACAACATGATTCACTCACACCTCCCTGAAGATTGATAAGTGCAACCGTCTACAGGTAGCCGCTTCCGTCAATGGATAAAAGCCTCTGCATGCCTTTCTTAATTTTGCAGTAGTTGCCAACCACTAACCAGTAACCATTACTTGATTGCTCGCTTAAATATAGTTAAACGCCCTATCATAGGTCCTCGCTTGGTCGATCGCTTCCCATGCTTTCACACGTGCGGACTGTACCGTTTTGTGATAACTTTCTATACACAAACTACGCAACACCTTTTCCACGTGGAATCAGCTAGCTTAGACTAGTCACAGTGAGGAGTAACATGATGGAGTACTAACAACACTTCTTGGAAATTTTAGGAGATTTTTGTTGTAATCAATGGCAGTAATATTTGTTGTTTAACCACCTTTTGTGTCGTTATATTTTCTAAATATTGCAAAAATTATTGATGCATTATGATTTTTAGACGTATGGCAAAAATATTTTTGACCCTCTCAAGGAGGTTGGTAGGTGAGAGAGAGAGATACATAGAGAAATGGTGTTCAAAAATTAAGATGCAGCGGTCCTAATCCAATCAAGGAAATGAGCAACCAGTCCTTCTTTAAGACTAAATTGATGAAGGAAGCAGTCCCAATGAAATTTGACATTCCATCTACTAAAAGAGACCTCTAACCGCTGAAAACCAAATTTGGCCTTGGACTAGCCCCCATCATCCTCTCGCATTACAGAAGAATTGCCTCCCTGTAAAACCTGTGGTGCATTAGTCCGTTGCGTGACTGCCTTTGTCGGTTTTGCTTTTCACTTCTTATTCGGTCAATGCTGGCCAGCTTGTTTGATATTTTTTATGTAGTCGGTCCTGGACATATGAAAATCAAATTAAATAATGACAGCATTGACACAAGAATGAATCAAATTAAAATAGGAGCCAAGTAAAAATAATTTAATGCATAATGGCAGCTGCTTAACATAGCTTTCTTGAGTTAGCAGATTAACTAGCAGAAACATATAAGTTTATACTCCCTGCGTTCCGTTCCAAATTCGATGACTTGCATTTGTACAAAAGTAGATGCATATAGACATGTTACAAGTCTAGATACATTCATTTGTTGACAAATGGAAGTCATCACCTTTGGAACGGAGGGAGTACATAACATGGAAATGCTAGATTTTCTCCTGATCTGAAACATAACAGGAAAAGGCTAATTGACTAGTGCATCAAACCATGACTTGATAAACACACCTTACTGTTGGTCCCATTGAATGTTGCCTCCTCAAATTTGGCAACAAAAGTTGGGGCCTCCTGGGAATAAGGCTCACACGTAGGCTGAAAAAATGGGGCCAACCTGATGGTTATGAACAGAATCAGAAAGAAATGGGGGTTAAAATCATACATCAATCCAGCAGTTTGTATTATAACAACACTCTACGCTCAAAAAACGTACTGCAATCGGGCCCCAACATCTAACCACCAATACCAAACACTCACTCATGACGACGTACAGAAAAGATATTATAAATGTGATGACGGCAGCAAGTAGCTAGCATAGAAAACTTTCCCAATTAGATTTGCATAGATTTTTTAAAAAATGTGTCAACAGTAGAGACACGTGGTCGAATTAAGCAAGAATAATACAGTATTCAGCTAAACGCCGATTTGCATCAGAAGATGAATTTTTTGCTTCAAACCATACAAAAAGTCGATGGTGGCGGTGCTCTAGAGCAAGTGCGACAAATCTCTGCTGCAAGACCGGTGACTCTGAAGCAATGGTGGCGGTTCTCTGCAGTAAACGCGACAAAGCTCTGCACAACACCAGTGCGGGCTCTGAAGCAAAGGCGGCGGTACTCTTGAGCAAGCGTGAAAAAGCTCTGCAGCAACAGCAACACCACGGTGGCACTGTAGCAAAAACATCGGAGCAAGCGCGACAAAACTCTGCAGCAACACCGAGTCATAAGCTGCGCAGCTATATAGATGCAATATCACCGAGTGGGCCCAGAGTATCTTTCCATTACAAGAATGAACAAATCCCGCTCTTGATCCTCACGTCTTGATGCTCTTTCGGAATACCCAAGATGGACACCGTTATTGTCATGCTATATAAGACACAACGTTTGATGCTCTCAAAGCACTCCTACGAAGCAACAATAAGTGCGGTCTCACGGTCTAAGGAATAAGCTATCACACCCTTATCTATTGCAAATGACAAACATCGTAATACGATCTTATTGCAATACTTTGCGTATGTCCACCACCTTATTCAACTAACAAGGTGACCCCATTGTCAACCGACGTCATTGTCCTTGATCGGGAATCTCGATCAACGGTTGCTCAATGGACTAGCTCATATAGAGGCTCGCTAGGGACCTGGTTGTCTATGTATCACACGTGTATTAATAATTCCGATTAATACAGTTATAGCATAATACACAAACCTATTATAAACTTTTGAGATAATGCAATAAATAATACTTATTTATTTGCCTCTAGGGCATATCTCCTTCAGTCGCCCACTTGCACTAGAGTACAAATAAACTAGCTGCATTTTACTTTATCAGAATCCCTTATCAAATAAGAATCATTTGACAATGCTTGCTTGTGGAAAAGTGTTACTGCACAATCCATGATTGTACACGCTTTTGCGATTCACTGGTATCAACTCGCTTGATATCATCACGTCGTCTAACAACATATATGCTAATACCGTAACTAAGTGAGACTTCTGCTTCCCAGCGCTTACTCTGATTATACTAACCAGATAACTGCTCTGAAAAACACACTCAGCCATACAGAGCCCCTTGTAACAATTACAAACTCGCGATATCCACATACTTCCACACCAATGTAGAAAACTTGACATTCAAATGTCAATCCCTTAACTAACGCACTTCTACTTCCAGTAAATTCCAAATTCACGTTCATAACTGCTCTTATTCCAAGAACATCGGTTATATTTCATCGAGCAGATAATATGGTTTTTGTATAATGTCTAATATTACATAATAGACCCACATGCCATACAACCATTACTTTCATGCATCATTACTCTTAATGATCAATTGGATTTCAAAGGACCATCCTTTTGATTCTATTCTGACTCCTCAGATATAATCCAAAACAACTCGACTAACTATTTAATTCCCGTTCTATTTCAGAATAGACACTATCTTTCAAATAGTTTCACAACTTCATCCTATTCTATTGGTACAGTTTCACAATGTGTTAACTACACACGGCGAATTAGACTCCCACTCAAATTATGTCTCCACATATTTGATAACACGGGCTCCCACTCAAAAACGTGTCATCCACATATTTGAGTTCCTGAGCTCCCACTCAAAAACATGCTCTTCACATATTTCTTCTGAGTGAACTAACTATGACTCCCACTTAAATCGACATCTTGGTTAAACCAAAATCATTGATCTACTATCAATTCGATTTTAATACAAACTACAGTATTATATTAATACAAATCCCTCAGACTTTAAGCATGTCTACATAAATGCAGTCAACAAATTTGATCTTGTTCAAGACACATTTCTTGACAAGACATGCTACCGCGTCTTTCTTACAGTCACATTTATCATATAACACCTTATATGACGATTAAACAATCTTATTCCTCTAATAAGAATTGCAGCAACAATTACTCTCTTAATCCTTTAAAATGTAACTTTGGATTTCCAGACTCAAAAAGCCTTTGTTCGTATTCCGATATTTTCTCAACTTTCTTTGTATTCATAAAGTGCACCTTGATCTGTCAACAAGATCTGTAATACTTAATACAGTGATGTGACCTGACGGCAATATTAAATATAACAGTACTTTATTTAGAAGTTTCTTTCATGAAAATATTATGATCTTTCTGAAGAGGATTGCAAGCAGAAAACAATTTTCTAGTCTCCCTCACTCTTAATCACTAAACTTTCATTAGCAGACATATACTCTTTGGAACACCTTCCAACATAAGTCTGACACTTTATTCCAAACTTCTAATTCCAATCCATAAACCATAATTCGAAAAATCATATTTTCCTCGGAATTACATAGACAACAAACTAAGTTTTGTTTCTATTTGGTTTTGGAATACACTCTCATCCAATGCGAGCAACCTACAAAGAACCACTCATGTATATTCTGAATTATCGCATAATCATATACATGTCGACACTACTGTCGATCCTACGAATTCTCGTTGAGAAAAATATCTATTTTCTAAAGTGGACATCGACTATAATGTTTCGAACATATTAGGAGATTCTAAGACTGATTCTGACAGACCACACTTTATTTAAAATAGAGCATGATTATAATTCCCCACATGTCTCCACATATGACATTATAATATTGTGAAACGAATTTCCACAAGTCTTTTGTGTTGAAACCATAATTCAAAAATATTGTCCTTTGATCGAATTTTGTGAATATAATATTCACTAATCTTTCTTCTGAAAAACCCCATTTGATCTATTATCAAATTAATTTCAGACTCCATAATTTATCGGGCAAATACTCCTATTTACCAAAATCATAGAAGAATTCGGATCAAGCAAAACACCATTGATTAATCATTAAAAATGACTCTCAATCAATTTCCTCTAGTATTGCAACTTCAATACTGCATTTCAAACTTAATCAATTTTGGCACTCGAAATACTTAAATGGACCAAAAAATTATCCATTACTTCTTTCACTGCCTTTATGACTAAATTCGATGGTGTTTGTTCTTTGGACACATAATTTTATCTTTCCCGCTATAAATGTATATCATACGCATAATGTAATTGAGATGTGATGCAAATTACTCATAATATGAAACAACTGCTTTGCTTCATAACACAAAACAACTGATGTGTTCTATATGAATAATTATGTCTTGCAACATTCAAGACACCAAACTAGATCACACTCTCACTATTACAAAATGTCTTATCAAAAAACTATTAATGATAACTAATATGATATCTCGAGGGCGTGAGCACTACTGGACATTAACTTGCCATCACTTGTGCACTGTCACGTCACCCTTCGCCACATACTTGTGATAATTAGGGACTGTTTCACAAACAGAACAATTATCAAACACTTTTCATCATAGCGTCGAAGAACTCTTCTTCGATGAATCAACTTTTAGAGATTTGAACTTGTTCACGAACGTGAAGAAGCTCACCGTGTCTCTATAGCATATTCACGCACATGCTATTCACAGCTAGGAGGTAAAGCACAATCTCCATTGCACTGGAGTTCGCTATCTAGAAATCGTAGATATTCGTAAGCCTGAAGTAGATGTCACACAACTTCTTCAACTGAGTCTCCAGACAGGTATGCTCCCCATGTGAATGGTCCGGAACTTTCTAAGCTGTCTGAACTGCTCAAGACTCAATTCATCTTTGAAGTGAACTCTGATCGTATCAATCACGGCATATGGCTCCATGTGTTGAATACAACTTTCAACTCAGGTGCTAGGCATACGCTCATGACGACCTTCACTTCCATGAAAATATCATGATGCTTACGGAACTCATCATCTTGCTCCTTGCTATCAGAATCATCTGGTCTAACTCCTAACTAATGTTCTAGGACATATAGGATGTTTGTTGTGTTTGGAGAATGTTTCTAAAACTGATGTACCAGCTGATGAAGTTGGACCCGTCGGCTTCCAAGGCAGAATCCGAGCTCTTGAAGAAGTAACCGAAGCGTAGTTCCGTAGTCTCCAGATGTGATCGCAAAAGAGGTAAGATAAGTTTATAATATATAGGTGAGTTTTAGTTCTATAATCTCATTATCAAAAACACACCACACCAAGATTATTATCCCTAAAAATAATAATGGCGATTACACGACCCTCATCCACCACACTACCCCCGATCATCACGGCCGGCAGCACAGTTTCAAAGGTGGACATAACATGTCGATCACAACAACCCTGTGACTCGTGCTCGATCTTTCGATCTTCCCGTGTTCCGAGGCCATACCTCTGAGTATGCTAGGCTCGCCAATCAAACCCCGAAGACCCTGCGCGTGCAACATGGCTTACACCCACTGTATGCGAACGACGAGATGTGTGACACCCGATCATCACGGCCTGCCTCATAACGTAGAACTTTCTTGGTGGTGCGCAACGAGGGAGAACACAATTTTGGTATTTTGTTAGGGATCATCCTATTCATGATGCTACCGTTGTATATCTAGCATATAAGCAATCAATAGGATGCACACACAACATCACACAATAATGATGCAATAAAGTGCGATGTGACATGGTCGATGCGCCTGGACCTTCATGGCGCCATGTGCCTGGCCCCCGGCGCCCCGGCATGGCTCCGAGTCTACAGAGCCCTCCATTGCCTCCGACAGTACGAGTAATATCAAAACTTACCGTAACCATGTCACATGAAATAACGCCTCTGCAAAACAAAGTTAGACGCCTCTAGCTTTATTTAGTTTTGCAAGTTTTACGTGGCATATAGGCTTATTCGTAAGAGAATCGCTTCCCTACCTACGAACTTTGTACCACAACGTCGATCGTATAATTGCATGTTTAAGCATCCCTTTCGGGCCCTCCATTGAAAATGCTTTGCCGACTAGAGAGAGAGAAACAGACACCCGCCAGCCACAGATACGGTGCAAGCCGTATGTCAGTAATGGAACCAGTCTCGCGTAAGCGTACGCGTAAAGTCGGTCCGGGCCGCTTCATCAACTCAATACCGAAGGCATCACAAGTGCACGCTAGAGGGTAGCAAATATAAGAAAGACGCCCTCATTCAACATGAGTTCTAACCGTACCAGCAGTACTACGCATAGATCGGCTCTGATACCACTGAAGGGGTTACGGGGCAGAAAACAATAATTTTCTAGCGTACGAAACCCTAACTAGGCAGGATCTATTTATCTAGTACATGTGATAACGGTGGCGGAACGGGTTACATTACCTCCATGTAGACCGATAGCGGGGATTACGCTCCCGCACAAGCGTTGACGATGAAGTCGTACGTAGCCGACCTCGAGGTCGCGAAGATCTTGCCGCGATGTCTAAGTCGATGACGCCGGGGTGTCGATGATGATCTGCGTCGACGGGCGTCGGGCGGAAGAAGGCAGAGCGCCAGCACCGGGGCTGGGGCGCCGGCAGCAGAGGGCGGGTGGCGCGGCGGCTGCAGGGGGCGAGACGACGTCGCCCAAGCTCCTCAGTAGAGTAGCCTCCGAGCACTCGCAAACATACGGAGCCTAGCGACAACTCCCGGTCATTCAGATCCAGCTGAAATCGCAGGAGTAGATCTTATCTGGAATCCCGCAGAGCAACGGCGCTCTGCGGTATGGCTTAGGTGGAGAGAGACCTCCTTCCTCAGCTCGGCGCGGCTCCGACTTGGGAACCACGAGATCGAGAGAGAAATCGGGAATTAATTGGATTTTCCTATGAATTAAAACAATTAATATGCCTTGCTATATAAAGGGGGAAGGGGGTGTGCCAACCCCCTTGGCTCCCCCATGTGGGACTAAAGGAGGAGAGGGGAGGGGGGGTTCGGCCGAACCCCCCATGGGCCCTCCAACTCCTAGTCCGAGTTGGACTAGGAGGCCCAGCCCCCCCTTTCCTTGTGGGGTGCGGTTTCCCCCTCATGGGCCCTCTTGGGGCCCATTTAGGTGGGAGCCCCCTTTTTTTCCTTTATTTAATTAATATTAAATTAATATAAAAATCCCATTAATTCATAATTAATATATTTATATATAATTCAATATCCCATGACTCCGAAACTATTTCGGAACCACCCGAACAACTTTCGGACATTCTCGGAACCCTTTCATAGCTCACCGGAACTCCTTCCGGACCACCGGAACTCTTTCCGGATCATTTCTTTCTCTCCAATTAAAACCTATAAAATTCCAGAACCTATCTCTAGCGTCGCTAAGACCTTAAGTTTGTTACGCTACGGTTCGAGAACACTCCAGACATGGTCGAGACACTCCGCTCACCAATGATCGTCAGGGATACCTGGAAATATATGACGACCCCTGTGCATTCCACGAATATCGTCGTTGAACCATAAGTATGATATTCATTCCCTTTGTTTCTGCGATACTACCTTGTCCGAGATATGATCGTAGACACACCGATGCCTTTGCTGTATCTCGTTACCGACGAAGGTTATTAACTCGTCTGCGATATTACATCTCTATGACCTAGTCATAAGTTGCGCAGCTATATAGATGCAATATCACCGAGTGGGCCCAGAGTATCTTTCCATTACAAGAATGAACAAATCCCGCTCTTGATCCTCACGTCTTGATGCTCTTTCGGAATACCCAAGATGGACACCGTTATTGTCATGCTATATAAGACACAACGTTTGATGCTCTCAAAGCACTCCTACGAAGCAACAATAAGTGCGGTCTCACGGTCTAAGGAATAAGCTATCACACTCTTATCTATTGCAAATGACAAACATCGTAATACGATCTTATTACAATACTTTGCGTATGTCCACCACCTTATTCAACTAACAAGGTGACCCCATTGTCAACCGACGTCATTGTCCTTGATCGGGAATCTCGATCAACGGTTGCCCAATGGATTAGCTCATATAGAGGCTCGCTAGGGACCTGGTTGTCTATGTATCACACGTGTATTAATAATTCCGATTAATACAGTTATAGCATAATACACAAACCTATTATAAACTTTTGAGATAATGCAATAAATAATACTTATTTATTTGCCTCTAGGGCATATCTCCTTCAAGAAGGATAGACCCACTTAACGTACAAAGTGGAGGGATTGACTTGGCCTAACGTGGACTTAGAAGAGTCCACCGTCTGGGCTTTCTCCACCCACAACCGGCCCAAGTTTCCCAGCACTCTCCCTTTGGTTTATCCGTATATCCATGACTCAAAACTCCGAAAAACCCAGTGGAAAAAATATGGAGAAAAGTACATGGTATACTTTTGTTATGTTGCACAAATTGCCTCATTAAAAAACTTATGTGAGAAACTTCATAAAACTCACTAAAGGGAAAAAGAGTACAATTCACTTAGCATTTAAGTTAAGTACTCAATCATCGGGATCGAGATTTTAGCGATGAGTTTGTGAAGATTCCCCCCCTGAACCTTGCATCTCCCTAAGTCTCATCATACCCATTCCACGGACACATCTCTCAAAAGAAGATGCCGGTAATGACTTAGTGAACAAATCAGCAAGATTTTCACACGACTTAGTACGCAAGATTCTTACTTCGTTAATCTTTTGCAATTCATGTGCATAGAAGAACTTGGGGTTGATATGCTTTGTGAGGTTGCTCTTCTCATAACCCGTCTGGACTTGTGCAACACAAGCAGCATTATCTTCATAGATAATAGTTGGGGTTTGGACGGTATTCAGCCCAAATGTCAGCTGGATGTGGCCGATCATCCGTCAAAGCCATACACACTCTCGTGATGCTTCATATAATGATATGATTTCCGAGTGGTTCGTCGAAGTCGTTACTAAAGTTTGCTTAGACGATTTCCAGGAAAATGCGGTTCCACCACATAGGAAAACATATCCAGTTTGAGACTTAGCAGTATGCGGGTCTGACATGTACCCAGCATCAGCATATCCCACAAGTGAAAGGTCTTGGTTCCTCGGTAAAACAAGCCAAGATCCTTGGTACCTTGGAGGTACCGGAAGATGTCCTTAATGCCTTTCCAATGTCTATTGGTAGGCTCGGAACTGTACCTAGCAAGCAAATTGACGGCGAACACAATGTCCGGTCGTGTACAATTCGCGAGGTACATGAGTGCGCAATTGCACTCAGGTAAGGAAAATCTGGTCCCAGAATTTCCTCCCCCTCTTCCTTAGGCCGGAACGGGTCCTTGTCCCGTTGTAAAGATCTCCCTATCATCGGGGTCTTAGAAGCATAAGCCTTATCAAATCCAAATCTTTCTAACACCTTCTGGGTGTAGGCTGATTGGTGCATTAAGATCCCAGCAGGGGAATGCTCAAGTTGTAGACCTAGGCAGAACTTAGTTTTGCCTAATTCCTTCATCTTGAATTCCGACATCAGATAGGAACTTGCTTCCTCAATATCCTTAGGTGTGCCGATTATATTCAAATCATCCACGTACACCGATATAATACAGAAACCATCTTGTGATCTCCATATAAAAACGCATGGGCAAGATTCATTGCTCGTGTAGCCCTTCTGATGAAGGAAATCGCTTAAACGATTATACCACATCCTACCAGCCTGTTTAAGTCCATACAATGACTTCTTAAGTTGAACACTGTATAAACTTCTATTTGCTCTATCTTGGTTCGGAACAGGGATACCTTCGGGTACCTTCATGTATATGTTCGAATCCAAGTTACCATATAGGTAAGCGGTGACAACATCCATAAGTTTCATTTTCACGTCCAAGTTTACTGCCATTGAGATCAAGTATCTAAAGGTAATTCCACCGTGTGGGCTCTCTCCACCCACGACCGGCCCAAGTTTCCCAACACAAACCAAAACCACTACTCGATCTAGTATATTTTTTGTTGAGAAGAAGATAAGACCAAGCGAAACCGCCGTCCAGAGGGAATGCAATGCAGGAGTGCAGGAGGAATCCAGTTCCGTCTGGACGGCAGTTCCCGCCACGTACGCGTCTCCATTCCCATTCCCCTCGTCTCGTCGGTGGCAGCACAGCCGAGTTCGCCGCCGGTTAAAGCGCCCACCACCTATCCTTCATCCCCAATCTCCACCTCTCTTTCCTCTTCAACGCCCCCGGAACATGGACCAGGAGGCCTCTTGGCGAGAGATCCAGGCCTTCTTCGGGGCAACAACCCATCGGTCCTCGCCCTCGCCCACGCTGCCACCGGCCAGGGCGTCGCACTGGTGCTACAGCTGCGACCGCTTCGTGCGTGCCGCCGAAGCCGAGGCGGACGCCGCAGTGGTGGTGTGTCCGGCCTACGACGGCCGGTTCCTCGAGGAGATGGACGCGCCGACTCCGACGCCGCGGCGCGAACCTCAGCGCTGGCGCCACCGATCCACTCCATGGAACCCGTTGCACAGCCGTTACTCGCTGTGGGGTGGGGGTGCCTCGTCCGCGTACAACCTGCAGGCCATCGAGCTGCCGCCCTACGCCGACGGCCGCGAGGTCACGGCCACGGGCTTCCAGCGGCTCCTCTATCAGCTCGCTCGGATCGAGCGGCTCCTCGACCTGATCGAGCCTGGCCGCCCCCGCGACGGCAACCCGGCGGCGGCGTCAAAGGCCGCCGTGGAGGCCATGCCCACCATCATCATCGACGTGCGCCACGGCGGGCAGCACGACTGCGCTCGAGTTGGGCGCCGTGGCCCGGGAGATGCCGTGCGGGCACGTGTACCACCATGACTGCATCCTGTCGTGGCTCGCGCGGCGGAACTCCTGCCCCGTCTGCCGCCATGAGCTGCCCACGGAGGTTCAGGCTCAGGCGGGTGGCACGCATGTTCTACGAGTAGCCCTCCAGCATCTTCCTCGAGGTGATCAGAGCGGAGCACGGCTCTCACCCGCGGGTTGAGGAGGTCGCGAGATGCCCATGCCATGCCGATGCGATCACCAGGTGATGACTGCATACATTAGGTGTGCCAGGTGTGAATTTAGAGAGAAAGGATAAAGATGATTTGTGGAGCAATTGCAATAGACGATGAAGCTTTGACAGCTTTGTACATATAAGATAGAAGGAAGGATAAACATTGTTTTCGGTCAACTATATATAATTTATATTTGGGTTGCGTCTCTCGATATGCGCCTCCACAACCAGTGTGATGGCTCCATCTGCTAATACAGTACTTAATTAAGCCCCATCTTACAATGCTTGACCTACTATGAAGCATTGCCAAGCGCCATCGTTTCTCACAGCGGCCATTTTCGAGAGCTACTGTTTCGCCGTCGCTGTGTTCTTATGCGTACTTCCCATTTCAGTTAAACTAGTCATAGAATTATATATAATCCCTGTACTAGCGCTACAATGTTAATATATCCATTTCTCTAATACAACAATTGCATTCCTTTTCCCTTTCCAGGAGAAGCAATAACACGGGTAATGCAATTGTGCATTTTTCTGAAGATAGTACAAACGGCTTCTATATGGAAATGTTTGCAGGGCGCAGTTTGAGATTTATAGGATAGAGACATGTAGGAAATCAAATGATTTACTTCCTGCTCCTGGCTGGCGCACACGCAAACGGCTGCGACTGCTTCTCAACTTTGTTTTAGTCAACCGTGTACTTTAAGCTGTTCCACTTCTACAGTACTTAATTAAGCCCCATCTTGCAATGCTTGACCTACTATGAAGCATTGCCAAGCCCCATCGTTTCTCACAGCGGCCATTTTCGAGAGCTACTGGTTTCGCCGTCGCTGTGTTCTTATGCGTACTTCTCATTTCATTTAAACTAGTCATAGAATTATATATAATCCCTGTACTAGCGTTACAATGTTAATATATCCATTTCCCTAATACAACAATTGCATTCCTTTTCCCCTTCCAGGAGAAGCAATAACACGGGCAATGCAATTGTGCATTTGTCTGAAGATAGTACAAACGACTTCTATAGGGAAATGTTTGCAGGGCGCAGTTTGAGAATTATAGGATAGAGACATGCAGGAAATCAAATGATTTACTTCCTGCTCCTGGCTGGCGCACACGCAAACGGCTGCGACTGCTTCTCAACTTTGTTTTAGTCAACCGTGTACTTTAAGCTGTTCCACTTCTACAGTACTTAATTAAGCCCCATCTTGCAATGCTTGACCTACTATGAAGCATTGCCAAGCCCCATCGTTTCTCACAGCGGCCATTTTCGAGAGCTACTGGTTTCGCCGTCGCTGTGTTCTTATGCGTACTTCTCATTTCAGTTAAACTAGTCATAGAATTATATATAATCCCTGTACTAGCGCTACAATGTTAATATATCCATTTATCTAATACAACAATTGCATTCCTTTTCCCCTTCCAGGAGAAGCAATAACACGGGCAATGCAATTGTGCATTTTTCTGAAGATAGTACAAACGGCTTCTATAGGGAAATGTTTGCAGGGCGCAGTTTGAGATTTATAGGATAGAGACATGTAGGAAATCAAATGATTTACTTCCTGCTCCTGGCTGGCGCACACGCAAACGGCTGCGACTGCTTCTCAACTTTGTTTTAGTCAACCGTGTACTTTAAGCTGTTCCACTTCTACAGTACTTAATTAAGCCCCATCTTGCAATGCTTGACCTACTATGAAGCATTGCCAAGCGCCATCGTTTCTCACAGCGGCCGTTTTCGAGAGCTACTGGTTTCGCCGTCGCTGTGTTCTTATGCGTACTTCTCATTTCAGTTAAACTAGTCATAGAATTATATATAATCCCTGTACTAGCGCTACAATGTTAATATATCCATTTCCCTAATACAACAATTGCATTCCTTTTCCACTTCCAGGAGAAGCAATAACACGGGCAATGCAATTGTGCATTTTTCTGAAGATAGTACAAACGGCTTCTATAGGGAAATGTTTGCAGGGCGCAGTTTGAGATTTATAGGATAGAGACATGTAGGAAATCAAATGATTTACTTCCTGCTCCTGGCTGGCGCACACGCAAACGGCTGCGACTGCTTCTCAACTTTGTTTTAGTCAACCGTGTACTTTAAGCTGTTCCACTTCTACAGTACTTAATTAAGCCCCATCTTGCAATGCTTGACCTACTATGAAGCATTGCCAAGCGCCATCGTTTCTCACAGCGGCCATTTTTGAGAGCTACTGGTTTCGCCGTCGCTGTGTTCTTATGCGTACTTCTCATTTCAGTTAAACTAGTCATAGAATTATATATAATCCCTGTACTAGCGCTACAATGTTAATATATCCATTTCCCTAATACAACAATTGCATTCCTTTTCCCCTTCCAGGAGAAGCAATAACACGGGCAATGCAATTGTGCATTTTTCTGAAGATAGTACAAACGGCTTCTATAGGGAAATGTTTGCAGGGCGCAGTTTGAGATTTATAGGATAGAGACATGTAGGAAATCAAATGATTTACTTCCTGCTCCTGGCTGGCGCACACGCAAACGGCTGCGACTGCTTCTCAACTTTGTTTTAGTCAACCGTGTACTTTAAGCTGTTCCACTTCTACAAATTTCCCATCATTAGCTCAAGACCGAGCTAGCAGCACATTCTCCTTCTATTGCAGATTGAGAAGTGCTGAACAGGCTTCATGCTTTCTTGCTACACAGGCCCTTTTTGCAAGGTTTGTGCCTCTGCCATTGTTTGTTATGAGTTTTCTCGCCGTCTCCTCCGACGTGCTCGCCGGGAACAAGGCCGCGCCCGCCGCCGCCGCCCAGCCGGTGAGACATCCCTCGATCCCTCTCTCTCTACCCCCTAGACCGGACCGATTTTGCGGGAAGCTGCCCCGAGCGTAAAAATACGATCTTTCGCCGCTTCTACCGTCTCACGATTGGATCCTGGGAGCCTGTCGCCGTTTGTAGATTCAGGAAGCGTTTCAGATTTACTACTGCAGGATTGCGATAGCTTAGTTCAGATTGGAAGCTTGCTCAATTCTCTTCTCCAAGAGATCGGATAGTGGTTGAACTACCCAGATATGCTTGCAATAACTTGGTTATATAGGAGCCAGTAGCCTCCTATCTCTTTAACTGAGAATTCTCCTGTAATTTCGGAGCCATGCTTAGAAAGTTCACTTCAGGATTTGGAACTGCTGAATAAGTTCTCTGCCTGCCAATCCTCCCATCTCAACCTTGTTAGCAGCAATTGGCAGCACCATTGCCGACAGGGATTATTGTTAGCAACTACAGTAACATAGTCACGTGTATTTTGCTTTTTTTGTTGGCATGATCATGAAATATCAGAATTGGGAATTGTTTGGTTGTCTAGATCTAGCTTTAAATCTAAAAACTGCAGTGACCCAGTTATGCTTGTACGTCAAAAGTTGAGAATGGTAGATCATCAGTTGTCAAATATTGGGAGCCTTTTTCATGATCAGAAACCAGCTAAGTTTGTATGTATACAGTTAATATTCTCTTTGACTATGTGTTCTTAATTCCTAGTGTCTCGCTGTATGCAGGCAGTGACACGGGAAGAGGCATTGGAGCTGTACGAGGACATGGTGCTTGGCCGTAACTTCGAGGACATGTGCGCGCAGATGTACTACCGTGGCAAGATGTTTGGTTTCGTCCATCTTTACAACGGGCAGGAAGCCGTTTCCACTGGTTTCATTAAGCTGCTCAACCAGCCTGACTGTGTTGTCAGCACGTACCGTGACCATGTCCACGCGCTGTCCAAGGGTGTCCCAGCGCGTTCTGTCATGGCTGAGCTATTTGGCAAGGCCACCGGCTGCTGCCGTGGACAGGGTGGATCCATGCACATGTTCTCTGAACCCCACAACGTCCTAATTGCCCACAGGTTGTTCTCCACAACAAACACAATAGGAAGCTTCCACAGTTGAGCCATGTTCAAGCACTCAAAGAACTTACCGTTGTTAGCTGTACCATCCCCAAAGAATGCAAGCGTAACATCAAGACCGTCAGGGCTAGTCTGCTTGAGCACCTCATGACGGTACTTTGCAGCGAAGGCAGCACCAGTGGCGACGGGGATGCCCTCTCCAATGAATGCAAAACCTCCAAGGACGTCCCAGGGTGTCCCAGCGCGTTCTGTCATGGCTGAGCTATTTGCCAAGGCCACACCGGCACGGTACGTGCTGACAACACAGTCAGGCTGGTTGAGCAGCTTAATGAAACCAGTGGAAACGGCTTCCTGCCCGTTGTAAAGATGGACGAAACCAAACATCTTGCCACGGTAGTACATCTGCGCGCACATGTCCTCGAAGTTACGGCCAAGGACCATGTCCTCGTACAGCTCCAATGCCTCTTCCCGTGTCACTGCCTGCATACAGCGAGACACTAGGAATTAAGAACACATAGTTAACAAGAGAATATTAACTGTATACATACAAACTTAGCTGGTTTCTGATCATGAAAAAGGCTCCCAATATTTGACAACTGATGATCTACCGTTCTCAACTTTTGACGTACAAGCATAACTGGGTCACTGCAGTTTCAAGATTTAAAGCTAGATCCAGACAACCAAACAATTCCCAATTCTGATATTTCATGATCATGCCAACAAAAAAAGCAAAATACATGTGACTATGTTACTGTAGTTGCTAACAATAATCCGTGTCGGCAATGGTGCTGCCATTTGCTGCTAACAAGGTTGAGATGGGAGGATTGGCAGGCAGAGAACTTATTCAGCAGTTCCAAATCCTGAAGTGAACTTTCTAAGCATGGCTCCGAAATTACAGGATAGTTCTCAGTTAAAGCGATAGGAGGCTACTGGCTCCTAGAACCAAGTTATTGCAAGCATATCTGGGCAGTTCAACCACTATCCGATCTCTTGGAGAAGAGAATTGAGCAAGCTTCCAATCTGAACTAAGCTATCGCAATCCTGCAGTAGTAAATCTGAAACGCCTCCTGAATCTACAAACGGCGGCAGGCTCCCAGGATCCAATCGTGAGACGGTAGAAGCGGTGAAAGATCGTATTTTTACGCTCGGGGCAGCTTCCCGCAAGATCGCTCCGGTCTAGGGGGTAGAGAGAGAGAGAGAGGGATCGAGGGATGTCTCACCGGCTGGGCGGCGGCGGCGGGCGCGGCCTTGTTACCGGCGAGCACGTCGGAGGAGACGGCGAGCAGGCGCTGCGCCGGCCTGCCGCCGCGGCGCAGGAGCGGCCTGGCGGATGCGGCGGCCGTCGCGGGGAAGCACGGCGCCCTGTCGCCGCCGGATCTCGCGGCCACCGCCGGCGCCAGGAACTTGGCGGCGGTGAAGGACGCGGCCGCCATCTCCTCTGCCGCTGCTGGTCCCTATTTGCAAGGTTGGTGCCTTTACCGTTGCTATGTTTCGAGTTTTCTGCTGCTTTCCTAACCTGCTAGTTATCTACAGACAGTTGGTGCCCTCAGCATAGCTCTCTTCTTAGTCTGCTTCATCTTTGACAACCTGGTACATAATTACGTGCCTATTTGATAGTGTTTTACTGGAAAATCTGCACTTGTTCTATGTGTGAGTCACAATATTTCTGCTGCATGGCACAATAGTGGCAGAGAAATTATTAACTGGTAATTATTCTTGGTTATGAATGAACCTGTTCTGCACAAGCTCCACTTTTTGGTTGGTAGAGGTCAACGACCAGGAGGAGAAATTTTAAATTATCCGTTTCTTCATGCTGGTTCTATCGGTAAAATAAAAAATATGTAATTTCTCTCATGCACCAGTTTCCTACTGTTCTTATACCAGGAGAAAAGGAACATGGATCAATCGAGTGTGTTGCCAAGGAAATTTGCGTACCATTTATTGGAAGAGATGACAAATGGGTTCTCTGAGGATCGGGAGCTTGGTAGAGGCTCGTACGGAAAAGTCTATCTGGTACGGTTAACATTGTTTCGGATCACTGTTTGACACAATTAGAGAAGGGCAATATTTGTGAATTGAGACACACTACAAATTATTTGGTCAGCAATTTTTTCTTGAAGGAAATAGAGTAGTTTTAATTTTTCACTAAAGGGTGCAATAACATTCATCACACAGAAATCATGCTTATATATTCAGGTGTATGCCAAGACAGATGTGCCAATATTTTGCAAATTCGTAGGCTACAACTATCAATCTGGTTATTTACTTATTTATTTCCATACTTGATATTGAACTGTTCTGTGCTCTTTTGTCATACACAAAAATCATATAGCTTAGAGGATTTACATTAAAAACTTATACATATACCGCTATAAATTATCAGAACTTGAGCTAAGCATATGACATATTGAATAGGGAATGCATAAGAGTGGGGAAAAGATTGCTGTCAAGATGCTACATCCAATGATAGGACTTGACGATGCGCAATTTGAGAAGGAGTATCTCAACCTTGAACAGCTCCGACACCAGAATATTGTTCAGCTAGTTGGATATTGCAATGAAACTAGTCGAGAGTTTGTGTCATTCGAAGGAAAAAGAGTTCTTAGTGAAGTGACACACCGAGCACTTTGCTTTGAATATATGCAAAATAAAAGCCTAGCCAATTGTCTTTCTGGTATGGTACATGGTTCTCTACTTGTGTTAGTAGTACGTGATAATCTTTTTATATGATTTTCTTAAATATCCTTTGTTTGTTGTTACAGATGAATCTAGTGGACATGATTGGCACACACGCTATGCAATAATTAAAGGAATATGCAAGGGACTGCAATACCTTCACGAGGAATTGAAGCCTCCGATATTTCATTTGGATTTAAAACCAGCCAATGTACTACTGGATCAGAATAGGGTCGCAAAAATTGCGGACTTTGGATTGTCAACTCTCATGGGATCAGAGCGAACACGTATAACAACAAGTCCTATAGGCACAATGTAAGTTGAATTTTGCATGTGAACTGAGCCTTTCTCTAATAAATCAATTGTTATGTTTCTATTACATGCATGACATTCATCCTACTAATATAATGATGTGTCATGCAGTGGGTATTTACCACCGGAATATATAAATCAACATGTAATTTCAAGTAAGCTGGACATATTTAGCTTAGGTGTCATAATTATAAAGATAATGGCAGGACCTATGGGGTACTCGCGAAGTGCTGAAATGTCTTCCCAGGAATTTAATGATCTTGTAAGAAAATACGGTTCCTTTGTCGACCCTAGATATGTATCTCTAATGCATCATAATGTTTATATTCAAATAACCAGGTCCATGAAAATTGGAGGAATAGGCTACAAACATCGTCAATGGATGCGCTAGAGTCATACTGCGAGCAAATAAAGAGATGTGTCACAATAGCCTTAACCTGTGTTAAGGTGGATCGACATAAAAGGCCGACAATAGGGGATATTGTTAATGAGCTAAATGAGGATATTGCTATTTTCAAACCTGAGAGTTTCAGCGCCAAAACAGACCCACGACACAGCGCCCATTCGTTTCGCACGCAAGAAGGCAACGAAGTTCAGTTCAAAAGACCACATCGGAACGAGCTAAATGATACAAACACTATTAGTCAGTTTCCTGATACGACGCGAAATACTCCGGGGTCATCGATGCAGCAGGTGGGATCACTTATGGCACATTTGCGTTTTGTTATTGTCTTAGGTTTGTTATGAATTGATGTTTTAAAATAAAGCGTTTTTTGAAAAACAAACTGAGCTTGCAAAAATACACACTTGGAGGGTCCTCCAACTTCACATCATTAAAACTGGTAAGCATGGACCAATGATGATTGAAATGTTGCATAGTAACACTATTTTTGTTTCCTTAATGTCTTGGATAGGAAACATTATTTCAAATGACTTGCTTGTCGGATAGGGGTATCTCATATTCAAATTCTTGGTTGGTTTAAGCATGCAAATGAAGCTGTATTGGAATATTCCTGGAAAAAATGATTAGCTTTTCATATCCTATATTTTCACATTGAGAATAATTGAAGTGCATTTTGTAAAACAAAATAGAAATTCTAGCACATAATTTTGGGGAACAATGGCATATTTGCTTAATCCAAATGACCTATTTGTGGTGTCCCATACGAAATGGATGGTTATTCGACCCTCCAAATATACAGGGAACACAACAAACTCAAAGAACAAAAGAAGAACAAGAAGAAGAAAAGGAGAGGGAAGGACTGAACAACACGGAGAATCTCTTTGGTGAGATTGTCGACAATTACAAGTTGGATAAAATGAAGATGTACATGGGAAAACCAAAGATGAGGGAAGACCGAGCACACGAGGCCTTCATGTTGATAGACGAGGGCCACAAGGATGGCAAGGCTACCAAGTACGTTCAAGGTATCCCCTCACCCTCATATGGAAATACAATAGGCACTCTATGCCTCATCTATAATGCAACCGGCCACACCATCTACCTAGTCGCCAACCATGACTGGATTGGTCAAATAGGCAAAGCTTCCTATCCTACAAAGATTGCCAATGGCCAGTGGGCTGCATTCCGTCATTGCAACTCATGGCCTCAAGGTTCAATGGCCGTTGTTGTGTATCGTGGCAAGAATAAAGATGGCGAAGACCAGGATTATCTACTTTCCTGGAGTGCCCCGTTGCAGTACATTAACCGGAACAAGGTATGTTCATCCAAGTTTTTTTTTTGAAATTGTTCATCCTAGTTATTGTTAATTATCCCATCATAGTTTTCCTTGTTAAGCTCAACTTACTCACGATCAATGCTTATACAGTTTTACTAATGTGAGGGATACATATTAACTAATGAATGCATGCAGTGTTATTGCGAGATTGGTGGCGCCGAAAACTTCCAAAAAAGTTGGCCTAGTGTAAAGAAGAAACTTGGCAATTCTGGTTATCCTTCGAACGCCAAGTCTGATGGGTGCGAGATCGAAGCGAAAATTGGCAAAGGCCAAATCCCTAAGTTCACTGCAATAATCAGCTACCGATGATCAAGCATGGTGATCTCTGGATTGTGTGGTGTGATAGTCTTATTACGGTTACCTGATTGCAACTGTAACTCCGAATAGCCCAAGCATGTGGCTTGACACAGATGCAACAGTGAGCCGCATTTTGTGATTCATCCAACTGAGAACTGTTGTCCAACTGATTTGATTGAGTAATTGGGCCAAATTTCGTTGCCGCCTTTACTTGATTTCTTCCTTAAGCCACAAGCCCACTGATTTGGCATATTTGTGCTTATTTCCTTCATGCGCTTGTGTTCTATGTCAGAGAGATCCTCTTCCTCAGCTTTGAGGCTGAGTTCATCGTATTATATAATGAGATCTCTTTTAAGGTGTCTCAAATCAGTTTGTATATTCTACTCCACCCTTTCGAGAATTCCCTAAACCTTCTATTTTTCTCCCGCCATTTCCCTATATAGTGGTGCTTTTTGTGGGAGCATTCCAAGATTCTAAGACAAGCTCCATGAAATCCTCCCTCAGCGGCCACCATTTCTCAAATCTATATATTGAGAGGGGGTGGAGGGGTGTGATCACTTCCTATTCGACAAAGCGCTTCGTCACCAGAGAGGGGGTACATTGCGTCAAGGTCAGTGATGCTAAACACCATGTCCATGACCAACATGATCAAGTTTCTCTGGTTATTTGATCAAGTGTTTTTTGGTTAGAAAGTTTCACCTCGAGCAAACCCCAAAGATCTATCCAAGCATTGAACATGTCACGCTATTTTTGATTGAGAACTCAGTTGTTTTCTTTTTTACTTTTGGTGTCTAACTAAATTAAAATCACCAATGATTAGGGTAGAGTAGGCATTAAAATCATCAATGACTCACATTGAGACCCACAAAAAGAGAGAGAGGGAGAGTGTGTAGAGAGAGATGGAGAGAAAAATTAATGGTGGAGAGAGAGGGGCATCTCTGTTTTTTTATTAAAGGCAATGAAAATAATGTGTCTGTAGCCTTAAAAGGGCAACAACATAATGGTACATAAAACTAAAATCTGTTGGAGTGTGTGCTACATAGAGAAAAAATCATACATGCTAGACGTACCCAACCGACCATTGATGAAGCGGAAAACGAATGTAGTCCCGTAGCTAGGATATACATTCCAGCCATGACAATATCTCCTCACAACAAAGCTCCCATAATGAAGTGTCAATGAAGATGTCACTTCGTAGGTATATACACGATTCCTTAAGTACCCAAATGACCAATGTGATGACCATATCCATGACACCATAACATACCCATATTTGATAAATAGGTGTATCCTGACATGGAAAACAATAGTGTCAAAGTGATGTTCCAAATTATTTGTAAAATACTTGTTTTTTATTTTCTAAGTGTCACAGAACTGGATTTGTGAAGAAAATATAATAACATGATGTAAAATGACATCAATATAATGTTCACATAAAGTAGACCGTATAATATGGATAATACCTAAATATTAATAAATTTCTTGCTTTTTAGCTACTTTTGCCCATTTATATATGAATTCATGCATATTTTAAAAAAAATCAAATTTAAACATAAGTGTGTGACAGTTTACTCGTGAAGTATAAACTTAATTTTGCTCTCTTTTCTCTGCCGTCGTTATACGGCCCACTAAGAGCCCAGTCTGCAAAGACCAATCAGACGAACACACATAGACATTGCCGCCGCTGGGACAGAAGGAGCCGAAGATGCCCCTGCTGAAATCAGGATAAGATACTCTGTTCCATATTTTCAATCCGATTTGGAGTGAAATTTTCAATTTGGTCGTTCTCTTATGCGATTGAAGAGAAATGCTTTGTCGTCAATTCGATGTGAATCCAGGTGATACTCTGTCCATGGTAGTCGCCATTGCTCAACACCATTCTTTTTTCCTGTACCGACCAACCTGTATGTTTCATGGTGTTCAGTTATATTGACATCATGTTCGGCCAGTGCAACGACGCGAGAAAAATCCCTCAATGCAAACACATACCAGTCCGCGGAACAAGGATTAGCGATGGTTAAACTAAACTAACCAGTGGTGCTGATCAGTTCACTGAGAAATAAGGATTTCACTGCCTGAGACACAGCAATTTCGTTACCTGGAAATAAAGTTACCTTCACTCATACAAAGTAAGTTTACAACTAGTATTTATTCATCGATACTACAAGCAAGATAACTAGTTCAATTGATCAGAACTTTATATCTTTTCTTACTACAAAGCAGAAATTTTGAAATGAGCAACGTAGCCGTACAAGAAGAAACTACATAACAACAATACCAAATTGATCTTCCATGCATAGAGACTATAGCCATCGGCGCTACTGGGCAGGAATGGTGAGGACAGCGTGCAGATAATCGACAGGACGATGATCTTCAGTTGTTTTGAGCCCAGCAGATAGCTCATCACAGGCACGTCGTGCCGTTGGCCTGCGTGACGGTTAGGCTCCAGACACTGAACTGCAACGCTTAGCACGCCATATATTTGTCTAGTGGTCTCACCGTCCGGAAGCACGAGTCTGAAGTCCAGCAGATCCTTTAGGCGCACATCATTCTTGTTGGTTTCCAAGTAGATGGATGAGAGCAGATCGCCTGGATGGGATCCCATAAATAGCTCAAAAACGACAACTCCAAAGCTATATAGGTCACACTTCTCCGTCACATTTTCTGTATATGCTAGCTCTGCAATCAGTATCAAACAAACCATCAATGTTCAAATTATCAGTTCAGAGTATGGTAATGTTCCATGAATGCATCACTGTTTACATGTACAAAATAGACATATGATGACATGATCAAGCATACACTACAGGAGTAACAGCAGAGCCCGACGGCATTTGCCGTCGGACTCAGCACAAAAACCCTCGGCCTAAGTGAGGCCGACGGCCACCGTCGGCCTAATGTCGTCGGGCTGTGATCCATCGGGCTCACGCCGTGGCCGTCGGCGTCGCAAATACCGTCGGGCTCATAGTGAGCCCGACGGTATAACCGTCGGCCTTATAACTATAAATTTAGTCAGCAATGCCGTCGGGCTCATAGATGGCTCTACCAATTTTTTTTAAACAATTATTTTTTTTCAACTTTTTTATTATTATTTTAACTCCAATTTAGTCATATATTTAATCTCATATCACACACTTAATCATAATCTTAGCTCAAACTATCCACTCACACACTTAATCATAATCTTAGCTCAAACTATTCACCCTTAGTCAAACTTCCCAGACGGTCACACATCTTTAGAGTGCTCCAGGCCAAGCACGCTTAACTATTGAGTTCTATTCAAATGAGATTCCAGTTGAGATGTCATACCTTGTTGCTATTAGTATGATAGCAATCATATTAACCCTCATCTCAGATATTATATTTTTTAATCTTTAAAATTTCAAAAATAAGATTTGAATAAACAAAATAACTATGTTTAATAATACTTGAATAATAATAATAATAATCAATTATTTTATTTTTGTTTTGTCATTTCCATTTAATAAGAAATAATTCATATCTTCATATTGATATATCAGAATTTAATAAATAAAATGTCTATATCGATCATAAAAATGAGAGGAATCCAAATGTGACATCCATGCCATCATTTTCATAATGAATAATGTCTTTTAAAACAAATAAGAACCAACATAAATCAGTATAAAGTCAATTAAAGAGGCAAATTTAGATAGAAAACAAGGAAAATCCTCATATTAAGTTATTATCCATAAAATATGTTCTACTCTTTGTGAAAATTAAATGGGTGTCATTTTGGACCATATTTTATGTACTTGCTTCACAAAAAAAGTCATTTCTGACACTTAAAAAATAGAAAATGATATTTCTAAAAAGAATTTTGAAAAAATCGCTTCGGTGACGTTGTTTCCCATACCATGACACACATATGTGCTGAATATGGGCACTTTATCACAAACTATGACATGATAATGGTCATACATTGGTCATTTGTCTTGAAACCTATGCATGTTTATAGATGTTTGACATTTTTGTGAAGTTTCGTTTTGAAAAGTTTGCCAAAAATCAAGTTTATCATTTTTCCTATTAACTAGTACACGTAAAAAGACTTCATACCAAAGGGTTTCTTTTTTTGAGTACTTTTTCATATTTTTCCATTTCTTTCAAAAAACGGTCAAAATGGAGAGCATGGCTATTCATCAAAAGTGGTCGATTTTTTCAAAACTATTGACGGTTCTATGTTGTAACCACTACTTGTGTACCTTAAAATTATTTTTGTAAGAACTTCAGAGCAAACTATCACACAGTTGTAGTTCAAATTTGAATTACTTCCGGAAAATTGATATAAAGTCAATTAAAGAGGCGAATTTAGATAGAAAGCAAGGAAAATACTCATATTAAGATATTATCCATAAAATTTGTTCTACTCTTTGTGAAAATTAAATGGGTGTCATTTTGGATCATATTTTATGTGCTTGCTTCACAAAAAAAGTCATTTCTGACACTTAAAAAATGGAAAATGATATTTCTAAAAAGAATTTTGAAAACCGCTTCGACGACGTTGTTTTACATACCATGACACACATATGTGCTGAATATGGGCACTTTATTACAAACTATGACATGATAATGGTCATACATTGGTTATTTGTCTTGAAACCTATGCATGTTTATAGATGTTTGACATTTTTGTGAAGTTTCGTTTTAAAAAGTTTGCCAAAAAACAAGTTTATCATTTTTCCTATTAACTAGTACACGTAAAAGGACTTCATACCAAAGGGTTTCTTTTTTTGAATACTTTTTCATATTTTTCCATTTCTTTCAAAAAAGGTCAAAATGAAGAGCATGGCTATTCATCAAAAGTGGTCGAATTTTTCAAAACTATTGACGGTTCTATGTTGTAACCCCTACTTGTGTACCTTAAAATTATTTTTGTAAAAACTTCAGAGCAAACTATCACACAGTTGTAGTTCAAATTTGAATTACTTCCGGAAAATTGACATAAAGTCAATTAAAGAGGCGAATTTAGATAGAAAGCAAGGAAAATCCTCATATTAAGATATTATCCATAAAATTTGTTCTACTCTTTGTGAAAATTAAATGGGTGTCATTTTGGATCATATTTTATGTACTTGCTTCACAAAAAAAGTCATTTTTCACACTTAAAAAATGGAAAATGATATTTCTAAAAAGAATTTTGAAAATCGCTTCGACGACGTTGTTTTACATACCATGACACACATATGTGCTGATTATGAGCACTTTATCACAAACTATGACATGATAATGGTCACACATATGTGTTAAAACTATTGCATATTTGTATATGATTAATATTTTTTGTAAAATTTTGTTTTAAAAAGTTGCCAAAACTCAAATTTATCATTTTTCTAAAAACTAGTACACGTCAAAAGACTTCATGTCAAAGGGTTTCCTTTTTTTTAGTATTTTTTCATATTTGTTTTGAATGTAATCTAATTTTTTGAGAAAAACTGAAAAACTGTATAGTGAGGCCGACGGTTATACCGTCGGGTTTACAATGTGATCAGGTCGCTTCGTCCAGGACGCCCACGCGGGGGAGACGGGGGGAGAAGTCCGACGGTGTTTTGACGCCGACGGTGGCCGTCGGGCTCACATTAGAACGCCGACGGTGTTTTGAGCCCGACGGTGTTTCTCTGACCGTCGGTGCTAGATTGTGACGCCGACGGATCCGACGTTTGGCCGTCGGCGTTATAATTGCCGTCGGGCTGGTCTGCCACTCTCGTAGTGATAGAGAACAATATAGATAAAGGATCTATTTTATTTTTACCTGGAGCAAGATAGCCTTTCGTACCAGCAAGCTTTGTGAGATTACGACCATCAACATTGAGGATTTTAGCCGTACCAAAGTCAGAGATGCAAGCTTTAAATTCTGAATCAAGTAAAATGTTCTTGCTTGTTATGTCTCGGTGGACTATAGGTGATGAACAATCATGGTGCATGTATGCTATAGCATGAACCATGTCCATCACACATTTTATCCTTCTTTTCCATCCAAATTCAATTGCCTTTTCACTCACCCTCAATGTTTCTGCCAAGTTTCCTCTCTCACAGTATTCATAGATTAGAAACCTGCCTTTACTAGAAGAACAATATCCAAATAATTTTACGATGTTACGATGCCGAATCTGAATCAGTGCCTCGATTTCTCGATTGAATACTGGCTCATTCACGCAACAATCATCTTCTATCATATGTATCTTCTTGACTGCAAAAATTTCACATGTTTCAAGTCTGGCTTTATAGACAGATCCATATCCCCCAGTTCCTATGCAATATATCTCGCTAAAATTCTCTGTTGCTTCAACGATTTGCCTGAACACGTCTGCCCCATCAAAGCTCCATAAAGAGAACATGGTTGCCAATTGTGTAACTTTATCGATGGTAGTTTCTTCTGATTTCTTCCTTTTATGTTGAAATATCATTATAGCCGCAAAAAGAATAAGAGATACGAAAACAGAGACTGTGGCTAGTATAAGTGTTTTGTAAGGTTTTCTTTGTTCTCCACTGGAAGTAGCACTACGGCAGGGCGGTAGACTTATCACCACACCACATAACATCTTATTATGAATGAACCACTGGACTCGGGCTGCTTGGAAGAACTTACTCTCTGGAACTGGTCCTTCCAATTCATTGTAAGATACATCAAATGATATCAAGCTTACCATACTCTCAAATGATGATGGAATGGAGCCATCCAATTTATTGTGTGAAAGATTCAAATTGTCTAGGATGGTCAAACCACCAAGTTGACTTGGTATCGCCCCAAAAAATGAATTATCACTTAAATCTAGCATATCATGTAAGCTAAACAACGAGGCTATCTCGACAGGGATATTTCCGTTAAACTTATTGTGACTCAATTTCAAAAAGCTAAGCTTAAAACAATGCTTGATTGAACCATGTATTGGACCACTTAGGTTATTTGATGAAAAATCCAACAACTCCAAATTGGACAGTGCTCCAATTTCTTGTGGTATGCTTCCATGCAACAAATTGTTTGCTAGGCTCAATTGGAACAAATTTTTCAGATTTCCCAGTGCTCTTGGAAGCTCTCCTTCAAAGTTGTTTGATGAAAGATCAAGTACATTTATCTGAGACAGTTGGCACATACTTGTGGGTATTTCTCTTATTGCTTGAGATGCGTAGAAACGTAAGATTGTGGCATTTCCACCAACGATCGGACAATTTGCCAAAAAGTTTATTCGAGCTCATATCCATGTACACCAAATTTGGATAAGCTCCAAATGCAGAAAGATCTCCTTCTATTTGGTTCATTTCAAGACGAACTCTGACTACGCTACTGCACTGTATCAAGCTTGAGGGCAAAGGTCCATTAAGGTTGTTGTCAAATGCAATTAATCTCTTGAGCATGCCTCCCACACATAAGTCAGGTGGCAGGGGACCGGTCAGATTGTTACTGTGAATCTGTAGCTGCTCGAGACTCCTTAAGGTACCCACTTCTTGAGGAATATATCCCGAGAACTGATTACCATCGAGATACAAGGTCGTGAGCTTCGTAAAATGTCCAATGAAACTGGGGATGGTACCCATGATTTTATTGTTGCTAAGTTGCAGATCTTCTAGGTTCACCAGGTTACCTAGTTCTCGAGGAAGATGCCCAGAAAACTGATTATCATAGAGGTACAATGTAGTGAACTTAGTAAAATTTCCAATGAATTTGGGGATGTTACCCGTGATTTTATTGTCGCTAAGATCCAAACCTTCTAGGTTAAGAAGGTTACCTAGTTCTTGAGGAATATATCCCGAGAATTGATTACCCCATAGATACAAGCTCGTGAGCTGAGTCAAATTACCAAAGATATTGGGGATGGAACCAGTGAGATTGTTGGTGTTGATAATCAACTCTTTTATATTCACCAGGTAAGCTAGTTCTCGAGGAAGATGCCCAGAGAACTGATTACCATGGAGGTACAATGTAGCGAGCTTAGTAAAGTTGCCAATGAAACTGGGAATGGTACCTATGAGTTTGTTAGAGTTAAGTTCCAGATCTTTTAGATTCACCAGGTAACCTAGTTCTTGAGGAAGATCACTACAGGAGTAACAGCCCAGCCCGACGGCATTTGCCGTCGGCCTCATCACAGAAACCCTCGGCCTAAGTGAGCCCGACGGCCACCGTCGGCCTAAGGCCGTCGGGCTGTGATCCATCGGGCTCACGCCGTGGCCGTCGGCGTCGCAAATACCGTCGGCCTTATAACTACAAATTTAGTCAGCAATGCCATCGGGCTCATAGATGGCTCTACCAATTTTTTTTTCAAAATTATTTTTTTTCAACTTTTTTTATTATTATTTTAACTCCAATTTAGTCATATATTTAATCTCATATCACACACTTAATCATAATCTTAGCTCAAACTATTCACCCTTAGTCAAACTTCCCAGACGGTCACCCATCTTTAGAGTGCTCCAGGCCAAGCACGCTTAACTATTGAGTTCTATTCAAATAAGATTCCAGTTGAGATGTCATACCTTGTTGCTATTAGTATGATAGCAATCATATTAACCATCATCTCAGATATTATATTTTTTAATCTTTAAAATTTCAAAAATAAGATTTGAATAAACAAAATAACTATGTTTAATAATACTTGAATAATAATAATAATAATCAATTATTTTATTTTTGTTTTGTCTTTTCCTTTAATAAGAAATAATTCATATCTTCATATTGATATATCAGAATTTAATAAATAAAATGTCTATATCGATCATAAAAATGAGAGGAATCCAAATATAACATCCATGCCATCATTTTCATAATGAATAATGTCAAAATGGAGAGCACTTTTTCATAATGAGAGGGTTTCTTTTTTTGAGTACTTTTTCATATTTTTCCATTTCTTTCAAAAAACGGTCAAAATGGAGAGCATGGCTATTCATCAAAAGTGGTCGAATTTTTCAAAACTATTGACGGTTCTATGTTGTAACCACTACTTGTGTACCTTAAAATTATTTTTGTAAGAACTTCAGAGGAAACTATCAAACAGTTGTAGTTCAAATTTGAATTACTTCCAGAAAATTGACATAAAGTCAATTAAAGAGGCGAATTTAGATAGAAAGTAAGGAAAATCCTCATATTAAGATATTATCCATAAAATATGTTCTACGCTTTGTGAAAATTAAATGGGTGTCATTTTGGACCATATTGTATGTACTTGCTTCACAAAAAAAGTCATTTTTCACACTTAAAAAATGGAAAATGATATTTCTAAAAAGAATTTTGAAAATCGCTTCGACGACGTTGTTTCCCATACCATGACACACATATGTGCTGAATATGGGCACTTTATCACAAACTATGACATGATAATGGTCATACATTGGTCATTTGTCTTGAAACCTATGCATGTTTATAGATGTTTGACATTTTTGTGAAGTTTCGTTTTGAAAAGTTTGCCAAAAATCAAGTTTATCATTTTTCCTATTAACTAGTACACGTAAAAGGACTTCATGCCAAAGGGTTTCTTTTTTTGAGTACTTTTTCATATTTTTCCATTTCTTTCAAAAAACGGTCAAAATGGAGAGCATGGCTATTCATCAAAAGTGGTCGAATTTTTCAAAACTATTGACGGTTCTATGTTATAACCACTACTTGTGTACCTTAAAATTATTTTTGTAAGAACTTCAGAGCAAACTATCAAACAGTTGTAGTTCAAATTTGAATTACTTCCAGAAAATTGACATAAAGTCAATTAAAGAGGCGAATTTAGATAGAAAGTAAGGAAAATCCTCATATTAAGATATTATCCATAAAATATGTTCTACTCTTTGTGAAAATTAAATGGGTGTCATTTTGGACCATATTGTATGTACTTGCTTCACAAAAAAAGTCATTTTTCACACTTAAAAAATGAAAAATGATATTTCTAAAAAGAATTTTGAAAATCGCTTCGACGACGTTGTTTCCCATACCATGACACACATATGTGCTGAATATGGGCACTTTATCACAAACTATGACATGATAATGGTCATACATTGGTCATTTATCTTGAAACCTATGCATGTTTATAGATGTTTGACATTTTTGTGAAGTTTCGTTTTGAAAAGTTTGCCAAAAATCAAGTTTATCATTTTTCCTATTAACTAGTACACGTAAAAGGACTTCATGCCAAAGGGTTTCTTTTTTTGAGTACTTTTTCATATCTTTCCATTTCTTTCAAAAAACGGTCAAAATGGAGAGCATGGCTATTCATCAAAAGTGGTCGAATTTTTCAAAACTATTGACGGTTCTATGTTGTAACCACTACGTGTGTACCTTAAAATTATTTTTGTAAGAACTTCAGAGCAAACTATCAAACAGTTATAGTTCAAATTTGAATTACTTCCGGAAAATTGACATAAAGTCAATTAAAGAGGCGAATTTAGATAGAAAGCAAGGAAAATCCTCATATTAAGATATTATCCATAAAATTTGTTCTACTCTTTGTGAAAATTAAATGGGTGTCATTTTGGACCATATTGTATGTACTTGCTTCACAAAAAAAGTCATTTTTCACACTTAAAAAATGGAAAATGATATTTCTAAAAAGAATTTTGAAAATCGCTTCGACGACGTTGTTTTACATACCATGACACACATATGTGCTGATTATGAGCACTTTATCACAAACTATGACATGATAATGGTCACACATATGTGTTAAAACTATTGCATATTTGTATATGATTGATATTTTTTGTAAAGTTTTGTTTTAAAAAGTTGCCAAAACTCAAATTTATCATTTTTCTAAAAACTAGTACACGTCAAAAGACTTCATGCCAAAGGGTTTCCTTTTTTTTAGTATTTTTTCATATTTTTTTTGAATGTAATCTAATTTTTTGAGAAAAACTGAAAAACTGTATAGTGAGGCCGACGGTTATACCGTCGGGCTTACAATGTGATCAGGTCGTTTCGTCCAGGACGCCCACGCGGGGGAGACGGGGGGAGAAGTCCGACGGTGTTTTGACGCCGACGGTGGCCGTCGGGCTCACATTAGAACACCGACGGTGTTTTGAGCCCGACGGTGTTTCTCTTGCCGTCGGTGCTAGATTGTGACGCCGACGGCCCCGACGTTTGGCCGTCGGCGTTATAATTGCCGTCGGGCTGGGCTGCCACTCCCGTAGTGAATGCCCAGAGAACTGATTATCAAAAAGGTACAATATAGTGAGCTTAGTAAAATTTCCAATGAAACTTGGGATGTTACCCTTGATTTTATTGTCGCTAAGATCCAAACCTTCTAGGTTAAGAAGGTTACCTAGTTCTCGAGGTATACAACCTGAAAGCTTATTACCTCGTAGGATAAAGGTGGTGAGATTAACCAAACCACCAAATGTAACCGGCATGGAACCCATGAGTTTGTTTTGGCTAAGAGCCAATATTTGTAAATTCACTAGGTAACCTAGTTCTTGAGGAAGATATCCGGATAATTGATTAGCATCAAGGTACAAGATAGTCAGTTTGGTGAGATTCCCTATATTGTTTGGAATGTGTCCTCTGAGGTTGTTTCTAAAAAGATCTAACCTGGTCAGCCTCTTTAGGTGGCCTATTTCACTGGGGATGGGACCAGACAAGTGATTGTTAGACAAGACCAGCGTCACCAGACCCTCTAGATGTTTTATCTGCCATGGTATTTTGCCAGAAATTTTATTCTCTTGCAGCATCAAGTGTCGCAGGTTTGGCAAGGATGATGCTAAAGCAGGTGGAAAGGGTCCGCTTATCTGGTTGTGCGCGAGTTGGATGCTGGTGAGGGTTGACAGCACCGTGAAGTTGAGGGTGCCCAGCTCCCCTCTCAGCCCCAACCCACGCAGAGAGATCTTCGTGATCAGCTCTTGGTGGCTTGCTTGATGCTTGCTGCAGCTGATGCCATGCCAGCTGCTACATGACCATGAAGTGGTGTTCCAAGACTGCAGCTCGATTGGGTGGCTTTCTAGTGTGGCTTTCCAGGCAAGGAGAGCTCCAGCTTGTTCTTCCAGGGATGGCAGCAGTGCCATGGCCGGAGGAAGCCAGGCTAATAGTGGTAGCAGTAGAACAATTGAGATGAACTTTGGGAGAGGGACGGTCTCCATGACTAGTCGCATGGCGGCACGGTAGCTAGCTATGGAAGGAGTTGGCTTCTGAAACTTCATGCGGTCACCTATATGTATTAGATCACTGCGGAATGAGGCAAGACTTGCTAGTCCTTCAAATGGACGACTTGCTAGTCTATCACCCGGCCAAGTCGTCGCAAGAAGATGAACATATTTCGTTGCCGGAGCCATCAGCAAATTACTTTACGCCGTGATGGACAGGGGGCTCTCGTAACGTCCACATATCAAATAAGTAGTAAAAGTTTAATTACTTGGAACCACTAAATTATGCAAGAACAAATAGCCTCCACATAAAATACGTACATGCTCCAAGGCACGCGGTCATCAGGGAAGAATTTTCTTTTGGAATTGATACAATTTTTTTGAACCGGTATAACTGTTCTCTGCACAGTGCATGAGTGGTGAAGTTGGATAGATATATAGGATTGGAGACTGACATGGACAACAGGTCTGGTCCCTTTCAAGAGTTCAAAATGAAAATGCGATGTGCAAACAATTCAGAACTCACAGAAATTAACTGATAAATGTAGGCATATCTCTGTCTGACTCCTACTGAAATGTCGAGTGTCGTGTGCAGTATCATTAGACTCTAAATAAGGAATAATAGCAAACTACCTCCCCAAAGAAAATTACCAAAACAGTTGAGTGAAAATATGAGGAGTGAGGGGAAGAGTTTGCCCCTAAAATTACAGTCACCATGACTTGTACTCCCTCTGTTCTGAATTAATTGACTCAGATTTAGTTTAACTTGTACTAAATCTGATTCAATTAATTCAGAACGGATGGAATACAAAGCAAGTTTACTAGGAGTATTAGGATTTATTCATCGATACTACAAGCAAGCTACGTTGTTCGATCGATCAGACTGTATATGTTTTCTTACTAAAACGAGTACCGTAGCCTCTTGAGAAGAAACCACATAGCACCAAAACCAATTGATCTTCCATGCATAGACTATAGCCATCGGCGCTACTGGGCAGGAATGGTGAGGACAGCGTGCATCTTCGATTGTTTTGAGCCCAGCAGATAGCTCATCACTACGTCGTACGGTTGGCCTACGTGACGGGTTAGGCTCCAGGCACTGAACTGCAACGCTTAGCACCGTAGCACGCCATCTCTAGCGGTCTCAGCGTCCGGGAGCACATAATTTTGTCTAGTTGTCAAGTAGATGGATGAGAGCAGATGCCCGGATTGAATTCCCATTCTATCCGGTCCATCCAACTCTCATTGTAAGATAAATCAATGGATGTCAAGCTTTCCATTCTCTGAAATGTTGATGGAATTGAGCCACTCAATTCATTATGTGAAAGATTTGTTAGAATTTGGGCCCATGAGTGGGAAGCCCAATTAGCAATTTCTGAAATCTCAAAGCCCATGGAAAAATGGCAGCACACATGAGAGTGGAGTGGGAGCTAAAGTTTAGTCCCACATTGCTAGTTTAAGAGGAGTGGCACTGACGAGGGTGTAACTCGACAAATCCCTGGGTTGTGCACCCCGGGTTGATTAAAGGGGAGAGAGGAGAGCGTTGATGATCACGACAGCTGACAAGCAAGGTTTTACCCAGGTTCAGGCTCCCGGAGGATAACACCTTACTCCTGCTTGTCTGTTATTGATGGCGAGTTGCGATTACAACGGCGGCGAGATTGCGATCTCGCTAGGGTTTGTGGTGGTGGTTGTTGGCGTCCCCTCTAGGACGGGCAACCCTCCTGCCTTTATAGGTAGCCAGGTCTCGGGTGGTCGGTATCGATGGTGATTAAAGATATGGTAGGTTATGAGACCTAACCGAGTTGGACTAGGTTACACGGTACCCTGAGTGGGCCTTCTGTGGGCCTCCCTGTGCTTGGCGCGGCCCAGGTAGCCTCATCGTGAGCTAGTCGAAAGGTAGCCCCACGTCAGTAGCCCCCGAGTGCTTGGTCGAAGCGTAGAGTCGGGCAAAGGACTTCTTCCTCCTGGACGCGCCACTGGATTGCTTGATCTTGAGTTTGCACTCGTTTTCTTCAGTCGAAGAGGACATTCCCGATGGGAGTAATATCTTCAGTCAAATTTCTTTGTCTTGTTCTTCCTGTGAAGCCTGCTTCTTGGCTTACTTGTAGATTTGATTCGGCTGCTTGAGCTTACTCAACTTTCTTTGCCACCCGAATGAATGTTTCGGGTTCTCAGATCAGCACTCTGTTCTACTTTGTTGTTTCAGCTATGAAGCTTACTACTCGAATCTTGCGTTCGATTTATCGTGCTGTTTCACTTGTTTGGAGCCGTTGGCTTGATGACGTCACTGCTGATGTTTCCTTACACGCCTCTGCGTCTGATGGGACGTGACGTAGTGGGGCCCACTGGCATAACTGACCACGGTCAGCAGTTGTCACGTCTCCGAGCTGAGCGCGAAATTTTCGTGGCACGATGATGACGTCTCGATTCCCGTGCGTAGTGGACAGAGTGGACGGCGACGGTTAGTCTCTCCGCGCGACACGTGGATGGCTGGATGCCATTGATTGGGGCAGTTCTTCTGCGGACGTCTGGGATTGAAACTTGCCCGACATAAGTACTGCGCCGCCACCCGAGGGCCTCGTCTTCGACTGGGCAGGAATGGTGAGGACAGCGTGCATCTTCGATTGTTTTGAGCCCAGCAGATAGCTCATCACTACGTCGTGCGGTTGGCCTACGGGTTAGGCTCCAGGCACTGAACTGCAACGCTTAGCACCGTAGCACGCCATCTCTAGCGGTCTCAGCGTCCGGGAGCACATAATTTTGTCTGGTTGTCAAGTAGATGGATGAGAGCAGATGCCCGGATTGAATTCCCATTCTATCCGGTCCATCCAACTCTCGCTGTAAGATAAATCAATGGATGTCAAGCTTTCCATTCTCTGAAATGTTGATGGAATTGAGCCACTCAATTCATTGTGTGAAAGATTCAAAGTATTTAGCAAGATCAACCCACTAAGTTGGCTTGGTATCGCTCCAATTTCTTGTGGGATGCTTCCATGTCGACACACCGACACACGCTGCACACCGTCAACACGGGCAAAGTCGTCGGGCCGAAGCTCCCCTTAGAGCCAAGGCACACCCTGCACACCAACAAACACTACACACAGCCGAGACGCGCCACCTGGGGAGCAACTTCTCGCTGAGGCAACCAGCGTGGTGAATGCTGAAGAGACCTCCCGACTCCTTTTTATTGGATGCGAAATGAAAGAACGCACACATACATGCATATTTTGGACGGATGGATGAATATTATGTGCGTGGAGTGAGACGCACGGACAGCGGCTTCTTCATGGTCTTGAAGAAGGCGTCCTGGTCTGTGAGGTCGACGACGTCCGCCGTCAGCGGCTCCCACTCGAACTCACGCACCAGCGCCGCCAAGTAAGATTTCACGATCACCATTGTCAGGCCCACGCCCGGGCAGAACCTATGCCCCGCGCCGAACGGCATCATCCTGCTCTCCTTGGGCCCCGGCAGAGGTCCGACGCCCTCGGCCTCGCCGCCGGCCAGGAACCGCTCTGGCCGGAACTCGTCGGGGTCCTTCCATGCCTTCCCGTCCCTGCCCATGTCTCCCAGGAGGAACTGCACAAACAGGTCGGCGCCGGCGCCGGCGGCTGCTTCGGGCTTGACGAGGCGCAGGGCGAACGGCACCGGCGGGTGCATGCGGAGGCTCTCCAGGATGACGGCGTGCATGTAGGGCATGCCACGGATCTGCTGGCTCCTGCTGGGGGCCACCCCTTGGTCTTCCACCTCACGACGGAGCGTCCTCTGGACCTCCGGCTGGGCTACTAGGTGAGCGAGAGTCCATTCGAGGCACACCACCAAGGACCCTGTGCCGGCGCCGAGGAACTCCAGCAGGAGGTTTACCATCTCGTCGTCCGTAAGGGCGCGCTTTCTGGATCCTGTGTCTGCAGGGACGCGGAGGTGGATGAGCGAGTCCACGTACGGACGGCGCCCGCCGTCATCGTCGCCGCATTGTTGTTGTCCAGACCAGGACTGGTCGACCCTCGTCCGCCGTGCTGTGATGATGGGGAGGAACAGCTCGCCCAGCCGCGCATGGCGCTCAGGTCGACCCTCGTCCGCCGTGCTGTGATGATGGGGAGGAACAGCTCGCCCAGCCGCGCATGGCGCTCAGGTCGACCCTCGTCCGCCGTGCTGTGATGATGGGGAGGAACAGCTCGCCCAGCCGCGCATGGCGCTCAGGTCGCACCCGTCGACGCCGTCGCCGAAGCACAGGCGGTCCAGCACCCGGAACACGGCGAGGTAGAGGTGGTCGCGGACGACGACCGCCGCTCCTCCTACTCGTAGCTCTGCGGCGGCGGCGGCGGAGAGGGAGGCGACGAGGTCCCGGAGAGGCTCCCGCTGCAGCGGCTCGAGGTTGGCCAGACCAAGGCGGGACGGGTGGAGGGTCTCGGCCGTGAGGTTGCACCGGAGAGCGCGCCAGTGTGGGCCGTACGGCACGGAGCTTATGTTCTCGCTAAGTCCGCTGCCGTTGCCGTTGGCCTGAGCCAAGAAGAAGGGCAACACAGGGCGGTTCGCGAAGGCGTCCGCGTCCTCGATCAGTGAGCGGTGGGCGTCGGCAGGGTCGCCGATCGTATGGACGGCAGCTCCGGCACGCCGGCGGGCGTAGCTGCTACGCCGGATCATGACGGCCAGTAAGCCCACGAGAAGAAGGGCAACCTGCACAACAAGGGGCTCCATGAGTTATGTCTACCATGTCCATGCATACGTGTAGTACGCTTCTTTATATAGAGACGTCCTAGCTAGCTAGATAGTGCAATTCATATTTGCTCGATCGATTTTACCTTTTTTAGAAAAGGAGCGTGCGATTCCCCGGCCTAAACTCGTCCATGTTACTAATTGTGAGTCTCTCTCAGTTGCCACTTAGTTTCATTTTACGTGCATATTATATTTTATGCACCAAACCCTCTAAAATCTAAATGGTGCGTGCATATCTCACGTGGAAATAATATGTCAGATCCTTCCAGCTCTCTTAAAATTAAGGACCGCTAAATTAATGCCCGCTAGCCAGGGTATATTTGGAATGTAGAAAAGTTGTTCCTTTGGTATCAACCGTAACTTTTCGAGTATAGATAAGTGTGTCGCTTGGCTAAGGAGTTTGTGGAAATCCGCTGCCAGTGCAACCCGCGCACAAGTGAGGTACAAGTGAGCTCAGCAAGTCAGGGCAATGCCTATGCGCCGCTCCGAACGCATCATCCTGATCTCCTAGGAGCCCGGCTTCAGTTCAATGCCCTCCACCTCGCCTCCGGGCAGGAACTCGTTGGGTCCGTCCACGTCTTACCGTCCCTTTAGATCTTACCTGCATTGAACGCACCCTCAAGTTGCCGCGGCGATGCCCTCTCCATGAACGCCGCGTAATACGAACGACACCGGCGGGTGTATGAGGAGGCTCTCGAGCACCACGGCGGTAAGGTACGACATGCCTCGGAGGTTCACACGTTCTTATTCCTTCTACGGTGGAGCCGGTGGACAGAATCTCCGGGAAGATTGCGGCGGGACGTTTTGAGAAAATGCTAGCTTGGTGGGCGGTCGCCGTGTCTGTGATCTGTTGAAAGGTCGTCTGAGCATGGTGCCGCATAGAGCTTCGCCAGAGAACGACGTCTATGCAGAGTAAGACAACTAACCAGTTATGAATGACACTCTTATAGCCAAATGTATGGTGGTGCACCTTCACCCAGCATTCAAATTATTTATCTCCGATCGGGCCACAGGTTGTTTTCGATTAGAAATACAACCGATGTCAACCATAGGTGATTCCCTATACGCCTTAAAAGCCGCCCATTCAGATTCTAACTTCTTCCCTTGTGCTCCACTGAAATCCGACTCTTCTTTTGTTTCTTCATATTGATTCCATAACTTTTTCTTCCAATTCCATAATTGTTCCGCCATCTTAATAAGAGTCCACTTCTTAAGGTTGTCCTTCTTCACTTTAGAGAGATTTGGCGGGAGGGTGAAATGTGACAACAACGTGTTATAGACCAAATCCTTAAGAACTTGGTGGACGTAACATGGGTCCTCCACATCGGCGGCCGTCGGCTTATTCCATTCGCGTATGCTGATTGGGATCATGTACCTAACAATAACTCCAGCTTGACTTATAAATTTGCTGCGGTTCTGTTTTGGTTCGAGCGGTTCGCCAGAATCAGCAATTTACTCAATCGGTAACTTTGGATCCTCGCTCGTCATTCTTTTTGCCTTGCCTCGAGGAGCACATGGTGGCTGCTCTCTGGCAGATTTGCTCGATCCGGATGGCTAAAAGAAAAATGAGTCGTGAAAAATGCAACACAAATCAATTAATGCATGTAGTTAACAACAATATATCGCCATACTTATTATAAACACATATACACCTCTCCGCCGGAGTTTGTTATCACCACATCTCATGACTCCATTCCATCACCAAAGTCGTTCAAAAATTGTTCGAAATCATAATCATCTACATCTCCTCCAGCTTGGGTATCGTTAAAAATAAGTTGTTCCATTTGGTCTTCCATCTCCTCGTCTCGTTGAAATTTGTCTTCTTCTATCTGCTCGTCTCGCAAGTGCTCCATAGCTCAAATGTACCCTGTGGACCACCCCCATGGGGGCGGTGAAGGGAAAGCCCCCATTGGTAGAAAAAAAAATTCCTATACGCCTCTCTTCCCTCTTTAATGAGAGATGCAAAATAAAATGTACCTGCAATCCATAGCTCGGACATTATAATCAAGTTTATATTTATTCATCTTAAAAACATATACAAGTAATTGCAACGAGTATAGATCATATAGCACAACAAGGTGGCAGCGAAGAAAAACAGTATGTGCTCATCTTGCATATATCTAACACAAAAATATATATGGATTATTTTTTAGAATTTTGCATATCTAATACAAAATCATCTTTTTTGTACACATTTATAATCATCTCAATTTGCATATCTAACACAACATAATATATATATGGATCATATATTACAATTTAATATCTAACACATTTACAATATATATATATATGGATCATATATTACAAGGTTCGTCTTGGCAGCGAGAAGCAAGACCTCCTACAAGCCGTGGACACACCCGAGCAACAAGGACCTCCTGCAAGTTGTATAATGAATTGTATATCAATCAAAAGAATTGTATAATGAATTGTATATCAGCTCTAGCAAAAAACAGTAGACAATGTCTTGCAAACACCTAGCCCTCGACACCTAGCCCTAGATCAGTTAGCAAGGTATGGCATTTGATTACTTATTTGACAACCTAAATGCTACAGCCATATATGAGAAAATAACATGCTGATTAATTCATGTGAATAACTCAAACATGTCTGCTAATTAGATCACGGTAGTGTACTAGTTTGCTGTTTTGATATTACAGATTTCAGCAATAATGTGAATTGCTATCCTAGAATATAGTGTGTATTGGTATCCAAAAACAGTGCGTACATGCAACTCAAACCAGATAATCAAGCATCACTTAACAAAGTACATAAGTTATTAACAGAAGCTACACAAGCACACTTTACAATATACAACTCATTATGAAATGCTAAAATAACCAGCTGTTCGGGCATTCACAGTTGCAAGAAATGAAATCAGGCGCATGATCAGAAATCTAGTAAATAATCTATTCTTATCAATTTCAGCAATATTAGCACCACCAGATCATGCTCGGCGTGAATCTGAGGCTCTGGCTTGTGTGCACACAGTGAGTAAATCATGCAAGTATCCTTTCAAAGGCATTTGGCACTGCACAAATATCATTACTTAAATAAATCATATATGCACATGATTTGTTGCTCAGATGCTAATATTTTACCAAACATAGGTTGACAGGAACATTCAATATTAAGATGCTAGGGTACTGGTGTTCCACAAACATACATGAACAAGTGAATACATGAACATGAACATTCAATATTAAGGTGCTAGGGTACTGGTGCTAGGGCTCAAAGAAAAAATACAAGACACACATACTTTAGGATACTATAAAGGAAACAATTCTATGGTGGGAGAAATATGTTTCCCACCACAAATGCCAATGGCATCAGTGGGTGTTCCACTAACTTACCAATGCATTAAGAGGTCATTAAGCCTATGGTTATACTTGCTAAACATTAACAAAAGTCTAAACTACCAACTAGTGCAATACCCATAATAGTAGAAATAATAGGATGCTCAAAATAAGCAAGGCAATGCTACTCATGCTATTTGTTAAACACAAGTGCAAACTTCAAAGGTAGTGTGCTACTCATAACTTTACCAAAATGCTACTGGTCTTATGAACACAACACAAAAATTATAGTTACACACTCCATAAATGTATGCCAAGAAATACTATGCATGAGAGAATTTTTAATAGCATTTATACAGTTATACAAAACTACTCATGTTCTTCTATCCACTCAAGTCCACACCAACAGAGGTAACACAACCACAATATCAGTACCAAAATGGTATTGGATCCATTCTATCATCACAAAAATCATAGTGCTCTCACACTAGCTATTCACCCAAAATCACATGCTAAAAAAAATTAAATCACATCATTGTAACCATCCATCAGCCCACGATTGTTGTAATGATACGATTAGACCACATCAAAATAGTATGTCAACAAGTAATCAACTGAAGAACACCCTCGGGCACATGGAAAGGAATGAGAGATCTCACTGGTGCGCGGGACGATGGCGTCGAGGACGGGCTCGCACAGCACAACGGCAGCCTCAGGCACAACGGCGGAACGCGGCGGCGGGGAGCAGGGCAGCGGTGGACAACCCTAGCTAGGGTTTCTGCGGGGAGCAGCGGAGCGGCAGACGGCGGGGAGCACGACATATGACGGAGCAGCGCGGCGGCAGGGAGCAGGTAGGGAGCGCGGCGGCAGGGAGCAGCAACGGACGGAGCAGCGCGGCGGCGGAGCAGTGCTTCGCCGTGGATTTGGGGGAGGACTTGTGCATTTTTCGGTCGCGACTTGCCTAAATGCCGCGAAACTGACCTTTAGTCGCGGTTAGTGGCTGGAACCGTGACTAAAGACCCTTTAGTCGCGGTTCCAGCCACCAACCACGACTAAAGGTCAGTCTGGGCCGCGAAAAACTGCGCACGTAGCCCAGCGGACCTTTAATCTCGGTTGGTATTACGAACCGAGACAAATACTTTTTCCCTTGTTTTTTTCTTTTTCTTTTTACTGGTTTTTGTTTCCTTTTATATACTTTGGTTTCTTTTTCTTTTTCCTGGTTTTTGTTTCTGTTTTCTTTTATATACTTTGGTTTTCTTTTTTTAAATTGTTTGGTTTCTTGTTTATTCTTTCATTTTCCGGTTTTTTTCTAGTTTTTTAATATCATTTTCCTTTTTTTAAAATATGATTCCAAATGGTGAAGGAAGTACATAAAATATGATTCCAAATGGCACCCAACTAATTTTCACTAAGAGTGCTGCACATATGATGGATGATCCCCAAGTAAGGGTTTTTTCTTTGAATTCTAACTAATTTCCGCTGGTTAATTAAGTTTATGTTGATTTTTAGAAAGTAATTCAAATTTGAACTACAACTGTTTGATAGTTTGGTGTGAAACTTTTGGAAAAATCATTTTAAGGTACACAACTAGTGGTTATATCACAGAAACATTGATAGTTCTAGAAAATATCACCTCTTCCGATGATTAGTCATAGCGACCGTTTTGATAGTTTTTTTTAAATGTAATAAAGTGATAAACACCTCAAAAAATCAAATCCTTTGGCATGGGCTCCTTATATGTGTACTAGTTGCTATGAAAAATGATAAACTTGATTTTTGCCAACATTTGCAAAAAAAGTCTTCACAAAAAGGTCTATCATATATGAACATCTAGAAGTTTCAAGCCAAATGACCAAGTTATGGTCATTTCGACGACATAGTTTGTGATAAAGATCTCATACTCCACACATATGTGAATATTGGTATATTAAACAATCTTACCAAAGGGATTCTTCAAATTATTTTCATAAATATCATTTTCCTTTTTTTAAGTGGAAAAATGAGTTTTTTTGTGAAGGAAGTACATAAAATATGATTCCAAATGGCACCCAACTAATTTTCACTAAGAGTTCTGCACATATGATGGATGATCCCCAAGTATGAGTTTTTTCTTTGAATTCTAACTAATTTCCCCTAGTTATTTGAGTTTATGTTGATTTTTCGAAAGTAATTCAAATTTGAACTACAACTGTTTGATAGTTTGGTCTGAAACTTTTGGAAAAATCATTTTAAGGTACACAACTAGTGGTTATATCACGGAAACATTGATAGTTCTAGAAAATATCACCTCTTCCGATGATTAGTCATAGTGACTGTTTTGATCATTTTTTAAGAAAAAAATGTAATAAAGTGATAAACACCTCAAAAAATCAAATCGTTTGGCATGGGATCCTTATATGTGTACTAGTTGCTATGAAAAATGATAAACTTGATTTTTCCAATATTTGCAAAAAAAGTCTTCACAAAAAGGTCTATCATGTATGAACATCTAAAAGTTTCAAGCCAAATGACCAAGTTATGGTCATTTCGACGACATAGTTTGTGATAAAGATCTCATACTCCACACATAGGTGCATATTGGTATATTAAACAATCTTACCAAAGGGATTCTTCAAATTATTTTCATAAATATCATTTTCCTTTTTTTAAGTGGAAAATTGAGTTTTTTTGTGAAGGAAGTATATAAAATATGATTCCAAATGGCACCCAACTAATTTTCACTTAGAGTGCTGCACATATGATGGATGATCCCAAAGTATGAGTTTTTTCTTTGAATTCTAACCAATTTTCCCTAGTTAATTGAGTTTATGTTGATTTTTCGAAAGTAATTCAAATTTGAACTACAACTGTTTGATAGTTTGGTCTGAAACTTTTGGAAAAATCATTTTAAGGTACACAACTAGTGGTTATATCACAGAAACATTGATAGTTCTTGAAAATATCACCTCTTCCGATGATTAGTCATAGCGACCGTTTTGATCGTTTTTAAGAAAAAATGTAATAAAGTGGTAAACACCTGAAAAAATCAAATCCTTTGGTATGGGCTCCTTATATGTGTACTAGTTGCTATGAAAAATGATAAACTTGATTTTTACCAACATTTGCAAAAAAAGTCTTCACAAAAAGGTCTATCATGTATTAACATCTAGAAGTTTCAAGCCAAAAGACAAAGTTATGGTCATTTCGACGACATAGTTTGTGATAAAGATCTCATACTCCACACATAGGTGCATATTGGTATATTAAACAATCTTACCAATTGAGACTAAAGGTTTCCCCTGCATACAGCCCAACGGTGGCAAGACATCTCTGATGATCTACAACCGTCCGACAAGACATCTCTGAAGATCTGCAACCGTTTGGAACGGTCGCAGATCATCAGAGACGTCTTGCCGCTGGTTTCCCAAAGATGCCTCCGCCGAGGGGAGGGTTCACCTTCAGCCTTCACTGAGTGCTCTCTGCTACCCTTGTGCTGCCAAAATGAACTACAATGAGTAGACACTGAGTGCTGAACATGTCTGGGAGGGGGGCTATATATAGGGTAATGCCTCTTTAGTCCCGGTTGGTAACAACAACCTGGTCATGTGGGTCACGAAGTGGTCGTGATACTGCTGATCCAATAGCTCACAATACCTCAAAAGAAACACACCTCTGATCCAACGTCTCACAAGCGCTAGAAAGAAACACACGATCCGTGTGCTTCTTTAGTCCTGGTTGGTACCAGGACTAAAGAAGCACACGGATCGTGTGTTTCTTTAATCACTTGTGAGCCGTTGGATCAAGGTGTGTTTCTTTTGATGGCTTCAGAGCTGTTGGATCAGCACTATCATGACCACTTTGTTAGTCACATGACCCTATATTTTTAGTCTCGGCTGGTAACACCAACCGGGACTAAAGAAGCACATGGATTGTGTGTTTCTTTAAATCAGTTGTGAGCCGTTGGATGAAGATGTGTTTCTTTTGAGGGATTCTGAGTTGTTGGATGGGCACTATCATGACCAGTTCGTGAGTCACATGACCCTATATATAGCCCCCTCTTGAACATGTTCGGCAGTCATTGTCTCCTCATTCTACTTCATCGACAGAATACAAAGCATTCGGATTCCCTGCATACGCCCAACGGTGCATTTGATATGCAGGCACTCACGAGCCACCGTTGGGCTGTATGCAGGTGAAATCATGTGTTTTGTTCCATGCATCTACAAAATACTTCAGTTCACTTGTTCTTCTGATACAAAGCATTCGGATACACATCAACAATAATATCCCTATCTAGTGTTTACTTGTTCTTCTGATTGCGCCGTAACCACGGACAATTTTCTTCATTTAACTTGATACTTGGATCAGTGTTGACTTTGAGGGGCATAATGACATGAAACTTATCGTAATCTTCTGAAATGTCTGTCTTGTCCTCCACTTCCACAATGACTCTTTTCCCTGAAAGAACTATGTGGCGCTTTGGCTCATCGTGTGATGTACTCACTTGCTTATCGTTTCTTTTTTTCGTTAGGGTAGATATGTCCTTCACATAGAAAACCTGAGCAAACTTCACTGGCTAGGACGAATGGTTCGTTCTCGTACGAAAGATTCTTGAGATCCATTGTAGTCATTCCATATCGTGGGTCTACCTCTACCCCGCCTCGTAGGTTGAACCATTTGCACTTGAACAAAGGGACGTTAAAAGTAGGTCCATAGTCAAGTTCCCATATCTTCTCTATGTAACCATAATATGTGTCCTTTGTCCCGTTGCAGTTTGTTGCATCAAAGCGGACTCCACTGTTTTGATTGGTGCACTTTTTATCTTGGTTGGCTGTGTAAAATATATTTCCATTTATCTCGTACACTTGAAAAGTCAATATAGTTGAACCTGGTGATGTGGCCAACAAGTATAGCTGTTCTTCAACATTGGTGTCATTAATGAGATGTCTTTTTAACCATCTGCTGAAAGTCTTCATGTGTTCTTCATCAATACAATCTTCAGATTTCTCCGGGTATTTGGAGCATAAAACATTCTTGTGTTCCTCGACATACGGACCCACTAAACTGGAATTATGTAGAACGGTGTCGTGTGCTTGAGTGAAAGAATCCCCGTCTTTACATATTGTTGCTTTCTTTGCTAGGGTGCCTTTTCCATGCAATCTCCCCTCATGACGTGATTCAAGAACACCGATCAGCTTCAGACCAGGAATAAAATCTACACAAAACTCAATGACCTCCTCTGTTCCATAACCCTTGATGATGCTTCCTTCTGGCCTAGCCTGGTTATGCACATATTTTTTTTAAAACTCCCATGAACCTTCGAAAGGGGAACATGTTGTGTAGAAATACATGACCGAGAACAGAAATCTCTTCGACTAGGTGGACTACAAGGTGCGTCATAATATTGAAGAAGGTTGGTGGGAACACCAACTCGAAGCTGACAAGACATTGGACCACATCCTTCTATAATTTTTTAGAGTTAGTGGATTGATGACCTTATGAGAAATTGCATTTAGAAATGCACATAGCTTCACAATGGGTTCTCGAACATTTTCCGGTAGAAGCCCTCTCAATGCAGCCGGAAGTAATTGTGTCATAATCACGTGACAGTCATGAGACTTTAGGTTCTGAAATTTTTGCTCTGCCATGTTTATTATTCCCTTTATATTTGATGAGAAGCCAGATGGAACCTTCATACTGCGAAGGCACTCAAAATATATTTTCTTCTCTTCTTTAGTAAGAGCGTAGCTTGCAGGACATGGCTGATTCTCTGAATGAGTATCATCTCGATGCATCTCTTCGTTCATACGTTGATGGGCCTGGCTTCCTTTCGGTGTACCTTTTTTGGACTTCCCTTTTTTTTGACTTCCCATCTTTTGACTTCCCATACACGACCAAGAAGTTTAGCAGGTTGCAGCAAATGTTATTTGTCACGTGCATCACGTCGATTGCAGAGTGAAATCCAATAGGGCAGCTCCCAAAATATGTGGTTCTTTTTCCACATGGGTACGTGGTTGTTTGCGTCATTCGGAACAGTGAGTCCGCTATGACCCTTTCCAAAGATTACATTTAAATCCTTGACCATATCATGTATAACAGAACTAGAAGGGCGGGTAGGCCTCGGCCGATGATCTGCCTCATATTTGTAATGCTTGCCTTTCTTCCTTAACGGATGCTTGGGTACAAGAAACCGACGATGACCCAGGTACACATTCTTGTTACCTAAATGTATACTATCAGTCTCAGCTAAACAGTGCGTGCATGCATTGTATCCCTTGTTTGACTGTCCTGAAATGTTGCCAAGAGCAGGCCAATCATTGATGGTTACAAAAAGCAAAGCTCGTAGATCAAATTCCTCCAGTTTGTGCTCATCCCACACACGTACACCTTCTTCACGCCACAACTGAAAAAGTTCTTCAACTAATGACTTGAGGTACACATCAATGTCGTTGCCAGGTTGCTTCGGGCCTTGAATGAGCACTGGCATCATAATGTACTTCCGCTTCGTGCACAACCAAGGAGGAAGGTTATAGATACATAGAGTCACGGGCCAAGTGATGTGACTGGAGCTCTGCTCTCCAAAAGGATTAAAACCATATGTACTTAGACCAAATCTTAAATTTCTTGCGTCATCTGAAAATGTCGGGAACTCTCTGTCAATTTTTCTCCACTGGGACCCATCCGCGGGGTGTCTCAACATCAAGTCTTTTTTACGATCTTCTTTGTGCCATCGCAACAACTTGGCATGCTCTCTGATTCTGAACAAACGTTTCAACTGTGGTATTATAGGAGCATACCACATCACCTTAGCAGGAATCCTCTTCCTGGGGCGCGGCTCACCCTCAACATCACCAGGGTCATCTCGCCCGATCTTATACCGCAAAGCACCGCATACAGGACATGCATTCAATTTTTCGTGCTCACCGCGGTAGAGGATGCAGTCATTAATGCATGTGTGTATCTTATGCACCTCTAATCCTAGAGGGCATACCACCTTCTTTGCTTCGTACGTACTAGAGGGCAATTTGTTATCCTTTGGAAGCATCTTCTTAACTATTTTGAACAAATTTTCAAATCCCTTGTCAGAAGTACCATTCTCTGCCTTCCATTGCAGCAATTCAAGTGCGGTACCCAGCTTTTCTGGTCATTTTGACAAGTTGGGTACAACAATTTGGCGTGATCAGCTAACATACGCTCCAACTTCAACCTTTCGTTTTCACTTCCACCGTCCATTTGTGCATCACGAATGGCCCGATGAAGATCATCGTCGGGCTCATCAATAATGGGATCTTTTTCAGTTTCATCTTCTCCGATTGTAGTATCACTGAACCAAGGATACTTGTCATTATCCTCCTCTTCTTCATTTTCTTCCATGATAACCCCTGTTTCTCCGTGCTTGGTCCAACAATAATAACCAGGCATAAAACCATTATGCAAGTGGTGGGAGTGAATGACTTTGGAGGTAGAGTGATCATTCATATTCTTGCAGGCACTACATGGACAACGAATAAAACCATTCTTCGGCTTGTTTGCCTCAGCCACATGGAGAAAATTATGCATGCCATTAATTAAATCAGGACATCATCGGTCATCGTACATCCATTATCGGTTCATCTGTATTACATAAAATTATATCGAACCCCATTATTACACTATTGTCATGAATAATATGTAAGAGCAAATTAATTAATACAATGTCATCCATTAAAATAAGAGTAGAGTAGTGACAATTGGTAATACATATTTCTCATAAAACATATATTAACTGAAACAAATATAAAAATTATCTAAAGAATTTAAATCCAACAACAAATGCGATCAAAATCGCAACTAAGGTAAATACTGAACCCACAACATAATGATACCAAGCCTACCGATTAATGGCATATTTTCTAATCCTTTTTATCTCCAAGCGCATTGCATCCATCTTGATCTCGTTACCATCGACCACGTCGGTAAGTTTGAGCTCTAATTTCATCTTATCTTCTAAGCATTGAAGATAAAGATCTTCACTTCTTTTCAATTTTGCTTTCAAATCATTGCTTTCTTTATCCAAAACTCGACAATAGGGTCAGGTTCAATTTCCGGTTTAACTACCTCCTAGACAAAAATAAATCTATGTCAAGTTGGTCGACATAATTGCCAGACACACAAAATAAAATAAATAGTTTTAAAAATATATCACATCCGAATCATAGATCGGACGTGTACCGACGGGGACGGATATCCGAACCATGACTCTATACATATAATACAAGTTAGAAAATTATCCAAGTAATAACTATGGATCTAAAACAATAAAACTATGTTTTTAAAAATCAAATAAAAACACGAGGTCACCGAGATGGTGCCGGTGACGGGACGGCGTGTGCGATCGACGACGGTAAGGACGGGGATGACGATAAAACACATAAATCATAAATTAGTTTGAGAACAAATTACACATATACACAAATGAGATCATAACTTAGGCATTTCATCGAACACCTTGCTTGCACAAAAAATTGAAATGAGCAAAATGAGCTAAAGAACCAATGCCGGAAAGAGGATGAAGCTGCTAACCGTGGGGTGTCTTCAATCTCTCCAAATGGTGTAAAATATTGTGTATTATCTAGGCTTGAGGAGAGAAAATGGAGAAGAAATGGAGAGGGAAATATTGTGAGCTCGAGATCGGGCTGAAAATGGAGTCGACCAGAGTGGAAGAAGCTGATAAAGGTCAGGACCATTAGTCCCGGTTTGTGTTAAGAACCGGGACTAAAGGTCTCTGGCGATGGGCCCCGCCTCTGCTGCCGCATGCGGTGAACGTTTAGTCCCGGTTCGTAACACGACCGGGACTAAAGGTCCCTCGCAAATCCGGCGCCGTGTCTCTCACCCCTTTAGTCTCGATTCAATTTTAAATCCGACCTAAATGTGTGAACCAAAGGCTCGTTTTCCACTAGTAAATTCGTACTTGTCAGTTTTCCACATAAAACGGATCACTGTTTGTGGATGAGTGACAAGTGAAGAGCTACGATCACCACTGAGAACTCGGACCACATAAAACGGGTCTGCTTATCACTTTGTGGGAAACCAAATAAGGTGTACCGGTTTGAAAGTACAGCTAGATATACGTGTATGATGTCCATCTAGCAGAAAACAAAATGCTGCTGCCAAATCCACTAACGCACTTTTTTTTGCATGTGGGCAAGAATGATGCACATAGAAAAGAAACATACTGTGACTTGATGTTGAACTGAGAACTATCATCGATCCCATAATCCATAAAGTCTAGGAAAACCCACTGTCTTGGATTTGCAAGGATGCGAGCGTTTTTCTTGGTTGGGAAGTAAAGCAGGATGTATATATGTGTGATCACCATCTGATCCATCCAAACAGTCTATTATGCCTAATCACCGATCCACTTTGTGGGCAACAGTGATGCATGTCTTTTTTCTTTTTAGCCTCGACCGTGTCATGTTTGCTTCTCCTATATCAATATAAAAGGCAAAGCTTTTACCTCGTTTAAAAAAAACAGTGATGCACGTAGAAAAGAAACTGGGACCTGATGTTGACGTGCTAACTATCATCTACAATTCAGAAAACCTAACAAAACCGCATCTACACATCACCAGAATCTGATAATTAATGTACCACGTGTGTCTGTCTATTTGCCGAGTGATCTTAAGCTGGTGAAATGATGATGTATGCCGAGCATCAGCAGACACTTAGAAACCAAGAAAAAAGTAATCGGCAAAAACTGAAAACAAACACCGACGGCGCTGTAGACTCGATCGCTGCCTCCAGCGGGAGGAACAACTTGGTCTGCCAGCCAGCCAGCCGGGGAAGGTGAAGAGTCGGCCAAGCCGCCTCCAGCTGATGATCTTGCACAACATCTATCACAAGAGGCCTCATTTTTCTTATTCCGTCAGAAATTGGAGCATGTATATGTAATTTCTGAGCCAGGAGCATGCAGTACTAGCTCCAACTATAGCTGGCCATCGGGCCAGCATGCTCCACCACGGCACGAATGCGGCACGACACGGATGAGGCACAACATCGTGTCATGCCGTGCCGGCACGCGGGATTCAACTTCGGCCGTGGCACGACACGATATGGTGAGCACGGCGACGGCACGGGCGCACGACACGACATGGTCGGCCCAGTTTCTCCTCCACGGCGGCGGCGGCGGCTTCTCCTCCATCTCTGGTGTCTCTTTCACCTCCGGCGTCTCCTCCACAGCAGTGGCATGGTCCACGGCGGCGACGGCGGCCTCGCCGGAGACGGGAGAGGGGGAAGAGGAGCGGCCTCGCCGGAGTCAGGGGCGGTGGCGGCAACACGGTTTCTAATCGTGTTGTGTCGTGCCAGCCCGCGTGCCTCGAGACGAGGTTTGTCACGGGCATGCTGCGTGTCGGGCCATGCTTGGGCCGGGCCAAAAGATCCGTGTCTCGGGCCGGCCCGTTTAGCACAGCCCGTTTGACCAGCTATAACTCCAACCACTTAAAAATTATTAATTTTTGACAAAATCTGAACCACTTAAAAATATAAATATTTGAAATATGAATTGTTTTATCTGAAGAATATTTTTAAATGAACAATTTTTAAATCAGAACTTTTTATCAAATCTAAAGCATTTTTAAATTGAAACTACTTTACTTTGAACTATTCATGTAAATGAATTTCGAGCCATTTTTCAAATATGAACAATTTTAATCATCAAAACCATTTCCAAACATGAAACCTTTTTAAAATTGATTATCTTTCAAAATCTGGACAATTTTCAAAATGATTTTTAAAACAAACCTGTTAATCTGAAGTTCTGAGCCATTTTTAAAGGTGGGATCTTTCTAAAATCTGAACCATTTTAACAACCAGAACCATTTTTAAAAATGCGTTTTTAAAATATGAACATTTCTAAAATACGAACCATTATAAAGATATGAATATTCTTTAATCTGAAACACTAAAAAGTATGTTTAATTTTTTAAAATCATTCCTATTTTTTTAAAAAATATATTAAAAAGGGAATAAAAAAGAAATGCGGCCGAGCCTGCGCGCGCTGGGAGGTCTGTCAGCAGCGAGTGTTAGGTTCCTGGGAACTTTCGCAGGCAGCAGAGAAATGTGGCGTTCGCCGCTAAGTACACATCAATTTTTCTAGTAGTAATATATACGTTCATACTACAAATTAATTGGTTACATACATCAGAACTTACATTTTCTTGCTACGAAGCATGAAAGTAGAAAACTGAAGTGAGTACTCCAATCGCTTGAGAAGGAAACTACAGAACAGGATAACAACAACACCAATCAATCGTCCGCAAGCACAACTAGGAAGGAATGGTTCACTCGATGCAGAGTCCCGAAAATCGCACCCCCCCTTTTTAAAAAAACTAGGAAGGAATGGTGAGGACGGCGTGCAGATAATTGATACGATGATCTTCAGATGTTTTGATCGTATCAGATAGCTCGTCACTGGCGCGTCTTGCCGTTGGCCTGCGTGATGGGTTAGGCTCTAGGCACTGAACTGCAACGCTGAGCATGCCATAGATTCCTCTAGCAGTTCCCCCATCCGGGAGCTCGAGCCTTGAGTCCAGCAGATCCTTCACACACACATGATTCTTGTTAGTTGCTAAGTAGATGGATGAGAGCAGATCGCCTGGATGGCATCCCATAAATAGCTCGAAAACAAGTACTCCAAAGCTGTATAGATCACATTTCTCCGTCACATTCTCTGTAAATGCAAGCTCTGCAAATAGTACCAATCTATTAGTATGTGTCATGAAGAAATTGTTAAAAGTTCATAGTAATGATCAGAATGCATGACAGTTGCATGTGCAATACCATAACTACAAAATTATTTGGCGTTTGAGTTTTGTTTACCTGGGGCAAGATAGCCTTTCGTCCCGGCGACCCTTGTGATATTCATGCCATTAACGTTGAGAATTTTAGCCGTGCCAAAATCAGAGATGCAAGCTCTAAATTCCCTATCAAGCAAAACGTTATTGCTTGTTATATCCCGGTGTACTATTGGTAATGAATAATCATGGTGCATATATGCTATAGCATGAACCACATCCAACACAATATGTATCCGCCTTTTCCAGTCTACTTCAATTGCCTTTTCGTTGGCCTTCAGTGTTTCTGCCAAGTTTCCTCTCTCCATATATTCATAGATAAGAAATCTACCTTGGCTGGAAGAACAATACCCAAATAGTTTTACGACATTCCGATGTCGAATCTGCACTAGTGTCTCGACTTCACGATTGAAAACAAACTCGTTCATGCAGCACTCGTCTTCTATCATATGTATCTTCTTTACTGCAAATATCTCACCTGTTGTCAGGGTAGCTTTGTAGACACATCCATATCCTCCAATTCCTATGCAATGCATCTCATTAAAATTCTCGGTTGCTTCAACTATTTGCTTGAACACGTCTGCCCCATCAAAACTCCAAATAGAGAAGACTTTTACTTGTATTGCCTTATTGGTGTCAACTGCACTGGAATTCTTCCTTCCATGTCGGAACATCAGTACTGAGGCAACAAGAAGAAGAGACATAAAAGAAGGAACCGTCGCTAGTACAAGTGTTCTATATCCTGTCTTTTTTCCTCTACTTTTTGACGCACTACTACAAAGAGGCAATCCTTTTACTACACCACACAAAATCTTATTATGCATGAACCACTGGACTGGGGCTCCTAGGAAGAGCTTACTCTCCGGGACCGGTCCTTCTAACTCATTGTAAGATACATCAATGGATGTTAAGCTTTCCATGCTCTGGAATGATGATGGAATTGAACCAATCAATTCATTGTGTGAAAGATTCAAAGTGTCTAGCAGGACAAGACCACTAAGCAGGCTTGGTATCGCCCCTGTAAATTGATTAGAACTTAGATCCAACAGTTCTTGTAAATGGAACAACGCTCCTAGCTCACTAGGTATGTTTCCGCTGAATGTATTGTGACTCAGTTTCAAATAACGAAGCTTGAAACAACTCTTGACTGAACCTTGTATTGAACCACTTAGGTTGTTTGCTGACAGATCTAGCAACTCCAGATTTGACAGCTCACCAATTTCTCGTGGAATACTTCCATGGAGAAAATTGTGAGCGACACTGAGCCGGAACAAACTTTTTAGGTTGCCCATTGCACTTGGAAGCTTTCCTTCAAACTTATTTGATGAAAGATCAAGTATTCCTAGTTGAGACAATTTCCCCATACTAGCAGGTATTTTCCCCGTGAGGTTGTTGTTTGAGAGGCGTAGCATAGTAAGATTACGACATATCCTCCAGCGATAAGTTAATTCTCCAAATAGTTTATTTGAACTCATATCCATATACACAAGATTTGGATAAATTCCCATTCCAGATATATCTCCTTCTATTTGATTCCTTTCAAGCCGAACTCTGACTAGGCTTTTGCAGTTTACCAAACTTGGTGGTACAGGTCCATACAGGTTATTATCATGGGCAGTTAAATTCATCAGCAGACCTCCAGCGCCCAATCCAGGTGGCAAGTGACCATGAAGATTGTTATCTTCAATTTCTAGTTTCACAAGATGCATTAAGGTACCAATTTCACAGGGAACATGTCCGGACAATTTATTACCACCAAGCTGCAATATTGTGAGCTTAGTCAAGTTTCCAAATATACGAGGGATGGAACCCGTGAGTTGGTTTTTGTCAAGTTCCAAATCTTCTAGGTTCACCAGGTTACCCAGTTCTTGAGGAATATTCCCAGAAAGTTGGTTTGTCCATAGGACCAAGCTACGAAGCTTTGTCAAGTTTCCAAATGTATTGGGGATGGAGCCCATGAGTTGGTTGTTGTCAAGTTCCAAGACTTCTAGGTTCACCAGGTTACCTAGTTCTCGAGGAATATGCCCAGAAATTTGGTTATCCAATAGATACAAGCTATAAAGCTTTGTCAAGTTTCCAAGTGTCTTGGGGATGGAACCTATGAGTTCATTGTTGTCAAGTGCAAAATATTCTAGGTTCACCAGGTTACCTAGTTCTTGAGGAATATTCCCCGAAAGTTGGTTTGTCCATAGGACCAAGCTACGAAGCTTTGTCAAGTTTCCAAATGTATTGGGGATGGAGCCCACGAGTTGGTTCTGGTGAAGTTCCAGTTTTTCTAGGCTCGCCAGGTTTCCTATTTCTCGAGGAATATGCCCAGAAAGTTGATTATCCCATACGTACAAGGAATTGAGGTTAGTCAAACTTCCAAATGTATTGGGGATGAGACCCGTAAGTTTATTTTTACTAAGAGACAATCTTTGCAAATTAACCAGGTAACCTAGTTCTTGAGGAAGATTTCCAGATAATTGATTACCATTAAGGTACAAGATAGTAAGTTCAGTAACATTTCCGAAATATCTTGGAATGAGGCCAGTGAGATTGTTTCTAGACAGATCTAATCTAAATAGCTTTGTCAAATTTCTTACGGCATTAGGGATTGAACCCATGAGTTTGTTGCCATTAAGTTTCAATGATTTTAGATTCACTAGGTAACCAAGTTCTCGAGGAACAAACCCGGAAAGTTGGTTATCCCATAAGTAGAAGCCGCTGAGATTAACCAAATTTCCAAAGGTACTGGGGATTGAACCAATGAGGTTGTTTTGCCTCAAAGACAACCTTTGTAGTTTCACGAGGTAACCTATTTCTCGAGGAAGATGTCCTGATAGTTGGTTACCACCAAGGCTCAAGATAGTGAGTTCAGTTAAATTTCCTAAATTGTTTGGGATAGGGCCTGTGAGGTTATTGTTGGAAAAATCTAACGTACGTAGCTTCCGTAGATAGCCTAGTTTATTTGGGATGAGACCTGACAAGTGATTGGCTGACAAGACCAGCGACACGAGACTCTCTAGTTTTTTAATTTGGCTTGGTATTTCACCGGAGAGTTGGTTCATATGGAGCATGAGGTGCCGCAGGTTTGGCAAGGATGATGCTAAAGCAGGTGGAAAAGAGCCTCTTATCTGATTGTGCGAGAGTTGGATGGTGGCAAGGGTTGACAAGGCCGTGAAGTTTAGGGTGTGGAGCTCCCCTCTCAGCCCCAACCCCTTCAGAGAGATACCCACGACCAGCTCTTGGTGCCTTGCTTGATGCTTGCTGCAGCTGATGCCATACCAGCTGCACGGCCATGTAGTAGTGTTCCCCCTTCCCCAGGATTGGAGCTGGGCTGGGTGGCTTTGCAGCGTGGCTTTCCAGGCAAGGAGAGCTCCTGCTTGTTCCTCCAGGGATGGCAGTACTGCCATGGCCGGGGGAAACCAGGCTAGTAGGAGGGTGATGGAGATGAGGTTAAGCAGACCGGAGGCCTCCATGAGTAGTAGCATATGGTTGCGTGTAGCAATAGGTAGGATTTGGTTCTTGGTGCATGCATGTGTGTGAAACTTGGTGGTTTCTCTTACCTTGGTATATATGCTAGCGCCTAGCTGCCTGATCTAAGTTAGAGGGAGAGGCAAGACTTGTGATGAGTCGTCTCCCTGGCTGGACGACTAGCAAAGCAGTCAGTAGTCTGAAGATCTGTATTAATGCACCATCTGCAAATTAGTTAGTTTGATTGGTTCGTGGAACTTTATCTTGGAGCGGTGAACTGCTCTAAGCTTTGAAGTTTGTCCCGTTATATGTTCATTTTCGATCACAACGCTATAGCTTAGCTAAGTTTGGTGCAAAAACGACGTATAAGACAATTTTCCGTAGCTGTCTGCGGATAAACTAATTCATACGTCGCTGAAGCTGGCCAGCCGTTGCCATCGTATTAGAAGTTGCCTAGCGACTACCAGCAGCAGACGTGTGCGATATATTGTACTCTCTCTCTCTGTTCTAAAAAAAGACATCTCAACTTTATCTAAACTAGCATTGGTGGCCCTCGCAAATGCGAGGGAAAGATCTAAAATTGTCTAACATATATATGCATTATTGTTTAATAGATTCCCATCTTATTAATTCAGAATTGTCACAACTTTTGTAATATATAAATAATATCAATGTACGGGAAACCTCTTTTATGTATCTTCAATTTATGGGTGAATGCTTTTTCAAGATTTAGAATTCATAAATCAATGAATATATGTATACTCGGCTATATTAGATCAACATGTATGGTATACACTAATTCAAGTTGTTGTGGTTCCGAGAACTTGTCCGTGACAAGATGGTTAGGAGGATGGTTGTATCCAGCCCACCTGAGTTCAAACGTCATATTTGACGCTGATGTTTCTTTTTTAGACGGAATATTCTTTCAGTGGAGGTTGACGTTCCCGTCCATAGCGAGGTGCATGTGATGATTTCGTCAATCTCAAGACCTAACCCACCGGCTCAGTCTCTCGGAGGTGCTCATAGGGGTAGGGTGTACGTGTGTGCGTTCATAGAGATGAGTGTGTACGTGTGTATATGAGCGCTTGCGATTGAGGAGTTTAGGAGGCGACCCACAATCGGAAGGTTTGTTGGCCAGTGAGGCACGACGTCGGCAGTAGAGACTGCGACGGCGGTGGGTTTTGTGGGTCGTGGCGCGGCGGCGGCTGAAGTTCAGCGACGGCGGCGGCGACAGCTAGGTCAGGAAGAGACCTGCTCTGATACCATGTTGGATTTCTGGCTGTTAACGTGTACCTTCGTCTGATCACGGTTTCATGTTGATATAGGGGCACAAAGTACCCAAGATATTACAGAGTTTGTTACATATACGAATTACAATATAAGAGATAAAGTCCTATTACATATTCTAACATCCGTTTCAGTATTTGCAAATCGCACAATGGATTGTGGATTGTGCAATTCCTTAGCGAGTCACAGGGTTCAACTTGGCTACCCCTACATAACCAAAACATTGCTTTCGGTCAACTATATAATTAAATTTGGGTTGGGTCTATCCAATGCGCCTCATCTGTTATTAGTACTTAACTAGGACACGCAGGCGGACAGGATCCTCGCCAGATAGGGAGTCAGCATCCACCTCCTCAAACCTACCCAGTAGCTGGGCCACCAGTGCGACAGTGGACTGTGTCCGGGCCTCCTCCGGTATTCCGTATAGGCGAACCCAGACAGACTGGAGTGCTGGGATAGTCGAGGGCACGACTGCTGAGGGGCGGATGGACACCCGGATCCTGGTGATCGGCAGGGTGTAGAAGGACTCGTCCAGTGTGCAGCATAGCCTCAGACTCTCAGCAGAAGAGAACACGACGGAGAACTCGGAGGGAGCAAGCTCCCGAATCTGCCACTGATGCTCAGGGGAAATCCACGCCAGGTCCTCCCTCAGAGTCTCCATAGTGAGCACGGTGGCAATCCCCGGCAGCTGGACTGGGAACACTGTCACTGTCGCCTGGTTCTGGGGTGCCGACCTCGGTAACACCCCCAGGTCCACAAAGAAAAAGAGTCCCTCTAGCCCGAGGCCTAGGGTCTCAAGCCGGGACCTGTGCATCTGGGCTGGCTCGACGGGGCACTCCCCAATCGGGTGACCCGGGTCTCCACACCTAAGGCAGCACGGTGGGCGAGTACAGTCCGAGCGGTAGTGACCTGCGCCTCCACAGTTGAAGCACATGCGCCTTGCCGGTGAGTCCCGCCCTTCCTCGCCCTGAGGTCGGGACGCAGCTACCCCGACCTGGGAGGAGCTACTCGGGTCACAGGTAGGGGCAGTCAAGGCCAAAGCAGGAGGGGGCCCACCTAGGTTCCCTCCCGCTCCGCCGTCCACCCCACCAGCGCTCTTCTTCTTCCTCTTCTTCGGCTTCTTTCTTGGTTGATCGCCGTTCGCGACCACCGGGATGGGCTGACTCGGTAGGGGCTGCGGCTGAGCTAAAGTCTCACGGTCCCGGATCCATGAACCGGACCGATCCGACCTCCCCTGCTCCCTGTTGAACAGAGACCTGCGGAGCTCCACCTCCCTGGTCATCGCCTCCGGCGAGATGGTGCGGCGCGGGGACCTCAAGGGTGGGTTGCGGCGCTGGGGAGCCCCCCCCCCCCCCCCCCGCGTGGGGAACGGCGCCGGGGGCCAGTGGGGGCTCGGTAGCGCTCCTGCCCGGGAGCCGTACGCCCAGGCGCAGCCTCCCGTCCCGGTACCCGACCATGGCGAGGCGGACACCGGCGCGGAGGGGAACGCTGGTGCACGCGGGTAGGCGGCGGCAGAGGCGAGGGCGAGCGCGCGCGGCGGCGGGGATGAACGTCTTCGTCGGTGTCTTCCGGGCGTCCGCGCTTCATGGCCTCCGTGGCGGGCGGCGGCGGCGGTGGAGGAGCAGTCCGGGCGGTGAGGCGGTCGCGCGGGGAGGTGGAAGGGGTTCTGGCGGCCGGCGTCTGGGAAAGAGCTCCTCAATTCACCATCAACAACGCATAACGACTATGAGAGGTGACCGTGGAAGTGGTGAATCTCCCACATGTATTTTAGGCATGTTATATTAGTGGTACTTCATGACAATATCATGGGTTTGACGTGATGTCATGTGGAAGATAAGCTCAGTAGGTAGTGGACCATGGAGCCAATGTTTTTTGGTTTGTGTTTTTTATTGTTTTAATCCAAATCTCAAACCTTGCGCCATATGTGTATAATTAAACATATGTGTATAATTAAAGAGGATTACTCTTTTGAATATGTGTCGATGTTCATTATGATAGCGAGTCAATATTGGTCACTTCGTCTATATGGAAGCTTCCCGACTCAAGCCGTCAATTGACGAGGTAATGTACTCATGTACTTGTGAGTATACCTACATAATACTCCATATTTTAAAAACTATAGCATTGTGATCAATTTTTTATTCTCAATCAGGCACACATATATGAGTACATTTTTATGACCACTTCTTCTACGTAGCTAGTGTAAGTAGTTATATATTTCAATTGGGCGTAGCCTTTTCGGCCTTTTCATTATAGATCCATTTTACGGTAAAACAAAAAAGAAGCGAAGGAGCCATGTCTTGACACGACTAAGCTTTGAAAATTTAAATGTGTGCAGCTTCCGGCCGATACGGAGATATTTTTTAAGCTAACTTTCGGTCGGTACATATAGATCAGGGTATAGAGATTTATTTTTCATTACCGACCGTGCATACATACAGGTCAGCTGTATATATGGATCAGCGATAGAGATATTTTAGGAGCTAATAACTTCCGGCCGGTACGTTTAGAGCTAGATATCATTATACGTACATCTGATTTTTGTTCAGAGTTGGCTTCCTATTTGACATGTATATCTAACGTGTCAAACAGTTACGTTAACTATTAATCTCATTTATATCTAGTTAAATCTGAGCCACAAATTTAAAATCTAACCATCCAAATAATTCGATTGATGTGGCTTAACGTGGTGTCTCTATTTTAACACACCGTATTGTGCTTTTAGTATATAATAGATACTTAAGCCCCATCTTGCAATAATTGACCTACTATGAAGCATTGACAAGCGTCATCGTTTCTCACAGTGGACATTTTCGAGAGCTATATACACGTTCCTCAAGTACCCAAATGACCAATGTGATGGCCATATCTATGGCACCATAATATACCCATGTTTGATAAATAGGTGTATCCTGGCATGAAAAACAATAGCGCTCTGTGTCCCTCCTCGTCGCTCCCGTGGGCGACACGGGAGGGAATTCCTTGCCCCCCGCCGCCGGCGCGCCCTACCTCCCTCCTCCTCCACCTCGCCACCACCGGACGGCGCCGTCGGGCTATGCCCGCGCGCTGGTGGCGGCGGGGCCTCTCTACCCCCCTTCGTGGTTGTGGCGGCGCGGGCGGCGACGGCCCATCGGGACTGTGAGCTCCGCAGGGGGCTTGCCGGCGCGGCCCCTCGGCGGCGCGGTGGCCCTGCGGAGGGTTTGCACGGCTGGCTGGCGGCGGCGCTTCCGGCGGCGCTGCTAGCTAGGCGGGGCGGCGGTCTGTCCTTGGCAGGTCAGCAGGCGCCTTGCGGCCCGCCTGCGCCAGCCATGGCGGTCGGCGGCGGTGCTCCACAGCGCTGGAGGTGAGGATGATACGGTGGCGGGGACGGGTGGACTCGGACGTGCCCTGGCCGGAGTTGCTCGGCCCAGATCTGAGCCCTCTGGGCCCGATCTGGGTTCTACGGGCCTGGCTGGTGCTTGCGGCCTGTGTCGTTCTGCAAGAGGTGTCGTCTGCATTCCTGATGCTGCAACATGGTGGCGGAGCTGGTCGGGCCTGATCAGGCGGATCTGGGCCTGACCGGCACTGCTGCGGGGTCCGGTCGGCGACCGTCTCGCGCGGTGGGGGATTGGATCTCTCCCTAAAGGTTGTCGATGTAGACCTCCGGTGCGGTCCTGTGTCGTTCTGCAGGAGGACGTTTGCAATCTTGATGCTGCAACACGGTGGCGGAGCTAGTCGGGCCTGATCTGGCGGATATGGGCCTGACCGGCACTGCTGCTGTGTCCGGTCGGCAACCGCCTCGGGCGGTTGGGGACTGGTTCTCCCCCTAAAGGTTGTCGATGTCGTCCTCGCAGGCCTAGATCCGTTGTCGAACTCATTAACTTGCTGCGTGAAACATGTGACTTGATGGTTCCTCGGGTGGAGATTGCGGAAGCCCGGGCGGCGGCCCTGGAAGGTGGTCTGCGCGTGCGACTCTGCGGCGAGTGACGTGGCAGTGGTGGTGGTCGTCTTCTCGGACCACGTGGGTGGCGTGGAGTTGGCAGATGGAGTCCCTGGTGCTCTCTTCGCTTCGTCTTTGGTGGTGCCCAGATCGTGTCTTGGTGCCTGGCTCGAGACTCTTGGCGCTTCGTGGTATCGTTGTGGTAGAATGGTGCTCCCGAGTGAAAGCTCTGCTCCGGCGCCAACGGCGACGACGCCCGTGGGTGTCGAAGCCCTCTTGGGGGCGCTGTTGTGGGTGCCTTCTCCACACTAGTCGTAGGAAGGTGATTCCGAGCGAAAGCTCCGCGCTTCGCGCCAGCAGCGTCGGCGTCTGCGGGTGTCGTTACCCTCTTGGGGGCGCTGTTGTGGTCGCCCTCTCCGCACTAGGGTTTCAGGTGAAAACCTTGACCTCTTGGTCTAGACGGTGGCGACGCTTTGCGTCGTGACCCTCTTGGGGGCGTCGTCGTGGAGCATCGACACTTCTCGATCTTCTGTCGGAGTCTTCGGTGGCAAGTCCGGTTTCTTTTTTCGTTTTGTTGTTTATCTTTGATCTGCCTTGTAAGAGGGATTCCTCATCACCTTGTATCGGTTCGGCTGTTGGGCTTTATTCATAAAGCGGGGCGAAAGCCTGCCGAAGTCAGGATAAGATATTCTGATCCATTTTATCAATCCGAATTGGAGTGAAATTTTCAAATTGGTCGTTTTGTTATGCGATTGACGAGATATGCTTCGTCCTCGATTCGATGTGAATCCACGTGATACTCTGTCCATGGTAGTCGCCATTGCTCAACACCATTATTTTTTCCTGTAACGAGTACCGACCAACCTCTATGTTTCATGGTGTTTAGTTTCGTTGACATCATGTGCGGCCTAGCAACGACGCGAGATACAGCAATTCCATTACTCTGAACCGCTAACGGACATAGCGTGCGCCTTTGAACTTATCTAAGGTTAAGTTTGCTGGCGTCAATCGGAGGAGTTTGACCCTGAAAATACAGTCACACCTTTACTCGTACAGAGTAAGTTTAGAACTAGTAGTATTTTATTCATTGATACTACTACAAGCCAGCTAACTGGTTCAATCGATCAGAACTTTATATGTTTTCTTACTACAAAGCATAAATTTTGAAATAGCCGTACGAGAAGAAACTACAAAACAACAATACCAAATTGATGTTTTACAAGGTTATACCAAACGGGTACCCCTTCGTGTAAGTACCTGGTGCACGTAATGACTAAATCCTAATTGTAATCTGGCTGAGGTAGCCCATCAATAGCATAGTCGAGAATATTTTCCATATATGTAGTACTAGTCGGTTACGACCCGAGACCTGTACCACTATATAAAGGACATGAAGGTGGGCGATTAGGGATACGTCTAACCAGAATCACAAAAATCTAGCAAAATCGACATCTTGCTAGAGCCTTATACTCGCCACATATACACAATCAATAACATACAAACATGAGTAAGGGTTTTACCTCACTCGAGGGCCCCGAACCTGGGTAATTCCCGCTTGTCAACCGACGAATCTACCAACACCACGCGTTCGCTACCTCATAACTCTTACCCTAGTCTAGTAACCATGGGTATTGATGGGGACATCACTCGTCAATTGGCGCCGTCTGTGGGAACAGGTGGTGTTGGATCCACGGATTTTTTGGTCCAAAATTCAAACGGCGATCCGCCGACTACTTCAGAAGGATCCATATCAGCAACAACATCTCATATCCAGATCACAGGTGACCACTCGCCAAAGGCAGCATCACCAGAAAGGATCAGTCCATACTCACCCGAAACTCAGGAGATCTATTCCAATCTCGATTCAGGTTTTAATCAAATTGTTGGAGAACATAATTTCTTTATTGATCAGCTTGGTGTGCAGAATTTAGTCAAACATATCGCAACTCAGCCATCCTAGGAGAAATCGACCGAGATCGCATCTGCAGCAGACGAAGAAAATATCTTGTCACGGATCGATCTGATCCCCCCGCCACAATCTGCAACAGAGTCAATGACATCCGCAGAATTCAACAAATTCATGACAGATGAGTTCCCTGAAGAGGAGGGACTATCGACTACCTCAGTCGACGACATGATCATATCGACAGTTTCGGCTGGAAGCACTGGAGCGCCAACATCACATATCGATTCGATCTCATCCATAGCAGGGTCCATGACCACAAAGGAATTCAATGAATTCATAAGGCAAAACAAGATGGAAGAAGAAGTGCAGTCGACCGTCCATATCAACCCAACCGAAAACCGTATGCAGATTGACGCTCCAGAAGAAAGCTTTCACCTACCAGAATATGATGAGCCTATAGAAGACATCATACATCTAGCCGAATTCACCGGCACAGAGATCCAGTCGCCAAAGCATACTGTTTTCGACTATGATTAACATACGCAACAAACAGAAGATGACGAAGGCAGCAAAACATAGAGCAGAGCAGTAACGACGGAACAACATATGAAGAACAGTCCGACTACACATATCGCATACCACGGCAAGTTTACGTAGCAACTACAACAGAAACATCAGAAAACATGGCCAATCGACAACCCGTCGAGTACCCGTGCACAATTACCTTGCCAGACGGCATAACCACCCTAGACATCTAAGCAGAGACAGCGGCGAAAATAACAAAATTTATCGAAGAGAGCATAATGATGCCAGCAGATGCATCTCCAAACGAGTTGGCAACATACAACTAATTCAACTGGCGGGAAGCACAACGCCTAAAGCAATACAGGGCAACACTCGAAGAGCGAAAAAGGCAAGCAAGCATATCAAGCGCTCGCAGACGACAATTATCAATGAGTTCTACAGGAGCAACTGAAGCACGACACAGATCCAGATTCGACAGAATCACTGAACATGAAAGGGCAGACGTCACTCGAAACCTGAACAACTCGTTCCTAACCGTCGACTCTGATGGCATAATACAGCCGAAAACAGCAGATTGGGCCCTCATATCCATAGGAGCATAGCTCCAAGAAGGAAACCCAACGGGAGGTGACCTAGCTGAGGCAAGATACCTACAACAAATGAATGCCCTGGATATCGCAGTAAAAGAACTAGTCGATGGAGGAAGGAGAAGGTGTAGCAGAAGCCGCTCAAGGGAACGCGCCAGTCGTAGTCCTCAGCGTAGCAGCGGCAGGAGAAGTTCAAACCACCGCAGATCAAGAAGCAGATCCAGAGGGTCAGGCGGTCGGGAGTCACCTGACAACCGCAGTGCAGGACCATGCGGAGCACAATGCTTCACTCGACGGATTCAGGAAACAAAACTCCCAAAGAAGTTCGGCCTACCAACCATGTCAAAATTTAAATCAAAACAAGAACCCTTGGGATGGCTAGAAGATTACAAATTAGCAGTCATATGCCAACGAGGAACAACAACAACACTACAATACATACAGCTAATGCTTGAAGGCACAACCCGCGACTGGCTCGAGTCATTACCGGCAGGAGCCTACGACTCCTGGGATCACTTCAAAGAGGACTTCATAAAATATTTCGACCCCCTCTACGAAAGGTCGAAAACATTTGAAGAACTAAGAGCATGTCGACAAAAGTCAGACGAGACGCTCAGATCCTACATCAGAAGGTGGACCTCCATTCGAAACTCGGTGGGCACAATATCAGAGGATAGGGCCATGGACGCCTTCACAAACGGAGTCCTTAGGAAAGATTTTCGGGAGGCACTTGGACGGCAAGAACCAAAAAGCATGGCAGAACTTATGAAGCTAGCAACCGAGTGGGCAGATGGCGAAGACGCAGTCCAGGACAAAACTCCACATTCACCACATCGATATCACGGCAGACGGGACATACGCGACCACCGAGACAGTCAAGATAGTTGGGATAGGGAAGACAAACGTCGACGACGCAATCACGACAGGAGAGACAAAGGCAATGTCAAATTCATGGCGGAAGGATTGTCAATGATACATACTCAAAACGACAGAAAACAAAACAACGGACGAGAAGCCAGAAGCAGCTACAAGAACGACATGCCAGTTGGTCGGCGTGACAACAGGGATCATGTACAACAAGAAAGTTACAATAAACAAGATAGGCAACATCGCTTGGATCCAAAGATAAAAAATCCATGCAGATTGCACTTATTCAAGGACCCAGAGACGGGAAGATTAATCTCTAGTCACACGATTAAAAACTGTCGAGAATTTGAACAGTTGGCAATCGAGTACGCAAGGAAACATAGGAGCAATACATTCGAGCACATGGTACCCGCACCACAGGGCGCAGTGCTACCACCGCCACCACCATATGACCCTAACGGTCAAGCTACAGGAGCTATATATCACACACACCAACAATCGACAGGTCAACACTCGAGCCATCAGAGGCAAACGTACATGATCCAGAAGGGCGACCATCAAACAGGCAACAAAAATTGCATACCAGACATGTTAATATGGCAGTCATGGCACCACCAGCTGTGCCAGAGTACCTCCGCGGATCTGAAACAGCGATTACATTCAGTCGGGAGGACCACCCACCATCTGCTTACAGGCTCAGACATTCCGCTCTAGTGTTAGAAGCCCAAATAAGAAGTTACAACATGACTAAGGTCTTCATGGATGGAGGGAGTGGCATCAACATCATCTTCACCGACACACTACGTCGAATGAACAGGTCAGTCGACAACCTACCTCCATCGTCAAATACTTTTCATGGCATAGTCCCAGGCAAAGCTATTGTGCCACAACTCGACGTCACATTCGGAGGTGCAACACATTTCCGCACCAAAACAATGGAATTCGAATACGTCGACTGGAGGTCACAATACCATGCCATACTCGGATGACCGGCGTTTGCCCGATTTATGGCAATACTACATTACGCATATCTACAATTGAAGATGACAGGCCCAAAAGGAAAAATTACGGTCAGAAGAAACTTTCAAAGGTCAGACGCTTGCGACCGAGACTTCAACAAGATCTTTGAAACATTCGGAGCAGAGAAAACATTAGAAGAGCTATCGCTTCTAAGCGACACAACCTACATGCCAAAGCATAAAAAGCAGGTCACAGGCAAGGCATTCAATACCGCAGACGACACACGGACGCACCAGGTCCACCCGACGGACTTAGCAAAAACAATCAAAGTATCGACAAGCTTGCCTCCCGCATAGGAAGGCACGCTCGTCGAATTTCTCCATGAGAACTGGGATATGTTTGCATGGTCAGCTGATGACATGCCGGGCATACCCAGGGAATTCGCCGAGCACACTCTCCAACTCAATCAAGGAACCAAACCCGTCAAACAAACGGTACGACGTGTATCAGGACCTAAAAGAGAAGCCATCGAGAAGCATGTAGACAAGTTGCTCAAAGCAAAATTTATTCGAGAAATAAAGAAATCAGAATGGGTCGCCAACCCCGTGATAGTCGAGAAGAAGAAAACAACCGAGACAAGAATGTGTATCGACTTCACAGGGCTAAAAAAATACTGCCCAAAGGACCATTTTCCATTACCCCGTATCGACCAAATTGTCGACTCTACTGCGGGATGCACCGGCTGTCATTTTTGGACGCATACTCTGGATATCATCATATAAGAATGAAGGAATAATACCAAGAAAAGACGGCATTCACAACTCCACTCGGAGTGTACTGCTACACTACAATGCCTTTCGGCCTAAAAAATGCAGGATCTACCTACCAACGAATGATGCAAAACTGTTTGAAAACACAGATCGGCAAAAATGTGGAAGTTTACGTCGACGACATAGTGATCAAATCAAGAAAGGAATGCACACTTCTAGCTGACATAAGGGAGACATTCGACAACCTCAGAAGCTATATCATAAAATTGAACCCAGAAAAATGCACCTTTGGAGTCCCGGCAGGAGAGCTCTTGGGATACTTGGAGTCGGCAAGAGGAATCGAAAAAAATCCAGAGAAGATACAGGCTATACTAACGATGAAAAGGCCTACCAAGCTATACGAAGTACAACAATTGACAGGAAGAGTAGCAGCACTCAGTCGGTTCATCAGCAAGCTAGGCGAAAAAGCACTACCGCTTTATCGACTGATGAAGAAGGCAGATAAATTCGAGTGGACAGAAGAAGCAGAAGCGGCTTTCATAGACCTCAAGCGAACACTCACTAAACCTCTCATTCTAGCAGCACCAAAGGAAAAGGAGCCACTATACCTTTATGTGGCAGCAACAAACAGAGTGGTCAGCATAGTACTGGTAGTCGAGCGCATGGAAGAAGGAAAAGCCCAGAGCGTGCAAAGACCAGTTTACTACATCAGCGAGGTGTTATCCCTATCGAAGCAAAGATATCCACACTTCCAAAAACTAGCCTACGCAGTATTCATAACGACAAGGAAGCTACGACACTACTTCACGGAACACCCAATAACGGTGATTAGCAAATCAGCAATTGGAGACATACTCACCAATCCAGACGCAACAGGACGAGTCGCCAAATGGCTCATTGAGATGGGGCCACTCGGGATAACATATGATCACCCAAAAGCTATCAAAGCTCAAGTGCTGCCAGATTTTACCATGGAGTGGATCAAATTACAATTACCAGGAACACCAGACATATCCATTTCATGGACAATGTATTTCGATGGTTCCAAGAAAAATGAAGGGGCATGAGCAGGGGTAGTACTGATATCACCAAAAGAAGACAAACTGAAATACGTGCTCCAAATGGATTTTCCAACGTCATCCAACAACGAGGCTGAATACGAAGGTCAAATACATGGCATACGAATGGCTAAAGCATTGGGATGCACTCGACTGATGATATATGGCGACTCAAACTTGGTGGTACAGCAGACAATGAAGGCTTGCGACGCCATAGCGGATAATATGATCGCATATCACGATTTATACAACACACTAGAAGGCGACTTCGACGGTTGCGAGCTACAGCATATCGGACGAGAAAGCTATGAGGAAGCAGACATGCTAGCCAACATTGGGTCGACTAAAGCGCAAGTCCCACCAGGTGTGTTTCTGGAACGCATCACGCACAGATACATCCACAAGAAGCGGTCAACGGCAAATTCAAAAGAAACCATAGCAAGTAGCACACCTAGCGCACTGGACCCAGCAGTCGAAGTCCTCCTATGACAAGGCGATCATGTGACTCCAGCCTGGACAAAACCAATTTTAGCATATATGCTCTGAGAGATGCGTAGATTTAGAGGACGACAAAACTATACTCCGTGACATTCATGCTGGAACTTGTGGACATCATGCTGGCAGTCGATCGCTCGTAGCCAAAGCTTTCAGAGCGGGATTCTACTGGCCCACTGCACTCAAAGACGCAGAAGATATCGTCAGAAGGTGCATCGGGTGCCAAAAGTTTACAACAAAACCCCACGCGCCAGCATCAGCACTCAAAACCATACCATTAACATGGCCGTTCGTCCAATGGAGGCTCGATATGGTAGTACCACTCAAAAAATCATCACCTGGAGGACATACACACCTACTGGTGGCAGTCGACAAATTCACAAAATGGATCAAAGCAATCCCAATCACAAGTTCAACGGCATCCACAGCAGTCAAGTTCATACAATCCATAGCTTATTGCTTTGGTGTTCTGAACAGCATTATCACAGACAACCGCACAAACTTCACGACGGAGGAATTACAAACCTTTTGCAAAGAGTGGGATATCACACTCAATTACGCACTAGTAGCGCATCCGCAGTCTAATGGACAGGTCGAGAAAGCAAACGGCCTCGTATGCGCATGCATCAAGAAAAGAGTACTAGTTCCACTCAAAAGAGTCGCGGGTGCTTGGTCGAGGAGCTACCAGCAGTACTTTGGAGTATTCACACAACCCCAAACACGTCAACACAGTTCACTCCATTCTTTATGGTCTACGGAGCAGAGGCAGTCCTGCCACCAGAGATAAAATTTGGCGCACCAAGAATAGAAGCATACGAAGAGAAAGAGGCAAATGTGTCACAAGAGGATGCCTTGGATGTACTAGATGAAGCACGCGACACGGCTTTGGCCCGCACAACTGTTTACCAGCAGGACTTGAGAAACTATCACGGTCGATGTCTCCGACCAAGGGCCTTCGAGGTAGGCGACTTGGTGTTGCGACTAAAACAGAAGAAAGTCCACAAACTCGCGTCACCATGGGAATGACCATTGATAGTCACGGAAGTCATTGAAGGAGGAGCTTATCGACTGAAGCATGCACAGACGGGGTAGCTATCACATAACCCATGAAATGTGGCACACTTACGTCGTTTCTACAGATAGGTCTCTCGACAAATCATTGTAAAAGTCGCAGTAGATTCCAGACGCGCTCTTTTCCTTACTAGGGTACCCACGGGAACTGGAAGGTTTTTAATGAGGCGGTCTACTGGACAGATATTATCGATAAATGATACTTTAGTACAACATCTTGGTCACACACATACACCCGATGGACTCGGGGGCTGGATCTTGTTAAAATTCATAAAAACGCATAAACCAGATATTATCGATAAATGATACTTTGGTACAACATCTTGGTCACACACATACACCCGATGGACTCGGGGGCTGGATCTTGTTAAAATTCATAAAAACACATAAACCCACCCGACGTGCTTGTGGTCTGGGTCTTACTTAAAAGGTTCATAAACACATAAACCCACCTGATGGTCTCGGGGCCTGGTCTTACTTCAAAAGTTTATAAACACGTATAACCCACCCGGCGGACTCGGGGGCTGGGTCTTACTCAAAGATCATACATGCATACTCACCGAGTAGACACGGGAAATTTAGACTCGTTTCATACTGCATAAACCACATACGACTCACTCGACGGAATGAAGAGCAGGATCTCAAGGAAGACAAGAAAGCTAGCGTGGCTTGAACAAGTCATAAAAACAGAAAACAATCAATACGCAGAATATCCTGTGAGGTCTAACATTACAATAAGGAGCTCAGTCTATTACACACAGAACAGTCACTCACGAGCTACCAACTTGGCCTTGTGGCCACACGACTGAAGCTCAGCGGCTACATCGGCTTGACGACGCTCTCCAGTGCAAATGCTAACTTGAGCAAGGCGAGCAGCAGTACTTGAGATGCCCCGAAAAGACGAAGGTTTCCCGTTCGGCTTCTTCGGGTAATCTGATAGAGAAGCTTCATAATTAGCCTCGGCGCCATTTGCCAGCAGCAACTTCAGAGTAATGTCCGAGCCACGAACAGACAAATCACGTGCCCACTGGGTAAGGGTCGTCGTCCCAGGTCCAAGCACTTGGGAAAGCTCCTCCGCAGATGAAGTAATGGCAGTCCCGGGCAAAACTTCTACAAAAACGGTACTTAATGTCTGAATGGATACATCCAGGGAGCACCGAGTGCTGTCCAGCTCTTCACGAGAACGGACTTGCTGATCATGAAGCTCTCTCTCCAAGGCGGCCACTCAATCTTCAAGAGAAGTTTTTTCCTCTATAAAAATAACATAGTATGAGAAAGCAGAATAAAAGGCGGTTCAAATCACAAGAAAAGAACAAAAAGCAGAGCTTTATGACTAATCTGTTCAAGGGAAGAACGCAAGCGGCTCTTTTCTTCTTCCACGCGCACGAAGGCCTGGCCAACGGCGACCAAACCACTTACAGTAGGCTGCAAAGAGGACAAGAGATAGCCAATCGAGTCAGACGAGAATGATGCGCAAAATAAAGAGAGACGAGCACACAAAAAGAGGTAGAAGAAAGATTTACATGGTCGACCCAAGAAGAAGAGGCGGAAGACAAAGGATCGCCGGCCCTGGAAGGAGGGCCAGGACGATCTCGCCTAAAAAAGGAGTTGTTCGTATAATTAAACGACGAGACAATAAGAAGCAAACAAAAGATAGTCGAACGACAAGCTTACCTCTATGCATCAACATCAGCAGAAGAAGCCACAGCAACCAAAGACAAATCCGCATCAATGGACTCAACGTCGCCAGCTTGGCGCAGTTGATGACGCTTAGTTAAAGGAGCAGTCGCATAATCGGCCGCTGTCAAAGGAACCCTTTCGGCGGCAGTCGCCTCAAAGGCAATCACGCCATCGGCAAGGCAGGAGGCTTCAAGTCCACCAACATCAGCGTAAGAAGCCTTTTCGGCAGTTGAACCATGTTCAGGTAACGGCTGCAGAGATGTCATGACTGGTGATCCCTGAGCACAACGCAATACAAAACAAGTCAGTCAAGATATCAACAGGTGAGATTCCAGTGATATGTTTCACACAACCATGAAACCCATGGCCAGACAGCTCAACGGGACTCATAGAGTAGCGTCAAGACATCCCTCATATCGCCACAAGGGGTGCGCTCGTTGTCGCAAAGGCCAAACTCGGCGGTACACATACGTGAAGAGAAGCTTCTTCTTCTGCAGTCGACAAGACATGGTCCCAAGACTCCAACATTTTGGGAGAAGCAGTCAAAAAGGCAGGAAGTAGATTCTGGTCGACTAGCACATAAAACCATGTTTTCCTCCATTTTTGAGAAGGTTCGGCGGACGTCACATCAAAATAGCGACAGCCGTCGCGCACGTCGATACAGAAACCACCAGTCGACAGGGGACGGCCATCACAGTAGAGTAAACTAACCTCGAAGATATGTTTCCAGAGAGCCCAGCTGGGATGCACTCCAAGAAAGCACTCGCATAAAACCACAAAGCATGCAATATGCCAGCGGGATTCAGATCGTGTATTTGAATCCCATAGGCAAAAAGAAGACCTCGTACGAAGTCATGTAAAGGAAACCCAAATCCACGAGGAAGAAAATCTGCAAAGCAAACTCGTTCCCCAGGAAGAGGCATGGGAAGTACCTCTTTATGGATCGGAGCCCGCACAGCAACAACTTCAGCGGTTGACAGTATCCCCACCTGGCAGAAGTCTTCCAACTTTTCCTCGGTGACGATAGATTTAACCCAATCATCGGGGAGTTTCTTTGTTGCGATGGCTGCATCGGAATCAATAGAGATCTTGTCCTTTGAGGACAGGTCGGTGGAAGAAATATCAGAGACGGAGGAGATCTTGGTCAGAGAAGCAATGGCGGAGGGAAAGCACAGGGTGCGCAAAGGAATCTCAGACGGGCAAGAGGAAGAAGACGAAAAGCAAAATAGCAAGGTAAAAATAAAAAAACATAACAGAAGCCTATATATTGACGGTGCAGACAACTATTCATCACAGTTGTCCGGGCCACGAGGGTCAGGACACGCGGTGTAATCAGAGGACGATCATCGCAGACCACGCTAACCCCTACGCGCGTAAAACGAGGAGGACATCATCACATCTGCGAAAATCTCGCCGTGTCAGGTCAAATCAGAACTGAACCGGCGTTCACAACGGTCAAAGAATGGGACCCACTATGTCATGTCACGTCAGAGTGCTTCTCGCACGCCAAAGATGTCACGCATGACATCGTTTCAGATGAACAAACACAAAAGGCGTCCTACCACGGTGGACAAAACGCAGTCGCAAAATATAAACATAAAAACTATTCGAGTGGGAAACTCCCATCGGGAGAAGACAGAAAACGTTGGACTGACACAACAAAAAATTGAGATTATCCTCTACTGCAAGTAGTAAAGCACAATCTCGACGGCTACTCCCATCGGGAGCACTGTCGTGCACCCGATAGAATCAAAGGACATAAAAATTCCCGAGTGAAAATCAGTCGACAAAGTACCTCGGATGTTGTATACATGAAATATAAAGGTAAGACCCATTGATTAGTTGAAAGGGACGAGGATCACTCCAGCAGTGTTTAATCCTAGAATTTTCCGTATCAACAGATGCGATGAAAATCCTGGCGGACGCGCTAGGTAGCAAATTAAAAACTGCAGAACAATATCAGTAAGACCATCGACTTGCTTGAGGTGTGTGTCCAGTATGTTCCAGATTCGAGCCCAAGGACTCGAAATCCGACTAAAGGCTAGTAAGGTTTTGACCAAGTGCAGTTAACTAGTTTCGACTGCATTGAATAATTCCAGGCCTACTTAGTAGAAATCCTTTGTCAAAACTCTTAAAGTCAGAAGTCATCGTATCGAAAGCATAAAATATGAGACGTGCACTATGTTGTGAGTCCATGACTTATTCTCCGAATTAGCCAAGCACTCGGGGGCTAATGACAAGGTTATACCAAACGGGTACCCCTTCGTGTGGGTACCTAGTGCACGTAATGACTAAATCCCAATTGTCATGTGGCTGAGGAAGCCCATGAAGCGAAGCCCAAGTCGAAGATCTCTTACTATAGATAACATAGTCGGTAATTTTTTCCATATATGTAGTACTAGTCTGTTACGATCCAAGACATGATCCAAGACATGTACCCCTATATAAAGGACAGAAGGGTGGGCGACTAGGGATACGTCCAACCAGAATCACAAAAACCTAGCAAGATCGACATCTTGGTCGACCCCTGTACTCGCCGCATATACACAATCAATAACAGACAAGCAGGAGTAAGGGTTTTACCTCACTCGAGGGCCCGAACCTGGGTAATTCCCGCTTGTCAGCCGACGAATCTACCAACACCACGCGTTCTCTACCTCATAACTCTTACCCTAGTCTAATAACCATGGATATTGATGGGACATCCCCCATCAATGTTCCATGCATAGACTATAGCCATCAGCGCTACTGGGCAGGAATGGTGAGGACAACGTGCAGATAATTGACAGGAGGATGATCTTCACTTGTTTTGAGCCCAACGGATAGCTCATCACAGGCACGTCGTGCCGTTGACCTGCGTGACGGGTTAGGCTCCAGGCACTGAACTGCAACGCTTAGCATGCCATATATTTCTCTAGTGGTCTCACCATCCGGAAGCACGAGCCTTAAGTCCAGTAGATCCTTTAGACACACATCATTCTTGATGGTTGTCATGTAGATGGATGAGAGCAAATCGCCTGGGTGGGATCCCATAAATAGTTCAAAAACCACAACTCCAAAGCTATATAGGTCACACTTCTCCGTCACATTTTCTGTATATGCTAGCTCTGCAATCAGTATCAAACAAACCATCAATATTCAACAGTTCAGAGTATGGTAATGTTCCGTGAATGCATCATAGTTTACACGTATAAAGTAAACATATGAAGATATGGCCAAGTCTAGAGAATATTAATATCGATAAGGATCTATTTTATTTTTACCTGGAGCAAGATAGCCTTTCGTACCAGCAAGCTTTGTGAGATTACGACCATTAACATTGAGGATTTTAGCCGTACCAAAGTCAGGGCTTATATTTTTGCAGTCTGGAAAAATTAATGAGTTATTGATTAGTAATTAACGGACGCGTTAATGAACTTGCCGTTTCCGATTCCAATGGGATTGTGGGGCGTTACCGACTCGATCGTGACTTATAGCCCACGTCCTACCCGACTCGCTCCATATATACAGTCCGGGGCAAACCCTTCCATACAGTCATACGGTTTTGGAAGGTGCAGTGGTGTCCCGTTGATGGTTAACTAATGTGGTTGGTGCGAGAGTATTTAACCAGGAACGTTTTGCTCCATAGAGGAGGTAGAAATAAGAAGCTAAATGTTTGTTTTGTGGTTTACATGATTCTATTGATCACCTTTTCTTCATGTGTTACAATGCGTTGTGATATAAGGATGGCATCACAAGTGAAATCACCACTCACACCTAACGACATTCATGATTCATGAAACACATATATAGCGTGTAACATGTTGAATATATGAGCAATTTAACATATGATTTAATCCAAGAAAATAGAAAACAACTCATGGCTGAAATAGTAAGTCATATATATAGCATCGAGATCACAATAGGAGGCGAGAACAAGAAAAAATAATTATTCTCACGAGCCTTGTATATAGCACACTCGGTAATGTTTTAAAAAGTGTGCGAAATTCCACAAGCAAAAAAACACAAATGGAAAATATATAAACGTTGCCAAGATTTAGAAATAGGCTGGAAATTCCGGAAGCAAAACACTCGGCAAAGAATCCTACCCCATATCTTCCCGTCAAGCACCGCGAGCGGGGTGTTGTTTTCAGTTGGAGCAATTTCTGACGGGATAAGAAAAATGAGGCCTGTTGTGATAGATGTTATGCAAGATCATCAGCTGGAGGCAGCGATAGAGTTTACAGCGCCGCCGGTGTTTGTTTTCAGTTTGGACTGTGCTATTCAGCAGGCGCCTGCTACGAGGCGTAGCTCCACGCGCTAGACGATAAAAAAATCTCAGCTAGCTCTCCTGCGTGTGAGAGAAATAGCAATGTTTGCATGCATGCACTAAAATCCGAAATTTCTGACATCATCGCGCATTAAATGCAAGATTTGAAAACTCAAAATGTTTTGTAGCTCAAACCGTTTATCGAATTTATGATTTGTTTTCACCGTTAGACTAGTCGCGTCAAGATCTTCGATACTAGATCCTATGTCGATATGTTTCGACAACTTTTTTTTTTGTCCAGAAAGTTACCACCCCGTAACAAAGAAGTTACCCAGTCTTTTATATGTAAGTTACCAACCATATTAGAGATTAGTTTTGGGGTTGAAAATAGAACATTTTTCTTGTTATTTTAGATCTTTACGAGATTTAAAGTTACCATATTATTTTCAAATGGTAAATTTATCATGCATGAATAAGTATTAGGATGATAACTATTATTTAGAGGACATGGTAACTACATCAATTTCGTGGTAGATAACTAATCATGAACACATGGATAACTTAATAAGCACTGAGTGGGTAACTTCACCATGAAAAACATATGGGTAACTTTATCAATTTCGTGGTATTATAAATTGAGGACAACTAACTAAAACAATTAGTATTAGGGTGATATCATTAACACATGTGTAACTTTATCAGTACTAGGTGGGTAAATCCATCAGTACTGTGTGGGTAACGTTATCAGTACTAGGTGGGTATTATCAATAGTCTTTCTTATGATGTAATTATCACTATGAAAACAGAGTTATCATTCTAATACTTATGAAGTTGAATGGGTGTTTTAGTGTATAGTTATAAACTTATGTATGATACATTTACCATCACAACATGATATTCACTTATGAATAACTAGGTGTGGTAATTTAACAAATCGAAAAGAACAATAAAAATTGTTCTATTTCAACCCGAAAATTAACCGTTAATTATGGTTGGTAACTTACATACTACAACCTGGTAACTTATATGCTACGGGGTGGGTAACTTTTGGGTCCGAAAAAAAAGTTGTCAGAATATGTCAATATGGGATCTAGTTTCGAAGATCTCGTCGCGATTAGCTCAGCGGTGAAAACGAATTCTCAATCGAATAAGCGGTTTGGGCTACACAACTTTTTGAATTTTCGGATTTCACATTAAACTGTTTGTGCATGCATGCATGCGGAGAGGCAATTTCCGGATCTCCTTACGTCGAGCTACGCCCAGTGGCAGGCGCCTGCTATTTAGATTTCCCCTTCAGTTTTTGCCGATTACTTTGTTCTTGGTTTTCCAAGCGTCTGCTGATGCTCGGCATCCTTCCTAAAACTAACATCCCGAGCAAAAATGTAAAACCACAACTAGGAGTACGTCCTCTACCACCTACAACGTCCATTTTTGATCTGACGGTCCGCTTTTCTTTTTACAATAAGGTCCCTACATTTTGATAAATTGCTATTTGATCCGGCTATAAATACACCATAACCGCACCCTCTAATCATGTTTCATTCCCTCTCACACCCCCGAGCTCTTCTTCCACGTCCGGCTCCACCTCCACTGGGCCGACCTCCACCTCCGGCTCGACTTCCATCCACGCGGGAAGTGTCGTCACCTCCAGCTCCGGCTCCACCACCGTCGACACCGCATCTCCTCCCAGCGCCGCCCCTCCCACCGAGGCGCCGCATCTCCATGGACGAGATCCGGCCATGGAGGGCCGAGCTCCAGCCTCAAGATCCAAGATCCAAGCTCCCGACTTTATTTTGTTCCTTTCTATTTTGTTTTTTTACCGCGATTTGTTCTGGCGGGATTATCTCCTTGACTCTCGGATCCGGGATCTAGCCAGGATGTGTTCTTTTTTCCTTTTGTTGTCTTGATCTAGCCATGGAGCGGTCTCACTATGGCCGGATGTTATATCTTTTTTCTTTCCTTTTGCTCTCTTGATTTTTGCATCTGGGAAGCTCGATTTCAATCTGCAACGTGCTAATGCATTTGGGAAGATCTTGGCTCTATCCTCGGGGGATCTGCTGCGGGAGCATGGAGGGATCTGGCTAGGGAGATTTTGTACATCCTGAGCTTCCCCTTTCCTTGTTCATTGGATGTAAACGATGTTCAACGTACACGCAAGATGCAAAATTCATGCTGATTCTTGATTTTCAGAAACATTATGTTACTATAAAATCACAGAAACATTTATCTTCCAAATTTCTGTTCATACATGTTCTTCCAAAAACTGTTTACCAAATTTTAATACCAAAATCAAAAATAAAATCATTTCCAATAATCCGAAAATAAGCCGAAAATATATATTTAAATTTTTGATTCTATGTTGATGCAATAATCCAAAAATGTAATAATAAATACATTAATGCCTAATCAGAAAATTACTTCTTATGGGCATCCGATAATGCAATAATAATACATTAATCCGTTTATGGGAATCCGAAAATGCAATAATAAAATAAGTATTATGGAATAATCAGAAAATGAAACAATCCGAAAATGCAATAATACATATATGGCATTAAAAAATCTTCAAATACGAAAACTATATTAATGTGTAATATCAAAATAATGTTAATGTGTAGTCGGAACATTACTCGTTGATGCGTTTAAAACAAACGACGATTGATATTGAGGGGTTTCATGAAAATATTCTTACAGTTTAGGGTGTTGACTATAAATTTTCTTGCACGAATCTTAATACAATGGACGGTGATACGAAGTAGGTGCGGGTCCTCTTAGTTGCGGAATCGCCGCGTCTAGAGCCCTCTCCTTCTCCTACATGTCAATATCATGGTGGACCCTACTCATATTTTACATTATATTTAGTTATAATTCATACTTTTAAATTTAATTTAAAAAATATTCTAGTGGATATATTATCTATACATGTGTTTGTACTTATCTACTATACTTTTGGGAAATAAGAAGGGATATCTATCTTTAAAACAAAAAAACGGTTTCATTTCCCTGAAAATTACTCTTTTTATGTAGGGAAAAATACAAAAACAAATCTTGAATTTGTAATATGTGCACGTCGTGATATCTTTTATTTCAAAAAAATTGAGAGCTAATTATGTCGTTTCGATTTTTTAAAACCACATGTGGTGAGTTCGGAGCTACCAGAAAGATATACGATAACCCTCTGTGTTATCTCTGCCTAGCGTCCACCATAGTGTCATGCCGCTTGTGCCACACGACACCGTTTCACTTGAGTCGTATTGTATCGAAAGCAACCGTCGCTACACAAAGTTTGTCTTTCTCTCTATATACACCTCTACAAAAAGTTTGTCCTTCTCTCCACACACCTCTGGCTTCGTCAAGCACTAGGGACTACATGGCACCTCATCCCTGAAGACACGTGACACCGTTTCTCTACCTCCGCCTCTCTCGTAGCATAAAACTAAACTCGCTAGGAATAGAGCCCTCTCCTTCTCCCACATGTCAACATATGATGGACCCTACTCATATTTTACTTTATATTTAGTTATATTTCATACTTTTAAATTTATTTTAAAAAATATTCTATTGGATATATTATCTATACATGTGTTTGTACTTATCTACTAAAATTTTGGGAAATAAGAAGGGATACCTATCTTTAAAACAAAAAAACTGTTTCATTTCCCTTAAAATTACTCTTTTATGTAGAAAAAATACAAAAAAAAAATATAATTTGTAATATGTGCATGTAGTGATATGTTTTATTTCAAAAAAATTGAAAGCTAATTATGTCGTTTCGATTTTTTTAAAACCACATGTAGTGAGTTCGGAGCTACCGGAAAGATATACGATAACCCTCTCTCTTATCTCTGCCTAGCGTCCACCATAGCGTCATGCCGCTTGTGCCACACGACACCGTTTCCCTCGAGTCGTATTGTACCAAAAACAATCGTCCCTACGCAAAGTTTGTCTTTCGCTCCACATACACCTCTACGAAAAGTTTGCCCTTCTCTCCACACACCTCTGGCCTAGGGACTACATGGCACCTCATCCCTGATGTCACGTGACACCATTTCTCTACCTCCGTCTCTCTCGAGTCTATTGTATCGAAAACATGCCATTAAGCTGAATTTTACAATCATCATAGTAATTGCATGCGAACACCCATGTCGCCTCCCGCACCGGCCATCACTATCACGTTTCTACTGCCTTAGTCTATTGGTAAATTGTATGCTACATGCGCTCAAACTATATGTCAAAAGAAGTGTATTTCTGCAATTCAGTATATCATGTATAATGGTTGGTTGTATTCATACCATTTAATTTTTATAATTTATTTTATACAATCTAGACCTAATACATAAATTAATATTGCATATAAACAGTTTAATCTCTTAGTTTGCTCTATATTTTTGTGAATTATTTAGTATTTATTGGTGAACTGTTCCTCCGTTTTTATATAGTATCAGCCGTATTCGATGCAATTTATTTAAATATGTTAGGACATAATTATGCCAACTATTATTGATCTTGGGATAATTTATGTCGGAAAATATACTTAATTTTATTATATTAAAATCAAACCATCACTACATGAACTCGATGCCTAAGCTAGCTGTTTGAGTTTGCAATATTAACCATACAATGTCTCTACATTGTCGGAAATTTGATCAAATCATTATATAACCATGCACACAATCTAAAAATCATGGCATTACAACTAAATAATTATGTCCCTTCTCTACTTCTATATAGTGATCGAGTTGTACTATTTTTTCATCATTAATATTGTTTTATAAGTATGTTTCGCTCAAACTATTTTTTTTATCTATCATTGTTTGTATTAGGACGGACGCGGCAACGCCCGTCTTTTCCTTCTAGTACATCATCATTTCCCCAGCTTAAGAGCACTCGGCAAATAGACAGACACACGTGGTACATTAATTATCAGATTCTGGTGATGCGTAGATGCGGTTTTGTTATGTTTTCTGAATTGTGAGATGATAGTTAGCACGATCAACATCAGGTCCCGTTTCTTTTCTACGTGCATCACTGTTGCCCACAATAAAAGTGGATCGATGATTGAAGCTGTGCTATGCGATGATAAGCTGCGGAGGAACTATATGGAACCGGTCTTGATCACTGACATTTTCTCGGTTGCATGTTGGTACCTGTGGTGGCAGAGACGGCAAATCGTCCATGACGAAACTGTGAGCAATGCAAAGAAAACAGCCTTATCTATACAAGCGCTGGCGATGAATTATGCAAGGGTGAATAAAAAGGGGCCATTACCCACTAAGCATGGTTCTTGGACTAAACCACTGTTAGCTTCCAAGTTCTGAACATTGATGCTTCTTTTTCCAAGGTTGGACACCATGGTGCAGTGGGAGCTGTCGCTAGAGATGATGCTGGCTCCCTTTATTGGAGCCTCTTGTAAGCAGCTCTCTAACGTTTTCATTGCAGAGTTAGCTGAGGCAATTGCTTTGAGAGAGGGACTCCAGGTAGCTAAAAGATTTGCTTGCCACAACTTAATAGTCAGATCAGATTGCTTGGCCATAGTGGAAGAATTCAACTCGAGTGCTAACTTATCTTCAGTGCTTGGTCCTATGTTTAGGAATGTCGTGTCCTTGGAAATAAATTTGGTAAAATCAAGGTTCAATTTTGTAATAGGGAGTCTAATCTTTTAGCTCATGAGCTAGCTAGTTTTGGGAGAAATAATCCACCGACTTTGTGGTGCGATGTTCCCCTAGACATTATCCTCCCTCTGCTTGTAAACGATGTAACTTTGGACTGTGATTGAAGCAGTAAGTACCAGACGCGCTCTTTTTCCTCCAAGTTACCAAATGGGACTGGAGGGTTTTTAATGAGGCGGCTTGCTAACTTAATAAAGTGTGGTTAAAAGTTTCAAAAAAAGACTGTTTGGATGGATCAGATGGTGATCACACATACATACATGCTGCTTTGCTTCCCAACCAACAAAAACGCTCGCATCCTTGCAAATCCAAGACAGTGGGTTTTGCTAGACTTTATGGATTATGGGATCGATGATAGTTGTCAGTTCAACATCAAGTCAGTATGTTTCTTTTCTATGTGCATCATTCTTGCCCACATGCAAAAAAAAAGTGGGTTAGTGGATTTGGCAGCAGCATTTTGTTTTGTGCTAGATGGACATCATACAAGTATATTTAGCTTTACTTTCAAACCGGTAAAAACACTAGCGGCATGTTCTGTTACCTGTAGCCGTTTTAGGTATTTAATATTAGACATGTATAGTCTTGTTTTACCTTTTCCCCGTATTATAAGGGGCTATTTGCATATTGCCACACCTGTACATGTATTGGCCTTTGGCCCCCTGTGAATGTGAGTTGCTCATTCTCTGACATGGTATCAGAGCACAGGTTAGGATTTCTCCACGCACGCCATAACTCCGTGCTCCATCGTTGTCGTTGCCGTCTTAGTTCCGGCCGGCAGCTTCCTCTCTCCTTCCTGGGATTCCGGCCGTCTGCTCGTTTTTGAGCTACGCTTCTTCTCTTCTCTCCTTCCAGGGATTCGGCCTACGTGTTGTTGCCGCCGTCCTTCGGCCCGTACGTCGCCGCCGTCTTCGTCCTGCGTGCTGCCGCCTCCGTCCTGTACGCCGCCGCCGTCTCTGATTGGTGCGGTGCCGTTTGTCCGGCCTGCTCGCTGCTCTGCTCGCTGCCAGCTCTATCCTGCTGGATCTCGTCCCCGATCTAGTCCTGCTTGCTGCTGATCTGATCCCGCATGCGAGCTTGCTACGAGCTGCTCTTTGCATCGATCTAGCTAGCTGTTTGGTGTCCAGATTGATCGATTGGGCGTGATGTGTCTGCGTGCTGTGTCCTAGATTTAGATCCAGCCAGAGTTGACTTCCTTCAAAAAAAAGAAGAAAAAAAAGAAGAAGAGTGCATCATGTCGTCTTCCGGCTATGTTGTCGTTCCTCGGTGCTCAGTGATTTTTGATGGCACCAATTATGCGGAGTTTGTTGGCTTTATGCGCATCCACATGCGCGGCCTACTCCTTTGGGGAGTTCTCTCTGGCGAAGTCCCATGTCCGCCATGCCCTGTTGCTCCTGTGGCTCCTACGCCGCCTGTGCCGCCCGTTCTTCCTGCTGATGCTTCTCAGGCAGATATGGATGCTGCCAAGATTAGTGATGATGCTGCGGTTGAGGCTTATGATCCGGAGGTATCTGCTTACTCTGATGCTCTCTCTGTCTATCGGGATGCCCTGTCTGCTTACACTCAGTGGCACAATGATGATGCTCGGGCTGCTGCCGTTCTCACTGCTAGTGTTCAGCCTCAGTTTGCTTCTGAATTTATGGGGCTCGACTCTGCTGCTGCAATGTGGTTGTACCTTTGTCAGCGCTACCGGCCTTCTAGTGATGCTCTCTACCTATCTGTTGTTCGTCAGGAGCATGCACTTCAGCAGGGTGATTATACTGTTGATGAGTTCTATATGCAGTGCTCTACCATATGGCGCCAGCTTGACTCCCTCCGGTCTGTTGTTTGTGGTGGTTGTTGTTGCTGCCAGACTGTGAGATCAGACTTGGACTTTCAGCGTGTTCATGAGTTCTTGGCACGCCTCCGTAAAGAGTTTGAGCCACGGCGGGCTGCCTTACTTGCTCGTGGGCGTGTTCCAATCTCAGAGGTTCTTGCAGAACTTCGTGCTGAGGAGACATGCCTTCGTTCTGCTGGATTGCTTGATGTACCCACTGTGCTTGCGGCCCGAGCTCCTACCGCCTCAGCTGCTCCAACACTCCTACCCACGCCTTCAGGGGGGTAAACCGCCCTCCTCCTCCAGGAGCAAGTCGGCTTCGCTCCCACACCTTCTGAGACTACTGCTCCAAGCCAGGTCACCCAGAGTTCGATTGTCACAAGAAGAAGCGAGACCTGAGGCGCTCTTCTCCTAGTGGTGCTCGTGCGTCTTCCTCGACTCTTTCACTAACTGATCAGGATATTCTACGGCTCAAGCGTATGTTGGCTTCCTCTGGCTCTTCCTCGACGGGCATAACATCACCTGTGATTGCTGCCACCACTACTCAGCCACCGCCGCCTACACAGTCAGGTACATCTTCGTGGGTTCTGGATTCTGGAGCTTCTTTTCACATGTCTTCTGATTCTTCTGCTCTGTCTTCTATTCGACCTCTTGATTTTCCTATCAATGTTCTCACTGCCGATGGCACACCTCTTCCTGTCGCTAGTCGTGGCACCCTTTCTACTCCATCTTTTTCTGTTCCTAGTGTTTCTCATGTCCCTCGTCTTACCATGAATCTCTTTTCCGCTGCTCAACTTACTGATTCTGGTTGCCGTGTCATTCTTGATGTCGACTCTTGCTCTGTTCAGGATCGTCTCACCAAGGCTCTGGTTGGGGCTGGCCCTCGGCGCTGTGAGTCTCAGGGCCTTTGGGAGATCGACTGGCTTCATGTTCCTTCTGCTGCCACCACTCCCGCCAGTTCGCATGCTCTTGCGGCCTCCTCTTCTGCGTCATTCCAGCAGTGGCATCATCGCCTTGGTCACATTTGTGGCTCTCGCTTGTCGTCATTAGTGCGTCAAGGAGTTTTGGGGTCTGTATCTTGAGATGTCTCCTTACAGTGTGACGGTTGTAGACTTGGCAAACAAATCCAACTACCTTATCCTATGAGCGAGTCTGTATCTCAGCGTCCTTTTGACTTAGTTCATTCTGATGTATGGGGCCCTGCTCCCTTTGATTCGAAAGGAGGTCATCGCTACTATGTTCTCTTTATTGATGATTTCTCTCGCTACACTTGGCTTTACTTGATGAAATCTCGTGGTGAGCTTCTCTCTGTATACAAGCGTTTTGCTGCCATGGTTCACACACAGTTTTCCACGCCCATTCGTGTTTTCGTGCCGATTCAGCTGGTGAGTATATCTCCCAGATGTTGCGTGGTTTTCTTGCTGAGCAGGGTACTCTCGCCCAGTTCTCCTGTTCTAGTGCCCATGCTCAGAACGGTGTTGCTGAGCGCAAGCATCGCCACCTTCTTGAGACGGCTCGTGCGATGATGATCGCCGCCTCCCTTCCACCCCACTTCTGGTCTGAGGCTGTTTTTGCATCAACCTACCTTATCAACATTCAACCATCGGCTGCCTTGCAGGGTGGTATACCCATGGAGCGTCTATCTGGTTGGTCTCCTGATTACTCAGCTCTTCATATGTTTAGGTGCGTGTGCTATGTTCTTCTTGCTCCGCGAGAACGCACCAAACTGACTGCTCAATCTGTTGAGTGTGTGTTTCTCGGCTACAGTGACGAGCACAAGGGTTATCGGTGTTGGGACCCTGTTGGTCGTCGGATGCGCATTTCTCGTGATGTCACTTTTGATGAGTCGCGTCCTTACTACCCGCGTCCCTCCTCCCCGACCTTCTCGGTGGATGACATATCATTTCTCTTGTTTCCTGACACACCACCCTCTGTGCCTATCGATCCTCCCTTGCGCCCCATCCTTGCTCATGACCCACCGCCTCCCTCCTCCCCACATAGCCCCCCTCCTTCCTCTTCCGATTCTCCACCTTCCTCTACACTCTCTCCTTTTTCTTTTCACTATTCTCGTCGCTCTCATGTTCAGGATGCTACTTCCGACGTTTCTTCCCCTTCCTCTTCTGAGGTGCCTTCTTCTGATGATGATGATGAGCCGACTCCTCTTCCTCCTCGCCATCGCTGCCCACCTGATCAATACTCTCCTAGTCAGTATGGTCTTTCTGTTGCCCTTGAGCCGACTTCTTATCGGGATGCTCAGTGCCATCCCGAATGGCAGCTTGCCATGGCTGAGGAGATTGCTGCGCTCGAGCGCACTGGCACCTGGGATCTTGTCTCTCCTCCTCTCTGTGTTCGTCCTATCACATGCAAGTGGGTCTACAAGATTAAGACTCGCTCTGATGGATCTCTTGAGCGCTACAAAGCCCGTCTTGTGGCTCGTGGCTTCCAGCAGGAGCAGGGCCGTGATTATGATGAGACCTTTGTGAAGGAGATATGCCCTAGAGGCAAATAAATAAGTAGTATTTATTGCATTATCTCATAAGTTTATAATAGGTTTGTGTATTATGCTATAACTGTATTAATCGGAATTATTAATACACGTGTGATACATAGACAACCAGGTCCCTAGCAAGCCTCTATATGAGCTAGTCCATTGGGCAACAGTTGATCGAGATTCCCGATCAAGGACAATGACGTCGGTTGACAATGGGGTCATCTTGTTAGTTGAATAAGGTGGTGGACATACGCAAAGTATTGCAATAAGATCGTATTACGATGTTTGTCATTTGCAATAGATAAGAATATGATAGCTTATTCCTTAGACCGTGAGACCGTACTTATTAATGCTTCGTAGGGGTGCTTTGAGAGCATCAAACGTTGTGTCTTATATAGCATGACAATAACGGTGTCCATCTTGGGTATTCCGAAAGAGCATCAAGACGTAAGGATCAAGAGCGGGATTTGTTCATTCTTGTAATGGAAAGATACTCTGGGCCCACTCGGTGATATTGCATCTATATATAGCTGCGCAGCTTATGACTAGGTCATGGGGATGTAATATCGCAGACGAGTTAATAACCTTCGTCGGTAACGAGATACAACAAAGACATTGGTGTGTCTACGATCATATATCGGACAAGGTAGTATCGCAGAGACAAAGGGAATGAATGTCATATTTATGGTTCAACAACGATATTCGTGGAATGCACAGGGGTCGTCATATAATTCCAGGTATCCCTGACGATCATTGGTGAGCGGAGTGTCTCGACCATGTCTGGAGTGTTCTCGAACCGTAGCGTAACAAACTTAAGGTCTTAGCGACGCCAGGAGATAGGTTCTGGAATATTATAGGAATTTGTTGGAGAGAGAGAAATGATCCGGAAAGAGTTCCGGTGGTCCGGAAGGAGTTCCGGGGAGGTATGGAATGGTTCCGGGAATGTCCGAAAGTTGTTCGGGTGGTTCCGAAATAGTTTCGGAGTCATGGGATATTGAATTATATATAAATATATTAATTATGAATTAATAGGATTTTTATATTAATTTAATATTAATTAAATAAAGGAAAAAAGGGGGCTCCCACCTACATGGGCCCTAAGAGGGCCCAAGAGGGGGGAGCCGCACCCCACAAGGAAGGGAGGCTTGGGCCTCCTAGTCCGAGTTGGACTAGGAGTAGGAAAGCCCAAGGGGGGGTTCGGCCGAACCCCCCTCTCCCCTCTCCTCCTTTAGTCCCACATGGGGGAGCCAAGGGGTTTGCACACCCCCTTCCCCCCTTTATATACCAAGGCATATTAATTGACTTAATTCATAGGAAAATACAATTAATTCCCGATTTCTCTCTCGATCTCGTGGTTCCCAAGTTGGAGCCGCGCCGAGCTGAGAAAGGGGGGTCTCTCTCCACCCAAGCAATACCGCAGAGCGCCGTTGCTCTGCGGGATTCCAGATAAGATCTACTCCTGCGATTTCAGCTGGATCTGAATGACCGGGAGTTGTCGCTAAGCTCCGTATGTTTGTGAGTGCTCGGAGGCAACTCTTTTGAGGAGCTTGCGCGCCGTCGTCTCGCCCCCTGCAGCCGCCGCGCCTCCCTCCACTCTGCTGCCGGCGCACCAGCCCTGGTGCTGGCGCTCTGCCTTCTTCCGCCCGACGCCCGTCGACGCAGATCATCTTCAACACCCCGGCGTCATCGACTTCGACATCGCGGCAAGTTCTTCGCGACCTCGAGGTCGGCTACGTACGACTTCATCGTCAACGCTTGTGCGGGAGCGTAATCCCCGCTATCGGTCTACATGGAGGTAATGTAACCCGTTCCGCCACCGTTATCGCATGTACTAGATAGATAGATCCTGGCTAGTTAGGGTCACGTACGCTAGAAAATTATTGTTTTCTGCACCGTAACCCCTTCAGTGGTATCAGAGCCGATCTATGCGTAGTACTGCTGGTACGGTTAGAACTCATGTCGAATGAGGGCGTCTTTCTTATATTTGCTACCCTCTAGCGTGCACTTGCGATGCCTTCGGTATTGAGTTGATGAAGCGGCCCGGACCGACTTTACGCGTACGCTTACGCGAGACTGGTTCCACTACTGACATACGGCTTGCACCGTATCTGTGGCTGGCGGGTGTCTGTTTCTCTCTTTCTAGTCGGCAAAGCATTTTCAATGGAGGGCCCGAAAGGGATGCTTAAACATGCAATTATACGATCGACGTTGTGGTACAAAGTTCGTAGGTAGGGAAGCGTTTCTCTTACGAATAAGCCTATATGCCACGTAAAACTTGCAAAACTAAATAAAGCTAGAGGCGTCTAACTTTGTTTTGCAGAGGCGTTATTTTATGTGACATGGTTACGGTAAGTTTTGATATTACTCGTACTGTCGAAGGCAATGGAGGGCTCTGTAGACTCGGAGCCATGCCGGGGCGCCGGGGGCCAGGCACATGGCACCATGAAGGTCCAGGCGCATCGACCATGTCACATCGCACTTCATTGCATCATTATTGTGTGCTGTTGTGTGTGCATCCTATTGATTGCTTATATGCTAGACATACAACGGTAGCATCATAAATAGGATGATCCCTAACAAATACCAAAATTGTGTTCTCCCTCGTTGCGCACCACCAAGAAAGTTCTACGTTATGAGGCAGGCCGTGATGATCGGGTGTCACACATCTCGTCGTTCGCATACAGTGGGTGTAAGCCATGTTGCACGCGCAGGATCTTCGAGGTTTGATTGGCGAGCCTAACATACTCAGAGGTATGGCCTCGGAACACGGGAAGATCGAAAGATCGAGCACGAGTCATAGAGTTGTTATGATCGACATTTTATGTCCACCTTTGAAGCTGTGCTGCCGGCCGTGATGATCGGGGGTGGTTTAGTGGATGGGGGTCGTGTCATCGCCATTATTATTTTAGGGATAATAATCTTGGTGTGGTGTGTTTTTTAGATAATAAGATTATAAAACTAAAACTCACCTACATGTTATAAACTTAACCTTACCTCTTTTGCGATCACATCTGTAGACTACGCAACTATACTTCGGTTACTTCCTCAAGAGCCCGGATGCTACATTAGAAGCCGACGGGTCCAACTTCATCAGATGGTACAGGGGTTTTAGAAACATTCTCGAACACAACAACATTCTATATGTTCTCGATGAACCGTTAGGAGAAGGACCAGGAGATTCTGCTAGCGAGGAGGAGGAAGATGATTTCCGTAGGCGTCGAGACATATTCATTGAAGTGGAGATCACCATGACCGTATGCCTGGCACCCGAGTTGAAGGAGTTGTTTCGACGCAAGGAGCCAAGCGTCATGATGGATGCGATAAAGACTCACTTCGGAGATGAATTAAAGCGTGAGCAATTCAGCCAGCTTAGAATGTTCCAGACCATTCACATGGAGGAGCATACCTGTCTGAAGACAAATTTGAAGAGATTGTATGACATCTACTTCCAGCTGACGATGGTCTTCGATTACTGGATGGCAGATTCTTGTGCCATTCGGACTGTCCTCATATCTCTACCTCCTAGCTATGAGAAGCATGTGCGCAAGTACATTTTGAAAGCCGACGATATGAACTTCTACAAGTTCGTACGTGAGTTCCAGTCTCTGAAGGTTGATTCCATCGAAGGAGAGATCTTCGATGCTACAGGTATATATTTGATATATGCAGAATTATGAATTCGCCCTTGGTATATGATGAAGTATTTGATACTTGTTCTATTTGTGAAACAGGTCCTGATTATCACATATATGCGGCGCAGTTTGATGTGACCTGGCGCTGAAGCTGGTAGTCAAGGAGTTGATGGCCTTTTGGTGTTCACGTCCTCAAGTTATCATAATTATCATTAATAGTTTTCTATACGATCTTTTGTAATAGTGAGCGAGTGTGTGTGTCTTGATTGTTGTAAGACAAAGTTATTCATGTAATAAGACAACTTCAGTTGTTTTATGTTATGGAACAAGTCAGTTGTTTTATCTTATGAATAAAGATTCCACATCTCAGTTACATTGATTGTATGATAAGTATTCATAATTGTAGAAATGATAAAATAGCGTGTCCTATGAATAAGAGTTCTATTACTAGAACAAACACCGTCGAGTTTAGTCATAAAAGCAATGAAAGAAGTAATGGATGTCTTGGTCCATTTAAGTATTTCAAGTGCTTAGTTGATTAAGTTTGAAATCAAGTATTGAAGTTGCAATACTGGCGGAAATTAATTGAGTGTCATTTTTAATGATTAATTAATGGTGTTTACTACTTGATCCGAATTCCTCCATGACTTTGGTGAATAGGAGTATTTGCCCGATAAATTATGGAGTCTGAGATTAATTTGATAATAGATCAAGTGGGGTTTTTCAGAAGAAAGATTAGTGAACATTGTATTCACAAAATTCGATCAAAGGACAGTATTTTTGAATTATGATTTCAGCGCAAGAGACTTGTGGAAATTTGCTTCACAAAATTATAATGTCATATATAGTGATATGTGGGGAATTATAATCATGCTCTATTTTAAATAAAGTGTGGTCTGTCAGAATCTGTCTTAGAATCTCCTAATATGTTCGAAACATTATAGTCGATGTCCACTTTAGAAAATAGATATTTTTCTCAACAAGAATTCATAGGATCGACAGTAGTGTCGACATGTATATGATTATACGATAATTCGGAATATACATGAATGATTCTTTGTAAATTGCTCGCATTGGATGAGAGTGTATTCCAAAAACCAAATAGAAACAAAACTTAGTTTGTTGTCTATGTAATTCCGAGGAAAATATGATTTTTAGAATTATGGTTTATGGATTGGAATTAGAAGCTTGAAATAAAGTGTCAGACTTATGTTGGAAGGTGTTCCAAAGAGTATATGTCTGCTAATGGAAGTTTAGTGATTAAGAGTGAGGGAGACTAGAAAATTGTTTTCTGCTTGCAATCCTCTTCATAAATATCATAATATTTTCATGAAAAAAACTTCTAAATAAAGTGTTGTTATATTTAATATTGCTGTCAGGTCACAGCACTGTATTAAGTATTTCAAATCTTGTTGACAGATCAAGGTGCACTTAATGAATACAAAGAAAAGTTGAGGAAATATCGGAATACGAACAAAGGTTTTTTGAGCCTGGAAATCCAAAGTTACATTTGAAAGGATTAAGAGAGTAATTGTTGCTGCAATTCTTATTAGAGGAATAAGATTGTTTAATCGTCATATAAAGTATTATATGAGAAATGTGACTATAAGAAAGACGCGGTGGCATGTCTTGTCAAGAAATGTGTCTTGGACAAGATCAAATTTGTTGACTACATTTATATAGACATGCTTGAAGTCTGAGGGATTTGTATTAATGTAATACTGTAGTTTGTATTAAATTTGAATTAATAGTAGATCAATGATTTTGGTTTGACCAAAATGTCAATTTAAGTGGGAGTCATAGTTAGTTCATTCAGGTGAAATATGTGAAGGACATATTTTTGAGTGGGAGCTCAGGAACTCAAATATGTGGATGACACGTTTTGAGTGGGAGCTCGTGTTGTCAAATATGTGGAGACATAGTTTGAGTGGGAGTCGAATTCATCTTGTGTAGTTAACACATTGTGAAACTGTACCAATAGAATAGGATGAAGTTGTGAAACTATTTGAAAGTTAGTGTCTATTTTGAAATAGAACGGGAATTTTAAATAGTTAGTCGAGTTGTTTTGGATTATATCTGAGGAGTCAGAATAGAATCAAAAGGATGGTCCTTTGAAATCCAATTGATCATTAAGAGTAATGATGCATGAAAGTAATGGTTGTATGACATGTGGGTCTATTATGTAATATTAGACATCATACAGAAACCATATTATCTGCTCGATGAAATATAACCGATGTTCTTGGAATAGTAGCAATTATGAAAGTAAATTTGGAATTTACTGGAAGTAGAAGTGCGTTAGTTACGGGATTGACATTTGAATGTCAAGTTTTCTACATTGGTGTGAAAGTATGTAGATATCGCGAGTTTGTAATTGTTACAAGGGGCTCTGCATGGCTGAGTGTGTTTTTCAGGGCAGTTATCTGGTTAGTATAATCAGAGTAAGCACTGGGAAACAGAAGTCTCACTTAGTTACGGTATTTGCATATATGTTGTTGGACAACATGGTGATATCAAGCTAGTTCACATCAGTGAATCGCAAAACACAAATCGTGTGTTGTGCAGATGGTCAGAGTAACACTCTTCCACAAGCAAGCATCATCGAATGATTCTTATTTGATAAGGGATTTTGATAAAGTAAAATGCAGCTGGTTTATTTGTACTCTAGTGCAAGTGGGAGACTGAAGGAGATATGCCCTAGAGGCAAATAAATTAAGTAGTATTTATTGCATTATCTCATAAGTTTATAATAGGTTTGTGTATTATGCTATAACTGTATTAATCGGAATTATTAATACACGTGTGATACATAGACAACCAGGTCCCTAGCAAGCCTCTATATGAGCTAGTCCATTGGGCAACAGTTGATCGAGATTCCCGATCAAGGACAATGACGTCGGTTGATAATGGGGTCATCTTGTTAGTTGAATAAAGTGGTGGACATACGCAAAGTATTGCAATAAGATCGTATTACGATGTTTGTCATTTGCAATAGATAAGAATATGATAGCTTATTCCTTAGACCGTGAGACCGTACTTATTAATGCTTTGTAGGGGTGCTTTGAGAGCATCAAACGTTGTGTCTTATATAGCATGAAAATGACGGTGTCCATCTTGGGTATTCCGAAAGAGCATCAAGACGTAAGGATAAAGAGCGGGATTTGTTCATTCTTGTAATGGAAAGATACTCTGGGCCCACTCGGTGATATTGCATCTATATATAGCTGCGCAGCTTATGACTAGGTCATGGGGATGTAATATCGCAGACGAGTTAATAACCTTCGTCGGTAACGAGATACAACAAAGACATTGGTGTGTCTACGATCATATCTCGGACAAGGTAGTATCGCAGAGACAAAGGGAATGAATGTCATATTTATGGTTCAACGACGATATTCGTGGAATGCACAGGGGTCGTCATATATTTCCAGGTATCCCTGACGATCATTGGTGAGCGGAGTGTCTCGACCATGTCTGGAGTGTTCTCGAACCGTAGCGTAACAAACTTAAGGTCTTAGCGACGCCAGGAGATAGGTTCTGGAATATTATAGGAATTTGTTGGAGAGAGAGAAATGATCCGGAAAGAGTTCCGGTGGTCCGGAAGGAGTTCCGGGGAGGTATGGAATGGTTCCGGGAATGTCCGAAAGTTGTTCGGGTGGTTCCGAAATAGTTTCGGAGTCATGGGATATTGAATTATATACAAATATATTTATTATGAATTAATGGGATTTTTATATTAATTAAATAAAGGAAAAAAGGGGGCTCCCACCTACATGGGCCCTAAGAGGGCCCAAGAGGGGGGAGCCACACCCCACAAGGAAGGGAGGCTTGGGCCTCCTAGTCCGAGTTGGACTAGGAGTAGGAAAGCCCAAGGGGGGGTTCGGCCGAACCCCCCTCTCCCCTCTCCTCCTTTAGTCCCACATGGGGGAGCCAAGGGGTTTGCACACCCCCTTCCCCCTTTATATACCAAGGCATATTAATTGATTTAATTCATAGGAAAATACAATTAATTCCCGATTTCTCTCTCGATCTCGTGGTTCCCAAGTTGGAGCCGCGCCGAGCTGAGAAAGGGGGTCTCTCTCCACCCAAGCTATACCGCAGAGCGCCGTTGCTCTGCGGGATTCCAGATAAGATCTACTCCTGCGATTTTAGCTGGATCTGAATGACCGGGAGTTGTCGCTAAGCTCCGTATGTTTGTGAGTGCTCGGAGGCAACTCTTTTGAGGAGCTTGGGCGACGTCGTCTCGCCCCCTGCAGCCGCCGCGCCTCCCTCCCCTCTACTGCCGGCGCACCAGCCCTGGTGCTGGCGCTCTGCCTTCTTCCGCCTGACGCCCGTCGACGCAGATCATCGTCAACACCCCGGCGTCATCGACTTCGACATCGCGGCAAGTTCTTCGCGACCTCGAGGTCGGCTACGTACGACTTCATCGTCAACGCTTGTGCGGGAGCGTAATCCCCGCTATCGGTCTACATGGAGGTAATGTAACCCGTTCCGCCACCGTTATCGCATGTACTAGATAGATAGATCCTGGCTAGTTAGGGTCACGTACGCTAGAAAATTATTGTTTTCTGCACCGTAACCCCTTCACTTTGCACCCGTGGCTCATATGACCACCGTGCGCACTCTTCTTGCAGTGGCCTCTGTTCACCAATGGTCTGTGTCTCAGCTTGATGTTCAGAATGCATTTCTCAACGGTGAGTTGTGTGAGGAGGTTTACATGCAGCCTCCTCCTGGGTACTCTGTCCCCGATGGCATGGCTTGTCGTCTTCGGCGCTCTCTTTATGGCCTGAAACAGGCCCCTCGTGTCTGGTTTGAGCGTTTTGCCTCTATGGTGACTGCCGCTGGCTTCTCCCCGAGTGCTCATGATCCTGCACTGTTTGTTCACACTTCTTCTCGAGGGCGGACCCTTCTCCTCCTCTATGTTGATGATATGATAATCACTGGCGATGATTCTGAGTATATTGCCTTTGTTAAGGCCCGCCTTCGCGAGCAGTTCCGTATGACTGATCTTGGTCCTCTTCGCTACTTCCTTGGGATTGAGGTGTCCTCCACTTCTGATGGATTTTATATCTCCCAGGAAAAGTATATCCAGGATCTCCTTGCTCGGGCTGGTATTGGTGATGAGCGCACTGTTGAGACTCCTATGGAACTCAATATCCAGCTTCGTGCTTCTGATGGTGATCCCCTTTCGGATCCGACACGCTATCGCCATCTTGTTGGGAGCCTTGTCTATCTTGCGGTCACTCACCCTGATATTGCTCATCCTGTCCATATTCTGAGTCAGTTTGTTTCTGCTCCCACCTCGGTTCACTATAGTCATCTTCTTCGTGTTCTTCGCTATCTTCGAGGCACGATCACTCGTCGTCTATTATTCCCTCGTTCCAGCTCCTTACAGCTCCGGGCCTACTCTGATGCTACGTGGGCTAGTGATCCTTCAGATCGCCGCTCGCTTTCTGCCTACTGTGTGTTTCTTGGTGGTTCTCTCATTGCATGGAAGACAAAGAAACAAACCGTTGTTTCCCGCTCCAGTACAGAGGCTGAGTTGAGAGCTATGGCCAGTTTGACGGCCGAGGTGACTTGGTTACGCTGGTTATTAGAGGATTTTGGTGTATCTGTGACTACACCGACTTCTCTATTGTCAGACAGTACAGGTGCTATCAGCATTGCACGCGATCCCGTGAAGCATGAGCTCACCAAACACATAGGTGTTGATGCCTTCTTTATGCGCACCGCTCTTCAAGATCAGATTCTCGCTCTTCAGTATGTGCCTTCCGAGTTACAGTTGGCGGATTTCTTCACGAAGGCCCAGACTAGAGCGCAACATAGTTTCTTGCTCTCCAAACTCAGTATTGTTGACCCACCATGAGTTTGAGGGGGGTGTTAGACATGTATAGTCTTGTTTTACCTTTTCCCCATATTATAAGGGGCTATTTGCATATTGCCACACCTGTACATGTATTGGCCTTTGGCCCCCTGTGAATGTGAGTTGGTCATTCTCTGACATTTAATTTGCATGTATTTTGTATCCATGGCTTCCGGCCGGTGGTCTAGCCCTAAAAAATGAGGCTTTAGCCATATTCTACACCTTATTTGGTTTCCCACAAAGTGATAAGCAGACCCGTTTTATGTGGTCCGAGTTCTCGATGGTGATCGTACCTCTTCACTTGTCACTCATCCAACAACAACTGTTAGGTGGAAAACTGACGTCAGTGCGAATTAAGCTTAATTCACCGTGCAAACTATGGACTATGGAGGTCCTAGTCCTACTGCTCACCGCCGGCGTCTCACTCTGCCTAGACGTCGTTCTCCGGCAGAGCTCCATGCGGCACCATGCTCAGACGACCTTTCAACAGATCACAGACACGTCGACCGCCCACCAAGCTAGCGTTTTCTTGAAACGTCCCGCCGCAATCTTCCCGGTGATTCTGGCCACCGGGCTCCACGGTAGAAGGAATGAGAACAAGGAATGAGAACGTGTGAACCTCTGAGGCATGTCGTACCTTACCGCCGTGGTGCTCGAGAGCCTCCTCATGCACCCGCCGGTGTCGTTCGTATTACACGGCGTTCATGGAGAGGGTACCGCCGCGGCAGCTTGAGGGTGCGTTCAATGTAGGTAAGATCTAAAGGGACGGTAAGACGTGGACGGACCCAACGAGTTCCTGGCCGGAGGCGAGGTGGAGGGCATTAAACCGACGCCGGGCTCCTAGGAGATCAGGATGATGCGTTGGGCGGGGCGCATAGGCATTGCCCTGGCTTGGTGGCCTCACTTGTGCCTCACTTGTGCACGGGTTACACGGGCAGCGGATTTCCACAAATTTGAAAATGATCAATGCAACAAATATCTTCTTTCTTTTTCCCCTAAAACTCCTTAGCCAAGGGACACACTTATCTATACTCGAAAAGTTACGGTTGATACCAAAGGAACAACTTTTCTACATTCCAAATATACCCTGGCTAGCGGGCATTAATTTAGGGGTCCTTAATTTTAAGAGATCTGGAAGGATCCAATATATTATTTCCACATGAGATATGCACGCACCATTTAGTTTTTAGAGTGTTTGGTGCATAAAATATAATATGCACGTAAAATGAAACTAATAAGTGGCAACTGAGAGAGACTCGACTCGCGATTAGTAACATCGACGAGTTTAGACCGGCTAGGACGTCTCTACATAAAGAAGCTTACTACACGTATGCATGGACATGGTAGACATAAACTCATGGAGCCCCTTGTTGTGCAGGTTGCCCTTCTTCTCGTGGGCTTACTGGCCGTCATGATCCGGCGTAGCAGCTATGCCCGCCGGCGTGCCGGAGCTCCAGCTCCGGTCGTCCAAACCGTCGGCGACCCTGCCGACACCCACCGCTCACTGGTCGAGGACACGGACGCCTTCGCGAACCGCCCTGTGTTGCCCTTCTTCAGCCGTCGGCGTAGGCTATGCTCCAACCCAAGCTGTCCGCATAGTTTTTTCTGAAAGAAATTAAATTACTTACTCTGGTCAAACACTTCATTTGGTCATCCATTCTCAAATTGCTCCAACCCAAGCACACTTAATTTTTGAGCTCCTTCCAAATAAGCTTATAAGTGAGAACAGAGACACCCCGCACGATATTTTATAAGAACACAAAATTGGAGATATAATGAAATTGCTAATGCAAAGAAAATGTAAGAATGTCCCCAGTGTAAGCTAAGTATAACCAATACCTCAAAGTCAGGGACATGTCTCTGATATATATGATTAGATGGTCCATTGCACTTAAAGAGGGCATAAATTGGATCTGGAAACCGTGTCAATTATTGACAGGAAACCCCAGCAAAATAGCGGACTGAATACGTACGATGCGCCGTTAGTGATAAGCTTATCCGCTTCCTTTCGCCGGTAGTGTGAATCTTCTAATAAAACCAACATGAGTGCGGACGGGTTTTTCGGTTTGTGCCTACATGCATATTTCTTCTTTATAACATCGCTGATGAATGTCATATTCGGCGGTCATGCATGGACATATATAGTGAATAAACCCATGTATATGAATATGATGTTGACTGATGGATATGAACAGGAGAATAAGATTTGCTGTCAGATATTTAAGAGAATTCATCATAATGATATTTATCCAACCTTTGTTTCTGTTTGCATCCTAAAGCTGTGTGTGTTCGAGCCTGCACTCGGAAGCAGCATATGTCTATGTTTCAATGATTATATTAAGAAGTCAAATTTTTGAATTGGAGAACATATATGTAGAGTACATACCAAATCAGGCAGGATACTGGTTTCACGCCTATTTTTTTTAAATATTAGGTTTTTAAATAGAAATTCGGAGATATTGCGCGATTGGAGGATATTTCACAAATAATACAGCCTCGGCCGTGCCGTGGCTGACTAGGCCTCATCGGCTATGACGTGGCCGACGGGAGCAGTCGGCTGCATCTGCGCATACCTGCTCTAACCTGGTCGGCCACGGCACGGCCGACTGGGCCTGGTCGGCCAGGCCGTGACCGATAGGCACTTATCGGCCAACCGTGACCGACATGCAAGACATACACGCGCATGCTCGTACGCATGCACAGAACCTATCCGCTCACGTGCATGCAAAATAAGCATCGACATGCTCACATACATGCAGAATCACAGGCATGGAGAGGCTAGCTGGTAGCTACACCGGCCGGCACAGCGCGTGCATGCACTAATCGGCCCAGTCATGGCCGAGAGGTAACTGCTCGGCCTCCTCTGGGCCGACGAGACCGTTTCGGCCTCCTCTGGGGCCGAGGCTGCAATATTTCTGAAAATTATTCAGATTGCGCAATATTCTCTAAATTTCTATTAAAAAATTATATTTTAAAAAAATTGTCCTGGTTTCACTGCTCAATCAATATGAATCTATAAAACAATGAAGTACCAAATAATTGCCAGGACATGACTTACTTATAAAATAATAACGCTTGAGAAATAATAGTTTGGGATTGAAAATCGTACATCTACCTTGTTTTGTTGTATGTTGGTGAAATCTCTTAAAATCAGATGGAAATCTATAAGAAGGTTGAGAAGAGGATGGGGGTTACCCGACGCTCGTCAGAAATGAGGTCACATGCGCCATGGACGTCAATCTAAATAGCAGCACCCGGTTATGCTGTGTCGGGGATAGAGTCTAACATGACTGTTCAATTTATAGAGTCGACAACGACTGTTTGGCTGCCTCCATCGGCTTATAATTACTTGGAGTATGTGTTTGAAGTGGATACATGAAGATCGTGGAGGAGGCCAAAGAGAGTGGATCGTTTAATTAAATTGGGATCAAACGTTTGAGATGCCGGGTGATGCAAGTCGTCGTGCCAGCAGAGAGGCACGCCATGGCTTTGTGTGGCCTCGGCGTACGCGTCGGGTACGTAGTGACTAGTGAACTACAACATGCATTTCGTAAAAGAAAAACTGTAGCATGCATGGAGACGAAATGCATGGTATCCGTCGACGCAAGGAACGAAACGATGATATATTCTTGTGGCTCGAGAATTTGTTGACATGTGAGAATGCCAAGGGAAAATAGCATGTGGACTATATCAACGGATTTTTTTTGCTGAGGTGGCAAAGTTGAGCAGACGTGGCTGTTGGACGTATTGCATGTTGAGAGAAATTCCTTTTAGTGGGTTTTTGCTATTTAGATATAGAAGATTAGTAGCATATCAATCATATTGACCCGTGGGTCATGACGTTACACTTTTTTATTATTTAAATTACAATTTTTTTTGAATAAAATACAATGATGATATAATAAGAATTTTAAAATAAATAACAATAAAATAAATTTTACTTTATTTTTACCTTTTTCCATTTAGTATGAAAAAAATTGTATCTTTAAATCAATAAATCGGAGTTTGATAAATAAAATATCTAAATTGATTAGAAAAGGAATCCAAATATGACATCAATATCATCTTTTCCATAACAAAAAAATTTAGAGCAATTCAAATATGACATCGATAGGACAAGACGGACGCCATGGCTACCACCATACAAACGCACACCACATCCACATGGCTTACAACTCAATCCACAACAATTAAACAATGAAGGCTCTCCTTGTACCATCCTCTGCCAACAAAGCGTCAACTGTTCTCGGTAATTTGTTTTCATGTATATAATGACACGGTATGAGCGCCGTGTCAGTCACGGCTTAGAATAATTTGCTGATGGCTAGACTGCAATAATTTGGTTCGAGAAAAGTAGACGGTGTAGAACTCAATTTATTCATGTGTTTTCTTTAATATTTGACATAAAAGTTTGTACCAGCGTCGTTGGTTTGTTTGGTTGATCCGCTGCATTGGCAGTCCATGCTGCTGATTTAGACTGTCTTTAATTTTCTTACGTAGTTATGTTTCCAGACCTCGTTTACGTATAAACTGTCACTAGTGGAAATCGGGGCTCTAGTCCCGGTTTCAGAGGGCATGTAGTCCCGGTGTAGCAACCGGGACTGTCAGGCCGGGACTAGAGTCCCTGGACCCTTTGATCTCGGTTTAACTCGAACCGGGACCGGAGCCCCCCCAATGAGCGCAGCGCACGTGGCCGCGGCAGGGCGTGTGGGGGGCGAACCCTTTAGTCCCGGTTCGTATTTACGAACCGGGACTAGGGTTTTATTTTTTAAAAAAATTCAGGGTTTTGCTTTTTTCATTTCAGGGTTTCCTTTTTTTTATTTCTACCGGTTTTCTGGGTAGGGGTTTCGGATGGTACCACGTCGATGCGTGACGGTAGGGGGTTTCGGATGGTACCACGTCGATACTATAGTCGATGTGTGATGGTAGGGGGTTTCGGATGGTACCATGTCGATGCGTCGGGGGTAGGGGTTTCGGATGCTACAGCTTCAATGGGCGAAAAACACGTATAAATTATTATACGAACCTAGATGAAGTTGCATCATGCATATATACAATTACATGAAGATCGTGTGTTCATAACACATATACATTTAAGTACGCGTGGTACATGAATATCACGTTTCCCGGTTCCAGAGACTTAGAAATATTTTGTTACATGGAGATCACTATATATTACATGACCGCACTAGTCAACATAGTGGTACTCTCCGGTCTCCGGTATGACTTCGGTGAGGTAAAATCCCGTCAACTCCTCTGCAATTGCCCTGAAGCGGGTCTTTATTGGTAGCTCGTTGCGCTTTCTTGCCAACTGTAAAAAAATGATATCACAATGAATACATGAGATATGAAATGAATAAAACTCATCACGATTGATGATACAAAAATAATGTTGTGACTAGAGCTTTACGTACTTCGATACTTCTTTTGCTCTTCAAACTCTCGTTTACCACAGTGTGCATGTACTCGCATACGAAGAATCCACATAGATCAGTACCGGTTGGCTGTTTAAGACAAGTCTATAGAAGAATAAAATTTAATCAAATAATAATAAAGTATGATAATGGTGCATGGGCCTAGTTATAGTACTACTTACATCGTTAGTACGCCAGCGCAGTTTCTCTGGCCATCCACTGTTCGGATGTTCCGCGAGGAACATTTTCCAAACGCTGCATGACAAGAAACTAAATGAATGAGTCATAAATTCCTTGATATTAGGAAATGAACGAAAGAGGCGATAAGAAAAGAAAGTATCTTGCCACCAAATCAAAACAGGTCTTGTATTGTTTAGGGCATCTTCTTAACGAGTCAAGGACAACAATTTCTCCTTTCCGCAAGTGAATAACGATAAGAATGTAGTGGTAGCTGCGCACGTTTATAAATAGTCATGCATAACTAATCAATTAAACTTAACATCGGGTGAGAAAAATAGAATGTGTAATAAGCAGTAACACTCACTTGAAGTTGTAAGGCCATAATATATATTTTTTGTAAGCTTGTCGCTTGAAAAACATTAGCAAATTCCCCGGTGTATCCTTGTTAAGTAGTGGATCAATTATGTTATCTTCATGCATTATAGAGGGGTCAATGAACCCAATGTGGTTGATTTTCTTCTTCTTGCATTCGAGCATCTTCATTCTGCGTAATAACGCACACAAAATATTATAGAGAGGATTATCACAGACAATGAACGAGTAGAGCTAATTAAAACATTAAATTACAGGAATAGATGACTTACAGACAATATGAACTTATGATGTTTTTGTCGAGGGCCCGGAGATTGTATAACTGAAAGATCTCGGCGAAGTAAAGGACAACGGAGTATTCTTGGAAATAATGCTCTTCCTTAACTGCCATCTGGAGAGCGACTTTATTTGTCTCCTTATTTACGGTATCCTTGTACCAGGCTTGAAATTGACGCATTCTTGTGGGTAAGTCGCCGTCAACAAAATTCTCCCCGTGAACATAAGTACGAACAACATCCGCGAAGGGGATATCATCTCCCGAATATACCAGCTCCCGCACATTGATGTTTTTGAGAGCTCTGTCATCAAGCACCTTGAGCGGGGGGGGGGGGGGGGGGGCGACTGTGCGTCTTGTGCTCCGAGTTGGGCAACTTGTTTCCCTTTTTTCGATCGATCATCCATCTCTTCGTCATATGACTTACCAATGTTGCGATCATAGTCTGTTGGCGGCGATGGTGGGGGGTTGTATAGGGCATCGATGCAACGGTCAATTTTTTCCTGAGGAATTCCGGCAGTAAATTTTGCAGGAGGCAATTGTTTCGCTAACGCTTTCTGTTTCACGCCAGCAAGCCAGGCATCCGTATGTTCTTTGCATGCGATATCGTTTTCCTCGACGGTTCTCTCCCAAGGTAACTTTGGAGTAGGCGGCGGTGTTTTCTGCTTTCTAGGTTTCTTCCTAACAGGAGAACCAGACTGGCGCCTACTCGAGAGCGACTTAACATTCTGGCGGACTGGCACAGACTGCGATGGCCTCACGCTAGGAACCCTCTCTGGGGGCGGTTGGCTTTGCTGTTGAGCTGGAGATGGACTCGGGCTGGGGTCCCTATCGGGGAGGTGTGGGCTTTGCTGATGGGGTGGAGATGGACTCCGTCTTTGATCCCTCTCGAGGAAGAGTGGACTTGGCTGGTGAGCTGGACTCCTAGAACGAGGAGTGGACTTTGCTTGTTCTGGAAGGACGATGTATTTCTTGGGCCATAGGGCGAAGGCATGCTTGACGTCTGCCAACGTTTTCTCCTCGTCACCTCCAGGTAACTCAAGTTCCAAGGATTCAAATCCCGGCATAATTTCGTCCACCCCGACACGAGCGTAGCCATCTGGAATTTGACCACAATGGTAGAGTTCTCCAGGTTGAATTACTAAAGCTTGCCCCACCGCCACCTTCAAAGTTATGTTTCGCATTGCTATATGTAGCTCACAACCTGTAGGCTCTGTGATGTCATCCACTGGGTAGGCACCAACGTCGACCTGACGCGTGGAACCAACGCTGCTTCTACGCTGAGATGGGGCGGCATGCGCTTCATGGTCTAATTGGTGCCGCTCCTGAGATTCCGCTCTTTGCTCCTTCAATGCTTTTATTTCTGCCCGTTGCTCCTTCATTTCTCGTTCCAATTGTAATAACCGGTCGGCCTCCTTCTTCTTACCTCTGCTACGGCTTCTATAAGTGTGAGCGGATTCCGGCCACGCAGTCTTAAACGTAGCACCGCCAGGAAAGCCTCGAGCTCGTCCAACATGTTCAGGATTCCCCAGTGCCCGTGTCAGCTCGTCATCCTCTCTATCGGGTTTGAACACACCATTGCGAACATCATTAATTGCTTCTTCAAGCTTCTTTTTTATACTCTCCACGAGAACCTTCCATTTTCCCCTTCCAACAATCTCTCCGGTTTGAGGGTCCAACATTGCCCCATGCGCGAACAACCAGAATTTCGACCTCTCGGGCCAGTCAAGTGTCTGTGGACGGACCCCCGATTGAAGCAGTTTTTCTTCATAGGCTAACCACTTAGGAATGGCGCTCTTGTAGCCACCTGTCCCCAATGTATGGTGGTGTTCCTTCAGCTTAGCATTCAATTTATTTATCTCCGATCGGGACACAGCCATAGGTGATTCCCTATACGCCTTAAACGCCGCCCATTCAGATTCTATCTTCTTCCCTTGTGCTCCACTGAAATCTGGCACTTCTTTTGTTTCTACATATTGATTCCATAACTTTTTCTTCCAGTTCCGGAATTGTTCCGCCATCTTAATAAGAGTCCACCTCTTGAGGTTGTCCTTCTTCACTTTAGAGAGATCTGGCGGGAGGGTGAAATGTGACAACAGCGTGTTATAGACCAAATCCTTAAGAACTTGGTGGACATAACATGGGTCGTCCACATCTGCGACCGCCGGCTTATTCCATTCGCGTATGCTGATTGGGATCATGTCCCTAACAATAACTCCAGCTTGACTTATAAATTTGTTGCGGTTCTGTTTTAGTTCGAGCGGTTCGCCGGAATCAGCAATTTCCTCAATCGGTAACTTTGGATCCTCGCTCGTCATTCTTTTTGCCTTGCCTCGAGGAGCACATGCTGGCTGCTTTTTTGCAGATTTGCTCGATCCGGATGGCTAAAAGAAAAATAAGTCATTAATAAATGCATGTCGTTAACAATAACATATCGTCATATTTATTATAAACACATATACACCTCTCCGCCGGAGTTTGCTATCACCACATCAAAGTCTTGTGACTCGATTCCAAAGTCGTTCAAAAATTGGTCGAAATCATAATCATCTACATCTCCTCCAGCTCGGGCATCATTAAAAATAAGTTGTTCAATTTGGTCTTCCATGTCTTCGTCTCGTTGAAATTGTGCTTCTTCTATCTGCTCGTCTCGCAAGTGCTCCATAGCTCAAATGTACCTGCAATCAATCAAATTTGCAATCAAGTTTAGATTTATTCTAAAAAAGATACAAGTATGCAATCCTATAAATTACAAGAATATGAATATTGGGTTGAATGATTGTTTAAAATATTCTATAAATTACAATGTACCTGTTTACTACTCAAGCATGTCAAACTAATGCACCCAAGTGTAATTCTCATAAATAAAACTGGGAGGAAGCAGCTGATACAACTGGGTCATATATATTATATATATTACAATCATCTCAATTTGCATATCTAACACACAAAAGGTCTAAGATTTAATTTCAGACCTCGGCTAACTCACATCACAGTTCAAACAAATATCTGCAACCCAAATTCCATACACATAATGAAGGCAATATCTCATCTTCAGACCTCAAGTTCTCCAACAACTTTAAATTCCATCAGCTTTATATACATGTTGTAGACATATCGAGGAATCTAGAATTCCATCAGCTTTATATACAAATAGTTCGGATTTTCTTTACTACTGGATCATATAGGCATGTCTTTTACACCTGAAATCGAGGCAACGACGAGGAGGAGCGGCACAGCCTCGGCAAGGAGGAGGAGGTGGGAAGCACGGCCTCGGCAAGGAGGAGGAGGTGGGCAGCACGACCTCCGAGCGAGGAGGAGGTCGGGCGGCGCGGACCGGCGAGCAGCACCTCGGGCGGGCAGATTCTATCTTCTGAACTCCACTCTATGGATCAAGACAGAATCAGAGCAAGGTTTAGCTGCAAAAAAATTAAGAAATTAAGAGTAAGAAGATTGTAAGAAGACATGATGTTCAAATCAGAAGCTATGCTGAAAAAGGGTAATTTGGCAGTGTTTAGCTGCAAATTCAGACAACACGAGCATCTTGTTCTGAATTTTTTAGTATAAAGCTAGCAAAAAGAAGTGAGTTTAAGCGGAGCATCTTGTTCTGAATCTGCCAGTTACATAAACCCATCTGAGTTTGCTGAACACTAACTATTTGCAAGCAAAGGAGATACAGTTAGGTAATTAACCACATGACATGGAGTATGTAAGGAAGTCAAGTGTTAGTTCACATACTTATAACTTTCTGGAGGAACGACCATACATGGCGAACACAAGTAATTTTTTTTTTGACAAAACACTTATTTGTGGATGGAGAGAGTATATATTATCTGATTCAGCACTTCATAAAAATGGCGAACACAAGTAAACTACGGGGCATAGGTCAATATGTCAATAAAATGACGCATTTGCAAGGCATGGAAGGAAGCCAGGATGCTATGGTGTATTCACATCACTAAATATCACCCATTTCTAAATTCTTTTGGATGAACTAAGGCATTGACAGCATATTTAGGGTCACTCAGATGGATGAACTAATATAAATTTTGGATGGTGTATTCATATTTTGGATGAACTAATATAAATTTCACCCATTTTTCACATCACTAAATATCACTAAATATCACCCATTTTTAGGGTCATCACCACAGATCAACTAAGGCATTGACAGCATATTAAACATAGAGAAGCATGAGTCCTATTTTTCTTACGGATGGGAAGAAGGCCGCCGCTGCAGCAGCCACCTCGGGCGCGAGGAGGAGGAGGTCGGGCGGGCAGCACCTCGGGCACGAGGAGGAGGAGGTCGGGCGGCGCAACACCTCGGGCGCGTGGAGGAGGAGGTGGGCAGCACGGCGAGCGCGGACGGCGGCGCGGACGAGGACGAGGAGGAGCTCGGGCGGCGCGGACGGCGAGCAGCACCTCGGGCGGGTAGAGGCGCGAGGAGGAGGAGCTCGGGCGGCGCGGACGGCGAGCAGCACGCGCGGCGGAGAGGAAAGGGCGGCGGCGCCGGAGTAGCTAGGGTTTCAGAATGGAGACGAATTTGGGGAAGAATGGGGAAAAAATTGGCCGCAACACACTAAGTGTCGCGGGAAGGACCTTTAGTCGCGGTTCCAGCCCCGAACCGCGACTAAAGGGTCTTTAGTCCCGGTTGGTAACACCAACCGCGACTAAAGTCTTTTTTTTTCTTTGCTTCTTTTTCTTTTTACTGGTTTTTGTTTTTGTCTTCTTTTATTTACTTTGGTTTACTTAATTTTTGAATTGTTTTGTTTCTAGTTTATTTTTCTGTTTTGCTTTATATTCTTTCATTTTCCATTTTTTGATTTATTTTTGTTTGGTATCTAGTTTTCATAAATATCATTTTCCATTTTTTAAGTGCAAAAAATGAGGTTTTTCGTGAAGTAAGTACAGAAAATATAATTCCAAATGGCACCCAACTATTTTTCACTAAGAGTGGTGCACACATGATGGATGATCCCCAAGTTTGAGTTTTTTCTTTGAATTATAGCTAATTTTCCCTAGTTAATTGAGTTTTCGTTGATTTATCGAAAGTAATTCAAATTTGAACTACAACTATTTGATAGTTTGGTCTGAAACTTTTGGAAAAATCATTTTAAGGTACACAACAAGTGGTTATATCACAGAAACATTAATAGTTCTAGAAAATATCACCTCTTCCGATGATTAGTCGTAGCGACCGTTTTGATCGTTTTTAAGAAAAAATGTAATAAAGTGATAAACACCTCAAAAAATCAAATCCTTTGGCATGGGCTCCTTATATGTGTACTAGTTGCTAGGAAAAATGATAAACTTGATTTTTGCCTACATTTGCAAAAAAAGTCTTCACAAAAAGGTCTATCATGTATGAACATCTAGAAGTTTCAAGCCAAATGACCAAGTTATGGTCATTTCGACGACATAGTTTGTGATAAAGATCTCATACTCCACACATAGGTGCATATTGGTATATTAAACAACCATGCCAAAGGGATTCTTCAAATTATTTATATAAATATCATTTTCTTTTTTTTGAGTGCAAAAAATGAGGTTTTTTGTGAAGTGAGTACAGAAAATATGATTCCAAATGGCACCCAACTATTTTTCACTAATAGTGGTGCACATATGATGGATGATCCCCAAGTATGAGTTTTTTCTTACAATTCTAACTAATTTCCCCTAGTTAATTGAGTTTACGTTGGTTTATCGAAAGTAATTCAAATTTGAACTACAACTATTTGATAGTTTGGTCTGAAACTTTTAGAAAAATCATTTTAAGGTACACAACTAGTGGTTATATCACAGAAACATTAATAGTTCTAGAAAATATCACCTCTTCCGATGATTAGTCGTAGCGACCGTTTTGATCGTTTTTAAGAAAAAATGTAATAAAGTGATAAACACCTCAAAAAATCAAATCCTTTGGCATGGGCTCCTTATATGTGTACTAGTTGCTAGGAAAAATGATAAACTTGATTTTTGCCTACATTTGCAAAAAAAGTCTTCACAAAAAGGTCTATCATGTATGAACATCTAGAAGTTTCAAGCCAAATGACCAAGTTATGGTCATTTCGACGACATAGTTTGTGATAAAGATCTCATACTCCACACATAGGTGCATATTGGTATATTAAACAACCATGCCAAAGGGATTCTTCAAATTATTTTCATAAATATCATTTTCCTTTTTTTGAGTGCAAAAAATGAGGTTTTTTGTGAAGTGAGTACAGAAAATATGATTCCAAATGGCACCCAACTATTTTTCACTAATAGTGGTGCACATATTATGGATGATCCCCAATTATGAGTTTTTTCTTACAATTCTAACTAATTTCCCCTAGTTAATTGAGTTTACGTTGGTTTATCGAAAATAATTCAAATTTGAACTAAAACTATTTGATAGTTTGGTCTGAAACTTTTGGAAAAATCATTTTAAGGTACACAACTAGTGGTTATATCACAGAAACATTGATAGTTCTAGAAAATATCACCTCTTCCGATGATTAGTCGTAGCGACCGTTTTGATCGTTTTTAAGAAAAAATGTAATAAAGTGATAAACACCTCAAAAAATCAAATCCTTTGGCATGGGCTCCTTATATGTGTACTAGTTGCTAGGAAAAATGATAAACACCTCAAAAAATCAAATCCTTGAACATCTAGAAGTTTCAAGCCAAATGACCAAGTTATGGTCATTTCAAGCCAAGCCAAATGACCGTGGCAAGACATCTCTGATGATCTACAACCGTCCGACAAGACATCCCTGATGATATGCAACCGTTTGAAACGGTCGCAGATCATCAGAGACGTCTTGCCGCTGGTTGCCCAGAGATGCCTCTGCCGAGGGGAGGGTTCACCTTCAGCCTTCACTGAGTGCTCTCTGCTACCCGTGTGCTGCCAAAATGAACTACAATGAGTAAACACTGAGTGCTGAACATGTCCGGGAGGGGGGATATATATAAGGTACGTGTGCTTATTTAGTCCCGGTTGGTAACAACAACCGAGTCATGTGGGTCACGAAGTGGTCGTCATACTGCTGATCCAACAGCTCAGAATCTCTCAAAAGAAACACACCTCAGATCCAACGTCTCACAAGCACTAGAAAGAAACACACGATCCATGTGCTTCTTTAGTCTCGGTTGGTAACACCAACCGGGACTAAAGAAGCACATGGATCGTGTGTTTCTTTTAAGCACTTGTGACCTGTTAGAGGAAGAGATGTGTTTCTTTTGAGAGATTCTGAGCTGTTGGATGGGCACTATCATGACCAGTTCGTGAGTCACATGACCCTATATATAGCCCCCTCTTGAACATGTTCGGCAGTCATTTGTCTCCTCATTCTACTTCATCGACAGAATACAAAGCATTCGGATTCCCTGCATACGTCCAACGGTGCATTTCATATGCAGGCACTCACGAGCCACCGTTGGGCTGTATGCAGGTGAAATCGTGTGTTTTGTTCCATGCATCTACAAAATACTTCAGTTCACTTGTTCTTCTGATACAAAGCATTCGGATATTACACATCAACAATAATATCCCTCTCTAGTGTTTACTTGTTCTTCCGATTGCACCGTAACCACGGACAATCTTCTTCATTTAACTTGATACTTGGATCAGTGTTGACTTTAAAGGGCGGAATGTCATGAAACTTATCGTAATCTTCTGACATGTCTGTCTTGTCCTCCACTCCCACAATGACTCTTTTCCCTGAGAGAACTATGTGGCGCTTTGGCTCATCGTATGATGTACTCGCTTGCTTATCTTTTCTTTTTTTCGGTAGGGTAGACATGTCTTTCACATAGAAAACCTGAGCAACTTCACTGGCTAGAACGAATGGTTCATTCTCGTACGAAAGATTGTTGAGATCCACTGTAGTCATTCCGTATCGTGGGTCTACCTCTACCCCGCCTCGTAGGTTGAACCATTTGCACTTGAACAAAGGGACCTTAAAAGTAGGTCCATAGTCAAGTTCCCATATCTCCTCTATGTAACCATAATATGTGTCCTTTGTCCCGTTGCAGTTTGTTGCATCAAAGCGTACTCCACTGTTTTGGTTGGTGCTCTTTTTATCTTGTTTGGCTGTGTAAAATATATTTCCATTTATCTCGTACCCTTGAAAAGTCAATATAGTTGAAGCTGGTGATGTGGCCAACAAGTATAGCTGTTCTTCAACATTGGTGTCATTAATGAGACGTCTTTTTAACCAACTGCTGAAAGTCTTCATGTGTTCTCCATCAATACAATCTTCAGATTTCTCCGGGTACTTGGAGCGTAAAACATTCTTGTGTTCCTCGACATACGGACCCACCAAACTGGAATTATGTAGAACGGTGTCGTGTGCTTGAGTGAAAGAATCCTCGTCTTGACATATTGTTGCTTTCTTTCCGAGGGTGCCTTTTCCATGCAGTCTCCCCTCATGACGTGATTCAGGAACACCGATCGGCTTCAGATCAGGAATAAAATCTACACAAAACTCAATGACCTCCTCTGTTCCATAACCCTTGACGATGCTTCCTTCTGGCCTAGCCCGGTTGTGCACATATTTTTTTAAGACTCCCATGAACCTCTCAAAGGGGAACATGTTGTGTAAAAATACAGGACCGAGAACAGAAATCTCTTCGACTAGGTGGACTACAAGGTGCGTCATAATATTGAAGAAGGTTGGTGGGAACACCAACTCGAAGCTGACAAGACATTGGACCACATCCTTCTCTAAATTTTTTAGAGTTAGTGGATTGATGACCTTCTGAGAAATTGCATTGAGAAATGCACATAGCTTCACAATGGGTTCTCGAACATTTTCCGGTAGAAGCCCTCTCAATGCAACCGGAAGTAATTGTATCATAATCACGTGACAGTCATGAGACTTTAGATTCTGAAATTTTTGCTCTGCCATGTTTATTATTCCTTTTATATTTGATGAGAAGCCAGATGGAACCTTCATACTGCGAAGGCACTCAAAAAATATTTTCTTCTCTTCTTTAGTAAGAGCGTAGCTTGCAGGACCTGGCTGATTCTCTGAATGAGTATCGTCTCGATGCATCTCTTCGCTCATACGTTGATGGGTCTGCCTTCCTTTCGGTGTACCTTTTTTTGACTTCCCATCTTTTGACTTCCCATACACGCCTAAGAAGTTTAGCAAATTGCAACAAATGTTCTTTGTCACGTGCATCACGTCGATTGCAGAGTGAATCTCTAGCATTATCCAATATGGCAGCTCCCAAAATATAGATTTCTTCTTCCACATGGGTACGTGGTTGTTTGCGTCATTCGGAACAGTGAGACCGCCAGGACCCTTTCCAAAGATTACATTTAAATCCTTGACCATATCATGTATAGCAGAACTAGAAGGGCGGGTAGGCCTCGGCCGATGATCTGTCTCACATTTGTAATGCTTGCCTTTCTTCCTTAACGGATGCTTGGGTACAAGAAACCGACGATGACCTAGGTACACATTCTTGTTACCTAAATGTATACTATCAGTCTCAGCTAAACAGTGCGTGCATGCATTGTATCCCTTGTTTGACTGTCCTGAAATGTTGCCTAGAGCAGGCCAATCATTGATGGTTACAAAAAGCAAAGCTCGTAGATCAAATTCCTCCAGTTTGTGCTCATCCCACACACGTACACCTTCCTCACACCACAACTGCAAAAGTTCTTCAACTAATGGCCTGAGTTACACATCAATGTCGTTGCTAGGTTGCTTCGGGCCTTGAATGAGCACGGGCATCATAATGTACTTCCGCTTCATGCACAGCCAAGGAGGAAGGTTATAGATACATAGAGTCACGGGCCAAGTGTTGTGACTGGAGCTCTGCTCTCCAAAAGGATTAAAGCCATCTGTACTTAGGCCAAATCTTAAGTTCCTTGCGTCATCTGAAAATGTCGGGAACTCTCTGTCAATTTTTCTCCACTGGGACCCATCCGCGGGGTGTCTCAACATCAAGTCTTTTTTACGATCTTCTTTGTGCCAACGCAACAACTTGGCATGCTCTCTATTGCTGAACAAACGTTTCAACCGTGGTATTATAGGAGCATACCACATCACCTTTGCAGGAATCCTCTTCCTGGGGCGCGGCTCGCCCTCAACATCACCAGGGTCATCTCGCCCGATCTTATACCGCAAAGCACCGCATACAGGACATGCATTCAATTTTTCGTGCTCACCGCGGTAGAGGATGCAGTCATTAATGCAAGTGTGTATCTTATGCACCTCTAATCCTAGAGGGCATACCACCTTCTTTGCTTCATACGTACTAGACGGCAATTCGTTATCCTTTGGAAGCATCTTCTTAACTATTTTTAACAAATTTTCAAATCCCTTGTCAGAAGTACCATTCTCTGCCTTCCATTGCAACAATTCAAGTGTGGTACCTAGCTTTTTCTGGTCATTTTGACAAGTTGGGTACAACAATTTGGCGTGATCAGCTAACATACGCTCCAACTTCAACCTTTCGTTTTCACTTCCACAGTCCATTTGTGCATCACGAATGGCCCGACGAAGATCATCGTCGGGCTCATCAATAATGGGATCTTCTTCAGTTTCGTCTTCTCCCATTGTAGTATCACTGAACCAAGGATACTTGTCATTATCCTCCTCTTCTTCATTTTCTTCCATGATAACCCCTGTTTCTCCGTGTTTGGTCCAACAATAATAACCAGGCATAAAACCATTATGCAAGAGGTGTGAGTGAATGACTTTTGAGGTAGAGTGATCACTCATATTCTTGCAGGCACTACATGGACAACGAATAAAACCGTTCTTCGGCTTGTTTGCCTCAGCCATATGGAGAAAATTATGCATGCCATCAATGAACTCAGGACAACATCGGTCACCGTACATCCATTGTCGGTTCATCTGTATTACATAAAAGTATATCGAACCCCATTATTACACTACTGTCATAAATAATATGTAAGAGCAAATTAATTAATACAATGTCATCCATTAAAATAAGAGTAGAGTATTGACAAGCGGTAATACATAGTTCTCATAAAACATACATTAACTGAAACAAATATAAAAATTATCTAAAGAATTTAAATCCAACAACAAATGCGATCAAAATCGCAACTAAGGTAAATACTGAACCCACAGCATAATGATACCAAGCCTCCCGATTAATGGCATATTTTCTAATCCTTTTTATCTTCAAGCGCATTGCATCCATCTTGATCTCGTTACCATCGACCACGTCGGCAAGTTTGAGCTCTAATTTCATCTTATCTTCTAAGCATTGAAGATAAAGAGCTTCACTTCTTTTCAATTTTGCTTTCAAATCATTGTTTTCTTTATCCAAAAACTCGACAATAGGGTCAGGTTCAATTTCTGGTTCGACTACCTCCTAGATAAAAATAATTCTATGTCAAGTTGGTCGCCATAATTGTCAGAAACATAGAATGAAATAAATAGTTTTGAAAATATACCACATCCGAATCATAGACCGGACGAGGACCGACGGGGACGGATATCAGAACCATGACACTATACATATAATACAAGTTAGAAAATTATACAAGTAGTAACTATGCATCTAAATCATAAAAGCTATGTTTTTAAAATAAAATAAAATAAAATATAAAGGCTCACCGAGGTGGTGACGGGACGGCGCGGGCGATCGACGTCGATAAGGCTCCTCACCACACTAAAACACATAAATCATTATTTTAGTTTGAGAACAAATTGCACATATACACAAATGAGATCATAACTTAGGCATTACATCGAACACCTTGCTTGCACAAAAAAATTGAAATGAGCAAAATGAGCTAAATAAGCAATGCCGGAAAGAGGATGAAGAGGCTAACCGTGGGGTGGCTTCAATCTCTCCAAATGGTGTAAAATATTATGGATTATCTAGTATTGGGGAGAGGAAATGGAGAAGAAATGGAGAGGAAATGATTTTGAGCTCGGGCTCGGTGGGAAAAATGGAGTTGGCTCGGGCTGGAAGAAGCTGATAAAGTGAGGACCTTTAGTCCCGGTTCGTGTTACGAACCGGGACTAAAGGTCTCTGACGCTGGGGCCCGCCTCTGCTGCCGCGTGCGCTGAACCTTTAGTCCCGGTTCGTAACACGAACCGGGACTAAAGTTCCCTCACAAATCCAGCGGAGTGGCTCTCACCCCTTTAGTCTGGGTTCAAAAAATGAACCGAGACTAAAGGGGTGAACCAAAGCCTCGTTTTCTACTAGTGTGTTGGCCGGTTGGGCCGGGAAAATACACGTATGTTTGCACATCGTATTTTCATCTTGAACTCTTGAAAAGGACCAGGACGTGCTGTCCATGTCAGCCTCCAATCCTATATATCTATCCAACTTCACCACTCATGCACTGTGCAGAGAACAGTTATACCGGTTCAAAAAAATTGTATCAATTCCAAAAGAAAATTCTTCCCTGATGACCGCGTGCCTTGGAGCATGTACGTATTTTATGTGGAGGCTATTTGTTCTTGCATAATTTAGTGGTTCCAAGTAATTAAACTTTTACTACTTATTTGATATGTGGACGTTACGAGAGCCCCCTGTCCATCACGGCGTAAAGTAATTTGCTGATGGCTCCGGCAACGAAATATGTTCATCTTCTTGCGACGACTTGGCCGGGTGATAGACTAGCAAGTCGTCCATTTGAAGGACTAGCAAGTCTTGCCTCATTCCGCAGTGATCTAATACATATAGGTGACCGCATGAAGTTTCAGAAGCCAACTCCTTCCATAGCTAGCTACCGTGCCGCCATGCGACTAGTCATGGAGACCGTCCCTCTCCCAAAGTTCATCTCAATTGTTCTACTGCTACCACTATTAGCCTGGCTTCCTCCGGCCATGGCACTGCTGCCATCCCTGGAAGAACAAGCTGGAGCTCTCCTTGCCTGGAAAGCCACACTAGAAAGCCACCCAATCGAGCTGCAGTCTTGGAACACCACTTCATGGTCATGTAGCAGCTGGCATGGCATCAGCTGCAGCAAGCATCAAGCAAGCCACCAAGAGCTGATCACGAAGATCTCTCTGCGTGGGTTGGGGCTGAGAGGGGAGCTGGGCACCCTCAACTTCACGGTGCTGTCAACCCTCACCAGCATCCAACTCGCGCACAACCAGATAAGCGGACCCTTTCCACCTGCTTTAGCATCATCCTTGCCAAACCTGCGACACTTGATGCTGCAAGAGAATAAAATTTCTGGCAAAATACCATGGCAGATAAAACATCTAGAGGGTCTGGTGACGCTGGTCTTGTCTAACAATCACTTGTCTGGTCCCATCCCCAGTGAAATAGGCCACCTAAAGAGGCTGACCAGGTTAGATCTTTTTAGAAACAACCTCAGAGGACACATTCCAAACAATATAGGGAATCTCACCAAACTGACTATCTTGTACCTTGATGCTAATCAATTATCCGGATATCTTCCTCAAGAACTAGGTTACCTAGTGAATTTACAAATATTGGCTCTTAGCCAAAACAAACTCATGGGTTCCATCCCCGATTACATTTGGTGGTTTGGTTAATCTCACCACCTTTATCCTACGAGGTAATAAGCTTTCAGGTTGTATACCTCGAGAACTAGGTAACCTTCTTAACCTAGAAGGTTTGGATCTTAGCGACAATAAAATCAAGGGTAACATCCCAAGTTTCATTGGAAATTTTACTAAGCTCACTATATTGTACCTTTTTGATAATCAGTTCTCTGGGCATCTTCCTCGAGAACTAGCTTACCTGGTGAACCTAGAAGGTTTGTATCTTAGCGACAATAAAATCATGGGTACCATCCCCAGTTTCATTGGAACTTTTACTAAGCTCACGACCTTGTATCTTGATTTTAATCGATTCTCGGGATATATTCCTCAAGAAGTGGGTACCTTAATGAGTCTCGAGGTGCTACAAATTGACAGTAACAATCTGACCGGTCCCCTGCCACCTGATTTATGTGTGGGAGGCATGCTCAAGAACTTAATTGCATTTGACAACAACCTTAGTGGACCTTTGCCCTCAAGCTTGATACGCTGCAGTAGCTTAGTCAGAGTTCGTCTTGAAAGGAACCAAATAGAAGGAGATATTTCTGCATTTGGAGCTTATCCAAATTTGGTGTACATGGATATGAGCTCCAATAAACTTTTTGGCAAGTTGTCCTATCGCTGGTGGAAATGCCGCAATCTTACGTTGCTATGCATCTCAAGCAATAACCTTACAGGAGAAATACCCACAAGTATGTGGCAACTGTCTCAGCTAAATGTACTTGATCTTTCATCAAACAATTTCGAAGGAGAGCTTCCAAGAGCACTGGAAAATCTTAAAAATTTGTTCCAATTGAGCCTAGCAAACAATTTGTTGCATGGAAGCATACCACAAGAAATTGGAGCACTGTCCAAATTGGAGTTGTTGGATTTATCATCAAATAACCTAAGTGGTCCAATACATGATTCAATCAAGCATTGTTTCAAGCTTAGCTTTTTGAAACTGAGTCGCAATAAGTTCAACGGAAATATCCCTATCGAGATAGGCTCGTTGTTTAGCTTACGTGATATGTTGGATTTAAGTGATAATTCATTTTTTGGGGCGATACCAAGTCAACTTGGTGGTTTGACCATCCTAGACAATTTGAATCTTTCACACAATAAATTGGATGGCTCCATTCCATCATCATTTGAGAGTATGGTAAGCTTGATATCATTTGATGTATCTTACAATGAATTGGAAGGACCAGTTCCAGAGAGTAGATTCTTCCAAGCAGCTCCAGTCCAGTGGTTCATTCACAATAAGATGTTATGTGGTGTGGTGATAGGTCTACCGCCTTGTCGTAGTGCTACTTCCAGTGGAGAAAAAAGAAAACCATACAGAACACTTGTACTAGCCACAATCTCTGTTTTGGTATCTCTTGTTCTTTTTGCAGCTATACTGATGTTTCAACATGAAAGGAAGAAATCAGAAGAAACTACCACTGATAAAGTTACACAGTTGGAAACCATGTTCTCTTTATGGAGCTTTGATGGGGCAGACGTGCTCAAGCAAATCGTTGAGGCAACAGACAATTTTAGTGAGATACATTGCATAGGAACTGGGGGATATGGATCTGTCTATAAAGCCAGACTTGGAACATGTGAAATATTTGCAGTAAAGAAGATGCATATGATAGAAGATCATTGTTCCGTGAATGAGCCAGTATTCAATCGAGAAATCGAGGCATTGATGCAGATTCGGCATCGTAACATCGTTAAATTATTTGGATATTGTTCTTCTAGCAAAGGCAGGTTTCTAATCTATGAATACTGTGAGAGAGGAGACTTGGCAGAAACATTGAGGGTGAGTGAAAAAGCAATTGAATTTGGATGGAAAAGAAGGATAACATCTGGGATGGACATGGTTCATGCTTTAGCATACATGCACCATGATTGTTCATCACCTATAGTCCACCGACACATAACAAGCAAAAACATTTTACTTGATTCAGAGTTTAGAGCTTGTATCTCTGACTTTGGTACGGCCAAAATCCTCAATATTGATGGCCACAATCCCACATTGCTTGTTGGTACGAAAGGCTATCTTGCTCCAGGTAAAAATAAAATAGATCCTTTATCTATATTATTTTCTAGTCATGTCATCATATGTTTATTTTGTACATGTAAACTGTGATGCATTCACGGAACATTAGCATACTCTGAATTGTTAGTTTGAAAATTGATGGTTTGTTTGATACTGATTGCAGAGCTAGCATATACAGAGAATGTGACGGAGAAGTGTGACCTATACAGCTTTGGAGTTGTCGTTTTTGAGCTATTTATGGGATCCCATCCAGGCGATCTGCTCTCATCCATCTACCTGACAACCAACAAGAATGATGTGTGTCTAAAGGATCTGCTGGACTTCAGACTCGTGCTACCGGATGCTGAGACCACTAGACAAATATATGGCATGCTAAGCGTTGCAGTTCAGTGCCTGGAGTCTAACCCGTCACGCAGGCCAACGGCACGACGTGCGTGTGATGAGCTATCTGATGGGCTTAAAACAACTGAAGATCATCCTCCTGTCGATTATCTGCACGCTGTCCTCACCATTCCTGCCCAGTAGCGCCGATGGCTATAGTCTCTATGCATGGAAGATCAATTTGGTATTGTTGTTATGTAGTTTCTTCTCGTACGGCTACGTTGCTCATTTCAAAATTTCTGCTCTGTAGTAAGAAAACATATAAAGTTCTGATCAATTGAACTAGTTAGCTTGCTTGTAGTAGTATCGATGAATAAATACTACTAGTTGTAAATTTATACTTCTCAGTCAACTGATCAGCACCACTGGTTAGTTTAGTTTAACCATCGCTAATCCTTGTTCCGCGGACTAGCACGTGTTTGCACTGAGGGATTTTTCTAGCATCGTCGCTAGGCCGAACATGATGTCAATGAAACTGAACACCATGAAATATACAGGTTGGTCGGTACAGGAAAAAAGAATGGTGTTGAGCAATGGCGACTACCTTGGACAGAGTATCACCTGGATTCACATCACATCGACGACGAAGCATATCTCAATCGCATAAGATAACGACCAAATTGAAAATTTCACTCCAATTCGGATTGAAAAAATGGAACAGAGTATCTTACCCTGAGTCCTTATTTCAGCAGCAAGAACCGTGCCAGGTCTGTGTATTGGTTTGGTTGGGCTGGCGGGACCGCCGATGGATTGGTCTTTACAGGCTGGGCACTTAGTGGGCCGTACCGCGATGGTAGAGAAAAGAGTATCCGCCAAATTAAGTTTTGTTTTTGAAAGTCCGCAAAATTAAGTTTATATAAATTAGAAAGAACTAAGTTGAAGTTTTGGCAACTTCCACGATTGGACTGTCACACACTCATGTTTAAATTTGGAATATGTTCTAAATATATGCATAAAGTCATTTACAAATGGGTGAAAGTAGCTAAAAAGTGAGATTTTTTTTAATATTTGGGGATTATCCAAAATATATAGTCTACTTTATGTGAACATTATATTGTTGTCATTTAAACCATGTTACTTCACAAAACCCGGCTTTCTGACACTTAAAAAATGATAGTTTTGCAAATAATATGGAAAATCACTTTGACACTATTGTTTTTCATGCGAGGATACACATATTTATCAAACATGGGCATATTATCATGCCATGTATATGTCTATCACGTTGGTCATTTGGTTAAAATTTGAGGAAGAATCGAGAAATGCACGGTGACGCTACTTGAGGAAGCGTGTGTATATATACCTCTAAGGTGACATCTACATTGACACTTGATCATGGGAGCTTTGTGAGGAGATATTGTCGCGGCTGGAATTCCTGTTACGGGAATCGGCTGGACTACATTTATTTTCCGCTCTATCGAGCAGTCGTAAGGGTACGTTTAGCGCATACGATTTATTAACTATGTAACACACACTCCAGCAGATTCAAAGTTTATGTACCATTGTGTTGTTGCCCTTTTCAGCCTATAGACACATTACCTTTAACAAAAAAACGCGGAGGTCGCTCATGTCGATTTTACCTCGAACTCTCGAGGAAGGAAACTTGCACTAGTAAGAAATATCCGTGTGGCAATTTGTGGTTAGCGACCGTGCGTAAAAATCAGTATTTTGTTAGTATATTGGGGCAATCGTGCGGGCCAACGTACGCATTGCCACTACAGCTCTACATGCAACGTACCCAGAACTCCAGAAGAGACCCTTGAGTGGGACATTAAAGAGTTCTCGGTTTCTTGTGTTCTTAGAAGCAACGTAGATAATAAAGTGTGGAGGCACATTTCTGTCTACGTCTCTCCTTATGAAGAAGGGTAGGAATGTTTTATCTATGAATTGCATAGTCTCTTCATTGATAATGCCTAATTTAGCTAGACACCAAGAGGACAAAAGCAATGGAGTTGTCAATCAAAAATGGTGTGACGGCTTCAATGCTTGGATATATCTTTGGGGTATGCTTGAGGTGAAGCTTTCTAACGAAAAATTCACCTGGTCAAATAACTAGGAAAAAATTAAGAGAGAATAGCCAGTATACCACTACACAAAGCCAAAAGTTCCAAAATAGCACTGGAAAAACTGAAGTTGTCAAAATACCATTGAAATTTGGTTTTTCATTCCAAAATAACACTAGACACAAACTGAGAGTAACTTCTACAGAAATAGACAATTGTGCCCTTATCTCTTCACAGAACTCATGTCCTCTAATTTCAGCAACGTCTTAAGAACAACAGCTTCTAAACATGATTACAACAACACTTTAACATCATTTCAACACTTGACGCATTTCAACAACACAACAATAATGTAGGAGTGCAACCATCAGCATTTTTACAGCATTCCAACTGTTTTGACACCATTTCAGCAACTTTTTTACATCATTTCAGCAAAATAACCAAAAGTAGTACTTTTCTTACTTGTTCAAAGTACAACATTGTCATGAGAAATGAACTAAACTCGTTTGAGGGGGCTGTCAGTAGTCATTTTGCTCCTTGTAGATGCACTAGGAGGCGAAGAAGCCTTCACAAGAGATGCTGCCATCGACCTTGTCACCGGGCTTGAAGTTCCAATACCAAGTTGAATATCTTGCTTACTTGGCGTGCATGGAGGAGCAGAGGTAGTGGCTGCTGCAGCATTTGACTTTTGCCTACATGAAAACTGAAGATAGTAAGCAAGAGATGTGTTATTTAACAAGCTATGATATTTATGTACAAGAATGGACCGTTTTGGAGAAGGAGTTGCATCTCGGTCGGCATCGCTATCTTTTTCCGACTCTTTGCGTGTCTTCTTAAGATGTCCCTTTGCTCCACATCATTTGCATACATGTTTCCTTCCGGTTCCACCCTCACTGCTATATTGTGCCTTCTAGTTCTAGGACGTCCAGCACTCCTTGATAGCTTGGGAGGAATCATCTCAAATTCTGGTTGTGCCTTAGGCCATTGGGATTGGCCCCTAATTGGCATGAGGATTGGCTCATATGCAGCCTTGAACTTGGTGACCGAGAAGCAATCATCAACATATTTATCTACCTTCTCTCCCTTGGAGAATATGAAATGGAGAGCATGTGTGCAAGGTTTACCACCAATCTGCCAGCGTCTACAAGAGCATTCCTTTTTATCAAAGTCGATTGTATGTCTTCATCCATTTCCTGATATTTCAGCTATGGTTGGTGTTGCCCTTACTTCACCATAGCGCAGCCCCTTGCTTTTTTTATTCAATTCCTTTATCACACTAGGTAATATAGTTCCTTGCAGCGCATTTGCACCCTCCCTCCTTCTTCCCCTCAATTCCATCACCATTTCTCTATATGTGTCCACAAGCTCCACAATTACTAGTTGTTTCTTATCCTTCATCCAATTATTGAACACTTCTGCCAAGTTATTACTTACATACTCAACTTTTGTTATTGACGAAAACTTGCATCTAGTCCACACACGATTGTGTTCCTTTCTTAAGTAGGCTATTGCTTCCGGGCTGGCAGCTTCTATCTTCGCCATGAGGGACTCATGCTTGTCAACTTCATATGTCCAGGCTGCAGGCCACATGTTATCAAGTATGTCACCTTTGAATTTCTTCTTGAAGTTGTGCATGAGATGCACCATGCATTCTCTATGCTCACAATTGGGGTACACTGAATGAATGGCATTCTCGAGCCCTTTGCATGCATCTGTATGGACTGTAAGGCCTATTGGCTCACCAATACACAACTTGAGTTGTTGCATGAACCACACCCAATTTTTAGTGTTTTCTTTCTCAAGGATCCCAATTGCCACAGGAAACATCCAACTATGCCCATCAACACCAATAGCTGCATCCAACTGTCCCGTGTATTTTTCTGTAAGAAAGGTTGAATCGACCCCCACATATGGTCTACAACCTGCTAGAAAACCGTCAATGCATGGCTTGAAGGCAATAAACAGCCGATTGAAGTAGTGTACGATGCCACTTTTTTTATGAACTGCCTTGATGTCAATTTCACATACACTTCCTGGGTTGGCTGCCAACAATTCTTCCTTAAAGTTCCACAACAACTGAAAATTCTCTTGATATGTACCATTCAAGGCAGCTAGTGCACGCTCTCTCCCTTTCCACAGATTACTATACCCCAATTTCATATTAAACTCCTTTTGCAACAGATCTTTTAGACCTTTTGCACTAAGTGTGACCTCCTCTTGCATGATGGCTTTCCCTCTATCAGCAATCCAATTCTTGTTTGCCATTCTTGATTTTCCTTTTTGCTTGTCGCTTTTATTGGCACTTCCACAAGTATGAGCAAATGGTAGTTTCTTTACCATGAATGTATCGCATCCCTTCAACTTGGAGGCATGTATCCTCCATGGACAATCTTCATCGGAACACCTAGCACGTAGTCTCTCCTTGTCACTATATTCCGTGTTAAAAGACCACTCTTCTCTAATTGCTAGTTGTCTCAAGGCACCCTTAAAAGTTTTTCCATTAACAAAGGTGCTCTTCTCCTTAATCTGAGGACAATTTCTATCATGGATATGAGTGGGTACCACATTGTTATTAATTATCACCTCATCATCACCTAGTACAGTTTGTTCATCATATGAATTATCAACATCTAGTCTTCCTAATGGAATCCTCGTAGCAGCTACCTCGGCCTCATTTTCAGGAGGCTTCACATGGGCTGGTTTCTTCTCCACCACCTCCTCAAATTGCACAGGCTCATCATCCTCATACTCCCCTGCATAGGATTGGTTCGGCCAAGCAAAAAATGGAGCATGAACGGGCTCATCATTCTCCTCATCACTCCTCACATGAGCAGACTCATTGTTTTTGCTCTTGAATCATTGCATCTATCAAATAATTCGGCTATCTCTGACTCGGCAATTAAAGGAACAGTGTCATCTCCGGATCCATACCATATTGTCATTCTCTGATCAGTAGACCACTGAAACTGCTCCTCCACAGCCTCTGTTATCTGTGCTACGGACAGTCCCCGACCTACAGCAAAATCCCATGTTTTGCCTCTTCCATACACTCTTTTACCATCCACAATTGTCAAGTAAGACTGGGCATCAATTTGTACTTTGAAAGTGTCCATGGCAACTCTGAAACACACACAAAAAAACAAATCCTTAAGATTTTTCACATGGCGTGTACATCTGTACAAGAACATGGGAAGATTTTTCATACCTGTGCACGTTCGTGTTGAAATCGGCAAGCTGCATGGGCATGCAGCGTCCGCGAGCTTGGGCACACGCGGGACGTAGAGGTCTGAGGAGGGTGCGGTGGAAATTGCTTGCTTGGCGACGGCACACAAGTCGTAAGCGTCGCCTGGTCGACCGTGGCCTCGTGGGCTGAGATTAGAGCAGCGCAGGGCGCCTGAGCTACGATCTAGTGAAGGGATTTAGGAAGGAGAGAGGGATTGCTGGTCGCCGGCCGGCCACGCCGCCGCCGCCATGCTTGAGAGTTGATACGAGCGGAGAAAAAATTAGGTCGACCCTTCCGTGCTGTTTTTCCTAGTACTAGTAGCTGAGGGTATTTGGTATTTTGGCTAGTTCAGTTTTCTCGTTATTTTGGAACTTTTGGCTTTGTGTAGTGGTATACTGGCTATTCTCTCAAAAATTAACCATGTTTGTCATATACAGGGTGTTTAGCACCACCGACCTTGACGCCATGTCCGTCCGATCTCAGGTGACCAAGCGCTTTCTAGAACAGGAATTGATCACATCCCCTATCATGTGGGATTCAGGGGTGGACCATCTTCACCAGACACCCTCCACTAGATTTGAGAAATGGTGCCTAACGGGGGAGGATTTCATCGTATTGGCCTCAAGATTAAATGCTCCCACAAAAAGCACCACTATCATGTCCGTCCTATCTCGGTTGACCAAGCGCTTTCTAGAACAGGAATTGATCACATCCCCTATCATGTGGGATTTAGGGGTGGACCATCTTCACCAGACACACTCCATTATATTTGAAAAATGGTGCCTAATGGGGGAGGATTTCATCGTATTTGCCTCAAAATCTTGGAATGCTCCCACAAAAAGCACCACTACCATAGGGAGATGGCAGGAGAAAAATATAAGGTTTAGGAAATTCTAGAATGGGTGGAGTAGAAACATAGAAGCTGATTTGAGACGCCCTACAAAAGATCTCATGACAGAATACGAACTCAACCTCAAAGCTGAGGGAGAGGATCTCTCTTATATAAAACACAAGCACATGAAAAAATAAGCATAAACATGTAAAAATTGTGCTTTAAGGAAGAAATCAAGTAAAAGCGGCAACGGTATTTGGCCCAATTCCTCAATCAAATAAGTTGAACAACAGTTTTCAATTGGATGAATATTAAAATGTGTCTCACCATTGCATTTGTGTCAAGCCACATGCTTGGGCTATTTCGAGTTACAATTGCAATCAGGTGACCATAATAAGACTATCAGCCCTCACAATTTAGAGTCACATTGCTGGACATGCTTGATCAGCGGGTGTTGAGTGTTACACTAGTACTTAACCCATAGCTGATTATTGCAGTGAACCGAGGGACTAGGCCTTTGTCAATTATTGCATGAATCTTGCACCCATCAGACGTGGCGTTTGAAGGAGAACTAGAATTACCGAGTTTCTTCTTTACACTAGGCCAACTTTTTTGGAAGTTGTCGGCACCACCAATCTCGCAATAACACTGTATATGTATCCCCCATATTAGCAAAATTGTATATGCATTGACATGAGTAAGTTGAGCTTAACAAGGACAACTATGATGGGATAATGAATAATATGATTACGATGAACATACCTTGTTACGGTAAAATACGTACTGCAACGGGGCAGTCCAGCAAAGTAGGTAATCCTGGTCCGAGAAGCAAAAATGCTTATTCGTAATAAAAATTTGTGCTCTTGTAGCAAAAACTTAATGCTGCAGAAGCAAAATAAGAAATCAATTGTAGCCAAATCACAGAACAAATGTTACCAACAAGTTTGTTATATTTTAGCATCGGTAGCAACAAAAATCTTCCAGTGATGCAAATCCTCACAATGTACAAAGCATAAATTCTCACAATGGTCTGCTATGGTAGCAAAATCAGAGATCAATGGATGCAAAACTTCATCTATATAGCAAAAAAATACAACAAAGGGATGGTAGCAAAATTGCTACAACTATTCTACGGATTTGCACCAAAAAAGGGAAAGTTCTGCTTCAAACATCCAAAACATTTGCACACTATGTAGCAAAACAGAGAACAACAATTGCTGTCGACCCCTATCGGCACCTCCACCCCCATGGCAGCACCTCTGCCATTGGGCAGACTGAGGAGCGTGGCGTCAGGAGCATGCTGGCCATAGCGGGGAGGCGAACAAGCTCGCCGGCGGCACAACGGCACACGCACCCGCCGCCTGTGAGTGCCCACACGAACGCGGCCTCCGGCGCGAACGACGCAACGGAGACGAACAGCGTGAGCGCCCCCCGCCCCCACGCCGCGAGGCCCCAGTACGGCGGCCACCACCACTGCCGCCGCCGCTCCCCCGCCACCACCAGCGTCACCACGAGCGGAGAATTCCGCCTCGGCAGCGGCGGGGCGCAAGGGAGCCGACCTGGCGGCAGCACACGTAGGGGAGGAGGTAGCTGCCACTACCGGAGTGGAGGGCGGTGGGATTTGGTGGCCGCCGAAGTCGGCCAACGCGGATGGCGACTCGAGCACCTGGACGAGCGAGAAGATGGAGCCGTCGGAGGCCTAGGCGGCGCAGGAGAGGAGGAGGCGGTGGATACCCGCGGCGGCGCGCGGCGGGGTCGAAGGAGAGGTCGTCGCTGCCGCCGTCGCTGAAGGGCTTGGAGCAGGAGGAGTTCCGCTGCAGCAGCTCCACCACCACGGGGAGACGGAGGCGTCCGAATCCATCGTCGGGCAGGTTTGTCGTACTGCCGTCGGGGATTAGGTAGAAGATATCTTAGTGGGGATAAGGAAGACGAGGCCCACACGATCGTGCTCATCGAACGGCTGCGCATCCGGAGGACGCGAGCGTCGTAACCTCCGGAGAAAACCCAGCGTTTTCCATAATAATACGGTTCCAATTTTTTAACCGAAACCAGCCAAATCTTGACGTGGTTCGATCGGAAATCGACTCGGAGTAGTGCTCTAGCTAGCTGGGCCGGCTATATATTCATACAGACGTAGTTCTCCACCGGCCGGCCACCGCAAACGAAGCTCGATCGTGCCGCCACATCTAGATCCTGCCAGATCATGGCTGCGCCGCCGGTTTCCGGCCGGGAGTTGGACGACAAGGAGCAGCAGGACGACGGCGTCGAGAAGAAGCCGCGCGTGCTGGACTTGACGCGGTTCTCCACCGGCCGGAAATACTCAAGTTGGTCACCGTATGCATGCATGGGAACTTGGTCACCGGAAATACTCAAGTTGGTCACGTACATACACCCGCCGACTTACGGCTGCTGCGTCACAGTCAGTTAGGGAAGGCCCATACTTACGGCTGAAAGCCAAAAGTCTGGATTCCGGTATTTCAGCTGGTTCGTCCTAGAAGAATGCAAAGTCTAATCAAATACTGCTACTATATAGTAAAGTTTAAGAGGAGAAAGGTCCAACGTTGTTACCCGAAAAAAAAAAGATCCACCGTTGTATGTATCAATCAAAAAATAAATTCTTCGTGTTCCTCCTTTTAAGATGTAGTCTTGACTGTGAGGCCTTCACCATCAGTCAGCTAGGGAAGAACATGCTTGACCAATCCGGGTACGTGAAGGCGGCACCACACCATTTCAGACTTTAGTCAGAAAAAAAATACGGTGGGGCTGCATAAAGTTTATGGATCTAGCAAGCTTCATGCTGAAAATCTGACGAGGGACGGGTGGAAAATTCCGCTCCGTAATTTGCTACCGCCAAATCCAATGAAAGCCCTCAGGGGTCGTTTGGCACCATCATTTTCATGAAATCCATTTTAGATTCCATACCCAACGTATATGGCTGTCATGAAATTGTAACGTCATTTGAATTAGAACTTTAGAGAATGCCTACGCTATGTTAAGTCAATTCATATATCTCTAATGTTGTCATTTCTCTGCAGTTTACTTAGGATTTGATGGGTGTCAAATGAGTCTTAGTGGAGTGCACCATTGGATAGGTACGTAGGATTAGGCTGTCACTGTGTGGCCGGTTACAAAATATAGGCGTGCGGTACGTAGGATGACACGTCAAACGTTGCTACACTATAGTACGTTGGGGTACCAGTGATGGACGGATCGTGACGTTTGGTATGCGCATTGTTTTATAATAATTAACCCGGGAAAAAAAGTGGTGTGCGTTTTATATCGTGCAAATGCTAGAAGAAGACTGTGAAGTCCACTATCGTTTACTTTAAAAAGGAAAGACTATTTTCCTTGCGTTTTAAAAAAGAGTTTACCTATATGCTACAAAAGATTAATGACACGCCCATCAAATAAAAAAGAAGATTAATGACACGAGCATTAGCGATTTCATGTGCTACCTACTTCCGCCTCCATGAGAACTGGTCGCCTCAAATGTAGTCCAGCGCTGAATGTACCTGAGTTTTTCATGGTAGTCCAGCGCTGAATGTACTCGCGCAGTGTTTCATCAGGCTTTTGTTTGCAAGCCCGGAGCTGCTGGAAAGACGCAGGTCGTTTGAACGTGGAAGAAAAGTTCCTCTTGAAGTCGCTACGAAAAGCTTCCCATGTACCATACGAACCGTGCGGCAGTCCTCTGAGCCAAGCACGGGCTGATCCCGTCAACATTAGCTGGATGAATTGCATGACGGTCGTGGTATTCCCTCGCTGACACGCTACTGTCATTGTATAATCCTCTAACCATGCTGACGGCTCTTGACTGCCATCATACTTGGGAGTCTCCGAAGTTAGTTTGAACCTTCTTGGCATGCGAGTTTCCCGTACCGCCGAGGTGAAGCACATTGCGCCGCATGGCTCGACATCAGATTTCGAATCTGAACTGCAATGACTGGAACCTGGAGTGCGACTATGATGCCTACGCTGGTGCCGGCGCCTGTTTATTAACCGCTGAGTGATTACATCTCTTGCATCGAACTCCTCTGCATAATCATGATCAAAACTGGCGGCCTGTCTCTGCTACCGCTGCTCCTCTCTACTACGCATGCGCTCTTCTCTCTCGCGGCGACGTCGAGTGGAGCGCTCTTCCTCGGTCTCTTCTCTGTCTTGGCTGCTCCGATTCCGTTGCCCGGACCTGCTCCGTTCCAAGTCTTCTCGGTATCGCTCGTCGCGGTGATGGCGCCTGGACCTGCTACCTTCTGGCTCGTCCTGAGCGCCTTCCTCTTGTCGCTGGTTGCCGCGTCGGGTGTTATCGCCCGGGGCCGACTGATACATTGGTCTATTGCCGTTTGCACGGGTGCACGTACCAGGAGGATTCTGACCAGGGTTGTTTCCTAGTCGGCCCGTGGGGGTAGCGACTGGTACAAAAGCTGACCCAACATGCCCTAAGGCCTCGATCTGAGCTCGGTGAAGAGCGTGCCGTGGGTCATCCTGCGGAGGCATGGTTGATCTGAGGTAAGTTGCTACAGAAGCTATGCCTGCTGTTGTGGTTTTTGGGATGGGAATCCTGTCCTCCGCGATAGTCATAAACTTCTGCCTAACGTTATTCAAAATTTTCCTAGTCCCGGGTAACCTGGACCGAGTCCTTACATGCTCTGTTGTGTCTGGATCCGCACCAGTCAACTGCGAGGATGAATAAGCCAGTCTTCTTGCACTGAGCGAGTCAGCTCTAGCCTGCCTCTCGTCGAGGGTGTTCTGCAGCTCAACTAACTCAAGGTTTTTCTTGCGTAGCAGGTACTGGTATGCCAATAAATCTTCCCTGGCGGAGTCGACAGGTAGCAACGCGCCTCTGTTAACAACATCCTCCAACCTGGTGGCCATTTCCTCTGTGATTTCCAGGTCCTCACCCGCCATCCGTACTATGATAAGGTACTGGGCGCCCTGAGGCGTCGGGTGTGGCTCCTGGGGTGGCATCGACTGTGCACACTTGAATAACCTGCTGACCGTGTGTGTTGCGCACCCTGCGCCTATACTCGCCCTTGCTATCCACGGACGAACCCCCACTGCAAAGTATAGACGCGACTTGGGAGGCGACGCAGTCAGAGCAATAGCACGCCACGCCTAACTCCCTGACGGAAGTGAACGGATTTATGATACCCGAGGATGACGCGGGCGTGGATTTGGTTGATGATGATGACGCGAGAGTGGAGTATCCCGTGAGTGACGCATATGCGATATTGACCGTTGATGAATACGCGGGAGTCGAGGATCCCGCGAGTGACGCAAATATGATCTTGACTGTTGACGAAGACGCTGGAGTCGAGGATCCTGCGAGTGAAGCAGATGCGGTCTTGACAGTTGACGAAGACGCGGGAGTCGAGGATCCCGCGAGTGAAGCAGATGCGATCTTGACAGTTGACGAAGACGGGGGAGTCGAGGATCCCACGAGTGAAGCAAATGCGATCTTGACGCCCATGTTCGTTGACCGGACTGGGCTCGCCACGTGTAGAGTTCCCCACTGGTTGATCAGGAAACGGAAACTGCCAAAGGTAAGATCCATACCTGAGTGTACACACGCGAACGCTGATCGCTCTGCAGGCGCGTGCGGGACGAACTCGAAGGTCCCGAGTGCGTATGCATTCTTCAAATCCAGGGGGTCCCGTGATGGCCCTGCTGTTGCTGTTGCTGATGGAGCCGCCGACTCTGTTGATCCAACGCCCTTCTTTCCCACAGACGGCGCCAATTGACGAGGGATTAACTCGACAAGTCTCATGGTGATGTACCTAGGGTTGTATCGATAGGAAGAATATATGGGTGTTGGCGAATATATTCGGACGGCTGACAAGCAAATAAATGCTCGTCAGATCTATATTATATTATTGATCTCAGGGATAACCCGACGAGTCGTAACCACGTTAGGGTTAGGGTATAAGATTGTATGTGGTCTTTCACCTTCCTGCTGATCCATATATATAGAGATTCAGGTCTCAGCAGTTCGATTCCAACTAGAATTACATCTATTGGATATCTGAGTCGGTACGAAGCTGTCTAACTTATTCCATACTCCATCTACTAAAACTCACATCGTCTTCATCTTTATATGCGCCAGCAACTGGGGCTTATAGGAAATCACCATTTAATACAGCCCGCAGGGTATACCCATCGGGTATAACCACATCACCCTGATTGGTCGTGTTCTTTAGCTAATATATATGAATCAGAAAGTTTACGGATCTAACAAGCTCACGTTGAAAATCCGACCTGGGACGGGTGGAAAATTCTGCTCTATAATTTGCTAATGTCAATCCAAGCGAGCCCTTAGTGGAATGCGTTTTTCTTTTGCTATCTAAATGCACCATTGGCTAGGTATGTGGGATTTAGGCTGTCACTGTGTGGCCGGTTATATGCGTGCGGTACGTAGGATGACACGAACACGTTGTTTCGTTTTTGTTTTCTTTTTTGCAGGTAGAACACGTTGCTACTATAGTAGCAGTTCAGTACCAGTGATGGATGGATAGTGACATTTGGTGTGCGCATTGTTATATAATTAACCCGAAAAAAAAAAGGTGTGCGTTTTGTATCGTGTGCAAATGCTAGAAGAAGACTACAAAGTCCACTATCGTTTATATACTTCTAAAAGGAAAGTCTGTTTTCGTTCAGTTAAAAAAAGTCTCCCTATGCTTAAAATAAATAAATGAGACGAGCACTAGCGAATTCATGTGCGACTTCCGCCCGGACGCTGTGAGACTTTGAACAACAGTTTCCATGAGAACTGGTCGCCTCAAACGTGTAACTAATTAAAGCATACATATAACAGAAGATATACTACTATTAAAATAGACCTTTATGCATTTTGAAAAGTACTCCTTGGAGTACTCTCTCCATTTCTAAATATAAAACATTCTAACTTTAGTTTGAGTAGTTCATAAATGAATAAGGCAACAAACTAAAACATGTCTACATACGTATGAACTAGGACAATCTCAGAAATACTAATAAGGCTTACTCTCGTTAGTCAGCCCGGGCATGTCACATGAAGAACGACCGCCCAGTGTGATTATGCACCGCTCGGAGTGGTGTTACCGCCAACCTTTTTCTATCTGTAGAATGTCTAGACCGGCCTTATAAATCAACATTGTTCTTTTTTATGCACTTTGTGCTCACACGACAGTGGGTGTAAACGGATCGGATCGGATCGGATTTTGCTTTTACCATATCCTATACCATAATTTTTCATCGGATTCGGAGCGGATCGGATAATGACCGGATGCGGATTCGGATGCGGATATCCGTGATGGCGGATTCGGAGGCGGAAACGGAGCGGATTCGGACCGGTAACAAAATTAATCGGATAGATACGTGTACAATTAAATTTTCAAACCATACATACAATAATAATTGTTTGATAACTTAATAACTAACCAACTTGTAATTTATAGTCTTTACAATGACTATTTAAGTGAGATGTTGTTCGACTAACGAACTCGACAACTTACTAGCTTTAAATTATGCTATATTAGACTAGACAATTCGGTAGAAAATTGGATTATTCGGATTCAAACCATCGGATAATCCTATTTAAATTTCGGATAATCCATATTTTATGCTATTTTACATACCATATCCTATACCATATCCGGGTGTCAACTTCGGAATCGGATATCCTTATCCAGCGGATTCCTTAAAACCGGATATGGATTGTTGAAAACGGTTTCGGAATCGGATATGGTGTGGAAATTATCCTATCCGTTTACACCCCTACACGACACACATGAAAAGGACCTTCATGCCGGTCATCCATGCTCAAATCGCTCTAGGTCCAACACACTTAACCTCATAGTTCTTTCAGATGATTTTGAGAAAATATGAGTTTTGAAAAAAGAAGTTACAACTTATATGATTATTCAATCAATCCCATTAAGCTCTTAGACATAATCTCATAAACAAGGCACATAAACAAGGCACAAGCTCGATAGGTGGACCAACTCTCTAGGATATCTAGACTGACCTCAGAGATCAACACTAGTATTGCGAACAAGTATGTATTCTAAATAATTGTAGAAAAAAAGAAGTAGTAATTATACTAAATGGAAGAGTGTGTCTATATGGTAGTGGACTGAACTTTTTTAGGTCCCAGTCACCTAAGAAAGAATAGTGTAACTAAAAGGGAAGCGCTGAGCGTCCTCCGGAGGCTGGAAAGTTTCCAGCCCCCGCATCCCCGTGCTGACACGTGTCCAGTTTGATCCCCAAATCCCGCTTTTGCTCCTAGAAGCAAAAAACGTTTCAATTGTTATAAGAAATTTGTGTTATGGTAGCAAATTTTAATTTTCGTCTGAATCCCCCAGTTGCTTCCTGGGAGCAAAAATGGTTTGTTTCAAAATAAAAAAATTACGCTATTGTAGCATTTTTCACCCAGATCCCACAAATTGCTCCGAGAAGCAAAAATGCTTATTCGTAATAAAAATTTGTGCTCTTGTAGCAAAAACTTAATGCTGCAGAAGCAAAATAAGAAATCAATTGTAGCCAAATCACAGAACAAATGTTACCAACAAGTTTGTTATATTTTAGCATCGGTAGCAACAAAAATCTTCCAGTGATGCAAATCCTCACAATGTACAAAGCATAAATCCTCACAATGGTCTGCTATGGTAGCAAAATCAGAAATCAATGGATGCAAAACTTCATCTATATAGCAAAAAAATACAACAAAGGGATGGTAGCAAAATTGCTACAACTCTTCTACGGATTTGCACCAAAAAAGGGAAAGTTCTGCTTCAAACATCCAAAACATTTGCACACTATGTAGCAAAACAGAGAACAACAATTGTTGTCGACCCCTACCGGCACCTCCACCCCCATGGCAGCACCTCTGCCATTGGGCAGACTGAGGAGCGTGGCGTCAGGAGCTTGCTGGCCATAGCGGGGAGGCGAACAAGCTCGCCGGCGGCACAACGGCACACGCACCCGCCGCCTGTGAGCGCCCACACGAACGCGGCCTCCGGCGCGAACGACGCAACGGAGACGAACAGCGTGAGCGCCCCCCGCCCCCACGCCGCGAGGCCCCAGTACGGCGGCCACCACCACTGCCGCCGCCGCTCCCCCGCCACCACCAGCGTCACCACGAGCGGAGAAGTCCGCCTCGGCAGCGGCGGGGCGCAAGGGAGCCGACCTGGCGGCAGCACACGTAGCGGAGGAGGTAGCTGCCACTACCAGAGTGGAGGGCGGTGGGATTTGGTGGCCGCCGAAGTCGGCCAACGCGGAGGGCGACTCGAGCACCTGGACGAGCGAGAAGATGGAGCCGTCAGAGGCCTAGGCGGCGCAGGAGAGGAGGAGGCGGTGGATACCCGCGGCGGCGCGCGGCGGGGTTGAAGGAGAGGTCGTCGCTGCCGCCGTCGCTGAAGGGCTTGGAGCAGGAGGAGTCGTCGCTGCCGCTGCAGCAGCTCCACCACCGCGGGGAGACGGAGGCGTCCGAATCCATCGTCGGGCAGGTTTGTCGTACTGCCGCCGGGGATTAGGTAGAAGATATCTTGGTGGGGATAAGGAAGACGAGACCCGCACGATCGTGCACATCGAACGGCTGCGCATCCGGAGGACGCGAGCGTCGTAACCTCCGGAGGAAACCCAGCGTTTTCCTAACTAAAATGCGATTGCACTTTTTCTAGACTGAACATGTTGCATAAAAAAAGTGCAATTGCATATTTCATTAAACTGAGATTGTATTTTTATTTTTAAAAGTGACATAGACTTAAAAAAAAAATGTCCATGGAGATGGGAAAGCTTCAGTCTCTCAATCTGTCCCTTACCTGGTTAATTACTATCAATCTTTCACAGGTTTAGGGAAGGATACCCAGACACAGGTACCCGGGTGGAGGCCGCCAGATGTTGGAACAGTAAAGGTCAATGTGGATGCTGGGTGGGATCCCATTTCAAAGAATGCTGGCATTGGAATCATCATCAGAGATCATGTTGGTCATCCACTTCTTGCGGAGTGGAGGCATGTGGCGGGTTGTGCAAGCGCTGAGGAAGCTGAGATCATTGCATGTCTTGATGGGCTTCGGAGATTGATCACTATTCGGCAATGGCCAGCTTGTATTGAGTCGGATTGTTTGAGTGCTGTACATGCGATAACGACGACATCCTCTACTGACAGTTCGGCAAACTGGAGCCTTATTTTGGAAGCTAGAGGGATTCTTAATACCTTCCCGGACATATCGATCACGAAGATTGACCGTGTGAACAATGGGGTAGCCCATGTTTTAGCTCAATTAGGCAAATCTGGATATTCTGATGTGCTTCGTGATTCAGTCCCTGACTGCGTTCGGGATCTGATCGCGTTAGATTGTGAGAACAAATTGTAATCGCAGGGGCAGCAAGTTTCTTACGCACTTTTTTCCTTACCAGGGTACCTGCGGGGGCTGGAAGGTTTTTAATGAGGCGGCTTGCTGCTCATCTATTTATATATTCAGTAAATTAAAAAAAAAATCTGTCAGATGAGATTAACAAATCCGTAAACAAAAAAATCCGCACGCTAATCAGCCCTTGACTCGGTTCCGTGGAATTGGAATTGAACCCCATGGATTCCTCGTGGCCGGCCGTGTGAAGCCGATCGCCTCCTTCCTCCGTCCACCCTCACAAAGAAATTTTCTCCAGCCGGAACACGAGCGAGCGAGCGAGATCCAACCGCGTCCGCGTGAGAAGACCGGTCGACCCGTCCCTCTCCGTCCCCACCGGTATATAGCGGTGGCGCTCCGCCCACCGTGATCCCCAGCCACCAATCCCCTCCATCAGCTCCCAGCTGCGGCGCTTGTCCCCTTCCTCCTCCTCCCCCCAATTCTTGTTTCCTTCCGGCTGTACCATCAGAGGAGAGAAAGAAAATCCGTCTCCTCTCGTCTCGTCTGGACTCGCCGGCCTTATCCCTCCCCCGGACTCACCTCGCCGTCCACACGTTCCTCGCCTCCGGATTGCGGGGCCGGAACCCTCTAGACTCTCACCTCAGCCTTGGATTCTTCCGCCGGCGCGGTCCGTGCCGCGGAGCCGGTTATAGGCTGGTACCAGTCCAGCGGAGGGGCGCCCTGTCCACGCACTAGCCGGCCGTGACGGCCACCACCAGCTCAAAGGCCCAAAGCCGAGATTTTTATCCCCTCATCAGTCCGGGTGAAGAGCAAGCCCGCCCGATTCGTATCGTGTACCAACAAGCTCAGCTCCTATCCGCCGCCGCCGCAGCGGAAATTACGGATCTTTGAGGCCAAGCGCGGAGGATAAGTGGAGAGGATGTCGGTGCTGGCCGATCTGCTGGCGGGGGTCTTCCGGGAGCCCACGCTGGCCGGGGTCGCGCGGGAGCTGGCCACCCTCGCCGCGCCGCTCTGGCTCGCCGCCATCGTCGGCCTGCTCGTCGGCTGGGCGTGGCGCCCGCGCTGGGCCGCCGCAGTCGTCGCCGCCCCGCCGCAGCAGATGCAGGTGGCCCCATCACAGGCACCCGCGCTGCTGCCGTCGCCGCCGCAGGCCGTGGCTGTCGCCCCGGACTCAACCCTCGTGCCAAGGTGAGGAGTTAGTTCCTGGCCGTGCGCCAGCCCTGTTTTGGATTGGCGTCTGTGGTACGGTTTTACTGAATTAACTTCACTTTTGCTGAATTGTGTGTCATTTTTTTGTGTCCTGTAGAGCTAAGGATGTGGCTCTGGCGTCGCCGGCCGAGGACGAATTGGCGGTGAACACCGCCGACTTGATGCACCTCCGCAGGGTCGTCGAGGAGAAGGACGGCGGCCCGGCATGGATACACATGATGGACCGCTCGTTGCCGAATATGCGATATCAGGCGTGGCGGAGGGATCCTGAGGTGTGTACCATTCAAATAATACCAACAAGTAGAGTTCAGTCAGTCAGTTGTCGTTGAAGAAATTATAAATTTGTGAATGGCCCTTTCAAAATTGATTTAGACATAGGTTTGGACTACCTTAGGATTCAAGAACATAACCGTGTGAACTTCTATATCGGCTGGCTGTACTGTTTTTGATTGTTGATGATGAGCTACAGACTTGTCAAAATAGGCGTAGTTGCAATTATCCTTGGTAAGACAAGTAGGATGCTATAGCTCAGGATTTTAACATGTCGGTCTTTTTCTTTCCGTTTCCAGAACGGCCCACCGCAGTACCGCAGCAGCACCATCTTTGAAGACGCGTCGCCGGATGTTGTTAGGGATTTCTTCTGGGACGACGAGTTCCGGACGAAGAACACTTGGGACGACATGCTGCTGGAGCACGACGCGCTGGAGGAGTGCACGGAGACTGGAACGATGGTTGTTCGCTGGGTCAGGAAGGTGAGCTATTTCTGTGATATCTTTGGCAATCTTTGTGGAAAGCATTGTCAAACTATATCTTTTTGCTTACACTGGATGCTTTGCTTGTGCAGTTCCCATTCTTCTGCAGCAACCGGGAGTACATCATTGGTCGCAGGATATGGGCATCTGGAAAGACGTACTACTGCGTAACCAAGGTATGTGATGAAATTGTATTAGCTTTATCCGTTAAGATGCTATAAACTAGAGTACCCATACATGATTGCTGTGAGGCTTGACTTTCTTATCATAGTTTCTTTTCATAGAGGCGTATTGGTTATCTCTAGTGTATGGATAGGAGTTGCTTACTTAATCTAGGTAATTTAGATCATTAAGATTCTACCTGTACTTTTTCCAGAGCGTGCCTCGTCCCTCTTTTCCAAGGAGCAGCAAACCTCGCCGTGTGGACCTTTACTACTCTAGTTGGTGCATCCGTCCAGGTATTATAGCAGTTCCTTCATAAGTTTCTTGTCAATAATAGATTTTGCCAGGCCCTATGAATTTACAGTTCTTCTTTCTTACATCAGTTGAATCAAGAAATGGTGGGATGACGGCATGTGAGGTGCTCCTGTTTCATCATGAGGATATGGGTATCCCATGGGGTATCGCGAAACTCGGTGTGCAGCAGGGGATGTGGGGCTGCGTGAAACGGATAGAACCCGGCTTGAGGGCGTACCAAGCAGCGAGGGCGGCTGGTGAGCCCATGTCGAAATATGCTGCGATGGCGCACATCAACACAAAGTTTGTTGCTGACGAGCTCAGCGCATCAGAAGGCAACGATGAGGCCGGTTCAAGCAGCAACAACAATAACGCTATGGCCGAGAAGCCCAAGCACTGGACGGGAAACCTACCCAAAGTCGTCTTGATCGGTGGCGCAGTTGCCCTTGCCTGCTCCTTCGACCAGGGACTACTGACCAAGGCGGTCATATTTGGTACGGCGCGGAGATTTGCGGGACCAGGAAGAAGATAGGAACCGGAAAACATCAATGATCCATGTCGTGCCTATCATCATCGTGATGCTAATGCACACTGTTCCGATGCATGCACGGTGTTTTTTGGTCTGGGAACGCTCATGTTTGCAGATGAAGGCGGGTCTGTTCGTGTCCGATCGTCTGGAGAAGGAAAAACAAGATTGAGCATCTTTGAAAAGCAGGCGTGTACATACTGCTTTAGCTGCAGTTTGTGCGGCCCATAGCTAGCAAGGCTAGAATAGAACCATGATAATGATTTATGAGACAGTTGGATGTTGAGACGATGCCATCAGATGATGTACAATGTATCAAGGCTCATGTTCTGGAGGTGCTATATAAAATATAGTGCTTTTTGTTAGCTAATACTAACAAGAATTCTTGCTTTCCTCGCTGATGCATTGTTTTTTACGTACGGTTTTGGTGGTGAGTCATATGTGTCCGTTTGGATTGGTCATCTTTAAACCTGCAAAATGTAGACTTGATACCCAAATATGTTATTTTGATGTTCACGTTTCCAATGTTTGTATCACCAAACGGGTGATTGAGTTGAGAGAAATAGCAAACTGATCTTTCATCCTATGACCATGGTAGCTGTAACTTAGCGGTGAAACATATTTCTTTAAATAGTGAAATGTAAAGATTCATAAGTAGAGAACTGATAGGAACACACATCGATGTAAATTTGGGTTAAGCGGGTGGTTTTGGAAATACCAGGTATAGCCGCTTCCCGAAGATACTGAATCATATCGAAATATAAGGGGGGTTAGTATTTTGTTTTCTGGTAGGATGCGGTTCATAATTTAATTATTTTTCAACCAACGATCCATCATCATAATTTACATTCTCTTTTCACCGCGATCAATCAATGTAATTTACACTCATTTCAACAAATAAAACGATCACCCGCAGCAACGCACGAGCAGTTAAGCCTGGTTATACCGGAACACATCCACACTGTTCTCCTCTGAGAGTTTCACCGTTTTCTCGGACACGCCGACGTGGCGTCGAAAGAACACCGTCCCCAACTATTGTCACACCACACATTTATAGTACCCAACAAATTCAGGTACTGCGAAACCACTTTCAGTGTCAAGCTAGCACATACGGATACCAAACAGATTCAAGAATATCACCAACAGATTAGTCTGCACCACACCCACATCACCAACACAGGTTCATGTGGCCAGGATAACAGAGGGCGTGCTCGGTTTCCAAAACTGAAGAGATGGCGTGCTCATCTTCCGTTTCCATCTTCCTCTCGACATCTTTCCCGAAAGCAGCGGTGCCCTGGCTCAGGCTGGCCAGGAATAAAACCTTGCGTGACTCTGTGTCGTCTCGTCCACAAGATGCACACCAAGTAGCGGCATAACAATAACAGCACGTTAGATCTTGTCCAGAATCATTGCCATGTGGTGGAACCAGAGAAACAACGTTGCAAACCTGTCCGCCAACAATGAGCTCAGAGCGCTGGAAGATTAGGGGTGATCAGAGTTGTTTTTGAAACTGACGCACAGCTCCTGATGTATGCGATGAATAACCCAGCAGCTGACTTTTCCCCTACGGCTGCTATAATCGATGACCTGAAAGCTGCAATGCCGGAATTGGTTTTCTAAATGCTCTATTATTAGCTGCAAGAGGGAAGTGAACGGTGTAGCTCACGAGTTGGCTACGTTAGGTGCTTCCTGCACGTCAGGCTTCATATACATCAAAGAGAGTCATCCACAGCTAAAACTCTGAAGAACGACAGCAACCAAATGCTTCAACTGATATATATTGTCACATCCCTTCCAATATAAATACTGTACCAATTACTACTACAAACCGTACGAGATGCAGAATCACTATAGAACAACTCCAGTGCAGAACATTCTTTTGGGTAAAAAACGGCTCAGAAAGCATAGCAACAATGAATTACAGTATTACACAGCAACATTAGGATAGCTAACAACAAAAGAAATCAACAGCTGGTTCGACAAAACTAGGTGCATACATGGACAGCTAAACAGGGGCGGTATAGGCCCAACATCGTCTTCCACCGCGACGACAGTGACTTAGACCTGTGCCGTGCCCTGGGTGAACTTGGGGTCCTCGCACCGGTACTTGCCGTCGGGGCCGATGCCGAAGCCCTTGGGGTCAGCAAACACGTTCTCCAGCAGCTGGCTCCGCGGAGGGAGCGGGCTCGCGTCTGCAAACTCCACGGCTTCCTCGACGACATCGTCGATCTTCTTCTCAATGTTCTTCAGCTCCGCCTCGGACGCGAGGTTCTGCTCGATGATGTACTTCTTCAGCTGTGTGATGGGGTCCCTCGCGGCGTAGTGGGACTTCTCATCTGTGGACGAGGTCATGGGAGGATTCAGTCAGAGCATGTTAGCGAAGAAACAAGGAATTACATGTGGAGCAGCTTGACAGTTCAGGAGATAACAAATTAACAACTAAGTTTGGCCTTAGAAATGATACAATCCAGTTGCAGATATACACTGAAATTCAGGATACAATAATTACAATACAATATATTAGATACAGAGATCATGAAAAAATCATAGTCTGGTTGAAAATTAAAATAGGTTCAGGGTCTAGTTCATGTAAGTAGATCTTATCTTAGCTAACTAATGTGTTTCCTCTTTTATGACTTACAAGTTACAATCCATCTGCTAGGATTAGTAACATGGGAAAAATGTCTCAGAGAATAACTGCATACATCGTGGGACAAAAGATTATGACTGTACTGTATGTCAAGTTGGTAGGGTTTATCAAGTTGATGCGGGAACACCAAAGGCATGTCCATTTTAATGTCATGACATCCTATGTCAAGATACTCCAAAAACAAGTTCATAAAGTGGTACATTATCGAAAGGGCAAACTTATCATCGAGTGGAACTGTAGTAAAGAAAATAGAAGTCTAGGACAGGATTTTCCATATGCTCTTATTTTTCTTCAGATTTAACAAAGACAACTAACAAGTGACTACGAGACAATATAGTCATACCTATCAGATGTGGACATGTCAGATAAGATGACTATGATGATGATTAGAACAAACCAAGTTTTTTGTTCAGTAGTTTAATTGGCACCACAAAACTGTACTTCCAAACAAGATTGATCTATAGCATTAAGTAATGATAACCAGTTTTTATCAAGTCAAATCACCATAATGACCATCTCATCAGCCAAGTGAAACCCAAATTTACAAGATAAGGTAAATTTGCTAAGCAAGTTTTGTATGTTCATTATCCTAATAAGAGCTATTGAGATCTTAAAATCAGCCGTTGAGCCTTAGATGTATAGATGACAAGCCCATAAAAGTCTCAAATCTATGATGCCACTAAGCAGCATGACACAACTTGCATGAATGAAACTGTATGAGATGGATTACTCATAATCCATACAAATTATTTCACCTTAGCTACCAGGCTAGTTTTCAAAAACTACACAAACATCAGGATTAAAAAAAATCTTGCATTTTCAGTCCCTACACTTAGGCCAGAGGAATTAGCAAGCAGTGTTATTATTTGCAGAAATAAAAGAGAAGTGCAAACTATAAACAGGAATGTAATCTTACCAGGCCTCCTGAGCTCATCAGGATCAGCAAGAGAGTGACCTCTGAACCGGTAAGTTTCACATTCTACTAGAGTTGGTCCTTCACCTCTCCTTGCCCTGCCAATTGCCTCCTTTGCCACCTCCCTGACCTTGAGGACATCCATCCCATCGACATGTACCCCGGGCATTCCAAATGCTGGGCCCTTCTTCCAGATTTCAGGATCCGAAGTAGCCCTAATATGTGACATCCCGATTGCCCACAGGTTGTTCTCCACAACAAACACAATAGGAAGCTTCCACAGTTGAGCCATGTTCAGGCACTCAAAGAACTGACCGTTGTTAGCTGTACCATCCCCAAAGAATGCAAGCGTAACATCAAGACCGTCAGGGCTAGTCTGCTTGAGCACCTCATGACGGTATTTAGCAGCGAAGGCAGCACCAGTGGCAACGGGGATGCCCTCTCCAATGAATGCGAAACCTCCAAGGACGTTGTGGGGTTCAGAGAACATGTGCATGGATCCACCCTGTCCACGGCAGCAGCCGGTGGCCTTGCCAAATAGCTCGGCCATGACAGAACGCGCTGGGACACCCTTGGACAGCGCGTGGACATGGTCACGGTACGTGCTGACAACACAGTCAGGCTGGTTGAGCAGCTTAATGAAACCAGTGGAAACGGCTTCCTGCCCGTTGTAAAGATGGACGAAACCAAACATCTTGCCACGGTAGTACATCTGCGCGCACATGTCCTCGAAGTTACGGCCAAGGACCATGTCCTCGTACAGCTCCAATGCCTCTTCCCGTGTCACTGCCTGCATACAGCGAGACACTAGGAATTAAGAACACATAGTTAACAAGAGAATATTAACTGTATACATACAAACTTAGCTGGTTTCTGATCATGAAAAAGGCTCCCAATATTTGACAACTGATGATCTACCGTTCTCAACTTTTGACGTACAAGCATAACTGGGTCACTGCAGTTTCAAGATTTAAAGCTAGATCCAGACAACCAAACAATTCCCAATTCTGATATTTCATGATCATGCCAACAAAAAAAGCAAAATACATGTGACTATGTTACTGTAGTTGCTAACAATAATCCGTGTCGGCAATGGTGCTGCCATTTGCTGCTAACAAGGTTGAGATGGGAGGATTGGCAGGCAGAGAACTTATTCAGCAGTTCCAAATCCTGAAGTGAACTTTCTAAGCATGGCTCCGAAATTACAGGATAGTTCTCAGTTAAAGCGATAGGAGGCTACTGGCTCCTAGAACCAAGTTATTGCAAGCATATCTGGGCAGTTCAACCACTATCCGATCTCTTGGAGAAGAGAATTGAGCAAGCTTCCAATCTGAACTAAGCTATCGCAATCCTGCAGTAGTAAATCTGAAACGCCTCCTGAATCTACAAACGGCGGCAGGCTCCCAGGATCCAATCGTGAGACGGTAGAAGCGGTGAAAGATCGTATTTTTACGCTCGGGGCAGCTTCCCGCAAGATCGCTCCGGTCTAGGGGGTAGAGAGAGAGAGAGAGGGATCGAGGGATGTCTCACCGGCTGGGCGGCGGCGGCGGGCGCGGCCTTGTTACCGGCGAGCACGTCGGAGGAGACGGCGAGCAGGCGCTGCGCCGGCCTGCCGCCGCGGCGCAGGAGCGGCCTGGCGGATGCGGCGGCCGTCGCGGGGAAGCACGGCGCCCTGTCGCCGCCGGATCTCGCGGCCACCGCCGGCGCCAGGAACTTGGCGGCGGTGAAGGACGCGGCCGCCATCTCCTCTGCCGCTGCTTGTCGGCTTGGCTTCGGCTGGCAATGCGGCGGAATGGGGGAGGAGCGGCGGGGGCGGAGGCGTATAAAGAGAGGAGGAGGGCGGGGAGGGGCGGAGTGAACGAGGAAGAAGATGGATGGAGATGGCTTGGGAGGATCCGCCTCTGCCTGTCCAACCCCACACGAACACGATGGCGGCTGACAGATGGCTTATTTTCTTCTTGTTTGCTCGTCCAATTGTCCAACCACAGTTTGGCTGAAAAAAGAAAGTCCAAGGAATTTGACATTGCTCACTAGATGGAAATTCTTGTTGCACCAATGTGTTAGCAACTAAAAGATATTATTAAGGGTTTTTTTGTTCCTGCCATGCTAAAGCTTGTTTGTATCATGTCGAGTTGATTCATCCTCGTAAATCACTGTCGTCGAGGCGAAAAAACTTTGGGCGGGAAAGATGTTAACGTCGCAGCTATAGAATTTGAAGAGTGTTCGGTCACGTCGTCGAGGTTTAGAGTTATGTCTTCGGTTGTTATTTGTTGGTGTTGTATGGTTGTTTGATGATGATGATTGTGAGTATAGGTCACGGAATAAGGCGGATGTATATTTTGCACTTTTTGAACCCTAGAATGTTCATATTCGTTATGCTCGTGAAAGTAAGCCCTATAGTATTTTTGAAAAATCAAACAACGTGAAGTTTGACCGAGGCTTGAGAAACCCTACAGCTTGACTCGGTGTTGGAATCTACTACTAAAGAGGAAGTTATTTTTCCAAAAGTCAGATAATTGATCGATGGTGAGACATGGTTATTTTGATGGGAAATTGTGATATTTCGTATGGCTAGAGAAAGTATAGTTTGCGCAATGGCTTGGTTATTAATTTGACGGAGGGTGGCTTAGTTATTAATTTGACGAAGGGGACCTTTTATAGATATCATAAAAGATTGCGGATGTGATAAAACATTGGAAAATTTGTCCCCAATTCAGAGGTAAGCTATTTATATTTAGTCAAGCCATGCATGAAGTTGAAGTTGTTGTGGAGTCTATAGCAATATAGAATGTGTCCATAATGTAAAAATAATAATCAACGACAACATGGTGTCTTCCCCTTTTTAATTTTTCATATATTTTGTATCATTTCATCCATGCTTAGAACTGTGATATCATCTTCTATGCAGATCGACCTCTTTTTTTATGAATCATCATTTATTTCAATCCAGCAATCATGATCTCACATCATAAAACAAATATATGTACCAACATGCTACAGTTATAAAGTCGATAAAATATATAAAGCCAAAATAGAGCCATAACACATAATCTATCGCATACCTTAAAGATCACACCGATATTGTTTTGTGTCAGGTTTTGTTCCATCGATAATTAGGTATTGAAAAGAGTAAGAGTTTGTTTCCAACTAGATTAGATCTAGCCACTGTTTTCGGTTCGTCGATTTTGGGTAGTGTTCACGCACGGCCACGGGCCACTCAAATTATAAAGAAAAAAAAACACAGATATCTGAATGTTTTCACCAGGTCGGCCGCCCAACCTTCCCCTAAGGAAGCTTCGGCCACCTCAGCAGATACACGCAAGGCTCAAGTGCTCAACATTGAACAAAATGATATTGTCCCAAATTAAACTGAACACGGAAGAACTACCGCCTGTGAGCGACCACTTGTGATGTGAAACAAAGAGCATAACAGCTCCCATACAAATATACAATGAGCTTCTCACAAACAAAAAACCTATCAGCTGAAAAATGGATATATACTGCAGTGCTTCAGAGAGTTCAGAGAGGAACGATGGTCTCGAAGCAATTAAGGCCATCCAGCTCGAGGGCGAACCGTGGCTTCAGCTGTTGCCGCCGGTGCTGCTTGCCGACGACCTTGACAGCAGGAACAATGGTCGCCTCCTTCTCCGCTTGCCCTCTGCTGCCACTGGCATTGCTGCCATCATCGGGTTGCTTCTGCATCTGCGGTACGGGGCTCGTCATGAACTGCAAATTACAAACATGAATATATAGCAAGAAAAAAAGTAATTATCAGTACAACAAAACTGCAGATATCGCTGAAAACACGTAGACAAACATGCGGATCGAAGAGATGTGAAGCTTGTCGTAATGTGCACCTTGTTGATGCTGAAGCATTTGCTGGCCATCTGCGCGGACAAGATGGCCTCTGCGGAGCCCATGAGCTTAAGAGGAGGAGGATGTGCTGAACTAATTAATCACCACTTAAACTTGTGTAGATCTTGATCTGATTTCACCGGCTAGCTCCTCCGTTGCGGCTGCATGTGGATTTGAATTGATCGTACCCCTATATAAGCAGTAAGCCCCGGACATTTTCGGGATGGATCTGATCAGTATACTGGATCGTTGGTTCAATGGCTTGGGATTCATGGGGATATGGCTAGCTTATCTTCGTCTCTGGTAAGAGAAGGGGGGCTTAATTGGTGCCATAGGCTCCACGTAGCTCACTCTCCAGAGTGTTTCTAGCACTTGCATCATCTTATCCAATATCCACACCACAACAACCAAAGGGTTGTGCACTTTTTTGGCCCTTTTATTTTGTCGTGATCGGTGACATCGATGATGACTGCAAGGAGAATTGGATGACCTTGAACAAATATGTGGGTGACATGATATTTCCTGAAATGTTGCTACAACCATATGATTGCACCACAGTGACTTGTTCCCAGATAGGGTTGTAATTGTTTCAGGAGGATTCTTATCGTCACAAAAAATAAAAAATCCTCAATGAGAGATGTTTGATTCTTAAGAGTACTATACAGAGGTTTTCCAAAGTATTTTTGGGAGGATTCTAATCCTTAAGATACGTTTACCGGCATGCCTTGTTTTATTATCTTACGGTGTTTGAAACTTACATGAAATTTGCCCCTATGCTTCATTTTCGATATACTTTGTCATATGGAAAAAATAATCCACTCCAACCTCTTAGTAAGAAGAGTGGTAAGTTCTTCTTTTGCGCAACCAAGCATCCTTTGATTCATGCACTATTCAAGATAGTATAGTAAGACACTCTTATTCTCTTCCAAAAAAAAAGTATGACACTCTTATTGGAAAATGTTTTATTGGTGAACATGTGTAGCATAATAAAATTAGATTACATTGATCTTAAATGGGCCGGCAACGATCGGGATTTTGCAAAGCCCAACACGGTGCTCGCCTCGACCCGCAGAAGAAGAAGAAGAGGAGAAGATCCGAAGCAGAAGCTCCACCTCCACGCCGGAGAAGAACCCTAGCCCTAGCCGTGCCCCTCCCTCCACCGACGACCAAGGTACGTGCGGCCCTCTCCCTTCGCCCTCCAGGCTCCTCGCGGTTCCGATCCTGACCCGCTTCTCCTCCCTCCCCGCCCCGCCAGGGTGCGCGGATCTCGTCTCGGCGAGGATGAGGCCCGTGTTCGTGGGGAACCTCGACTACGACACCCGCCACTCCGAGCTCGACCGCCTCTTCTACCGCTACGGCAGGATCGACCGCATCGACATGAAGTCAGGTCCGCACCCACAGATCCCACATCGATTATCTTCCCCCCTCACCTAAGCTTTAGCCCGCCGTGTGCATGTTTCGCTCCCCCAGTCTGTGCATTTTTTTTTCTACATACGATCGGAATGGTAGTCGTTTTTATCCGTGATGAATATTAGTTGATGCATTTTGCTTCACTAAACCCCGCTATTAGTTATGCTCCTGTGAAAAATTATGGTCACGCCTCTGTATTATTTTCCTACTGCTTCGTATCTGATCTGATCTGATCTGCTCACGTTCACTGCCAATTTGTTCCTCACTTGGGGTCTATGGGAGTGAAACCGTGCTGTGTACCATCTATCCTCACAATTGTCTCGCTAGTGTCTGTAACTAGTTCTGATTGGTTATTATAGAATATATGATGCTGGAATAATTAGTTTTGGTTCCCTTTAGATTTTCAATTTTTACATGCTGTTTCTACAAGGATCGGATGTTACTCAAATTAATCTGTAATAATAAATCATCAGCTGATATATTTTGCTTCACTAACCCCCCTCTAGTTATGCTTCTGTAAACTTTATATGGTGTGGAACACATCTGGTACTGTGGTCCATGTCATGTAGACCACAATGCAAGCAATAAATGTATGTATAATAGGCGGCAAGATGTTTAAATGTTTACTCTGGCGCAGGAACACATAGCTCCCCCAGGGGCTCCTCTACTCACCCTCCATTCCTCATCCGGCCACCACTCCCTGCACTTGCCATCCGTTTCATGATGCACCGTAATCTGTTACCAATGCCAAGCATGTTTTGCCGGGACTGACATCAACCATCGTTCTGCGATTCTTGCCATGCCACCAGTTCCATCATGATCATGCCATACCATGACACGACTAGAAGTATTACCACGCCATCCTCCGGGCATCAACCTGATAACTTTCAATGTGTGCACTGTCTGAATAAGCAATGTCTGTGAGGCTCTTGGTCTATAGAATGGTGAAGCATTTTCTCTGTGTCAAGTCACACCGTCTTACTTTGGAATTTTGGGTATAAGTTGAACAACACCATGCTTAACCGCATCACGAATGGAATCTACCGGTAACTGCATTAGAGCTCTTGATACCATCAGATACTGATCAGATATGTGCAGGTGCAGTATTCTTCTGTTTCTCCTAGGTTTGAGCCTGATGTGCTTACTTGTTTGTCCTAAAGAAAAATCATGTTGTCATCAAGTAGTGTGCCATCAAATTCAGTTTCCTATAGTTCTTACTTGTGGATTTACCCTTTTTAGGATTTGCTTTTGTCTACTTCGAGGATGAGCGTGACGGTGACGATGCCATACGCGCTCTTGATGGTTATCCCTTTGGCCCTGGGAGACGCAGACTTTCAGTGGAGTGGTCACGGGTAATTTCTCTTGCTGTTCTTCTAACCCTACTAAACCTTAACACATCAAAGATTCTGGACTTGTCGCTGGGTATGAATGGTTACTGTTCTTGTAAACCCTACTAAACCTTAACACATCAATGATCGGCACATCACAGGTGATTTCTTGTGCCAAATAATACTGCCTTCAGTTCGTTTATAATTCTACTCTCGTGATTTATGTAACAGGGTGACCGTGGAACCAGACGTGATGATCGTGAAGGCTATAGTAAACCACCAGTGAATACTAAGCCTACTAAGACATTGTTCGTCATTAACTTTGACCCAATCAACACAAGAGTCACTGATCTTGAAAGGCATTTCGATCCATATGGCAAGATATCAAATGTTCGGATACGGAAGAACTTTGCGTTTGTACAATTTGAAACACTGGATGATGCCTCAAAAGCCCTAGATGCTACTCATTTGACGTAAGTACCACTTTCACCTGTTCCTGAGTTTATTTAATGGGCAGAATTTTACCGTTGCCTTTTGATATCTTATTTATGCTATCCACTGTAAGTATGTATGATTTATTCAAGTGTTGTGTTTGATGGTTAAAGCCATTAGGGGAGTGGCACTGCCAAATATAGGGTTTTATACAGATTTTGGTTTTTGAGGAATATATTGTATGCTGTTTCTAAACCTTGTACGTGGCCTATGGTTTTGACTGTTTGAAACAATCTGATTGTGTAACAATATATCTTAATGATTTATTTTGCTATCTGCAGCAAGTTACTGGACAGAGTGATTTCTGTTGAGTATGCCTTCAGGGACGATAGTGAACCAGGTGACAGGTATGACAAGCCAAGTAGGGGTGGCGGCTATGGAAGGCAGGATGATAGTTCATATCGCCGTTCTGTTAGTCCAGTGTACCGAAGGTCACGACCTAGTCCTGACTATGGCCGTCCTCCTGTGAGCCCTGTATATGGTTCATATGACAGGAGCAGGAGTCCTGTTCGTGATCGCTATCGAAGGTAATGCACTTAGTGTTTGATGTTTGTTAGGTTGTGCTTCTTAGTCCTGTCTGCAGATGCTTCTCGTAGGATGCTGTAACACATCTTGCATTGTATATTGTGTTATATAAGCATTTACTGCTGTTTACATCAAATGTTTCCTATGTTTTACTGTATGATCCACTTCTGGAATTCAGTGGTTAATCTTAAAATTATTACCGAGCTACTTTGGGGTGATCTTGGATCCCATCTGACACCAACACTGTAGAAAATTTATAAGCTCTGAGTATTCAGTATTTTTCAAGAGTATCCAATTGTTTATTTGTTCACATTATTTGTTTCCTGTGGTTTGATGATTTTTTTTGTCCAATCGCAGCCGATCTCCTGTCCAGCGCTCAAGATCTCCGGCTGTCAACAGAAGAGCTTATGACTGATAGAGGATTATCTAGGTTGCAGCGATGTGGATGTAGCCTCCGTTTGTCATTCTAGCACTAGTAAACAAAGAACTTCTGTACCTGTACTGAAGCTTATATCGTTTAGGGGTCGTGAACTGGTGTATTATAAGTTGGACCTGTACTTCAAGATCTGCTATGTGTCTAGGTCTCAGAGATTTCCGCATGCCCGTGTGCCAATTCCTGTGTTATTCTTATGTGTTCTGCAAGTGATTTGTGTCGATCCAGTTTCCTACTTGCATTTCTGTGTTGAATCGTGAAACTTCTACCTATCTCTTTTGTCTCTGATAATAGGATTTCATGGCAGAATCACATATTCCTTTACAAAATAGATGATGTGTTTTTTTTTTCATTTTGCAGTCTAGGTTATGCAAATTCTAATTGCTTCTAATAATTAACATTCAACTAAAATTTTGTACAAAATTCTATTTTGTGAAGCTATTTGTCATTTTATTACCTGATTGTATGATTTGCAACTGCCAAAACTCCTAGGTAACAACTTAATTCATCTTGGACTTCTGAAAAGCTCCTATCCTCCAAATATGTATGATAGATTGCTAATGTAAGGATTCTTTGATAATCCAACTTTGTAGAGGACATTTGCAGTTCTCCAGTCACACCGTCTTGAAATGATATTCCAAAAAGAATATTTGCAGAAATTTCAACAAATCAATATGAGTTCATCTAAAAAAACAAATCAATATGAGTTACCATTTTCCTTTGAGTATACACAAAAATTGTATGCTACCAATAGTCCCCACATGAGCAGGCGCCATCACTGAAATGGTGGAACCTCCTGACGTCCCTGAGCACGATCTCCCGGCCAAGCATCCTGGACATGAACTTGGCGGCTTCATGGCAGTCGTTGCACACCCTCAGGTTCTTGGCCACCCTGATGGTGGCGCCGGCGGGGGCCCTGAGCAGCCCGAAGGCGATGGCGAGCTTCTCGCTGTGGTAGCGGAGCATGTCGGCCTTCTCGGCCTCGCCGACGTCGTGGAGCACGCACGACGTGTCCGGCGCGTACCCCTCCCGCCGCATCCGCTCCCAGAGCGCGGCCATGTGCGCGTGCACCTCCGCGCTCGCCGGGTGGGAGGACTCGCCGGCCATGAACCGGTGGACCGCGCCGTCGAGCTCGATCCAGCTGCACCCGGGCTCCTTGGCGACGCCACGCTGCCGCATCCTGCCACGCACTGCCGTGGACTTCTCCCACATCCCGGCCGCGGAGTAGATGTTGCAGAGCAGCACGTAGTGGCTCGCCTCGTCGGGCATCAGCTCGAACAGCCGCTCGGCGGCGATCTCGCCGAGGGTGACGTTCCGGTGCAGCCGGCACGCCCCGAGCATGCTGCTCCACGCCGACACCTGGTGCTCTCCCGGCTCCATGGAGGTGATGATGCCGTAGGCCTCGTCCAGCCTGCCCGCCCGCCCCAGGACGTCGACGACGCAGGCGTGGAGGTCCGGCGTGGGCTCGACGCCGTGGTCTCTCTTCATGCCGTGGAACAGCTCCAGGCCCCGGTCCACCAGGCCGGAGTGGCTGCAGGCGGCTAACACGGCGATGAAGGTGACCTCGTTGGGCGTCGCCTCGCCGCTCGCCGCCATCCGATCGAAGAGCGCCACCGCCTCGTCGCCGAGCCCGTGCATCCCGTAGGCCATGATCAGGACGTTCCAGGTGATGACGTTCCTCCTCGGCAGCCTGTCGAACACCGCCCTCGACAGCGCCAGGCAGCCGCACTTGGCGTACATGTCCACGAGCGCGCTGCCGACGGCGATGTCCGAGTCCAGCGCCTGCCTCACCGCGTACCCGTGGATCTCCTTCCCCCTCGCCGGCGCCGCCAGGGCCGCGCAGCCCGGGAGGAGCGTCATCAGGGTGATGTTGTTCGGCATGCACCACCTCTGTTCTTCTTCTTCGTCTTCTTCCGTTGATGGCAGCTGCTGCATCTCGGTCACGAGCTGGAACGCCTCGGCGATGAGGCCCTGCACGACGCAGCCGGTGATGAGGGTGTTCCAGGAGACGACGTCGGGGCGGTCGATCATGGCGAAGATCCCGCGGGCCACGTCCATGTTTCCTAGACGCGCGTACATGTCCATGAGTGCGTTCTGCACGAACCGGTTGCCCACCATGCCGAGCTTGACGACGTACCCGTGCACGGCTTCCTTGCCCGCGAACGCCTCCGACCGCGCGCACGCCGGGAGCACGCCGGCCACGGTGGTCTCGCTGGGCGCGCACCCGGCATCGGCATCCATCCGGGAGAAGAGCTCCAGCGCCTCCTCGTCCATGCCGGCCTGCGCGTAGCCGCAGATCATGGCGTTCCACATCCCGAGCTGCCGGCCGGGCGCCGGCACCATGTCGAACACACTCCGCGCGTTCCCCACCTTCTCGTTGCCGGCGTACATGTCTACCAGCGCGCTGGCCACGAACGAGTTCGCGGCGAGGTCGTCGTCCTTGAGTACGACGGCGTGCATCTCCCTGCCCACGGAGAGCAACTGCAGCCGCGAGCACGCCGGGAGCGCGCTCGCGAAGGTCACGCCGTCCGGCCGCACGCCGAGCGCCACCATGTCGTAGAGCACCTCGACGGCCTCCTCGCACCGCCCGCCTTGGACTAGCAGGCTGATCATGGTGTTCCAGGTCACGACGTCGCCTGGGGAAAACGCGGCAGCGGCGGTGCGGAAGAGCCTCTGGGCGTCGTCGACGAGGCCGAGGCGCGCGTACATGGAGAGCAGCGCGTTGAAGGGGAACCTCTCGCGGCCCTGGTCGAGGAACCCGTTCTTGAGCGCGAACGCGTGGGCCTCGCGGCCGAGGCGGTGGTCGGCGGCGAGGTGGGAGCAGGCGAGGAGGACGCTGACGAGGGTGAAGGAGCTGACGTGGTGGCGGCCCTCGGCGAGCATGGCGCGGAGGGCGTCGAGCGCGTGGTCCCAGCGGCGGAAGAGGCAGAGCGCGGAGATGAGGGAGTTGTAGGAGACGGCGTCGCGGAGCTCCGGCGGCGTGGCGGCGAAGAGGGAGAGGGCGGCGGGCAGGTCGCCGCAGCGCGCGTAGGCGGTGAGGAGCGCGTTGGCGACGGCCGGGGAGGGGCGGTGGAGGAGCGCGCGGCGCAGGGACGCCGCGTGCAGCGCGCGCGCGGCGCGGGCGTCCCGCAGCGCCGCCGCGGACTTGATGGCCGGCGGGAGCGCGAAGTGGTCGATGGAGGCGGAGGAGGCCGCGAGGGAGGAGAGCGCGCGGAGGGCGGCGGCGTGGTTTCCGGCGGCCGTGAGGGAGCGGATGGTGGCGGAGCTGGGAGGCGGGGCCGCCGGTGGGGCCACGGCGGTGGCCATTGATGAGCGAGCTGAGCTGAGGATGAGAAGTGAGCTCTCGGATAAGCCGACTGTGATTTTTTTTTAAAGTTTTTCTCGTTCATGTCTTCCAGAGAAACTTTGCATGCAAATTGACTCATCAGCGACCAGAGATTAGTAACAAAAATTAGTCTTAACAATACTGTATTGATCAAATCAAATCATTACACTAAGTTTCCCGAATACAATCAGATGGAACGTTTCTAAAAGTAGAAGAAGTAAGCTGTTCTGCAGAACGAGCTATTGATGAACACAAACTATGACCAGAGATTAGTAATTAAGCTGAGGGGATTGCACGTCTTCTTATTCGAGCATTTTTTTTGTGCATCGATTCTTCTTGAATAACCGGAATATAATTGCTTCACCTTGTTTATTGAATTCAACTTCAATTTACATATGTTTTACCAATTTTGAGGCTAGATGTTGAGTTTTAATTAAGCTTTTATTAGTTTCTACTGCACCAATTTTATAAAAATGAGTAATAGACCCCGGTATAAAGTGGGAGAATTTAGTTCAACTTTTTGTTTATCCGGAGTGGTAGTGAAGTAGTTCTATAGTGAGTTTGGTTCATCGTATTGATTTTGATTCTAAGAAAAAAAAATTAGATACCACCAGTGCATGAATACTTATCCCCCACACTACACAAATAGGGTCGGTATGATCTATGGTCATTGAGGCTTCCTAAAATGATTTACTAAATTCACCCGGGTTTTTCTAAAGAATCGGAACATTGCATTTTCAATGGCTAAATGGCAAGGGGCAAAAAACATCGCGTGATGGTAGTGTCGGATTAAACATTGCTCGGTTAATATTCTAGATCGATTGATGGCAGTGTTGAATTAGTGTTAATTCGTCACAACAGGTTTTGTCTTGGAAGGTTGATATTATGACATGCTAGTCCTTGGGAGTTGGGACTATCCCTATGGACCTCCCAATAAGAAGGTGAAGCTGATGTAAATTGTAATATGTGCTGACTCGAAGTGTGATGTCACACTATGGCACCAAAAACTCCTTCACACAATGTTTATATTTTGTTGTCTTCTATTTTTCCTCAGCCGCTAGTTCATTTGAAGGTTAAAGCCATCTTTAATAGACCCTAAAGCATTCTAGGAAGTTAACTACAATACAAGCAGGGATGATCTCCCCTGGCTGGCTGAAGATTAGAAGAAAAAAACCATGATAATCATATAGTAATAACGATGGGCCGATAGCCCAAAAAGCTCCAACTCATTCCCGCACATATTATCGTTATCACTGTTGGAATTAAGTAAAACAACAAATTTTGTGTGCACACTGCATTTATATCTTATCTACACACATGTATGTTTGTTGACATGGACATGACTCATCAACTTTGTTTTGTATAGATAGAGTCGATCCATGAAATTTCCTCTACACAACCAAAAGTATCTACATATGTTGTTTGCATAGACCAAAACATAGAAAAGGTGTTGCCAGTGCCAAAAACATGGTCGTGCAAATATGTTTCATAACGTGTGACACAATGACCAAGAGCTCTATACAAAGGTGGTACCAGCAGGCTGAGTCGTCATTACTTGTAGGTGGAAAGCAACACATAACTTTTGAGATAAAGTAATGCATATTCACACGTTAAACCATGTCCGAGTCACCATGGATATCATCTTGTCTAATTATGTCACTATATGCATCCTAAACTACCTTTTATGGCTATAAAATCTAAATAGATTAACAAGAATAACATCAGTCACCCTTATCAAATCTCTTAAAAACATGGCAACGACTAGTTTTCCATTGATTTTGTTTTACTTTTGTGTAATTCTCTTTTTTCATGGATCCATGGCCCAACTGTTTGGCCAGAGCTTTACTCCATGGCAAAGCCCCCGACAAGGAGGTTTAAGGGGGTGCACATTTGATAGGTTGCAAGCACTTGAACCAATTCAACAAGTTAGGTCACAAGCAGGACTCACTGAATACTTTGATGAACAGAATGAGCAATTCCGTTGTACCGGTGTATCCATCATTCGTCGTGTTATCGAGCCTCAAGGTCTCCTGTTACCTCAATACCACAATGCTCCTGGATTAGTGTATATTCTCCAAGGTTGGTGTCTAAATTGAATAGGGTAATTGCATTGTTACATGACATTTCGGATTTGTATCCACCAAATCCAAATGTTACACCAACACCGTAAGCTCTTGATACTGAAACAAATTAACCTTCTTTCTTATAGGTAGCGGTTACACCGGGTTGAATTTTCCTGGATGCCCAGCGACTTTCCAAAAACAATTCCGTCATTTTGGTCAAGCGGAGTTTGCGGAGGGTCAAAGCCAAAGACAAAAGTTTAACGATGAGCACCAAAGAGTTCACCAATTCAAACAAGGAGATGTTGTTGCGTTGCCAGCTGGCATTGTACATTGGTGCTACAATGATGGCGATGTGCCGATTGTAGCTGTTTATGTCTTTGATGTAAACAACAATGCCAATCAGCTTGAACCAAGACAAAAGGTAAGTACACATGTGTTTATAACTAATGCACTTAAAAGATATAGCTTTTTTATAAGTAACTTCTCTTTTTGATGTTTAGACTTTATATTAGTGGTGTACTATTCAACTGTTTTACTTCATAAGTATGAATTTCCAGGATTTCTTGTTGGCTGGTAACAACAAGAGAGCGCAACAATTTGGACAAAACATATTCAGCGGATTAAGTGTTCAATTGCTTAGTGAGGCCTTTGGTATCGATCAACAGATGACACAAAGGATCCAGAGTCAAAGTGACCAAAGAGGCGAGATAATTCGTGTTAATCAACGCCTTCGTTTCTTGAAGCCTCATCAAGAACAAGTAGAGCAACAAGCCTACATGCCAATTCAACCTCATGAAGGACAATCAACTCAATACCAGCTAGGAAAACCGACTCAATACCAAGCAGGTGAATCAATGAGTGGAAGCCGCAATGGTCTAGAAGAGAACTTTTGTTCATTAGAGGCAAGGAAGAACATTGAAAATCCCAATCATGCTGACACGTACAACCCACGTGCTGGCAGTATAACACGCTTCACTAGCAAGAATTTCCCCATCCTTCACCTTGTGCAAATGAGTGCTACAAGAGTAAATCTATATCAGGTATATGTGATGCTACATTTTTGCGCAAAACGGTATTGGTATATATATATATTATAAGAGTCGTAACACAGGTTCTTACCAACTAATTATTATTGCAGAATGCCCTTCTTTCACCATTCTGGAACATCAATGCGCATAGTGTCATGTACATGATCCAAGGGCATGCTCGGGTCCAAGTTGTCAATAATCATGGTCGGAATGTATTTGATGGCGTTGTTCGTAAAGGGAAATTGTTAATCATACCACAACACTACGTGGTTCTAAAAAAGGCGGAGCGTGAAGGATGCCAGTATATTTCATTCAAGACCAACCCAAACTCCATGGTTAGTCACATCGCAGGGAAGAACTCTATCATGAGTGCCTTGCCTGTCGATGTCATCGCCAATGCATACCATATTTCTAGACAAGAAGCCCAAAACCTTAAAAACAGTAGGGGGCAAGAGTTTGGCGCCTTCACTCCTAAATTTACACAGACGAGCTGGGAGAGTTACCCGTACAATAGTGAGAAGTCATCTTCTACTGATAAGGCATCCTGAAACAATGAGTGATTTAAGAACTAGTGGAGTAAAATAAAGACATCAGAAGCATGTAACTTGATGGTGTATATGTGCTCATATGAATAAAAGGTTAATCAAGTTACATACTTTTTGTGCAATTACACTATTGCTATTTTATTTTTGTAGTCAACCGCTACCTCTCTGCATCAATTTGAGCTATTTTGTGCCTCATTCTCTTGCATACACCTATCATGTGGGTATCTTGCCATATACAACTTCTTCGGTGATTTACTTGGTTCCAATATTATTCGTAGTCTTACGTGTAACTTTACTTTTGCTAATTCACGAGTCTTGAAAATATTTGTAACTCTTAAATGCGTAAATTATGCATCACACTTCCTAAAATGGCTATGTCAATATTATACAAATTTAATAAACAAAACTCTTCGGGGGAATAAAAAACCTCTCAAAAGCATATACAGAGAAACAGAACCGAGTGAACACGATCTACTGCTAAGACGACTACACATATTGTTATAAATCATGTAATAAGGTGTACTATTGTGCATAAGTTTCCAACTTTGCAACAATGTGAGGTACGTTGCTTAGGTATGACGGGATGACGTGGATGATTAGAGGATCTAGAGAATGATTAGGTATATGATTGAGTTGGCGCAAACATGTACGTGTGATACTGTGATTGACTTGGCCATATAGACAATAGATACACACTGAAATTTCTTACTTGCGTAAAAAAAAGTTTGCACCTGGATATTTCTACAAGAAATTTCCCGTTTCCCGTTTCAATTCCGTAAATTGTGCATTTTAGTTATGTAGTTAAGCCCTGATTCTATTTTTCTCCACAACGGATGGAAAGGTTAGCGATGTAAAGTCTTTAGCATATACGGCACATCAACCTATCTCGCAATGCCACTGACTTTGACATGTCCATGGAGCATCTAATCTTCATGGATGGAGCAAAACGGTCTGAGGGCGACATACCGGCGCAAGTCGCAAGTGACAAATTTATAACCGTCCAATATGATCTTTAACATGATGTGTTGCAAAGTTGCCACCAACATGGAAAATGACATGGTATTCTTTTTCAAGGATACGCCCCACCGATAGGCGTATAAGCACACATGAAGAGAAGACCAATGGTCATCACATCATCATTCTACGACACACAAGTCGAGATGGACTCCATCTAAAACCTACTCTCATGGATGTCGCCTCTCCGTCCTAGGGGCAAGAAGAAAACAAAACGCATAGTATCTAGTCACTATTTCTCCTCTACTTGATGGATCTTCGTGAGAACGAGTGTCACGCAGGACACAGAGCCTTAGAAGTGGGCCAACGTCACCAGGCAGATGAGGTGACGCTGAGTGGTTAGGCGTGTGTGACATGTGGGCCTGCGTGCCAGTGTACTGAGTGCGTGAGTATTTAGGAACCGGCTGTAATCAGAATCGGCATGACTGAATTGAGAAGAGGAAACTCTGAATCTTTCCTCCTACTTCCTTCTTCTTCTTTTCTTCTTCCTCACGAAGGTCATCCATGGTTGTTGTCTCACGCTACCCATCATAGTAGCCAGGGGATAGTACAACGAGGGACGCCGACGGTGCCACTGCCGCCTTGCTACAGACTACGTCGTCTGCAACATGTTTCAACAAGAACAAACCATATATTTCACTAACCCACAAACAATAAAATCCAGTTCTTACCAACAGTCATACCAACATCCACGTCACCCCAACTGAAAGATCTAGGGTTTGAATTTTGAAGAGGTAGAAAAACCTGCCAAAAGAGAACCAAACCGAAGAGGAACCGAACCCGGAAAGAAAACCGGACCTAAAAAAGACGTCTGGTGAGAGAGAAAGAGATACCATAGCAAACCGCGTACGTACGCGACGACTCTCCAACGGCCCCCACGACCCCGATTCCCATCCACTCCGATCCCCTCTGCACCTCGGCGATGCGGCGCCGGCGCCGCGACTCGCCGACGACCGCCGCCCCACCCCCACCCGCGTCCCCGCCGCCGCTCATACTCCACCCCGAGCGCCGCGTCCTCTCCGCCGCCCGCCCGACGCCCGACGCCCACCACAACCCGCCCTTGCCGCCGACACCGGCTCCGTCCTCCCCCGACCCGGAGAAGCCGCCGACCCTGGACTCTACGGCCATGGGGAAGAGCCGGAGGCCCGGTCCCTCCGCCGCACCCATGTCGGCGCCCTTGCCACGCGCCACGCCCTCGAGCGCCCCACTTCCCGGTCAACCCGCCAATGCGCCTGCCCCTGCAACCGCTCCGGCTCCCCCACCGGTGAGTTCCTCTGCCTGTAACAAAAGCTCTAAACTTGTTCCCGTGCAGCATAGCATAGGCTTGTTCTTCGTACGCTGCGATACTGCAGTCTGGTTCCGCGAGTAAAAGAGCGCGCCGTGCCTGTTCAGGATCTGGCGCTCTTTGTTAGCTTAGCCGTTTTCGTGTTTCGTGTTTCTGACCTGTCTTCGCGTGTCCGTGTGATACGTGTGTCTGTAGGGTGATCCCGAGTTTGCGTCTTCTATCAACGATGCAATGCCGGAGCGCTTACCTTCTTCCCATGCTTCGGTCTATTCCGGAAGTGAGGTTGGACATGGCGGAGTCGATGGTGGCGGTGCTCCTCCCAAGCCGAAGAGCCGCAAGAGGAAGCAGATTATTTCTGTGTCGTGGGGAGTCAAAGGAAAGAGAGGCAGAGGTAAGGCTTGCAAGTTCTGAGCTGGGTTATAGAACACAAATGGTTGTATAATCACGAGGAAACCCGTAAGATCATTTGCCAAGATGTTAACTGTGCATGGTGACCCTTTTAGAATGGTAGCACACAGATGGTTTAGTATTCTCGGTAAGACTTGCATGAATCTAGCATACAAGTTAATAATTGGTAGAAAGACCATGATCAAAGAGTGCAAAAAGTTCTGTAAAGTTAGATCCACCACATTCACAAGTTATCATAGCTCAAGCGGCATTCAAATACCTATCTATCTGAATGAAAAATAGAGGAATAGTCCATCTCACTCACCCTTGATAATGCTGCTTCGAGTGTTGTGGCTGCGAAGAATTTGATGGCCAGGTTCATTGCTAGCAAAGTATACCAGACCCAATCCCCCAACAATTTCATGCTCGTTCCTGTGCCCATATAGTCAACTTGATGTGCCCATTGCTGCCGTTTATAAACCAGCTTAGGGAAACCGCGAAATACATGAAGAAGTCCACACCCCACATGTACAAATTCGTTAAGTTTTGTAAAACATTGAATCTGAGATGCTGCTAGGCCCCCAACCACCTGAGAAGATAAAACGTCACCTGCTACATTTTAATTCATGCCTTTTCCCTTTACAAATGGAACCCACATCGTATTCTTCGTCCCACCAGCTTCCGCCTCAGCGATTTCACGTTTTCAAGTGCACTAGTTTTCTCCTTGCCAATTATAGGACCTTGCATATTGTCATGTTCATGCATACTGATATCCTGTGTGGCAGAGGTTACAGCCCTTCATTCATGCATACTGATGCTGCCATGCCTTCGGCTCTGCAGGTGAAAAGGGTCCGAGTTTGAAGTTTGATATTCAGCAGCTGCCACATGACATGGATGCCATGCTTTTTAAGAAAGATGTTAAATGTGAGATGGAAAAGGATAGTTTGATGCCAAAAGTTGAAGCCAAAGTCTTTAGTCCGGCACCTGAAGATTCAGTTCCTTCATCATTTGGGAGTAACCTTGTTGTTTCTTTAGATGACAAGGCTTGTGAGATCGGTGAAATATCTGAAAACAAAACAGACATGGAGAAAGTGGCTTGTTGCTCACAAAAGGATGGTTTGATGCTAAAAATTGAAGCTGAGGTCTTTAGTCCTGCGCCTGAAGATTCAGTTCCTTCATCATTTGGGAGTAACCTTTTTGTTTCTTTAGATGACAAGGCTGGTCAGACCAGTGAAATATCTGAACACAAAACAGGCACGGAGAAAGTGGCTTGTTGCTCACTGGGAGGAGGTATGCTGTCATTTGATAGTGGATCGTTGAAGGAGGAGGCTCTTGGAGACGAGATTCAGTTTTCAAGGATGGACGAATGTCATGAGAATGGGGGCTTGGGCCATCAAAATTCTTCTGGTGTCGAATTGGGTTGTGCAAATCATTTGACACTAGAGCTCAATGCATGTAAATCTGTCGTTGACAAACCTCGCTCTGTTGTATTTGTCAAAAATGTCAAAGATGAAGAATTGGAAAATCAGAAGTCAGAATCATCAAGTGTCTCCAGGCGTAGGAATCCAAGAAGATCTGCCTCAGCAAATAATCCTACTCTTGAGAAACATGATCAAATATACAAAGGAAACAATAGTACATGCAAATCTAAGAAGGTCAAGACTTCATGCTCATTAGTTGAAAGCAACACTATTAGGGTCGTAAACAAAACCACTAAGGTAAGCATGCATGAACATGACAGTATGAAGGGTCCTTCTGTTATTGGCAAGCAGAAAACTAATGTACTTGACAATGTGAAATCACCGAGTCGAAAGAAAAATGGTCATTCTGGACGGAAGAATAAGATGCGGGATCCATATGTGAAGGGACAAAGCATGAGTAAAAATATAGCTGGTGACATTTTGTTTGTTTCTGGATCGTCTACTTCACATTCTCAGTTGGTTGACCTGGCAGCATCTCATACGAATGAACATATAGGCAGTCCAGCTACTGAAGTTTCATTCGAGAAGTCTGCCGTTATATCTACTGAAATACCTGGAAATTCTGCTTGCATAACAGATGGGGCATCTGTATCACAACCACCACGTGCTGCATGGGTGTGCTGTGATGATTGTGAAAAGTGGCGCTGCATACCAGCTGACTTGGCAGATAACATTGGAAAATATAATTGCAAATGGTATAGTTTTCCTTGCTTTTACCTTTCGTTCAGTTTTCGTGGTTGCACCAGTTTGCTAATGTAATTGAGAAACCATGTAGTGGAGTCTGATCCTGTGTCATTCCACTCTGCTATAATGTGGTAGCTCCACAACCTAACATGTTACTCCGCCACACAAATCTGTATTTAGGCCTTCGTTTATTTTTTGGCTCTTCTATATTGTGTTCATTTGTGATATATTATTGTGCTTGCATGCTAATTTTAATACTTGTTCTTATATTAAATGTTTTCTTTATGGTTCTGATCCATCCCTGTAACTGTGAAGGACTTGCAAGGACAACCAAGACAAGACATTTGCTGCTTGTTCGATACCACAAGAGAAGACAAACGCTGAGATCAATGCTGAGCTGGATCTTTCAGATGCTTCTGCTGATGAAGCTGACAATAATGGATTGAACTCTAAAGGTTTTGAATTTCTGCATGTCTTGTTCATTTTCTAAAGTACAATTTCTAGTCATATAGTGCACTGTGCATCTATAATATCTGTTTTGTATGATGCTCTTATGCATCTTTTCTGTTGTGTAGCTTCTAAAGCACCATCCTGGACACATGCTAGGATAAACTCGTTTCCACATCGTAATCGCAGGAATCAATCCATTGACGAGGTATGTGCTGAACTGCTGATTCACTAGCTTCTTTCTGTATCAATAATATTAACCTACTTTTCTTGTTACAGTGGGTTCTTAAGTAATATTCATCTACAGTGGTTTTTAACTTAAGCCGGTCTATAGATTCTCACTTATTTTGTTGGACTCATTACCCTAATTCCCTTTCCTGTTTGTTGTACTATACACTTATAATTGTTTAATCTGCTCCATCCTCTTCCCAGTAAATACATTTTCTATCGTGTTGCCGTTCTTCTAATTAGTTTAGATTATACTGTTTGAACCATCACAGATTCTTGATTCATGAGCTTGGAGACCAGTTAACATTTTACATGAATGGCTTATTTTGTTTTCATCTTATGTTCTTTTCCATTCAATATTATCAGAGCATGGTATGCAACTGCAAGCCCCCTCAAGATGGCCGAATGGGCTGTAGAGATGGTTGTTTGAACAGAATGCTCAATATTGAATGCGAAAAACGTACATGTCCATGTGGGGAGCAATGTTCTAATCAGCAGGTAATCTTTATGGTTTTTCTCTGTTTAATGCATGCTTTTTGCATTACATTGGTTTTGATCTTATGAAATATGGAGAACAGTTTCAAAGGCGCAGCTATGCAAAAATTAGCTGGTTCCGTTCAGGCAAGAAAGGCTATGGATTGGAGTTGCAAGAAGAAGTATCTGAAGGACGGTTCCTTATTGAATATGTTGGAGAGGTACCAGTTCAGACTGTCTATGTCCTCTATTTTTTTCTCCTTCTCTTGATGGTGATCGTCCTATGCGATGGGTTGGGTGCATGCCCTCTTTGATTGGATTTAAATTTTTGCTTTTGGCTTATAAGCCACAAAAGCACCTAAATAGGTACTTTTGATTTTGGCTTTTGCCTTATACCATCATGTAACAATGTCCAGTCAAAAGTCAAAAACCAATAGGTGCTTTTGTGGCTTACAAGCCAAAGTTTAAAAGCCAGAAATAAGCCCAACCAAACAGGGCCGCCGTGTAGTGTTGATGTATTCCTGTTGGTGTTATTGGTACTTGCCCACATGAGTTGGTGTCTGGTGTTGCTGATACCATGTCTGTGCTGAGCCCACAAAAGCGTTTTCTCGTATATGTTTTACACTTATTTGTGTTAACTTTATGCTATTTGTAGTACTTAAGTTCATATTGAGGTATACAACTTTGATCTACTTGTGAATTAAGCAGCAAATAAAAGAATTTGTTCATTTTCTAACGCATATTTAATTCTAGCAAAGGTAAAATGATTCAAAATGATTAGTCCTTTCATGCTACCATCATACAAATCAGCCCATGTATATATGCTTATATGCACATCATTCATTTGAACAGAAACAACTACCCGCTCCACGCTTTTAAGCCAAATATACAACTCACCAGGGATACACATTTTCCTTCTTTCCGTTCCATTAAAAACCCAAAAATGTGGTCATGTACCTCGTTTATTTCTACAAAGTATTAGTCCTACCTGTAAAGATAACCTTAATTGGTTTGTTTTTTACGTTGTTCTTTCAGGTCCTTGATATAACGGCGTATGAATCCCGCCAGAGCTATTATGCTTCTAAGGGCCAGAAGCATTTCTACTTCATGGCACTAAATGGAGGCGAGGTATGCCTTTTTTATTTCCTGTCATAACAGTTTGCCCACTGTCTTTTCTGTTGTATTAGATGTTAGCCCTCCATTTCCAGGCTTCCACAGTTTTCTCTTATTCTAGATTTTCCTTTATATGCTTCTCCCTTCATTTTATTCGATGGTATCACACACATAAGTACACAATCCTATGTCCCACCCACTTTCTCAAGTAATTCATCATGGTTCCATTATACGAATAAATCCTTGTTTGAATACTTTCAGGTAATAGACGCCTGCACCAAGGGTAACTTGGGCCGGTTCATCAATCATAGCTGCAGTCCTAATTGTCGTACAGAAAAGGTGAAACTTCAGTTTATTTGCTTTTCATGTTTGTATGTTGCCCCTGTTTCTTGCCCTGTCGGTTTACTTATCCTGATTTTCTATGATATTACTTACTATCTGCTACTCGCGCAAAATCAAAATACTGATGGTACTTGAAATAGTATTCTATTGACAACGTGAGTTTACTAAATTATTTCACCTTGTTTTCTTAAAAATAGTGGATGGTCAACGGAGAAGTTTGCATTGGAATTTTTGCTATGAGGAAAATCAAGAAGGTAATGCTATCATCAAGAAACTCAGCGCCTTTTTAGATGCTATAAACATTAGTCTTTATTCTTAATGATGGTTTGCTCATAAGGAAATGATGATTTACTCTGTTTATGACTTAAGTAGTACAGATCAACGGTCCTCCTATTGCATTATCAGACGTTTTCCTGTATTCTCCCATATCTTTATGTTGCATTCATGTATATTTATTGTCCCACAGGGTGAAGAATTAACGTTTGATTACAACTATGTCCGTGTATCTGGTGCTGCTCCTCAAAAATGTTTTTGCGGAACTGCCAAATGCCGGGGCTACATTGGCGGTGACGTATCAGGGTCTGTTATCATTTCCCAAGATAATGCAGAAGCAGATCATTTTGAACCCATGGTCACTTACAAGGATGCTGAGGAAATGCTAGGAAGTACGTACCGTTCTGATGGCACAAACCAAAACATTATTCAGCATGAAACGTCTATCCAACGAGAAGACTCAAATATTTGCCCACCTGCAACCCCAGATTCGGAACCTTACCAACAAACTTCGCCCATCTTATCTGACACTAGTGAACCCAATAATTCCATGGAAGCATGGAGCCCACAGGATGCCGAAGACGTCACCCGCACACCTGTGCATGTGTCCCGAACTGTAGAGAGTCCTTTGCAGCAGAATCCAGTACATGGCACTCAGCCATTAGAGTTTTTGGAGAAGGCTCCCACCACGATTGTTGTATCCACGGCTCCAGATGTGATGAATAGATCAACACCTAGTTCTGACTTGGGGAGCAGCGTAGTACCTGATTTCCACTTGAAGAAGAAAAACAGTCTAAAACATCATAGAAATGTGAAACCACCATGTCCTATTGGCAATGAGCATATTTCGGGAGGTAAAACCTTTTTGCGAAATATATCTTTCTTGCCGCCTGACATGATAGTTTTAATGATGTCTGATGTCTTGCTGGTATCTGCAGTTGAAGGGAGACTAAACAGCCTGCTGGATAAAGATGGAGGCATCAGCAAGCGAAAAGTATGTAACCTCTATCCATTTTATTGTATAACTTCTTACGTGGACTGATTATTTTACCATGGCTTGTCATGGTGACTTGTAATTAGTATGCTAGATTGAAAACAACATACTCCCTCTGTTTCACTGTATATGTCCTCAGTCCACCATGCACACATACCAATAAAAATAATCAACTAAGTTCAATATAGACCATTGCTTTCCCTGATCAAAGGTAGCATGTTACTCCACTGCACATATACTCTACCAAGTTCAGTATATGCATAGAATGCACTTCAGTATGGAGTAAATTTTGTTCGGCACTTTTAAGTAGCCTCATAGGTGCAGATGTACAGTAGATCAAATTTTGCATGGAACAAGGCGTCTTTTAACAGGGAGATAGTCAACAGCTATTGCTAGGGTTTTTATAAGAGGGAAAATGATTCCAATAATTTTCATGCATGGAAAAAGTATTGAAACAGAGTTTCCGGGGGCAATCTTTTCCTCTCTCCTATTATATATATGCATGCAGCACTCCTGTATGGTCCGGGAAGAAAAAGTTCCCCAACGCCAAGTACACATAGTGAAACATAGGGAATACTTAGATATGCCATTGGTCGATGAAAGTTTGGGAAGGTGAAGGAGATTAGATACCTTGGTTGCCTATTCAGAGATCAAATTCTGATGAACATATTGTATTAAAGACATGTTAGACTAAAGCTGAAGTATGCTGTGTAAAACAGTACTTATGGTTTGAACTTCTAGGATTGTTGAACCTTCTTAGATTTAAATGCTTCTTCATTGGCTGTGGTCATGTGGATGGCAAGACATAGCTTGAACTTGAAAGGCTCTACCTTCTATAGTGCAAATATTTGTTTCTATTGCACCCTTGTTACACGTTCTAACTAGTGATCCAAACAATGTGTTTTTTCTAAACAGGATTCAACAAATGAATATTTGAGGCTTCTGCTTGTGACCGCAGCGGACGGTGATGCTGGGGGCACATCTAAAAGGTTTTGTTAGCAGCTGCCAGTAGTCATGCCTAGCAAGTTTTTATTTGGTCTAATTGTTTTACTGTTTTATCTCTTTCAGCATAAGGGATCTTGCATTGATTCTTGAAGCACTGCTGCAAACAAAATCAGGAGCCGTCCTCTTGGATATCATTAACATGAATGGTATATCTCCTTGCCCTTCTGAACTTTATGAAGATAAATCTTTTAGTACAAACTGATTTTTTTCTGTTCTATGACAGGATTGCAAATGCTTCATAATATACTGAAGCAGAATAGAGATCACTTCATTCGAAGACCAATAATTCGGAAGCTTCTCAAGGTTTGACACTGGTTTGATTTTATCAGTTACTATACTCACCCTGCTGTATGGTTTCAACGACAATCACCATTGTATGGTTTCTAGTTGATACATTCATATGAAACTGTGACCGTTGTGATGTCCCATTACCTGGTGATTTTTTGCTGTGCATTTCATTTGATAATCACATTTTTGTCACAGCATTGTAGAAATAGAGCTTTATTGTTCCATCACCTCGTCCTTATGAACAATGCTTCATGCAGGTATTAGAGTTTCTAGCTTTGAGGGGAATCCTGACAGCTGAAAAAATAAATGAGAGTCCTCGATGTGCTGGAATGGAAAGGTTAGATTAGATTGCTCAAATTTGTTATCTTCTTATTCTACATTATTAAATACTAATTAAAGAATTTTGTATCTGGTTGGACCCTTGTCTATCTTTTAGGTTCATGTTATATGTTTTTGTATTTTGGTTTAAGGACTTCCTATTCTAGACTACTACTACATAGAGTTTCCCCAAAAGACAGTAATTGGGTTATTTCTTTTATATGCTAGATAATTGAACTTTCCGGCTTCCTAAAACATCTTGTTGTATGGCCTTGTAATTGCTCATGTGCCAAGTCCTGTTAGACCTTTTTTTTTACCCTGCCTTGCGTGAACCATATGCATGTAAAGCTTCTATCAGTTGATATGAGTGAGTTATTGATTTGCCGTAATATGTAGTTGTAGGTTTTTGTTACTGTGAACCATTGAGCCCGTAGTCTTAGTAAGCCTTAGCTTGTGGATAATGTGCCAGAGAAAAATCTGAATTGTCCTAATAGCTTCTATATTTTGTACCTTTTGAAGCTTCGTTTACACAAAATTTAATTACCTTCTTTTGAACCTTCTATTGTTGCAGCTTCAGGGACTCGATGTTGAAGTTGACCCGACATGGTGACAAACATGTATGTACTAATGAGTAATTGCCATGCATGCTTTTCATTTTCTACTTTGGATATGCATTTGTATGTCGTCTATTTGTTAGAATGCGTAGCTGATTAATGGCCTAATATATGAAGCATAGTTGATCTTCTGGCGTAATCATACATATAGAATGAATAAATGAGATATCCGGGAGGGAAATCCCACTGTAGAAGAATAGCATGAATGAGTGTATACCAGTGAACACCAATGAATCTTAATAGAAAAGAAGAACATACATGTACGTTACCATACTTGTGAGATTTTTTTTCCTGTTCTTGAACCATTTAGGTTCCAGTTCCCCGTTATGTCCTGGCTTTATAACAGAGATAGCTACTTATGCAAAGCCTTGTTTGGTCAAAACATATCCTAGCAATAAGTGAGTTACAAAAAATGTCTAAGGTCTACCAGTCCGTCTTAAATTCTGTATCTTTTCAAATAATTAAACGCAAGATTTGTGTTTTCTCGAAAAAAAAGTCTTGATCTTGAATCTTTGCCAGTCCTCATTATTTTATATTTTATCTTGCCCATCCCTGTTTACATTCAGTTTAGGTTTTCAATTAGGAAAATGGAAATTTGCTACTCTGCATGCATAGGCTATGTAGTTCATGAATTTTCTCAATATGTAAAATAACATGCTTAATGCTTATGTTAATTAACAGGTTCATCTTATTGCTCGAAAATTTTGTGATAAATGGATTCTTTCTCATATGAATGGACATTCATATTCCTTTAGAAGGAAGCGCAAGAGCCGCTGGGATTATCAACCAGAAAGCCACTATAAAATGGTTGGCTTACAAATTGCGAAAGTAAATTCTGGACACGGAGAATTGGATCTTGAGACAAGTTCAATGAAAAATAATAGGTCACATGGGAATTGGGTAACAAAGAGCAACCATAACAATGTTTCTATTATCGGAAGCTCAACAGATGGTGTAGACGATGATGTGCCCCCAGGGTTTGAGCCTCCACAGCAGGAACGTCGGCAGCCTGCACAAGCTTGTTTACTCTCTGATGGGGATGATGCGCCTCCAGGGTTTGAGCCTCAACACCAGGAACGTCGACAGCCTGCACAAGCTTGTTTACTCTCTGGCGGGGTTGCTCCAGGATTTTGCCAGGGGAGTTATTTGCCTAACTTGAGTGTTTCATATGGAATTCCAGTCGCTATTGTTCAGCACTTGGGGACTCCTGATGCTGAAGGAACCCTGAAATGGAAAGTCGCACCTGGTGTGCCTTTCAATCCTTTTCCACCATCGCCTGCCTATCCTCTAGGCAATCCTTGCCCTTCCTCTTCGTCAACTCCGGTGTCTCATCGTGACGGGGCATCATCCACCATGGAACGTAAGAGTTCAGGATGTCGAGGAAGAGGTGGGGACAGAGACGGGAGAGTAGATGGGAGCTGGCGGAACGGGACAAGAACTAGACTTCAATATGACCATGAAGGAAGGAGGATCCCCAACAATCATCATAGATTAGAGAAATGAACCCCAGTGAGTTAGTTAACTGTATACATGGTGATTCTTTCTTTCTTGTTCATCGATCAGAAGTGTAACAGAAATTGTGTTCACTTCTTATTATATTTAATAGAAGTTACCATTTAATTGGTTGAAGATATAGGTCATTACCTTTGCAATTTTTCGTTACTAATGTAATGTGTAGGAACGGATGATTTGATTCAAGGAGATCTTACAGGCTAAGAATGGCTAATTTTGTTCAATGTCATCTTGTTATATTCTGGCTATCTGGCTTAAGCTAGTCCATATTCACTTAAAAGAGTACAGGATGTTCTAGTACTTTAGTATGGAACAAGATTGTTGTTATCTTGTACTATAATGGAAGGTAAAATATGTATTATTATATTATCAGATGTCGAAGGACAATTGCTTGTATGACAAGATTTAGTGATCCTAAATTCTTCATCTTTTCTTGTTCAATGAAAAACAAAATCTTTGATATCATGCTTATTTGATTAAGGATCCTGTACATTCCTTTTGAATGGATGAACAAGACAAAAGGGTGTAAAGTTGCTGGTCTTTGGGGAATCTGGACAAAGTGGATGAAGATTAGTTTGGTGATGCTGCTCATGTTGCCATCCTGGTTGATAGACCATTGAAATAGTACACAGTGATTGAGAAAAATCAGGTGGATTCTGCTTATGAAGTGCAGTATAAGAAAAAAACAAGTGGATCCTTTTTCCGTTTGTACTGCGAAGTCATGGGGCGCTCAGAGCTAGATTGTGACAAACCTCCAGATGCTAATCCTCTGGAGAGTCATCTTTATGATAATAGCATGAGGGCTCAGGTAGCAATTTCTGATATGCTCGTCCTTTCCCACTAGTTTCTATATCGTCACACATTTCTTGGTAACTTCTTTGCCACTGGGTGCAGACTGATTACACTTTTTTTTCACTGCGGAATATACACCCATTACGAATTATTAAGTTACAACATTAGCTATGCAGAGTCCTCCGGCTCTGAGTAGGTCCATAGGCATAGCCGGTATGTATACATGGTAGATCCAGGTAGTTCTTGAACCATGAATGTCATGAATGCAGATCAACAACTATTGTCAGCTCCACATTTTAGCAATCCTGAGCAAGATAGCATCCACGCAGTATGTGATGGAGTACGAGAACAGATGCAGTGTTAACTGACTATTCTGTTGTTTTCACCTTCACTATTAGGAAAGTCTCTGTTCCCACATCAGCATATAACATGAGTTCCACCTAAATATCTGAATCAGTGATTTTTTTGTTCGAGCTTGTGCTATGTATTTTATGGGAAACATGATCATTTATAGACCGTCTAAGTTAAACGAACGCAGTGATTTCTTTATTTCCAACAAATCACACGAGAGTTAGATACGTGCTAGAATCGTTTGCACATTACAAAATCTGCTGTCTAGTTTTCTTGTTTGTCATCTTTGTCCTTCGTCCGTTGCTACTTGAAATAGAACACAGATTGCAAAATTCAGTCAACTTTTTTTCTTTCTCCCTATTGATTTATCGGATTCTTTCTAGTTCGACTCAAAAGATTGAAAACACTTCTCATGAAATGGGATGATAGACAAGAAACTAGCAGATTAATTTTATCTTTATCGTTTCCTCCTCACCGTAGCTTCAGTTTGTGCTGCTACTACTCTCACTCATGCTTACCTTTCTAATCTTTATACACAGCAAGAAAAGAAAATATAAATCTTTTGTCTTTTTCCTAAGTATCAAATCTCAATGTCTCAGCACACCTGAGAAACACAGCAAATTTGGTGGCACTTTTCTCTACTCGTTTGTGCATGTTCGAGGATTACAAGGCATATGTTTTAAACAGTACCCATAGTATCCAGATCAATACGATATTGCCTGAAGTACTCAGCTTTATTAATACAAGACTCTCTTGAAACCGAAAATGCAAACAATGTCTTGACTCCCAAAGTACTTACCCAACACAAGCTCCACGTACACAGCAATCAGCATGCCAATACTTGTACTACTAGGATACTACTCCATGCCTACACGCTGATAGACATATACTCCCTCCGTTCCACAATATAAGATGTTGTACATGTTGTATATGTTGTCTAGATTCATACTAAAATAAGTGTATACATATACACTAAAATGGGTCCAAATACAAGTTTCTATGTTCATCGTCATCCACCAAGTACTTAAAAAATAACTTTATTATGTTCTATCTAAAATGACTTTATGCCGATTTTCTGAAAGTACTTCAAATTTTATAATTGTGTGATAGTCTGATCTGAAATTTTTACAAAAATAACTTTTACTACACATGTAGTGGTTACATTGCAGAACCGTCGATATTTTTTAAAAAATCGACCACTTTCGATGAATAGCCATAGTGGTTGTTTTGACTATTTTTTAAAACAAAAACTAAGAAAGTGAAAAAATACTAAAAAAGAAAATTATTTGGCATGGATTCCTTTATGTGTACTAGTTCTTAGAAAAATGATAAACTTCAGTTCTATAAAACTTTAAAAAAATCACAAAATTAAGGTCAATCATCTAGAAACATGTATAAGTTTCAAGCCAAATAATGACCACTATTGTGTCATAGTTTGTGATAAAGTGCCCATATTCACGAAAATAGGTGTGCCATGGTACGTCGCCGAACCAATATTTAAAATTGTTTTTAGAAATAATATTTTCCATTTTGAAGTGCCAAAAATAACTATTTGGTGATGCAAGTACATACAAAATGGCATCCATATAATTTAACATAAATTAGTTCATACTTGGTGGACAATACATAAATATTAGGATTTTTCTTGATTTTTATATAAATTGCCCATAGTTTCGATTGAGTAAATGCGAGGTTTAATAAATCAAATGTGAGCACCAAATGGTGTTGACAACATTTTAATCCTCAACCAATTTTCCTTTTGTTCTTTATGTTTGTTTTGCATGTATGAAAGATTAGAAGTGAATCAAGATTACATGGAAATTTAGTTTAGATTTTTATTTTAGTTGTTTTATAATATCCCTTTTTGTATTCTGGATTTGGTCTATTATACATTGTAATTCTTTTGTAAGAATATTGTTTCTTAATAAAATGAGAGTTTGGAACATATGAAGTTATATTTATTTTTGCATTTGAATTCGGATGATTGTGTGATGTATGCGATGTTTAAGCTATAAAGATTTTAATTAATGAAATGTGGATTTTAAGTTGCATGTGAAATGGTTATCTGAAATGAACCGTAGAAAATAATTTAAAGATGATTTTGATTTGAATTGATGAATTGGTCTCCGATTTGGAAATGTTCAAATTTATAACTTGTTGTGAATTAATTTGTTCTGATGTTAAGAAAAGATAAGTGGCCGAAATGTTGTGACTTAACTTTCTCGAGACTCAAATATGTGGGTTTGAGTTGTGAAGTTTTGCAAAATTCTTTAAAAAAAAATGTTGTGATCCAGCGGCTGGCCGAGGCGGAGTCCGTGTCGAAGCGGCCATGGATAAAGAAAGCCCGAGTTCATATGGAGTCCGACTTGGACATCACCTAGACCTAGGGTTGGGTTCTTCGCTAGGCTATATATAGATGTGATTCTCCACCGGCCACCGCAACCAAACTCGATCCACCGCCAGCACTCTAGATCATCGTCCGGTCAGACTTAGAAGAGAGGAAGGAGGGGGTCGTGACCATGGCTGCGCCGCCGGGGAGGATGGTTGTCGACTTCGCCTACATTGACGCCATGTACGCCGAGACGGTGGCGGAGATCCCCGAGCGCACGCCCCAAGAGGGCGACAAGGCGATCTCGGACCTCCCCGAGCTCGCCGTCGACGAGGACGGCACGGTGATGCAGCTGGTCGGCCATGTCTACGTCCTGGCGCTCCTCAAGTCGCCGCCTCTCACCAGGCCCATCACTATCTTGAGCATCGACGACATCCGGCGGAAAACGGGGATCACAGACGAGGAGGTGCTCGAGGAAGTAGTTGCGGCCCGCTCAGCCATGAAGCAGCTGAGGGACATCAACAACGACATCATCCGGCAGTACCTGGACAAGGGCTACGCCTACATCGCGCTCCCTCTCGACGCCTCGAGGTATCCGCTCAGCCCTGAAGCTCGGAACCTGCTGCCTCCGCTCCCGTGATCCATCCATGGACCATCAGCGCCTACTCTGTCAGTGAATCGAAGATTGCTGCTGCTCTGCGACCACCAAGTTACTAGTATTAATCATCATTATATATATGCTAGCTGTATGTGTTACCTAGTCTGTCTTATCATTAGCACCCGGCCTGTCTTATTAGTGCTCTTTGATGTTGAACCGTCTACTCTGTACCGATGAACCTGCCTTGGCTTATATATTGCTAAAGACATGTGCTTTTCTTTCAGAAGAAGTATTACTACTTGCCCTTGAAGCATTACCTCAAACTTGTTTATCTTGCCAGGCTAGTTAACTATGTAAGGCTTGTTGTTTATGAACTATCCACTTGTGCTACATGTAAGAGACATGATACCTATGTCTTGTTATATGTGTAAGATATGTGAAAATTATACAATGTTGTGATGTGTTTTTAGCTTGGAAACTAAACCATGTCATGTTTTGCATATGATTTTCCAGTTTTTTTTTTAGAATCGTGTTTCTATCATGACCTTTTTCAAAATGTTTTGTGGTGAAAAGAAATGGACAAACATTCCAATATATACACAACATGTTTTCATGCATTGTACACTTTACAAACTCAACAAAATATATAATCTCATAGTGTGTACGTTCAAACATGGTTTGGAATGATGGTACTCTTTGATTCACACAATGGGATACATACACATCCAAACCGATTTGGCACTGAAAGCCATTTCAAACTCAGCACGGTTTTGTATTTTCACCCCAATTCAATCCCTCCACTTGAATACCTAATTCCAAATTAAGGTGGTTACTCTCCTTACGTTCCTTCCTATTGACATAGCATACACATATTTCGAGGTTCAAAGTTTACCATTAATTTGATCAACAACAACGTATGTTATGTGCTAGAAAATTTAGTAGTGCAGAATTCGAAACACAAGTTTCTGATAGTAGCTTTTATGACACATTCCGAGCTGGAAATTACACCAATATTACACTGAAATTTACTGACTCAAAGAGTCAAGTCAGTGAACAGACTGAACGGTGAAGATTCAAGAGTCAAGTCAGTGAAGACTCAAGACTAAGACTCGAGTCAAGTCAGACGGTAGTGAAGATGAAGACTCAACACTATGCAGTCCCAAGAGTAGTTCCATCGCTGTAGCAGTGATTGAGTCAAGGAGTATCACCAGCAATGGAAATCATGTTCTCTGCAATCGTAGGTGACCTCATCAGCAGGTTGGCGTCGTTCGTGATCAGCAAGTACTTCCAACAGCAGCAGCCTGGCATCGACACAATTCTCCAGAGGCTAGAGAGAGTTGTGCTGAGACTTGACACTGTTGTCGAGGAGGCAGAGGGGCGGCACATCGCCAACCAGGCGATGCTCCGTCAGCTCAAGCTGTTGAGGCAAGGAATGTACAGAGGCCACTGCATTCTTGACACCTTGCGATTTCGAGCCACTGGCGAGGAGCCGGAGGATGGGGAGTTGAGCCACTCATCGTCTGCACTGTCTAAATTCAGTCCAGCCAAACGGCTCCGTTTCTCTCGAAGCGCCGGCAGTGGTAGCTGCAGCAGAGAAGTGCAGTTGTTTGGTGCAAACAACATCACGCATGAAGGAATTTCTTTTCTTGTTGAAGTTGTATCCTCGGATACGCCGCCAACCTTACGGCGCTTATTTGCTCTTGGACAATTGCATGTTTGGTCGCCAAATGGAACGGCACCGGGTCCTGAATTTCTTGCTCTGTTCCAGTGCTTCTCCAGATTTGGCTGTGCTTCCTACGGTTGGTCCAATAAGAGTAGGGAAGACCACTCTTGTTGAGAATGTCTGCAAGGATGAGAGTGTCTGTGATCGCTTCTCGATGATCCTCTTCTTTCCAGAAGGCTGTCTCGAGGATGAAGGAGTGATCGACCTGAAAGAGAACAATATTAATGGTCTAGTCAAGCATATAATTGTTCCCCTCAAAACAGATTGCTGGTTATTGTTGAAATAGCCGAGGACATTAACCAGGGCACATGGAGAAGGCTGAAAGCTTCCATAACCCACATGACTCCACTTGGTGGGAGTAAAATCATTATCACCAGTCGATCAGATAGAATTGCGAGTCTGGGAACAACAGAAGCACTTCGATTGGATTATCTGCCGCAAGAAGCCTATTGGTATTTATTTAAGTCGCTTGTATTTGGAAGCACAAAGTCTGACGAGGAGCCAAAACTGGCAACAATGGCCATGGAGATCGCTTTTGGAACAGAGACAATGCATCACAAGCGCACATTTCCTTGCTGGGATACTGCGAGATAACTTCAATGCTCGATTTTGGCGCACAGTTCTTCACCATGTGAGAGCATGTATACAGACGCATTTCATTATGTTTGACCAGCACCCAAACCTTCGACTGCAGGATAATAAACCAATGTACTACTGGAGAATGGAGAAGGGCCGCGGATCTGTCTTGATTAGCGAGTATCATCAGTCAGATTCCAGTGAGGAAGTCCCTAGGATCAGGTCGCGGGACATTCTCCTTCAATGTGATGGTACACTACCCCATGGAGAATTTGAGGCTCTTGTATGGAGTTCTCGCATACCACTCTACTACAACTACACGATAAGCTGTAAGATGCAAGCACCACAAGTGACAGTGGGAAGGAAGAAGCGCGTGCACCAGTAGGAAGAACATTTAATTTGAGTAACACATTCTCTGTGAATAAAGAAATTATATTGTACAGTATTTAGGAGTCTTGCCAAGTTTGTTAACATATATGTCAGTTAGTTTATAGGCACCAGGCATGGACTCGTTGTATCCTAGTAGTACAACTGTTTGCAAGTCGAGTATGCTGTGGTTGTGTTTTGGTAACTACTTTCAGAGTCAATGCAGTGTTTGCATTGCCAGTTAAATTAGATTCCAAGATTTGTTTTCATAAACTTGAGTACTTGAGCCTGTATACTATTGTATACTATGGGCACTATATAAATCTATGCCTTGTAATAATCCTTGAACATGAGCAAAAGAATAGAGAATTTTCTGTGTTTCTCAGATGTGCTTGATTCTGATCCTTGGGCGAAAACCAACAACTTTTAATTCCTCTTGTCACATTTAATTTCAGGGACAGATTCTTTTCTTGATGGGTTTATAAATTAGAAAGATAATCTGCGATAACAGTAACGGCTTACCTGAAGCTCAGGGGCGGTGAGAAAGTAATAATAAAGATAAAATTAAGTTGTTGGCTTCTTTTCTATCATCCTATTAACTAATCAGTGTTTTCCATCTTTTTACACGGATTAAAAAGGATCTGAAAATTAACAGGCAGAAAGAAAAAATCATCGAATTTTGCAATCCGTGTTCTAGTTCCAACAGCTAGCAGCTGACAAATGCCAAAAGTGTGGTACAAGCAAATTACATGCCAGCTTCTACTATGGGTTTGAATAGCCAAATCTCTGGATCTCTATCAAAAAAGAACATGTTGTGCATTTAGAACTTTGACAAAATGGTTGGTTAATAGAACACTGCATTTGTTGCTCATGTCAGATACCTAAATGCTATTGTTCTGAATTGCTAAAACGATAACTAGACAACAACCGGCAATCCACATTCATGAATTAAGAAAGAAAGACCACAAAGTCACAGCTAGCTGAACTTACCATCGCTACTTATAAGGCTATCGCCTATGGACCTCCTCAGACGATTATGCATTCGTTGTAATTTACCATCAGTCAGGTTATATCCCCTGGTAGAATGGTGTAAAGAAGTGTAATTCCCTTTGCACCTAATGCAGAAACTGCGAGCTTATCAGAACTTGCTATGTAACTGCTGCTGGTAAACTTCAAGTTCGTCTGAATATATTGAGCAAAGCAGTGAACACCATACATAGATAATAATATCTCTCAAACCAAAGACAGCATAGGTTGATCATGACTACTGCAGAAGGCTTATAAAGACGAGTCATCTGTCAGTGAGAACCCATCTGCTGTTTCTGAAAGAGCAAGGGCTCAGCAGCCAGAACCACAGGAACTACCCCCATTGGAAAAGCACGGCCGGGGTCTAACTGGACAATGTTGTTGTTTGAATGGGAGCGGCGTTACCTGGAATTAAAGAGAGGCATGTTTATAAGATTTCATACGACTGTGCAGTACCAATCCAACCATCGAGGCTGAGGTTTGCGGAAGATGAATATCCGTTCTGTTATCTGGAAAGAAATTATTGCTCCACCCAAGCGGTGTCCGTTTGTTGGCACTTCAAAATTTCCTGTCAAACAAAATAGAGCTGAGTTTAGTATAGCCAAACGTCGAATTTGCAAGAAATATCTTGCCTGAAACCCTTTTTATGCCATAGTCTTTGTAAACCAAAATTTATACAGTAGAGATACCGTTTTCCTCAACAAAAAAAAAATCAGCGAGTGTTTTCATTGTTTCGCAGTCAGGATTCAACTGAGAAGAATGCTGCTAATTAAGAAGCACTGACAAATTTGAACAAACAGGAGAATATTTTGTATTACTGCAGATCGAGAGTAGAAAAGCAAAACAATTTGATTCTTGGAGCAGATGGCTTTCCAAGCACCCAAAAGTCTGTGACATCACAAGGATGAATGCCTTTGTCAAAAGTTCATCCTCCAGTCAAAAAACAGCTCGCATTGTGGATCATCAGTTCAGCATCCAACCACCCTCACCAACCCACTTCAGTTTAACTTTAGACTTACTGGTGCGCAATTTTAGTTGATTGTGATTTACAAAGAAAAAATAGGCAACTAGCCAACTAGAAGTAAGAATTAGCAAAAAGCAATGTAAAAAAAAAGCATAAAGCATTACAGGTCAAGATTTGCCACGACTATATGGAGATATATAGAATAAAATAAAGATAAAGATAAGAAACGTAAGATGTGCTGTTTTGATATAGATTGGCAACGGGGCGCGCAGTCAGACTAGTGGCACACTGGCAACTAAATTCTAGATGTTAGGTGCACTCAAAAGGTGGCAGAACTCCACATCCAATGAAGTGTTGATCCAGCGCTAGGCTCACCGTCACCTTCAAATCTTCCATCCAGAACACATGCCAACAGCACCACCAAAACTTGATGCCCAACTAGTACCACTCATTATTGTTTTATCCTCTTCCGAGTTGAGGAGGTTCACAATCAATGGATATCCTCATCTCTGCAATCGTAGGCGACCTTGTCAGCAGGTCGGCGTCGTTCGTGATCAGAAAATACTTCCAGAATCAGCCTGGCATCAACAAGATTCAACAGAGGCTACAGAGTGTTGTGCTGAGAATGGACATTGTTATGGAGGAGGCAGAGGGGCGGCACATCACCAACCAGGGGATGCTCCGGCAGCTCAAGATGTTGAGGCAAGGCATGTACAGAGGCCGCTACATTCTCGATGCCTTGAGCTTCCAAGCTGCCCTCGATGAAGTAGAGGGCGAGGTGAAGATGACCAACACATCATGTGCACCTAAATTGAGTCCAGCCAAACGCCTTCGTTTATCTCACACCCGTCCTGGTAGCAGCGACAGAAAAGAACTGTTGTTTGGTATAAACAGCAACATGCGAGAAGAATTGCAACAGATGGTAGACACCCTTGAAGACACCATGGCTGGTATCAAGGAATTTCTTTTCTTCTTGGAGTTATATCCTCGGATTCGCCGTCAGCCTTATGGAGCATATTTGATCTTGGATAATTGCATGTTTGGTCGTCAAACGGAAAGGGAACAGGTTATGAATTTCTTGCTGCATCCCAGTGCTACTCCAGATTTGGCTGTACTTCCGATCATTGGTCCAATACGAGTAGGGAAGAGCACTCTTGTTGAGTATGTCTGTAGGGATGAGAGTGTGCGCGACCGCTTCTCGATGATCCTCTTCTTTCCCGAGGGCACTCTCAAGGATGAAAGAGTTATTGACCTGAAAGTAAACAATATTAATGCTCTAGTCAGACATAAGAATTGTGCTCCTCAAAGCAGGTTGCTGATTATAGTTGAAATAGCCGACGACATTAATGAGCGCACATGGAGAAGTCTGAAATATTCCGCAACCTGCATGGCACCAGGCGGTGGGAGCAAAATCATAATAACCAGTCGGTCAGATAGAATTGCAAATCTGGGAACAACAGAAGCACTTCGACTGGACTTTCTCCCTCCAGAAGCTTATTGGCATTTCTTCAAGTCGCTTGTATTCGGGAGCACAAACCCTGATCACCAGCCAAAACTGGCAACAATTGCCATGGAGATCGCTTTGGAGCAGAAACAATGCTTCACGATCGCACATACCATTGCTGGGATACTGAGAGATAACTACAATTCTCGATTTTGGTGCACAATTCTTGAATGTATGAGAGCATATAAACAGACACACTTCCTTATCTCTGACAAGCACCCAAACCTAAGTTTGCAGGAAGATGAACCGGTGTGGAGATTGGCGAGGAGCAGCAAGTACTTTTTTATTTGTGATTATCATCAGTCAGATTCCAGTGGGAATGTCCCCAAGATCAGTTTCCGGGACATTCTCTTAGGATGTGGTCGTACACTACCCCGTGGAAAATTTGAGGCTCTTGAATGGAGGTCTCGCATACCACCCTACTACAACTACACGATAACCTGTGAGGTGCAAGCACCACAACCTAAGGCGGACAGGAAGAAACGTGCATCTCGGGATGAAGCATGATTTATTTGAGTAGCACATTGTCTGTGAGTCTGTAACTAGCATCATGTATATGCCACATATTGTATTGAGAATTAGGAATTATTATCGTGCTGTCTTAGTTTAGCAGTCTTATGGCTCTTGCAAAGTTAGTTGACATATATGTCTGTTAATGTGACACATTGTAGTATAAGTTTGCGCGTTGAGTACGCCGTGCTTGCGTGTGGGTAAAGTACTTTCAAAGTCAATGCAATGTTTGAGTTGCTAGTTAAGTTAGAGTCGAAGTTAAAAACTGAAAGTTGAGTCTGTATCCTGTTGATCGGGATACTAACTATAGGTACTATATGGAGTTATAAACCCAAGGCTTGTAATATATCCTGAACATGAGGAAAATAGTAGATAAAATGCCCTAAACTGTTTGTTTTTCTCATGTTCATATTTTTTGATCTTGGGTGAAAGCCAACAAATTTCAATCCTCCGGCACACATGTTTTCAGAAAAATTGTTTTCTTGCTGAATTAAATATCAATAAAGATAAGCTGGAACAGGTGCACCAGGGTAAACTGATGCCATGGTTTAGCCTCAGTGGTGTGCTGTGTGGTAGTGTGTTGCCTGAGCCAGGCTTGGAGATACAATCAATGAATACTTCAAAACTTGATGCTCTTGTGTTTTTTCGAAGAAGAAAAACATACCTTCTTGGGATTAAGCATGTAGTCCTAGTCATACAGAGTTCCTTCCAGATCATAGCCATGATCTTGTGTGCCGTGGAGTAGGAGTAACCAGGTATAGCACCCAGTTCATCTAAAGCAGAGCATTCAAGTATGAACCTGCAAAAGTATGACCACCATTCTTATTAGCAGCTATAAAAAGCACCTTTTGCATTCTCATGTAGCGATAGTAGGGAACAAAATGGCCGTAATCCAGGTTGTACCTCAAATAAACTGTTGGCCGAAGCCCGAAGGCATCATCCAATCTGCACTTACAAGAAACATGGAAAAGATACTATACTTCCTGAGAACATGTTGGGAAGAGGGTGGCTATTTTTTGCAAGAGGAACAGTGGAGTTATGCTAGCAGAATAAAATGTTGATCTCTCAAAATTACATTTTTGTTGCTAGTTGAGTTAGACACAACGTACAATTAACATAAAGCACTAACATAACTGATTCAGAAATATGTATTCTTGGAATGCCACATGATTTAGATAAGTTACTGACTTGGCATCCTGGGTTCAGTGGTAGAGAAATGAAGTTAGTTACAGTGGCTCCATTTTTTTTTATCTTTGGGCTTTGATGCAGACAATACAGTACTCAGAACTGAGCAATTCTATATTGCACATGAATGTCTCCGACACATCATCAGGACTGAGGACTGAGGTCTACAGTAGAACTGGGAAGCTGCAATCTTTCTCTGTATGTGTAGTGTAGGTTGTTTAGCACCTGTGTGCTCTGGGTTAGCATCTTGTTGGACTTCCATCTAATACACTTACCAAGTTTCCTATATTTCACTAGAAAGTAAGCAGGATTGCTAAAGGAAATGATGCTAAACCAGTAAACCTACACTTTAGTATCATAAGGTACATCTGATGAACTGAGAGATTTATACAGGTAGACCAAACTCGACACAATTGTACAAGTTGACCAAATCCTACAGACAACTTTGAAGAAAGATGACTACTGTGAGCTAGATGGTGCCCCAAGTTACACTGCTGCGCTGCGTGCAAAGCAACACAGTTCAACTGGCCAAGCAAGCTAGGAGATGCAGACCCAGACTCCGAGGACGATGAGCGCGGTGCCGAGGACAGCGGGCGCGACGCGCGTGTCCTCCCCGAGGAGCGCGGCGGCGACGGCGGTGGCGGCGAAGGTGGTGGCGTTGGTGACGGGCACGGCGACGGAGATGGGGGCGTCGCCGAGGAGGCGGAAGAATGCGGCGGAGGCGGAGAGGTTTGTGCAAATGCCCGAGGAGACGGGCACATCTAGTACCATGCTCGCCACGTCGCCGCCCACCGCCGCCGTGGCCATGCCTGCCGGCGCGCTTGGGTGCGATGGATCTTGGTGGCGAATGGCGATGAGTTTTTTTTTTTTTTTTTGAAAAGTCGTCTCCTATAATGCTGTACAAGGGCGGTGGGGCCTTCGAGTACTTGCCACACATTTGCTTCGCTCTTTTCGAGAATTTGTTTTTTTCCTTGTATAAATTCATTTTCTATTTTCTCGGCCAAAATCTTCATGCAAATTGGGATAGCAAATTGGGAAAAATGTGTGTGTTTTTTTTTTTGAATTTTCCATAAATACCAACCACACCACCAGCAGGCCGCCTCATTAAAAACCCTCCAGCCCCCTTAGGTACCCTGGTAGGGAAAAGAGCGCGTCTGAAACTTGCTGGCCTCAGAGTTCAAACATCGTTACATCCTTAATTACATCAGCTAAGATAAAACTAGGGGGATCACCGTCCCAAATAGCAAAGGAATTAGTATCAAAAGCAAAGCGAGCTAATTTATGCGCCACCTGGTTAGCATCTCGTCCACAAGACTGGACCGTAAGCTGACCCATTCTTGACGCTCTCTGGAAACAGTCCACCAGGATAGCCGTGTAAGGGCTCCAAATCTCCATCTCACCATTATATGCCTGACTGAGCTCTAGAGAATCAGTTTCAATACACACCGGAGAGCATCCCAGATCTTCAATAAGCATCATCCCTTGTTGTAACGCCCTCGCTTCAGCAGTAGTAGCGTCCAAAAGATTGCTCATAGGCCAGTAGCCACCGGCCACCGCCTCACCTTTCTCGTTTCTAAGCACAGCCCCCGCAGCTCCGTCACCATTCGGAAAGAAACAGGCATCAATGTTCAGCTTATACGTATTAGCCATTGGTTTTATCCATGTTATCACATGTGGCTGAGCTCCACTGGCAGCCCCTTGGAAATTAGAAGCCAGGGCCAGAATCGAAAAACCAGTTCGGCTAGGGGGAGCCACCGTACCTCCCTTAACCATCTCACGCCTTTGCCACCATATGTACCAAGCGCCCACGACAATCGCCTCCTTGAGATCAACCGGCCCCAAAGTAGCAACACTTGGATGCTTATTTCGCAATATTTCCTCAAGAATAACCGATCCTGAGCGTTCACCTGGAAGAACAGATGATATAAAATCAAAAATTCCTAAAGCACGCCATACCTCACGAGCGCGCATGCAGTCAAACATCAGGTGTTTTATATCTTCCGGCCCTATTTTGCAGATTGGGCATTGAGCTGTAGTCTTGATATGTCTATTAGCCAGGATAGACAAGCCCGGAACTATACCGTGTAATGCTTTCCAAGCAAAAATCTTCACTTTAGCCGGTACCTTCAGCTTCCAAAGTATCTCCCAAACTGGGTTACGTTCAGAATTACCTTGTCCATTAGAAGGACACAGCTTAGAACCGAACGTGTGCTTCCATTGCGCATAATACGCAGAACGAACTGAAAAGGAGTATGTCTTAGTAAGATTCCACGCAATAAAGTCCTCCATCATATGTTCATTAAGAGGAATTTTCTTAATCCTGATAACATCTATTGGAAGAAAATTTTCCTGGAGGGTCTGGATGTCCCAAGTGTGGGTAACCGGATCAATTAACTCATTTACTGTGCGAAGCAAACACTGTCCCCTTGGAGAGATGATCTTCCTAGAGTGACTGTCGGGGACCCAATGGTCCTCCCAAATATTAATAGAATCTCCCGAGCCAACGCGCCAAATATGTCCTCTTTTGAAGGTCTGTAATCCAGCAACAATACTTTGCCAGGTGAATGACGACCCGCTCTTTGGCCCTGCCTTCAACACATCCCCGTGTGGGTAATATTTTGCTCGCATTACTTGAGCACATAATGAGTCAGGTTTTGTAATAAGCCTCCATGATTGTTTAGCAAGCATAGCTAAGTTAAAAGAATGGAGATCTCTGAATCCCAAACCACCATCCTTTTTCGGTATACACATACGCCACCATGCCATCCAGTGCATCTTACGTTGATCATTACTATCACCCCACCAAAAGCTTGATATAGCATCCGTCATTTCCTTGCACAGGCCAACCGGGATTTGGAACACCGTCATAGCATAAACTGGAATAGATTGGATAACCGCTTTCAACAAAATCTCCTTTCCGCCGAGAGATAGTAATTTCTCACTCCAAACCGCAAGCCTCTTAATGATCCTTTCGAGGAGGTGAATAAAGCTATTTGTCTTGTCAAGGCCAACCATCGCCGGTAGGCCTAAGTAAGTATCTGAAATTGCCTCGGTCATAATATTTAGCTCCGTGCAGATCTGAGCCTTCCTGTCAACAGTCACATTGGGGCTAAAAAATATACTGCACTTGGCCTCGCTAACCAATTGTCCTGAACTTGCGCAATATTGGTCAAGAACTTGTCTCAATGAGGTTGCATTAGTCATATCTGCTTTCATAAGGATTAAAGAATCATCAGCAAAAAGTAAATGCGAGACTGATGGTGCATTTCTACAAACTTTAACACCTTCTATACCACGAACCTCCTCTTTATGAGCCAACAAACTTGACAGACCCTCTGCACAAATCAGAAACAAATACGGAGACAGTGGGTCACCTTGCCGAAGCCCTCGGCTAGGAACAAAACCCTCAGTTTCCTGGTTATTAAACATGATTTTGTAAGACACAGACCGAACACAAGCCATCAGAAGATCCACAAACCTCTTATCAAACCCCAGCCGAATTAGCATGCTTTCCAAGAAATTCCACTCCACCCGGTCGTACGCCTTGTGCATATCAAGTTTAACCGCACAGTAACCCCATTTTCCTTTCTTTTTATTTTTAATAGTATGCATACTTTCATACGCCAAGAGAATATTATCTGTAATAAGCCTTCCGGGGACAAAGGCACTCTGAACGGGAGAAATAACTTCATCAAGAATTACCTTTAGTCGGAGAGCGATCATCTTTGAAATCACTTTATAAAGCACATTACACAAACTAATTGGCCTGTACTGAGTGATGCGCTCCGGGTCAGAGACTTTCGGAATAAGAACAATGATGGTATCATTCCAGCTCGGCGGGATGACTTTTGTATTAACCGCCCTTAAAACCTCCTCTGTGTGTTTCTTTGGCTATTGAACATTATTCAGGAGTCACCATTCTTTCACGCACCGATACATCAGATACATCAGCCGATAGCGATGGAGTAGTGTCCACACCCAAAGGATGACAACGAGGCGGTTCCACGCTGGCTGCGATGGATCTTGGTGGCGAATGGGCACGCTGTACAAGGGCGGCGTAGAATGTGTTTTTTTTTAATTTTCCACATATATTAAACCAACAAAGAGTAATCGATTACATCGATTATAAAAACAAAACTAAAAGAGACGAGCAAATCTAAGAGATCTTCAAGCCCTTTTTTCTCCATGACACAAACTTGTATTTTTTCTGAAGGAAGCCGTAGGAAAATGCTGAGAATACGAAACCACGGACCTGTGAAACACCGAGGATTCTCCCCTTTCAATTTTGAGCAGCAATGTCAAGACTTTGTGCACAGGCGCGACCATTAGATTAATCAAGCAACATCGACAAGAGAACCACACTGATATTTTAGGGACAAATAACCGAGCCACTTTGCCGATGACGTTGGTAGCCGAGAGAACGAATCACCATTACCAAATATGTATTAGTCGGGATAGATAATGCAAGGACAAACCTCCTCGCGGCAACCATGAGAAACAATCCAAGATTGATCTGGCGAAGCAAGATCTTTAACCTAGACAAACTGAATCTTTCAAAGCCACCATTGACGCCGATAAGGAGATCTCGCCGACGAACAAAGATCACTTATTACAGACGATGCCTCCGGGACTAAAGGGGGCCTATAGTCCTGATTTGACAATCCCATAGAACTAGAGCTCTTACAAATCGAGACAAAAAGGCATGTTTTCCACCGGTGTTATGCAGCTTGTCTTTCGAAAAAGCACCTTACACTAATTAACTACTCCCTCCATTCCAATGAACTAGGCAACATGGCACGGCGACACGCCGCACCCGTGTGGTTATTAATCATGATATTTTTTGTAATATAAATATATAATTAGTGAAACAAAATATTATTGGTCTGAAGCCAATTGTGTGTGCTGAAAGAGATGAAATACAGTAGATCAAAACTAATATGTGCATTGCAGTTAGTTAAAAAAATTGAATGAGAAATTATTCATGATCTGAAACTCATATTTATTAGAGCTTGAGACTCTTGTCCAACAAATGGTTCTATAAAGCATGAAGGAGAATTACTACATTGTAAAATAAATGCTACATTTCCATAAGAAAATGCAGAACCACAAAATAAGATGCAGGTAAAGCCTACAAATTCCACATGTATGAATCGAATAAATAATAAAGTTCTAAATTCTAGTTGAAGAAATGATTGTACCTACATTTGTGGCCCCTGGCCCGCATTCTACAATAAGACGATTACAAAGGGAATACCTTGTCAGAGTTAGTCGCCGGTGCCCATCTTTGTTGCTAGTTGATTTTAACTATCGTGGTCACTGGTGCCCGTGTTTGTACCCTGTTGATTAGGGAATATCGTCAATGAAGCTGAGTATCAGGTTCATGCCAAATTGCAATAATTGGCTGGGAAAGCAAGAGACATGGGCTGTTTCATCTAAAAAATAGCATAGTTCAGTTCAAAGACTGCACTTAAAGACTACAGTTTATGTACATAAGTTCCAATCTTAAGCAGACAACTTACATATTCTAGAAATATATACCCCTAGTGAATTGGTAAACAATTAGAAGGTAGTAATAATATTAGCATGAGCTACCATTACCAAGAATTAGGTAAAACTCAGCTAGGAGCAGTCAAGAGAATCCCATGCTACAAAGTAAAAATTAGGAATCTAGAAGATATATGACTACCATGAATGGATTTAATGAATCTGTCCAGAAACACATCTTCTAACCATTTATAGCATAAGAACACGCTAACCCATCGAGAAATCAAAGACATAAGCTTTCTAGCTAAAATACATGTCCTCAGCCAGATAAGCACATGTGAAAGAACATTTCTTAATCCCTAGTGTTTTGTGTGTTAGTTAACAATACCAATGATATACTAATCCTATTGCTAAGTATTTCAGTTTGGGTGAAACTCATATCACAAATCTTAAAGCCAAACTGTAGAGAAAAAGAGTTTCTGGAATTCTTCAGGGACTCGGATATTCCGGTCCCCCCACCGGATATTCCGAGTCAGCCCCAGATTTTGGCTAAGTCAAGTTCAGAAGTGGCACTGACTTCAATCGGAAAATCAGCCCGGATATTTCCAAGGACCCGGATATTCCGGTTCACCAACCGGATATTCCGGTCCACCCACCGGATATTCCGAAACAACCTCAGGAAATTGCTAAGTCAAGATTCAGAAGTGGCACTGACCTCAATCGGAAAATCAGCCCGGAGATTTCAAGGACCGGATATTCCGGTTCACCAACCGGATATTCCGGGTCAGCCTCAGGAAAATTGGCTAAGTCAAGAATCAGAAGTGGCACTGACTCCAACCGGAAATTCAGCTCGGACATTTCAAGGACTCGGATATTCCGAGTCAACCGAAGAAAATCGACTAAGTCAAGTTCAGAATCTGTTCTGATCTCAACCGGAAATTCAGCCCGGATATTTTCAAAGGCCCGGATATTCCGGGGCACCGGAATTTCCGGTGCAACTTATACCGGAATTTCCGGGTGACCAAGACAGCCAACGGCCAGATTTTGAGGGAGGGTATAAATACCCCCTCACTCACTCAAGATCATTTGAGCTCTCAGACTTTCTCTCTCCTACCATTCTTGAAAGCTCAATTCATCAAGATCTCCCAATCCCCCCACCCAAACTCATAGATCTTTGGAGGATTGGAGGAGAAGGCCCCGATCTACATCGTCACCGAAGGGATCTTCATTTCTCCCCCATTCATTTGGGGATTTCGTGGCTAGGGTTTCCGGTGGGAAAACCTAGTTCACCATTGTTGTACTCTTGGTGTTACCTTGACCTTTTGTGGTCCTTGACCTGTTGTGGTCTTCTTGGGAGCCCCCAATTCAGTTGTGGGTGTGTGCCTCAAGCGTTTGTAAGGGATTCGATCTCCGCCCTAAAAGGGGATCAATAGTGGAAGGTGGACTCGAAACCTTTGTGGTTGAGTTCATCGGAGAAGAAGGTGAGCCTTTGTGGCGTTGCGGCTAACCTGTTGTGGTAGCGCACACCTCTCCAAACGAGACGTACACCCTTGGGTGGAACTCGGGAATAAATCTTCGTCTCCGCGTGCTTCACTTGGTTTCCTTTACCCTACTCCCTTACTTGCTACTAGCTATTGCTTAGTTTCTCATTTAGGTAAATTCACCGTAGTTGCATATCTATCTAGAGAATTTACCTTTGAGTTGAGCCTAAAATTAAAAAGACCTAAAATTTGTAATAGCACCTATTCACCCCCCCTCCTCTAGGTGCCGGATTCCCTTTCAATTGGTATCAGAGCCTTGTTCACTTTTAAGGGCTTAACCGCCTAAGTGCAACGATGACGGAATCCGATGCCGAGAGGGCCGCCCGTGAAAAATTAGAGGCGGAGAAGGAGGCGTTAGCCAAAGGGGCAACCATGGCCGATCTTATTGATATGAGATCGTCCTTGGAGGCCCAACTCCTCAAGATGAATGAGATGCTCATGGCACTCTTGAAGTCTAAGGAGCCCGAGGCTACCTCTCCCTCTCCTCCTCCTAAGGAACACGCGGAGAACTCTAAGGAGTCATCTTCGGATGGGTCCAAAGATGTTACCTCGAGTGTTCCCGGGATGGCGGAAAAGGATGAACCACCTAGCTCCTCTAACACCCCCAAAGGAGAGGAATTTCATAATGTCAACCATAATTACTCTCCTAACCCTCCTATCCCTCACCCTCATGTAAACTTTAGAAGTGACCCTCCTAAGCTTAAACCTACTCATTTCTCTCAATGGGTGTTTCTAATGAAGTCTCATCTATGTAGTGCCTCCATTGAGCTTTGGCGCATCATTGAAGAAGGATACAAGCCCCATGATCCAACCAACTTGACAAGAAGAGAAGTGGTTGATAGCCAACTCAACGCCACCGCTCTTCATCAACTCCAAATGGCCGTTGGAGAGAAGGACATGGCGCTCATTCAACAATTCTCCACCGCCAAGGAAGTTTGGAATGCTCTTTCCGACATCTTCGTTGGGAATGAGAGCATGAAGAAGAACCGGTATGATGCCTTATGCAATGAGGTGGAAGGGTTCTACAAGTTGGATGGAGAAAGCCACGAGGACATGTACCGGAGATTGGTGTTGGTTGCCAACTCCTTCAAGAACCTCGGGGCGGAGTACATCATTGATGCTTGGATCAAGAGGAAGTATGTGGCCGCTCTCATGCCCTTTGAGGACACGGATTTGAAGACACTCCAAGGGAGACATGACTTTGCAAAGATGACATCCAATGAAGTTATGCAAGAGATGACCGCATACAAGGTGGCCTCCAAGATTGCACCTTTTGGAAGAACCCCGGAAGGGCCAAAGCAAGGATTGACAAGAAGTTTCCCCCCAACGGAGGAAAGCCATTCAACAAAGTGAGACTTTGCTATAATTGCGATGACAAGAGCCACTTTGTTGCCGATTGCCCATGGGAGAGAAGAGAGGATCATGGTGGGAGGCTCGTGGCCAAGACGAAGGGCAAGGGGCCCATGCCCATGAAGAAGCCTTTCTTCAAGAAGAACCAAAATATTGTCTTGGTGACTCAAGAGCAATATCCCACCGATGATGAAGATAGTGACAAGGAGGATACTCCAACGCAAGTGTCCGCACTAGCCATGTCTTCCACTACTCCATCACTCTTCTCCTCGCCAAACGAGAGCATCATCGTCAAGAATGGAAGATGTCTTATGGCTAAGACATCCGAGGTACAACTATCCCCCAACTCCATATCACATGACATTGATGATGCTATGAGTCTAGAAGTCAAGGAAGAAATCATTGCTTTTGATAAATTCATGACTAACTTGCAAGGAGAAGGAAAGAAACACTTTGGCTCAATCATGAGTCGTATAGGTGAGCTTGAGGATGAGCTTGAGCTCAAAGGTGAGATTGAGAGAGAGGATGCACACGCTAAGGTGTCTCTCCAATCCTCTCTCGAAGATGAACAAGAAGCTCATGCTCTCCTTGAGGAGCAACTTGCTAAGATCACTAAGGATCATGATCTCTACTTTGCTAAATGTAAAATTGTGCAAAAAGAAAAGTCCGAGCTTGTAGTTGCTCATGCTAGACTTTGCGAAGACTTCGAGTCACTTGACAATGCTCACAAGGTGTTGACAAGTGATCACGAACGTCTTCTCAAGTCTCGTGATCAACTCCAATCTCGGATATCTACTTTTGAGAAATCTAGCACCTCTACTCCTTTGAATGCTAATGCAAATGTTGTGAAGGGTATTGCTAGGGTTTTGTTTGTTCCTTCTATGGCAACCAAGCCTAAGACTTCCCTTGATAAAGGTAAGGGGACACTCACTACTCCTCTTCATGAGCGAGTGCCCCACAAGGGTAAGGAAGGTCTAGGCTATGTTGCTAAGGAGAAGAAGGAGATCAAGAAGAAGACCAAGACCGCACAATCCAAGAAGGTTGATATTGCGAGTGGAAATGCCACAAGGGGCACTCCCACTCGTAATGACTTTGCGGGCAAATCTAACCCCAACTATTCTTTATATGTTGATTATTATGGGGATGTCTATGCTAGATACATTGGACCTTTTGATGGTTACATTGAATATTCTATTTGGGTTCCAAAGACCCTTGTTGCTAACCAAAAGGCACCCATTGCAAAATGGGTACCTAAATCCAAGAATTGATTGTGTGTAGGGCCTTGCTTCCGGTGGATCGAAATGGATAATTGATAGTGGGTGCACTAGTCACATGACCGGAAGCAAGGATATTGTAACGGAGTTGAAGCCCAATGATGATCAAATGACCGTTACAGATGGTGATAATTCCAAGTCTAAGGTAATAGGGCTCGGCAAGGTGGTAGTGGCACCGGACATCACACTTGTGAATGTCTTGCTTGTCGAGTCCCTAGGTTTCAACTTGATCTCCGTCCATTCCTTAACTTGTTTGGGCTATACCGTTGTCTTTGAAAAGGAAATGGTCATTCTCTTGCGGAGCAAGTCTCTCAATGTGTCTTTCGTTGGGTACATTGAGAATGGGCTCTATGTGGTTGACTTCTCCGGAGTCACCACTTCCCATACAATGTGCCTATTCGCAAAGGCGGACTTGGGTTGGCTATGGCATCGCCGGCTAGCCCATGTCAACATGAGGACTTTGCAAAGTCTTCACAAGGGTGGCCATATCCTAGGACTAAAAGACCATGTTTCTTTCTCGAAGGATCGAATGTGCAGGGCGTGTGTTGAAGGAAAAATGCATGACATCTACCATCCAAGCAAGACCATCATTTCGTCAAAGAGGGTTTTGGAGCTTCTCCATGTTGACCTCTTTGGTCCCATTCCGGAAGCTAGTCTTGGTGGCAAGAAATATTGTTTGGTGATTGTTGATGACTATTCAAGATACACATGGGTTTTCTTCTTCAAGACGAAGATGGAGACTCAACAAACTATCATCGACTTCTCCAATGAAGCTCAACGTCAACACAATGTCCCTATCTTGGTGATACGAAGTGACAATGGGTCCGAGTTCAAGAACTACACCTTAAACGAGTTCCTTAGTGAAGAAGGGATTCGTCATCAGTATTCCGCTGCTTATACTCCCCAACAAAATGGTGTAGCCGAAAGGAAGAACCGCACTCTTATTGAGATGGCAAGATCGATGATGGCCGAGTTCAAGTCCCCTCACAACTTTTGGGCCGAAGCCGTCAACACCGCTTGCCATTCATCCAACCGGCTCTTCTTTCGCAAAGGACTCATGAAGACACCTTATGAAGTGCTCACCGGGAACAAGCCCAATATCTCCTACTTCCGCGTATTTGGTTGTAAGTGCTTCTACCTCATCAAAGGTGTTCGTTTGGGCAAGTTTGATTCTAAGTCTCTTGAAGGGACTTTTGTGGGCTACGGATCCGAATCCCACACTTATAGAGTCTATGATAAGGCCTCGCGCATAATCATAGAAACTTGTAGTGTGGTGTTCGAGGAGAATGACGGCTCCCTCGTGGAGCAAAGTGGTGTTTCCGGTGTAGGTGATGATGAACCTCAAGATGCTATCCGAAGAATGGGGTTGGGAGTCCACCGCCCCGTTGAACTCTATTATGAGGATGATCATCAAGGACCAAGTTCTTCACAAGTGGTGACCACCCCAACACAAGAAACACCCATCGACAACACCGTGCCCAATGCCCCTTTCCAAGAAGAAGAACAAGACTCTACAGCTGCTCCAGGAATTTCCGGAGGACCGGATTATCCGGTTCCTGAACCCGGAATATCCGGTCTTGAACCCGGAATATCCGGTCCTGCTGACATTCCTGGTGGCAGTTCGCAAGGCCAAGATCAATCCTCTCCCTCACCAATGAACACCACTCCAATGGTTGATCAAGGCCATCAACTCAGTCAAGGCGAAGACATGAATGATCAAGATGATCAAGCGATTCCTCCCACCACTCGGAGGGAAATCGAGATTCGCCGCTTGAATAGGGTTGGCACCTCACAAGAATTAAGAGCCCTATCTCTTGACAAGGTGCTTGGTGATGTGAGAAGCAAGGTCTCTACCCGAAGACAACTTGCAAGCTTTAGTGAACATCAAGCTCACATCTCCATGGTGGAACCCAAGAAGGTCTTTGAAGCTCTTGAAGATAAAGATTGGCTTGATGCCATGCATGAAGAGCTCAACAACTTCGAGCGCAACAAAGTGTGGAAGTTGGTGGAAAGACCCAAAGATTGCCGCAATGTTATCGACACCAAGTGGATATTCAAGAACAAGCAAGATGAACATGGCATGGTGATAAGGAACAAGGCAAGATTGGTGGCTCAAGGGTATTCTCAAATTGAAGGCATTGACTTTGGAGAAACCTACGCGCCCGTGGCTCGACTTGAGTCAATCCGTATTCTTCTTGCCTATGCCTCTCACCATAACTTTAAGTTGCAACAAATGGACGTTAAGTCCGCTTTTCTAAATGGTCCACTAAATGAACTTGTTTATGTTAAGCAACCACCGGGGTTCGAGGACCTCAAGTATCCGAACCACGTCTACAAGTTGGATAAGGCACTCTATGGCCTTAAACAAGCCCCACGAGCGTGGTACGAGCACCTTAGAGAACTACTTGTAGACCGTGGATTCCAAGTTGGGGAAATCGACCCCACTCTTTTCACTAAGAAAGTTAATGGGGAGCTTTTCATTTGTCAATTGTATGTGGATGACATTATATTTGGTTCGACTAACAAAGCATTTAACGAAGAATTCTCTAAGCTTATGACTGACAGGTTTGAGATGTCTATGATGGGCGAGATGAAGTTCTTCCTCGGATTTGAGATCAAACAATTGAGGGAAGGAACGTTCATCAACCAAGCAAAATACATTCAAGACATGCTCAAGAAGTATGAGTTGCTTGATTTCAAGGGTGCCTCTACTCCAATGCAAACCAAATGCCACCTTGAGCTCAATCCGAAGGGTAAGGATGTGGATCAAAAGGTATACCGCTCCATGATTGGATCTCTCCTCTACCTTTGTGCATCTAGACCGGATATAGTGCTAGCCGTAGGAGTGTGTGCAAGATATCAAGCGGCTCCTAAAGAAAGGCACGATGTGGCGGTCAAGAGAATCTTTCGATATTTGGCTTATACCCCAACTTATGAATTGTGGTATCCCAAGGATGCAAATTTCTCATTATGTGGATTCACGGATTCCGATTGGGCGGGAGATCATGATGATAGGAAGTCAACCTCCGGTGCTTGTCAATTTATTGGGAGGTCCTTGGTGAGTTGGTCTTCTAAGAAGCAAAATTGTATATCTCTCTCCACCGCCGAAGCCGAGTATGTTGCCGCCGCAAGTTGTTGCACTCAGTTGCTGTGGATGAGGCAAACTTTAAAGGAGTACGGTGTCAATTGTGACAAAGTGCCTCTTCTATGTGACAACGAAAGTGCCATCAAGATTGCCTACAACCCGGTGCAACATTCAAGAACCAAGCATATTGAGATCCGCCATCATTTCATAAGAGATCATGTGGCCCGTGGAGACATTGACTTATCATATGTGGGCACAAGGGATCAATTGGCGGATATCTTCACGAAGCCCCTTGAGGAAGGAAGGTTTTGCTTTTTGAGGAATGAGCTTAATATCATTGATTCGAGGTCCTTGGCTTGATCGCTTGCACACTCACCTAGGGCGTAATTGCATCTTATCTAGTTTCGATGTAGGCATGGAAATAGGGGGAGTGCGGTCCCAATACATTGGACCATCCCTCCCCCCATTATGCCGATAGCAAGTGTTCTTTTATCTCTATATTCATTCTTGTGACTAATGAGCTAAAACGACGAGTATTGGTTATGTACCCAAGATACATCTTCGCGGTAACATGCCATACACTCCTACACGGTGGCCTCGGCCACCAACCTCTTCTCCTTGAAGAGTTGATATTATTTGGAGCTTTATGTTGCTATTTGCTCTCCTTTTCATGCATGTGGGAAACCTACTCAACTTGGCTCTTTTGATTCGATTTGGTTGTTGTGAGTTGAGTATGGTGTACCAATATCAGTTTGGAAATCTATCCCAAGCCTACTTTCCCCTGAAAACATTTCTCTCTATTGCACGCAAGTCATCCTTTTGAAAACTGGGGTTTTGGTTTAGCAGGTCGGAATATCTGGTTCATTTTGAACCGGAATATCCGGTCTCACGGAATATCCGGTGTAACTTATACCGGAATATCCGGTCTGGCGGTTTTGTCCAGAAATATAAGGGCAGGCTCGGGGTGAAGGGCTCATTAGTGCTTTTCTTCCACCCCCGACCTCCCTCTCCTCCACCCGCCGCCCCTGCTGCTCCCAAGCCTCTCCGGAGCACTCCATCCGCCGGGGAACCTCTTTCTCGGCCGGATCTGCTCCTCCTCCGCCCAAGGAACTCACTCCTCCAAGCAATGGCCTCAATGGATGAGGGTAACTTCACTTTTCCTCTTCCTCTTTTGGATCTTGATGTGGAGTTATTTGTTTCAATGTTGCTTGGTAGAGATTGTTCCTAGGACTATTCCCTGCCTTGTACATACATTAGTTTTGCATTACATTGGATCGATCTAGTTTTAGACCGAGTCAAATCTCAGAGCTGTAGTTTCTGTCTGACTCGGAATATCCGGTCCATCGTGACTCGGAATTTCCGGTCCCCCGGAATTTCCGGTCATGACTGACCCGGATATTCCGAGCCAAACAGAGCAGTTTTAAGATTAACTCTTGTTTAACTACATATGATCCATTGAATGCCTATCTAATGTGTGTATTACTTCCTGACTTGTGAGCACTTACCTTATGCTACCATCTATGATCAAATTCACAGGTGGAAGTGAGTCCGCAGGGGGATCAAGGCACACTGCTCGAGCACCTGTTTCCAAGAAACCTGTCAACAAAGGAAAGGGCATTGCACCTCAGAGGAAGAAAGCTGTTGCCAGCAAGCCCCCTTATAAGAAGAGAAAGAGTACCTCTAGTTCCGAGCGTCTGAATTATTCCAAGATGAATGCAGTTGACTACTCTCAGTTGAGGCAGGGGGACTGGTACCTCGAAGCAAGGGACACATCTCTTGATGATCACAGTTATTGGTGCCAAGAACAGGAGCATATACTCGTGGATCTATACCTCTCTCTGACGAAGCCAATTCGTCCCATGCACCCTTTTGACTTTGCAACACTGCAGAAGAAGACTGCTTTTTCTGAGGCCATCCATATTGTGAAGACCATGGGATTGGAGAGATTGGCACTCATCCGTTGTGCCTACAACGCGCAGCTCGTTATGCAGTTCTTCGCCACCCTCGTGATCAAGGGTGACTCGCAGAAGACAATGAAGTGGATGACTGGGGAAACTTACTGTGAGTCCAGCTTCGAGGAGTTTGGCAGGGTGCTAGGCTACAGATTTGGTGGGGTGGACAATCCCCAAGGCGCTCGCATGCACCACCCCCACAAGCTCAACAAGAAGGAGACAACTCATCTATATGGTGTGGGAGCCACCCCTGGATTCTCTCGGGACTTGCTGCCTTTGTATGATGTTCTTGTGCGCATTCTGCGGGAGAACATTGCACCGAGTGGTGGCAACAATGATAATGTGGTAACCCCTCTATGCAACCTGCTCCTTCACGCCAACCGCATTGTGGAGGACTCGGGCTCTGACACTGACTGGACATTAGATGTGATGGATTACATCTACCATGAGATGTTTGAGGCTATGACCACCAAGGTCTCCATTCCATATGCTCCATACATCATGAAGCTTATCCTGTCTAAGTTCCCCAACCTCAACGTCAGCAACAGAGATATGACGCCTCATGACTTCAAGAAGCTCGATGAGAAGAAGACTGTGGTCAAGCCCCCTCCTAGGCCTTCGACTACTTCAGCTCCAGGTGGATCTTTCATGGGCGATGCGAGGAGGGCTGCTGCTAGCTCTACTCATGTTCCTACCACTCATGCGCATGTGAAGAAGCTGAACTGGTTCCAGCGCAACATTCTCTGCATGAATGTGGACATCCGTAAGGAGCAATACAAGGCCTACAAGGATCGCCGTCAGCAGGACTACAAGCTTGACTTGATCCTTCACCATGCTTCTGGCTCTCCTGCTCCTGATGATCTGTCTGAGCCCCTGTCCTTTGCTCAGTGGAACGAGGGTTCCTTGGCTCCATGGACCCTGATTGACCAGGACCTGGGTGGCAGCTCGTACACCACAGGTTATGACTATGATGAGGAGGATGAGGATGAGGATGAGGAGGCAGCTGATGATGAGGATGAGGCCGAGGATGATGATGATGAGGACGCTGATGCGGATGATGATGAGGACTACACCTCGGACTGAAGACTTCCATGGGACGTAGCATCGCTCTTCTTCCTTTTTGGCGTTTCGATGCCAAAGGGGGAGAAGTTGCTCTACTAGGACTTCTTCGGGGATTTGCAAGGGTCGGGCACAAGCTTATGCGTTTATCATTTATTTGCGCTTGTGTCCATTTATCGTGTTTTTAGTTACTTGTGAAACTCTCCTTTTGTCATTTGTGATATCTTTGTGTTGAGACAATGTTTGATGCTATCTTTATATTGTGCTTGAGACTTGGAATTAATTGTGTTGGTATTCTCTTCATAGTCTATATGCACAAGGTATGAAAATCTATCTAGTCTCAAGTGCTTCCATTATCTTACATCTTGTCTCGTTTCTCCTTTGTGATATCTTGTGGTTATTGTTATAAAATAGCTCCTATCCTCTGCTATCTTGTGTTGTATGCTTGCATATATTTAGGGGGAGCCATTTTCTGCCAAAAACATGATATTGATGTTTGTTTCTTTGCAAATCTTGGTATTGTCATCTAACACCAAAAAGGGGGAGATTGAAAGAACATTTCTTAATCCCTAGTGTTTTGTGTGTTAGTTAACAATACCAATGATATACTAATCCTATTGCTAAGTATTTCAGTTTGGGTGAAACTCATATCACAAATCTTAAAGCCAAACTGTAGAGAAAAAGAGTTTCTGGAATTCTTCAGGGACTCGGATATTCTGGTCCCCCCACCGGATATTCCGAGTCAGCCCCAAATTTTGGCTAAGTCAAGTTCAGAAGTGGCACTGACTTCAATCGGAAAATCAGCCCGGATATTTCCAAGGACCCGGATATTCCGGTTCACCAACCGGATATTCCGGTCCACCCACCGGATATTCCGAAGCAACCTCAGGAAATTGCTAAGTCAAGATTCAGAAGTGGCACTGACCTCAATCGGAAAATCAGCCCGGAGATTTCAAGGACCGGATATTCCGGTTCACCAACCGGATATTCCGGGTCAGCCTCAGGAAAATTGGCTAAGTCAAGAATCAGAAGTGGCACTGACTCCAACCGGAAATTCAGCTCGGACATTTCAAGGACTCGGATATTCCGAGTCAACCGAAGAAAATCGACTAAGTCAAGTTCAGAATCTGTTCTGATCTCAACCGGAAATTCAGCCAGGATATTTTCAAAGGCCCGGATATTCCGGGGCACCGGAATTTCCGGTGCAACTTATACCGGAATTTCCGGGTGACCAAGACAGCCAACAGCCAGATTTTGAGGGAGGGTATAAATACCCCCTCACTCACTCAAGATCATTTGAGCTCTTAGACTTTCTCTCTCCTACCATTCTTGAAAGCTCAATTCATCAAGATCTCCCAATCCCCCCACCCAAACTCATAGATCTTTGGAGGATTGGAGGAGAAGGCCCCGATCTACATCGTCACCGAAGGGATCTTCATTTCTCCCCCATTCATTTGGGGATTTCGTGGCTAGGGTTTCCGGTGGGAAAACCTAGTTCACCATTGTTGTACTCTTGGTGTTACCTTGACCTTTTGTGGTCCTTGACCTGTTGTGGTCTTCTTGGGAGCCCCCAATTCAGTTGTGGGTGTGTGCCTCAAGCGTTTGTAAGGGATTCGATCTCCGCCCTAAAAGGGGATCAATAGTGGAAGGTGGACTCGAAACCTTTGTGGTTGAGTTCATCGGAGAAGAAGGTGAGCCTTTGTGGCGTTGTGGCTAACCTGTTGTGGTAGCGCACACCTCTCCAAACGAGACGTACACCCTTGGGTGGAACTCGGGAATAAATCTTTGTCTCCGCGTGCTTCACTTGGTTTCCTTTACCCTACTCCCTTACTTGCTACTAGCTGTTGCTTAGTTTCTCATTTAGGTAAATTCACCGTAGTTGCATATCTATCTAGAGAATTTACCTTTGAGTTGAGCCTAAAATTAAAAAGACCTAAAATTTGTAATAGCACCTATTCACCCCCCCCCCCTCTAGGTGCCGGATTCCCGTTCAACATGGACACAAATCAACATCATCAACATGACACGTTTTGCATCTTTTGCCATTTTAGTGAAACCGATGCACCTACAAATGTGTGGGATTGGATTGTGTTGGAGCTAGATACAACATATCCTATCTCTAAAGCGGTATACCACATAGAGTAAACAGAATAAATAAAGCACCAATAGATAAAAACAAAGTTTGATGCTTTCAGGTTTCCACTTTCGAGTAGGTTCATTTAGCAAATTTACTGCAATGGAGATTAAATGTAAATAGAATGTTACGTCGCTTTATATGTACTTACGTGTCCATCATTAAGTACAAAGACACACAGAAGCAGTTTAAGTCTATTTAAGAGAGACCCTAAGGCACCTGGTTCTTCATCCTTCAACCTCAATCATAAAATTGCATAGCGAATCAAATAGAAGTAATCAAACCATGATCATGCAAGATAAATTGGTTATCTGGTACAGAGCAATATAAACTCAATGATCTCAAGGATACACTGCACTTACAATATGCACTATAAGAATGGAATATAAGTCCTTTGGGAACGTAAGAACCTCTTTAAAGAGAAGAATCAAATGCCCTATCATATGAACTGCAACGGCAAGACGGGACAATGGAAGAGAAGGGGGAAAGGGTACCTGCGACAGAGCCAAATGCAGCTAGGTCGGGAGCCACGACTACCACAGTATCACTGGATGGATAAGAACCTCGATTCCAAAGGTTGCGCTTCTCCTGTTGATCAGCAACTGCAACATAGAGAGAAACACAGGAGAAATGTGTGATTCTTTAAGCACGGCATGGACACACTGCACATAACATACATGCTGCAATTATCTTGGGCTTTAATTTGTATGGATTTAAGAATGTCCCATAACAGGTCTATCTATTTGAATAGATGTGTAACTTCCTTGCATGTAAAAAGTATGAAGACTTTGATTTAAATAGTGCTATTCATGTATCTATTCATCTTATTATCTTTATGGTGGGTTTTAACAACCGCATCAGAAGCATCTCCCTGAAATTAACAGGGAAAGAATAATCATGACCCTATTCAAAAGAGAGAGGGACAACTCACCTTATTATTCTTCACCAAACTGTTCTTGAAAAATCCTAATTAGCAAGTGTCACCACCACTAATTCTAAACTCATAATCCTATCAGTTGCAAGCATGTAACTGAAACAAAGTTGCTATTGGATACGCATCATTCTAACAAAAAAACATATCAGCAAGTGATGAGAGAACCAACTGAAATTAACAAAACGCAAATGGCATGTACTGAACTATTAAATCATTAGCATGGTAGTTGGTTGAACATGTATCTTGACTTCAATATGAAGAAGAAAATGGGCTGGATAAAGAAACCATATACTCTGCAAGTAAGACGAAGCCTAGAACATGCAATTCTTCTTTAGAATGCAAACATGGAACAATTAATGGCCTTACAATCTTATTTTGAACCAGCACAATCATATAATTGCCCTACAACATTGAGCACTAATGTTCATCTGAAACTTTAGTTGACGTTCACTTGTTATCCTGCAAAATAAATCGTTTGCACAAACCATGGACAAAATGAAGCAGAAAGCATAGTGAAAATTTAAGAATAGGAGGCCGCAACATAAAACTGATACAGTATATTGTTTGTTAACCTAAAACTGACAAAAGAATTGAGGAAGCCTTAACCTTCAAGCTATTAACATAGATAGAAAATATACTGCAACATCTATCAAGGAAATAAGTACTGACCTCCTGCAATGAACCATCTGAGCCGCTGATGTGAACATAAGCATTTTCACAGCAATGAACCATTCGAGCACAATTAGATAAGAGTGACAATCAGCTTATCTTTATATATACTCCTGAGCAAAAAAAATATTACATCATGTAATTAGGAAATCACATACTCCTGTAGATGGAAACCTGAAATTCCCCTTGTTTCCTATGATTGTATTAGTGTAGCACACAAGCCTCCATGACTCCGTTTCCGATGAGATATTGAGAGGCAAATATCAAGGTTAGTATCCCACTCCTGTGTAACAATAGAAACTTGAGAGAGTATAGGAACAAAATTAAGAATTTCCCATCAGGTAGACATAATGAATTACAGCTAACCTTCTTGAGGAAACAATTCTCAGTGTCCTCTTTCAACCGATAGCTCCTTTTCTATCAATTATCTGCAAAGTTCACATTATTGTGGTATCATCTAAAGTTCAGAATGGCCATTATAATTTTTCAGCTTTACTTGATCAATGGTAAAGCAGCCAGATATCATTGTAACATGGAAAAGGCAATAATACATGTAGGCAACAATACACTAGACCCTAGCCAAGCTGATATGCGCGCATTAGGCTGAGGGTAGAGTAGGCCTATTATCTAGATTAGTTTGATTTCCAAAGAAAATTTCAGCACCACAATCTTTGTTTATGCTAATGATCCTCTCTTCATTGGCTTCTGAAATTACTTTACAAATTACTAAAGAAAAATGAAGACAAAACTGAAATGAAAAAAAAAATGATTGTTTCATAAGACACAATATATCAAAAGGCAGCAATGATGAGACCTAGCAGGTTGTAATTATCAGGGAACAACTGTAGAACAACAAACTTTCTTCTTGTGTATTTAGACCCTGAGATATTAACATTTTAGGCATCCAAAGCAAAAATACGTGCAGAAAGAAGAACACATGAAGCAAAAGCAATTAATCGCCCCCCTTTTTAAAAACATAGCCATTGTAACAGAAATGATACATTCTAAATCTAGTGAAAGTATATATTTATCAGTAAGCTGATTTTCTTCTTCTAAATTGGTAGTTAAATAATCAGTGATACATCATTTACTGAACCTCCTTCACCTTATATTATTGGTTGTTAAACCCCTCGTTAGTCACCAACCAATATATGCCTACATAAGTGCATGGTTTGTTTTGCAATATCCATAGCCTCCTCCCACTCTCGCTCAGTAAAGAAATCAGCATGGACTGGTAATATCTGAATTTACAATTTGGAAAGATTACCATCCATGATTTGCTCCTCATTGAGAAATATTGCTACCTTAGTTTTTTCTCCATAATACTACTGTAATTTGACAACCAGTGTAAAGTGGAACTCTTGGTATTTCAGCGTCGATAAAGCGTAGCTTGACTACTTTAGAGATACCTCAAGTTTTAGGAAGACCTTCCGCTATCATCCTAAGAGCTGAAGTAGGATACAATCAGCAATAACATCCATTATTGGTAGTCTTGCAGACACAATCATTCAGTTTCCAAATGAAATAATTAACGTGATGAGAAAAAATTGAAGCGAAAGCTTCTTAGCAATGTTAAACGTTTGACAGACGATGTTCTTTCACATGGGTAACCGGATGCAAATATATTACACTAACACTAAACAAATGTGGATACCACCATGTTAAGAGGAACACCAAACGCTTTGGTCAAGTAATGCAACTGAAAAGACATCATAATTCAGAATGAAACTGAGAAGAATGTTGGCACCTAGTATGTTGGCATGGAGGCAAGTGACTGGAAGCAATACATACTCAACAGAAAGGAAAATGGTCCTTTGGTTACATACTCTACAACATATGTGGGAGAGTTCTCTGCGCAATACAAATTTAGTTTCATCACACTGAGGATCAGGCAAAAGAATTAAACAATGCACACACTACCATTTTTTTTACAAAAAAAGTATTATTCACTAAGCTTGCCTGTGAAAAGTTAAGAGGACCGTAACAGGCAAACATAGAGGAACAATTCAACCTGAGAAGCACAACCTGCATGCAACAGGAGATCAACATGAGTATATGTAGTAAATGACAATCCTAACTAAAAAGACTACAGCTAGGCAATAGAGTGGTTGATTGTTTCTTCTAGCTGGTCGGGAATAATAAATTCAGCATGTACATGCAACAAACTGAAGATGTGCATTCACCATTAACAATTTCACCTAGAGATCATGGCAATAATTTTGGAATAAAGTGCATCCATCTTACAGTAAAAACGGTGTAGAGGATGGAGGGGGAAGAGGAGTACCATTGTGGTCACCAGCGCGTCCTCGACGGCCTCCTTTCACGGACGGTGTAGAGGATGGAGGGGAAAAAGGAGTACCAGCGTGGTCGCCGGCGGCCTCCTCTCGTGGATCCCGGGTGTGGTGGAGGTGTGGGGGCGAGGCGTGCGGACGGACGGCACTAGGGCATGCCTCACCGTTGTTTACGGCGCGGGAGAAGGCGCGGCGGCGCCGGAGGAGCGAGGAGGAGGCGCAGCAGCGCGGGAGAAGGCGGGCCAGAGCGGGAGGAGGCACGGTGGAGCTGGCGGAGACGCCGCGGCGCGGGAGCAGGCGGGTGAAGGGGATCGTGTGCAGAAAACAAAAATCCTAGCAACGATATCCTTAAAACATGCCAAGATCTATTCTATGCAGATATAGTAGTACGGACGGAGATCGGAATACATTCCCTTGTAGACCGAAAGCGGGGATTACGTTCCTGCACAAACGTTGTCGATGAAGACCGAAGAAGTCGACCTCAAGGTCGTGTAGAGGAAGAAGACCTCCGAGCACCGCTAGCGCAACACCTCGCAGGGCGTTACACACGTATGGTGGAGACGACGGCCTCTGAAGCTCCAGTCCAGGACGAGCAGCGAAACACTTGGACCGGAATACTAGCAGCGCGGCAGCGGGCTATGGTGGAATAGATCCCCCTCTCAACTCGGCGCAACTCCGACAAAGGGAATCACGAAATCGAGAGAGAATTGGGGAATTAATTGGTGAAATAAAAGGTCAGAGGTGCCCCTTCTTATATAGGCTCCCAGGGGGAGCCAAGCTGCTCACCAGGCAATGTGGGAGTAATCAAAAATGCCTGGTGCGGCTCCTTGGTGCGTTGGCCACCTGGTGAGCCCCTTGTGGCCCACCTAGGCCAGCCACCTTGGCCCCCACTGAATTCCCTAGGGAATTTTCCCCCTCTTGGGCCTTCTTTCGACCAGAAGGCCCATTTAGGGAAATCAGCCTAAATAAATTCGAAAATAAATATATAAAATCATATTTAGACATTAATTACACTAATTAATATCAAACGTATTATATATAATTCATTCTAGCTCCAAAAACTATTTCGTCGCTGCCCGATCTCCATCAGACCTCTCCCGGGACGTTCCTGGTGATCTCTTTCATTTCCGGTTGTCTTGTCGAAACCGCTTAAGTGTGTTACCCTAGCGGTTCGATATAATAACAGGTATGATCGAGACTCGTCTCCGATCAACGACTAACTCGTAGGCCCGGACCCCATGAATTAATCCCTGTGATATAACAAATGACTTTGATCTATCAAACCTGAACGTAAAGTCTTAAACCTTTTGCCATGGCGATACTTAGCGTGTCCGAGCGTCGTTCATAGATATCTCCATATCTAGCTTGACCTCGTTACCGACAACGCTATCTTCTAGTCGTCTATGATTTCATGTCTCCGTGACCTAGTCACATGCTTGCAAGCTCATTAGACATAATCTCACCGAATGGATCCTAGAGTATCTATCCTGCTATGCGGACTGGCAAATCCCGCTCTTGACCCCTCGTCTCAAGTACTCCTTTCCGATACCCAAAAGTATCACCGTTATTGTCATACTAATTAAGATATGACGTTTGGTGCAATCAAAGTATCTTCCAGGAATAACAATAAGAGTTGGTCTCACGGTCAAAGGCGTAATGACTACGTCCTACAAATATGGGTATGTCCATCAACAACGTTCTCCAACGATATGACTTCCATTACCGACCGGCGCCATGCCCTATGATCGGGAAACCTCGATCTTTGATCGCGCAACAAAACTATTCTTAGTAGAGGCTACTAGGGACATGGTTGTTTACGCACCACACCCGTATTAATGTTTCCGCTTAATACGGTTACAACATGAGACAAAAGCATCTTATGAACAAACGAGATATGATAAAGAAATACACTTTATTAATTGCCTCTAGGGATATCTCCTTTAGCGGGGAGGGGGGGCAGGAATCACGGCGGAGCGGGAGGAGGCGTGGCGGCGCGGGAGGAGGCGGGCGGGGGGGGGGGAGAGGAAGGGCGGTGGAGCGGGATGAGGGGCGGCGACGCGGGTGGAGGCAGGGCATTGCGGGCGGAGCGGCGGGGCATCGCGGGAGGAAGCATGTCGGAACCGGAGGAGGCGGGGGGTGCAGGAGGAGGCGCGCGACGCGTTGGCGGCGGCGGCGAATTCGGGGTTGCGGGAGAGAGAAGGAAGGGGTGGGGGGATTCTGCGGGGGCGTTTTGCAGAAAAGCGTCTGAACGTTTCCGTATTCTTGATTGGGTCCTTCGCAGTGCTAAAATTTGGACTACGGGTCACTGCGCGGATCTTCGGGGGGTTTTGTGGAAAACAGGCGCGGTGACTGGTGGAACCGGATGTCACCGGCTGGTGACCGGGCGATGTGTCGCGCCGCGATTGGTGCAGAGGCCCGTGCTACAGTAATGCGCGTTTGGAGTACGAGTCACTGCGCGGATCTTCGGGTTTTTTGTGTGGAAAACATGCGCGTTGACTGGTGGAACCGGATGTCACCTGGTGACCAGGCGACGTGTCGCGTCGCGATTGGTGGAGAGGCTCGTGCTACAGTAATGCACGTTTTGCACCCCAGAAACTTGCGACCTGGTCCGTCTGTTGCTCCGATCGGACGACTGACAAAAATAGGGTGACGTGGATGCTCGATTGGGGAGTGAATCTGACCAACTTTCATATATAGGGTAATAGGGCGTACACACATTCTACAAAATTCGCCACAAAGTAAGGCGTGGTTAGACTAGTCACAATGGGGAGTATCATTGCATGATACTAGTACATGATACTACTCCCGCAATGCATAGTAACATATGGGTAATATCATATGGTACTATATTTATTAGGTACTAGACTCATATTGCATTTAAATCCGTTATGTTACTAACTATGATAGTAATATCATCACTTTCTTCATTAATTGCTGTGACACGTCATCATTTTGCCAACATAGCATGTACAATACCACCTATCTGCAACGAATGAATGAGAGAGAGTTAACCGTGAGTAGCTGTTTCATAGGGGTACAAAGGGAAGAAAAACAAATTGCATGGCTCTTCTTGATGATCGTGCCAGAAATTTTACGCCGGAACGGAGGGTAGTAGTTAATTAGCTACTTAATTAATAGATATGATGACCATTGGTTCAAAACCTAGTTAGTGTCAGGACAGTGCACTTGCTGCCTGCCCAAGGTAGTAAATTATAATTGAATAACATATCTGAATCTGCCCACCCAAGATAGTAAACTATACTTGAATAGCATCTGAATCAAAGATCAGTCTTAGAACTAACTTGATGCCTGACATTACTTGATGCCTGACACTAGTGTCAGGCATCAAGTTAATTGTGCCAGAAATTTTACGTTGCAGATCAGAAGGAACAGTTAATTAGAAGCTTAATAAATTAGCTACTTAATTAATAGGTATGATGACCATTGGTTCTAAACCTAGTTGGTGACCATTGGTTTAGTGTCAGGCATCAAGTTAATTGTGCCAGAAATTTTACGTGGATCGGAGGGAACAGTTAATTAGAAGCTTAATAAATTAGCTACTTAATTAATAGGTATGATGACCATTGGTTCTAAACCTAGTTGGTGACCATTGGTTCTAAACATAGTTGGTGACCATTGGTTCAAAACATAGTTTGTGTCAGGACACTACACTTGCTCCCTGCCCAAGGCAGTAAACTATACTTGAATAGCATATCTGAATCAAAGATCAGTGCACTTGGAGTGTTAGGCATCAACTTAATTGTGCCAGAAATTTTACGTCGTATGCAACAGAACGGAGGGAACAGATAATTAGCAGCTTAATTAATTAGCTACTTAATTAATAGCTATGATGACCATTGGTTCTAAACATAGTTGGTGACCATTGGTTCTAAATATAGTTTGTGTCAGGACACTGCACTTGCTCCCTGCCCAAGGTAGTAAACTATACTTGAATAGCATATCTGAATCAAAGATCAGTGCACTTGGAATCAACTTGCTGCCTGATACTTAGTGGAGTACGCATTACTTAATGCATTGTACAACTCTCTCCATTTGAAAACAAATTATCATTAATCGAGGACAGATTTAGATCTGATGAAAAGTGCAGGTGGTGGTCACATGGATGGATCGATTTTAATTGATATGGACTAAAAAGATTTAGCAAGACCGATAACATTACAGCTAGGCCATGTTATGTACATAATTAGTTATTCCTCCACATAGGTGGGATCTCGAGTACACACAAACTAATGATACTGGTTGACACTAATGAGATGTAACTACTGACTAATCTAAGCTCTACTTGATCTTGATCTCCACCAACCAAAATTAATGGGCAATCACACTTGATCCACTACATATTCGTGTAGGTCACGGGATTAATTAATTGATTACTCACATAGATGTTAAGGGAAATGCACAAGCTAGCTAGTTTCATTCTTAAGTTAACCTAGACATACCTTCATCTTTTACATTTTTATTCCCAAAATCATGTCAATCAATGTATAGCCCTATATATAGCTAAATCTATCCCGTCAATTTAGCTAACACACATTGGTCTAGAGAATAGGTAGAACATGAGTACATATGAAATATCCTATTTGAACGTAAATAGGTGATAGAAAACATGCCTAAACACAATTTTTTTCTCAATGCATTGGTAATGAAAAACATGTTTATTTGTCCTATACACGAGTTTCATAACGAAAGTACTCCTATTTATATTGCCTCCATAAACAGAAGAAAATTCCGGTGCTAAACAACAATATATATGTGTAATATGTTTATATTTTTTCTACAAGCTCAAAATAAACTTTCTATGCACAAATAGAAAATGGAACATCCCAATATACACGAGAAATTTTTTCTGCATTTTTAAACATCTACAAAATGCATTTTCCAACCATCTTCATATTTACCCTTGTTCTACTTACATTTTCCACATTGCATCTCCGTTGCTGCTAGCATGCGACCCCTTTCTTATTTCGTTTCAGCCTGTTTTGCTCTCCTCGTAGAATATGGAGTCAATTTCATTTACCCAAGTGCATGTGGTGGTGATGACGTGGATGGATGAAACATAAATTATCATTAACCAACGGTAGGGGAGAAGCCAGCCTAGAAGAGCATTGAGATCATTTTCATTACATTGACTAATTTGTCAAATCATTTCATTTGGTCGCCCCTACAAAATGCGCCTAGCTCCGCCCCTGATCGCTGACGGATCCATATCCGACGAACTCTACTGCTTTATTCAAAGTGCATGTGGTGGTGAGATGGTTGGATCAATTTGAATTAATAATCTTTCCTATCTAAAAAGGAAAAGTTTGGTTCCTCTTTCGTCCAACCCTTCTCTCTCTACTCTCCTTCCTCCCACCGGCCCCCCTTCATCACGCGAGTCTTCTCTCTCTACTCTCCTTCCTCGACGGCCTTCCATCGGAGGTCGCAATACGCAGTCCTCACTCCTCCGCCTGCCTCCGACCCCCGACGCGCTCCCCCTCCTCTCGGCCTTCGTGCCCTACGCGCATCCCCTGCCGCTTCCCCGCTACCACCGTACGTTCCTCCATGCGGCTGGAGACGCAGACGCTAGCTGCCTCTGCCGGCTTTCTTCCGCGCAGCCGGGGACGATGCAGATCGCCCTTCCTCCGTGCCAGCAGGAACGCTACCATGGAGAGCAGGACAAACTGCAGAGAGTAAGATTGAAATTCAGAAGTGGCACGCTTACCGAGGACGTCCTACGCAGATATCCTCCTGTTGGGATCGGAGGTGAGCATCTTGCTGACTAGGTCCTTGGCGAAACTGGAGATGCGTGGCCACGGATTGCTGGTGACGTCGACCTGCCCTGTCAGGATGGAGTTGAAGAGGTCGTGCTCTGACTCTGTTAATCAATCTTTTTGTTCAGCTCAGGCCTCAATTGGCAAAATCAAGTGAGAGAGCAAAGGGGAGAAAGAAGCTTGCCTGCCCAGATTGGCGGGACGCTGCAGAGCGGGATGTAGAGCATGACGCCGATGCTCCAGATGTCGTCCTCGGGTCTGTAGCTCCGCTTGAGCACCTCCAGCGCGATGTAGTATGCGCTGCCGATTATGTCCCTGAACACCTCGCCTCCCCTGAAGAACACGGATAGGCCGAAGTCGGTGGCCTTGAGCGGTGTGTGCTCGTCCTTGCTGAGCAGCAAGAAGTTCTCGGACTTGAGGTCCCCGTGGATGATGTCCATGGAGTGGCAGGTGTGCATGATCCCCACGATGGTGCGCAGCAGCGCCGCCGTCGCACGCTCCGTGTAGTGGCCGTCGCGCGGGTGGTACCGTGACTTTGGTACCGTCTATTTTAACACCGTTATATTAGAGTGGATTAACGGTTCTTAAAAATGCCAACCACTCTAAAACTTATAAAGAAAAAAATTGCATCAAGAAATAGTACATGTTCGTTGGTTTGCTCTGCATCAAGTAATATAAAAGGTTAGTATGATTCTTACCCAGGAAGTCGATGTCAAGTATAATTTTCAGGAGGGGAAGAGACCCTTGATCCGATGTCCCAGTCCTCCAAACTCGCTCTAATAACCTACCAAAAATCGGGTCCTCTCCCAAAATGAACAAAAAGAAATACATGCATGCAGTGAAGCTTGACTCAGGAACTTATGAAAAACTTGTACTACTCTGGCAAACAAATAACACAAGCTACACATTCTGCTATGTCTATGCATTTTCCCTCAACTCTTAAAAATATCGGATGAAGCTGCGGTGCCCATAAAGAAAAGAAAACAACCTATCTCGCTGCTAGCTAGCTTTTAAGACTAATCCTCAAACTAAGCATTGTAGCCCTGGAGTTTTATTTTAGCAGCTGAGATATTTTACTGTTCAGTTACTCGTAGAGTCGTAGTAACAATACTTTTGCATGCACTGTCCCTAAATCAAGTTAACTTTTCACCAGCTGTCTGAATGGTTGCCAAGAACTTTGTGAGATCTTATTGCTTGAGCAAATGAAATACAGATCAACTAATACATACCCAACTCTAGGTCGTGCTGAGGATGATGGTCCAAGGGAGGAGCCCAAGAAGTGAAAGGAAAAGAAAGAGAAGAAGGGGGAGGCGAATGGCCCAGATCCTAGTGATCCAGAGATTATAGCAATGAACAAGCTGTGGGTGTCGATGGGGATGGGACCACTAAAGTAGTGTTACAATGTTGTAATGTATTTTGAAGCTTCCAAGTTCCCCTGTTGCTTAAAACCAACAAGGAATGGTTGGCATTTTTTTCCTGACACCGCAAGCTTGTCAGATTACACTGTATATGTAACTGCGTGTTGTCTCAGTCTCTGCCTATCTCGGGCTTTGCTTGCATTTTCATTAAACCAAGACAGCAAAAGCCGGTGAAGGAAATCATTTGATTTCTGTACAATATTTTGACATAACTGAGTGCATGTAATCTTAAAGTTAATATACTTAGGTGGTAAGATGTGGATATTTCCTATGATCATTGATAGAAAATAAAGTAAATCAGTACAGTACATCTATTGAGCGGAAATACGCGGTAGAAAAAGCTACAACGCTGGTACTAAAAAAAGAAACCATATACAATAATCCAATAAATAATAAAAAGAGAGAACCTCAGTAAAAAAAAGCTACAACACTAGTACTAAAATGATTTCTCTTGGTGTAGCTTCCATGGTTGTCTGGTTGCTGTATTCAGCACCACCAGCTTGCAGTGAAGATGCAACTGGGGCTGCTCCTCCATGCTGCTTCCGCCATCCAGGACAAGGCCAAGTGGAAGCCTCCGTTTCCTGACCAGTTCCCCGTTGATGGTTCACGGTACAAGGAGTGACATCCTGTTCTGGTGCGCCTGGTGTCTGCACTTGTAGTCCCCGACAATCGGTGTTCGAAGAACCTTAGTGGACTCGACCTGGGCGAGTTCCAGTAGAAAAGAGAGCACATAAGTGAGTGTGATACCGGCACTTCCTAAGCTTTTTCTTCAGAGATATGTCTATTGAAATTACATGATGCTTTTACTTAATGTGGTGCAAAGCTAGAAGTAATTTGAACGGTATAATTTCTCATCATGCCATTTGTTGCTTCTTCTTTTGTACTCAATGCACTCTTGGTCATGTATCGGGTTAATTTCCTTGCTGGACATTGATAATTTACCAGACACAGCTGAAACCAATGAAGTCAACTTAAGTACAATTGGGCAATATACTTCGGTTGCTGAACTTAATCTAGAATTATTATCATCATTCAGGGCAATCTAAAGATTATACTATAATGGTAGAAAACATACAAAATATGATCACCTTGAGTGCCAGATGAATATTACTCTTAACCATATATTACATGTTACTTTGCCGTCTACGCTCTGGTTTTCATTAGCTCACTTATTTTTGCACATACAAATTGACATTCTCATGGAGATTGCATTATGCTACTGAAAAATCATATTGTCTATTCAGAAGAACTTTTGATATCTCGACAGAAAACTCATGCCAATTATAATTCACTTACCAGAGCTATACACAGGCTGGTATCAAACAAGAACATGTCAGAGTATCTAGCACGTGGTCTCAAATATATTACTTTTATTGATTACATTAGAGGTAGACATTGCTAACTGAAACCTGATTCACCAATGGTGGAAAAGAGTCTACAGATGACTGTAGTAAGAAAAACATCTTGGTCAAATTCCATACATACCAGGCATTCAGTTAGAGTAACCACAAGATTGCAACATGTGCAGATCAGTGAAAAGTAACCACTAAGCATATGGAATGAGTATTCTTCACAAAACAAACAGGACCATCTATCATAGAAGTGCCTGCCCTCATTAAATAACATTCTAATTAACCCACTACAGGTCATAGTGCTACAAAGGAAATGCAGCTCCGACACTATTTTTGCATCCTGTTTCAGAGTAAACATCGGTACAGATGCTTCATCACCAATATGAGCTATATGAAGAAAACCACCAGCACATATTTTCTGAATTCTGCACCACAAACCTTTCAGTAAGCAATACTTAACTGAATTTCTGAAGAATGACAATTATTTTTCTTCCGGTTACAATTCATCTTTAAAATCAAGCAGTATTTAACTGAATTCAACTTGCAGTTTCGAGTCACTACTCACTCTACTGGTAGATGCATACATTAATATGCTTCTTGGTATTCTTAAAATTATTACTCGAGTTGCAGTTCCCTTCACCAACGCAGCAACTTATTGAGCATTTACCAACTCCAGGCATGGACACTAACCAAAAACTGCTAAGATTTCATACAATGCAAATCAGGAACAAACCATTTGGGAGGTTGGTGTCAGACTAGTGGCAGGGACAATGAAACGGCTTGACAGAGATGGTTGTGGAGAACATCGTCACGATGTTCATAGAGAGGTCGTCGTCCTTGGTGTTGAGATCGTCAGCGGTGGTGCCACCAGCCACCGTGCGACCACGCCGCTCGCCGAGCCACCAGCCACCGAAATCCATAGGAATCCATGGCCTGTCCCTGCTTCCTCCGTGCCGCCATCGTCGTCGAGGTTCTCGCCGTGCGACGCCACCTCGCCGCAGGTTCGGTGCTACTGCACCTCGCAGGCGGCGGCGGCTGCCCTAGTCGCCTGGCCGCGGCTCGAGGTTACTCAAGAACTCATGATGGATTTTTTTTTCAGATGCGTTACAGCCTTAAGTAGATTTTTTAAAAGAGTTTCATCAATTTTTAACCAACGGTTGACATAAATCATATCTTAATCAATGGCTAAGAAAATTCATAACCGTCGACGGTAACGGGGTACCGTCCCAATCACCATAAAAGAGCTCTTCTTTATTACATGCAGACTTTGGTTGGGCTGTTACCATATCAGCTCATGTCTGAATGGTAAATCGGTTCTCAAGTCTTGTCCATGTCCGTATATAGAATCATGCATGGTAGCATGACATACAAATATTTTTGGAACCATCTCAATCCTGATGTGCCAAGTGCTTGGGTTTCATATGAAGATCAAAAGGAACGAGGCATCTGATTAGAAGTTTAACAGAGTAGTTGTCGTTTATCTACTGAAATATCTTGACTGTAGTGATAAAGGTATGGGCGACCTGCATATTTCTTATTGTTGCGTTGGTCAGTTCCTTTTATCTATGTGGAAAGAAAGTGTTGTTTCCGATTGAGTTATTACCGTTACCACTGAGTTAGGGAGTAGCAATGATGTCCGGATCCATGAAAACTTCCAAGAAATTGGTGAGAGTTTATCTTGTCATTTGCAGTTTTAATTTTCTGTCCAGTCTGACGAAGAACGATCTATTATATGGAGAGCAGAATACCACGATTACCATTACTCTTTTTGAAGCGCCGAAGCTTGCGATCGACTTTGTCTTGTAATTTGCAGTTTTTTTATTCTGTTCAGTCTGACAAAGCACGATCTATCATCTTGTCATTTGCAGTTATAATTTTCTGTTCAGTTTGACGAAGAACGATCTATTATATGGAGAGCAGAATACCACGTTATTACCATCACTCGTTTTAGAGCGCCAAAGCTTGAGATCGACTTTATCTTGTCATTTGCAGTTTTGATATTCTGTTCAGTCTGACAAAGCACGATCGATTGCCATCACTCTTTTTGGAGCACCAAAGTTTGAGATCTTTTTCCTAGGGGTACATGTATTGTGATTATCTACTAGCGTAGTAAGTTTCCCCTTCCATAAAAAAAGGAATATTTAGAATTCAGGAAGCATTATATTTTGTATAATGATGTTCTTTTGTTGTTACAGATGCCATAAGGCTTACGCAGCAAATATTTGTTGGCGTTATTTATATTACAAGAGATTTTGGGACAATATCCTTGGTATTTTTCTTTGGACTCCTCTGATTGAAATTTCATGTTCTATTGATGCTCCTAATATCATAGTATTATGCTATACATCTCTGATAAATCAGTGTGATATGTCCGACCTAATTATTAACTGATAAAAGAGTATAAACCTTGGGGAATAGTGAGGGATTCGGATCTGGTTTTCTACCGATATGAACTGGCATGATCTTTGTTGGGATGTGTGATTGTCTCTCAGTCGATTGTATGAATGAAGTTTGAGAGAGGAAGACAAGATGAGAAATGTGATTGCTTGATTGTGAAGTGGAATATAAGTAAGAACAAGGGAAATCACACAGAAAAATGTGATTGCATGGCTGTACGTGTGGGTAGGGGCGACGGGGCTCTGTTAGCAGAGCAGCCATATTAAGAGAAGAAATGAGAAGAATTATTATGTACATGATTATCTTGTAATTTCGTGTCTTTTGTTTGATTAGTTCAACAGAAATATTGTTCCGGTGCAAACTTGTATAAACTTGTGTTGTCAAGAGGTCTAACATTATTTTCAGATTAAAATGAAGAAACATGACAAGAAAATCTGCAAACAAAGTTAGCATTGACATGGATATGGATTTCTTGGATTTAGATTTTCTCATGAGGACATATATTAGACATCTAGACGCCTGCTGCGTCCTTCAATATTACTACATGAAGGCTTCGGTGAATGCCTTTAATTTGAGTTGTCAAATGCAACATGTATCATTGTCTACACTGTTAGATCCTAATTAGCTGTTAGGATTAGATCCTTTCGGTAGTACTACTATTGCATTGAGTTCATCTTGATAATCAGAGAGAAAACAGAGAGGGAGAGGGAGGATCCGAGGGGTACCTTGGCTCTGGCTCGAGGAACTTGAGTCGGATGCCATGGGTGGTCGACGGTGGCGGCGTGTGGGCTAGTGGCGGCGGCGGTGGAGCTTCCCGTCGGCTCGCGCTAACCCTAGATCGGTAGGGGTTGTTGGTGGGGGTTGGCGGCGCACGTTGAACCTCGTAAGGTGTGCCTGCCGGACCCCACCCTTTATATAGCGCAGCGACAGGGGCCCACCGTCCATAACGGAACGGGCGCCCCCGATCAGGGCGCAGTCAAGGGGATCGTGGAGTCGTTGGACTCGCAAGGGAGAGATCAATCTAACATTCTCCCCCTTGATCTCAACTTTTACTTTTACCTTTTACTTTACTCGTTTCATCACCGATTAGTACATAGAGCATGTTTCATCGTCACAGCTCAATTGCCGATGGAATCAGACATCCACTATATACTTTTCTGTGTTGAAACAAATCATGTTACTTTTGGGCCTCTGTAATCCAGAAATCATAGGCTTTCCATTAAACCCATGCCGGCTGTGTGTTCCTGGAACACACTGGGTGGTAAGCCTTTCGTTAGCGGATCCGCAAGCATATCCTTTGTCCTTATATGCTCGAGACTTATAGTTTGATTCTGTATTTTATCTTTCACAACATAATACTTTATATCTATTGCCTTTGTAGCATTACTCGACTTGTTGTTGTGAGCATAGAATACTGCGGGCTGGTTGTCACAGTACATCTTTAGTGGTTTGTCAATGCAATCTACCACTTTCAAGTCGGGTATAAATTTCTTTAACCATACTGCCTGCCCCGTGGCCTCATAACATGCTATAAACTCTGCATACATCGTGGACGATGCAACTAATGAATGTTTGAAGCTTTTCCACGAAATAGCCCCTCCCGCGAGAGTGAACACGTATCCTGACGTGGACTTTCTATCATCTTTATCTCCCGCAAAATCTGCGTCTGAATACCCTCTTATTTCTAGGGAATCAGATCTTCTATATGTTAGCATGAGGTCTTTTGCGCCTTGCACATAACGCAAAGCTTTCTTTACCATATTCCAGTGCTCCTGGCCTGGATTTTCTTGATATCTACCGAGTACCCCGGTGATAAAAGCTAAGTCAGGGCGAGTGCACACTTGTGCATACTGTAAGCTTCCAACAGCCGAAGCATATGGTACTGCTTTCATTCGATCGATCTCATATTGGTTTTTGGGACATTGAAATTTCCCAAAACTGTCGCCCTTGACTATAGGAGCAGGTGAAGTACTACTTTTGTGCATATTATACTTCTTTAGAACCTTTTCTAAATATGCCTTTTGTGATAGTCCTAGCACTCCATTATTTCTATCCCGGTGAATTTCTATGCCCAAAACATAAGAAGCTTCACCAAGATCTTTCATATTAAAATTCGAGGACAAGAACTTCTTTGTTTCTAGTAGTAGACTGACATCATTACTCGCAAGCAGAATATCATCCACATACAGAATTAGGAAAATGTATTTCCCACTTTTAAACTTTGCATAAATGCAGTTGTCCTCAACATTCTCTTTAAATCCAAAACTTTTAACTGTATTATTAAACTTTAAATACCACTACCTAGAGGCTTGCTTTAACCCATAAATGGATTTCTTTAGGCGGCATCCCATATGTTCCTTCCCCTCCATGAAAAAACCCTTCGGTTGTTTCATGTAAACATTCTCTTCTAAATCTCCATTTAGAAATGCCGTCTTTACATCCATTTGATGTAACTCTAAATCAGAATGAGCAACTAGTGCCATGATGATTCTGAAAGAATCCTTACATGAGACCGGAGAAAAAGTCTCATTGTAATCTACTCCTTCTCTTTGCGTAAATCCTTTTGTCACAAGTCTTGCTTTATACTTTTCTACTTTCCCATTGGAGTCATACTTTATTTTGTAGACCCATTTGCAGCCTACTGTTTTAGCTCCTTTAGGAATTTCCTCTAAGTCCCAAACATTGTTAGAACTCATTGATTTCATCTCATCTTTCATGGCCTCCAGCCATTTCGAAGAGTGAACGCTACTCATGGCTTCTTCATATGAAGTGGGATCTCCTTCCACATGAACTGTTTCTGTGTTATAAACTTATAATCACTAGAAATAGCTGATTTCCTAGCTCTTGTAGACCTTCTAAGAGTCTCATTCTCTGGCACATTATGTGTCTCAAATTGCGACTCTTCTTCTATATGTGGTTGTCGCCGCTCCCTTTCATGCTCAACAACGGGTTGATTTGGCTCCTGACGGGCAGTTGCCGAATCTTGCCACGTTGAAGTCACAGGTGGAGTTATAACAAGTGCTTGCATCACAACCTCTGGGATTGTCGGTGCAGGTACAACAGGTAGGGCGAAAAATGGTTCATGGATCATCGGAAAAGGTGCACACACCCTCTTCTCCTCAAGATCAATTTTCCGGCCTACCATGCTCCCCCTCATCATTTCGTCTTCTAAGAAGACCGCGTGTCTCGTTTCTACAAACTTTGTGTGTCTGTCTGAACAGTAGAAACGATAACCTTTTGATCTATCAGGATAGCCAATGAAATGGCAAGTCACTGTTTTGGGGTCTAACTTTGCAATATGTGGATTAAAAACTTTTGCCTCAGCTGGGCTCCCCCAGACTTTCAAGTGGCTTAGAGAAGGAACTCTCCCTGTCCACAACTCGTACGGTGTTTTGGGCACCGATTTACTTGGTACTCTGTTGAGAGTGTGAATGACGGTTTTTAACGCCTCCATCCAGGAATAACTCATTATACTGCGCACCATATCCATAAGAGTACGGTTACGCCTTTCAGCTACTCCATTTTGTTGCGGTTCGCCCGGCATAGAATACTGGGCGATTATTCCATTTTCCTGTAAGAACCTTGCAAAAGGTCCAGGTACTTGACCATATGGAGTGTGCCGACCGTAGTACTCCCCCCCACGGTCGGACCTGACTATTTTAATTCTTTTATCATGCTGATTTTCAACTTCAGCTTTGAATATCTTAAATTTATCCAATGCCTCAGATCTTTCTTTAATTGGATAAATATAACAATATCGGGAATAATCATCTGTGAATGTTATGAACGAGTCATAGCCATCCACACTTTTCACCGGAAATGGTCCACAAATATCGGTGTGAATAATTTCCAGTGTCGCTGTGCTTCGGTTTGCACCCTTTTTAATTTTCTTTACGTATTTTCCTTTTATGCAATCTATGCATTGTTCAATATCTGAGAACTCTAACGGAGGAAGAATATCATTTTTAACGAGGCTTTCTATTCTTCCCCTCGAAATATGGCCTAATCTACAGTGCCATAACTTCGACGAGTCATGAGTTCGCTTTCTTTTCTTTTGTTCTTTGTTCGACAAGGGAATTTGTTCATTCACATTACAAACAGAATGCACTTTTTCACGCAAGGATAACAAATAAAGCTTATCATGAAGTAAAGAAATACCCACACAAGCATCTTTAATCCATATGGCACACTTGCCATGACCAAAATAACATTCAAAATTGTCTTTATCCAAGCACGATACACTTATTAAATTTCTGTGAATGGAAGGAACAAATAACACATCTCTAAGCATAATATTAAAACCATCAGCTAGCTCCAAGGAGACGTCGCCAACAGCCTCAACTTCTGCTTGAACTCCATTCGCGACTTCAATGTGTCTTTCGCTTCTTTGCAAAGTCCTTGTCGAATGGAATCCCTGTAAAGAATTTGCAACATGAACAGTTGCACCTGAGTCAATCCACCAAGTAGATTTTGAAACCGTGTATACAAGGATTCATTTACAAAAGAAATTGTATTAATACCTTTCTTTGCCATTATGCTCTTGAGCCAATCAGGGCAATCTTTCTTGTAATACCTTTCTTGTAATGCCCTTTCAGTGGAGGCATGTGTCTTTGTCCACTGGAAGCTGGTTCTCATACTTCTGATGCCCTTTGCCATGTGGCTTATACTGATGAGGACCTTTGCCATACGGCTGACGAGGTGTTAACTCGACAAGTCCCAGGATTGTGCACCCCGGGTTGATTGATGGGGAGAGAGATGAGTGCAAGGTGATCACGACGGCTGACAAGCGAGGTTTACCCAGGTTCAGGCTCCCGAAGGATAACACCCTACTCCTGCTTGTCTGGTTATTGATGCGAGTAGCGATTACAATGGCGAGATTGCGATCTCGCTAGGGTTTGTCGTCGTGGTTATGAGCGTGTCCTCTAGGACGGGCAACCCTCCTGGCTTTATAGGTAGCCAGGTCTCGGGTAGTTGGTACAGATACGGTAGGTCACAAGACCTAACCGAGTTGGACTAGGATACGAGGTACCCCGAGTGGGCCTTCTGCGGGCCTTTCCATCTTTGGCGCGGCCCAGGTAGCATCATCGTGGGCTACCCGCAAGGCAGCCCCACGTCAGTAGCCCCCGAGTGCTTGGTCGAAGCGTAGAGTCGGACAAAGGACTCTTCCTCCTGGACGCGCCGTTGGATTGCTTGATCTTGAGCTTGAACTCGAATTTCTTCAGTCGAACCAGCCACTCCCGATGGGAGTAATCTGTGCAGTCGAATTACTTTGCCTTCGTCTTTTTGTGAAGCTTGCTTCTACTCAGCCTGTTTTGGCTTACTTGTTGGATGGATTCGGCTGCTCGAGCTTACTGCGTTGCCACTCGAATGGTTTCTTCGGGTGCTCGGATCATTGGCTGATCCTACCTTATTGATTTCAGCTGTGAAGCTTACCACTCGAACAACTCTTTCGAGTTGCTTCGGCTGATTTTGGAGCCGTTGGCTTGATGACGTCACTGATGACGATCTGTTGCACGCCTCTGCGCCCGATGGGACGTGACGTGGTGGGCCCCGCTGTCAGAGCTGACCACGGTCCGCAGTTGTCACGTCTCCGAAGTGGGCGCGAAATTTGCGCGGCACGATGACGACGCCTCGGTTCTCGTGCGTAGTGGAGGAAGTTGGCGGTGACGGTTGGTTTCTCCGTGCGACACGTGGACGTGGATGTTCCCGCTCGGAGCCCTTGCTTGATGGACGGTTGAGATGCCGATCCTCGAGGCATAAGTACTGTGTCTTGGCGTTTGGGATGTCATCTTCTCCAATCGATTCTTGCCTTCTTTCCTCTTGCGCTCTACCATTTCCGCCGCCATCCCGAGCTCCGAGCAATCCGTCCACGCACCTTGCGACCTTGACAATGGGCAAGCCGAAGAGCGCCGCTGGCTCCTCCGCCGCCGCCGATGACGCCGGGGTGATGAAGAAACCGGAGGGCGACTGGCAGAGGTCCTCGATGAAGAAGACCGACGTGGAGCTGTTCCGCGCGCAGGGTCTGCTGCCACCTGCCGACCAGGTCCAGGTACGCGTCCCTGGCAAGGAAGTCTTCCCCACTCCGCGCGATGGGGAACGCGTTTGCTTCGCGGACTTCATTCCGCGCGGCTTCGGGTTCCCCATGCAAGATTTCGTGCGCGGTCTCCTGTTTTCCTATGGGGTTCAGATCCACGATCTGACCCCCAATGGCGTCTTGAGCATCGCGGGCTTTATCGTGCTCTGCGAGTGCTTCTTGGGCGTCGCGCCCCACTGGGCGTTGTGGAAGTCGCTCTTCCTCGTTCGCAAGAACGTAGGGAAGAGCGGGTTGACCTTCCCCGTGGGCGGCTTCGGAATCCAGGTACGCGGTGATACCGCGTACTTTCAGATGAAGAAGTCCGACTCCGTCCAAGGATGGCGCAGGAGATGGTTTTACGTCCAGTCGAACCAAGACGGACTGGACGCGTTCGACAGCGGGCGCAGACTGCGGAAGACCGGCGCCTGGGCGCACCCGCTGTCCGCCGCGGAGAAGGAGGCCGTGCGGCCCCTGCTGGGCCTGCTGCACGAGCTGACTCAGACCCTTGGGCGCGATGCGGGTGGCGTCTTTCTGATGGCCACCTTCTTCCGTCTTCGGGTGCAGCCGCTCAGCGCCCGGCCTCACCCGATATGGGCCGCTGAAGGCGTCAGCGCCAAGCCGCTGGAAGACGAGGAGGTGGAAGCCAGCGTCAGGTCCATCACCAACCTCCGAGCCGCGGACACGTGCAACTTCAACTGCCCGATTTCTCCTTACGGGGCCTCGAACCCCGTTCCTGAGGTAAGTCTTGTCTTGTCTTCTTTCTGCCCTTGTTCGACTTGAGTCTACCCTTCTTTTTGATTCGACTTGTGTCTACTTGCTTCAGGGCCGAGATCTTTTCGTCAGCTTTCCTCCCCTCCCTGAGAACGGACCCGACGATGAGTCGAAGTTTGTCGAGGAGGAGGACGAGGACGAAGAGATTCCCTCCGTGCATTCTCCCCGCGACGAGGTGGAGGAGGAAGATGAGGTGGAGGAACCCGCGAGGAAGAAGCGGAAGCTTCCGAGTCGCGGCGAGTCTGCCACTGCGTCGTCACCTGCCCGGGACGTGGACGTTGCTGAGGAGGAGGTCGCCGTGACGTCTCCGGGTGCCCGGTCTTCGGGTGGCTGGGAGGAACCTCTAAACGTTCCCCCAGTCAGCTCCGCAGCACCACACTCGTTCGCGCGGATGCCTTCGCCCTCACTGGAGAGCTACGACGACGCCGGCACCCCCAGGTGAGTTTCTTTGCAATGTGTCCTTTGAGTTGTACTTTGCAGTTTGGACGTTTTGATTTGACTGGTGTTCTTGGTTTCGCTGCAGCCATCGTTCTGACGATGTTAGCTCCCCCCTTCGGGACGTGGAGCTCACATCCGCCCCTTCGACTGGGCTGGGGACGCCAGTGGTGGTGGAGAAGGTGCATGCTGAGCCTGCCGGTATTGCATCCTCTAGCCGCGTGCCTTCTTCGACTGCGGAAGACCTTGAACTCCTGGACCACGTAAGTCTTGCATGCTTTTTCTTGCGTTCTTGATTTTTTTTTCATCGGGTGCGCGATCAGCGCTCCCGATGGGAGTAGCCCCCGAAGGTGTGGGTGACTAGTATAGTCGCCCGCAACTTTATTGACATCTTGCTTTTGTTTCAGCCTTACTATCGCGAACAGCTCGACGCAGCCGCAGCTTATGTTCGCCTGGAGAAAGAGAGGGACCAACTGCGTGCCTCGCTGGACCAGGCTACTGGGCGGGTTGATGAGCTTGAGAAGGCTCTTCACGAGTCTCGAGAGCGGGAGCTGGCGCGGGTCGCCAAGTAGAGAACTCAAGTTGGTCGTCTCCTTTCGCTCGCCGGTGTACTTGGGGGTAAGTTTCGGCTTGACGCCTACTGAGTCTTTGTTCTTTTTGTTATCCTGACTTTGAATTTTTGCGCAGAGACTTGCGGTGGAGCTCCTCCAGAAGATGCGTCGAGTGACACGGTTGACCTGGCGACCGTTGTTGGCTTCCTCGACCGGGTATGCGCCTACGCTTCGGACGCGCTGAAGAAGTCTTCAGCCGCGTTGCAGAAGTCGACTGGAGCTCTGGCCGTGGTGCACCAGAGCATCTTCCCGGGTGACTAGCCGCCGGCGACCGTGGACGCCCTGGCTGCACCGTTTGAGGACGCGACCACCATCGCCGACTTCACGCGGTCGCAGACGGTACGCGGCTCCGAGCTCACCTTCCAGCTCCTATTAGGCCACCAAGTTCCAGGTGACTTCGAGAAGGTCGTCAGCGGTTTTCCTCGCAAACCCGATGGCCGGACCGCGTCGCTGAGTGGCGTGAAGGAGCGCGCCTCGCAGCTGGCTGCGCAGCTTGTGGCACTCTTCGAGAGGGCCCTTGCTAAGGCGACTGAGGCGGCTGCTCGGAAGGGCCGTTCCCGGTCGCAGTCCGCGGCCTTAGAGTAGGCATAGTTGTAGGGATGCGGCAGTCGCCGCGATCTGTATTTTGAACTTCATGCTTGTAATGAACATTGCCCTGTCGGGTCTTTTGGTCTTCAATATTGATTTTGCTGGCTTTATTTCTCCTGAGTTGATCTGTGCTTCGCAGTCGCATGATTATATTGACTCTGCGTATCCCTGGCAGAGTGCTGCGCGCGATGATGCTCCGCCTTCTCCAGTGGCCGTGCCGAGTGGCGCGGCTTCTTCTTCGGGTGCTCGCCGTCGTCGGGCGGCGCCGGCTCCTCCGCGCAGTGCAAACGATCAGCGGATAATCACATGTTTGAAGAACAAGGTGGCGGAGCTTGAGGCGACCCTGAAGAATACGGAGCGGCTGCTACATCGTTCTCAGTCGCATCCCACGGCGGAATTCTCGCGACGTGAGGATTTTTTGCTTGGGGAGATCGACCTGATCAGTCGGCAGCTGCAAGGTATGTGTCCTTTTGGTGGCTGCCGTCCTTTGTGGCTTTCCTTATCTTTCTGACTTGCTTTTTATGTGCGCAGATGTTAATCCCGACTGGGAGGCCGAGCGGGTTCGCGTTGAGAAGCGAGTCACCCGAGAGGCATCCGACGACTCCTACGAAGCTCGACAGTTCTGGGTGAACCGGTCGAGGGGGCGCGTCCTTGCCACCATGCTTGATCGTACGTGGCGCGCTTCTTTTCTTCTGGAGAGCTGCCGGAAGACACTTTGGCACATCAATCGTGTGTATTTCCCGCATAATGCGCAGCCGAACGGGTTGTCTGCCTTGCTGGAGAGGTTCCACGATGGTGAAGGGTTGAAGGAGGTTGTCGACGCCCAACTTGTGGCTGGTGCGAACGCGGCGTTGGCATACGTCCGGATGCACCGGCCACATCTCCCGCTTGAGAGGGTGCTTGAAGGCCTGTCGGGTGACGACGACTTCGACGAGACCTTGGCGGCTGCGCGTCGGATTATCCGGCAGGTTCAGGACCTGAGCGAGCGCCTTGTAGGGCCCCTTGATGCGCCGAAGGCTGAACCTGCAGTTTAGAGTAGCCGTCGTCTGGTGTACAGGGTTAGCTATAGGGGGCAAATGTGCCTGTGTAAGTATGATAGCAGATTGAAATACTTTCGAGTTATGAGAGTTGATTTTTTTACTCGAAAGTGAGAGTGCCTGATTTAATTTGCAACCTGTATGGCGCAGTCGCCTAGTATGCTAGGCAGCGGCCTAGGTTTTTCAAGTGTTACCTGTATGCCGCAGTCTCTGCTTTTATCAGGTGGCGACTTAGGATTTTTGTAACTTGACCTGTATGGCGCAGCCCCCGAGTCGCTCGAGTGGTGGCCTAGGATTTTGGCTAAGACCTGTCTGGCGCAGCCCCCGAGTAGGTCGAGTGGCGGCCTAGGTTTACAAGTGTTACCTGTTTGGCGCAGCCCCCGAGTACGTCGGGTGTTGGCCTAGGATTTGGAACTTGACCTGTGCAGCGCAGCCCCCAAGTGGGTTCGAGTGGCGGCTGAGGATTTTTCTGAGAAGGCATGTTTGGCGTAGCCCCCGAGTAAGTCGAGTGGTAGCCTAGGGTTACAAGTGTGACCTGTGTGGCGCAGCCCCCGTGTGTGGCGGGCGGCGCCCTAGGATTTTGAACTTGACCTGTATGGCGCAGCCCCCGAGTCGGTCGAGTGGCGGCCTAGGATTTTTGACTTTATGCTTGTATGGCGCAACCCCCGAGTAAGTTGGGTGGCGGCCTAAGCTTTTATTTCAACCTGTGTGGCGCAGCCCCCGAGTAGCTCGGGTGGCGACCTAGGATTTTGGCCATGCTTGTATGGCGCAGCCCCCGAGCGGTTCGGGTGGCGACCTAAGCTTATATTTCAACCTGTGTGGCGCAGCCCCCGAGTGGTTCGAGTGGCGGCCTAGGATTTTTGAGCTTCCTCTGAGTGACAGGTAAGGGAGACAAAATTTCTTCAAATCACTTTATTGATTCTTGCGAACAGGCCGCCTCATTAAAACCCTTCCAGTCCCCACAGGTACCCTGGTAAGGGAAAGAGTGCGTCTGAAACCTGCCGCGCTGATTTTCTTGTATAATGGCTGTTTTGAACTAGGCGTAGAACCGACGGAGTTGTGCTACGTTCCACGGGTTGCTGCAGTCTGCTCCTGTCTTCGAGTCCTTTAGGCGGTAGGCTCCATTGCCTATTGCTTCTGTTACGATGTACGGGCCCTCCCATGGGGAAGCGAGCTTGTGCACCTTCTTTTGCTTGAGTCGAAGAACCAGGTCGCCTGCCACGAACGCTCTTGGTCGCAGCCTCCGAGTGTGATAATTGCGCAGGTCTTGCGGATACACGGCTGACCGTGCCAGGGCGATGTCGCGCGCTTCATACAGGGTGTCTCTGCTGTCTTCGAGTGCCTCCTCTGCTTCCGACTCGTCATAGGCGACTACTCTCGGTGCGTCGAACTTGATGTCGCAGGGGAGGACCGCTTCTGCACCGTACACCATGAAGAATGGAGTGTACTGGGTGGATCTATTTGGCGTTGTTCGCAGACTCCAGAGGACCGATGGCAGTTCTTCCACCCATGCGCCCGCTGCGCGTCTTAGGGGCACGCGTAGTCGTTTCTTGATGCCGCTGCAAACGAGGCCGTTGGCTTTCTCCACTTGTCCGTTGGACTGCGGGTGCGAGACATACGCGTAGTTGAGCTTGATCCCCTGCTCTGAGCAGAAGTCCTTGAATTCTTCGGCTGTGAAGTTCGAGCCGTTGTCGGTGATGATCCCGTTTGGTACCCCGAATCTGAAGATGATTGACCTGATGAAGTTGACCGCTGTGGATGCAGTCGAACTTGTGATGGGCACGACTTCGATCCACTTTGTGAACTTATCGACTGCGACCAGGAGGTGAGTGTGACCTCCGGGTGAGGATTTCTTCAGCGGTCCCACCATGTCGAGACCCCATGGGCAAAGGGCCAGGCTAATGGGATTGTCTTGAGTTCTGACGCTGGAGCGTGCGGCTTGTTGGCAAATTCCTGGCACCCTGTGCATTTCTTCACCAGCTCCTCGGCGTCCTGCATGGCTGTCAGCCAGTAGAACCCGGCGCGTAGCGCCTTGGCCACCAGTGCCCGACTGCTGGCGTGATGCCCGCAGATACCCGCGTGGATGTCGAGTAAGATGGCTTGGCCGTCGACTGGATCTATGCACCTTTGCAGGATTCCGGAGATGCTTCTTTTGTAGAGTTCTCCGTTGATGACGGTGAAACTTTTGGAGCGTCTGATAATGCGCTTTGCTTCGACTGGGTCGGCTGGCAGCTTCTGATGTAGTATGTATGCCAGGTACGGTCCTGTCCATGTGGCTTCGACTAGCATGACCTCCATGGGGACCTTGTCTTGGCTTGGCGGGTTGGCATCGCCTTTTGCTGTTGCTGTGCTTGCTGTACTCTGAGTCTTGATGGATCTCTGCGTGATGCACTCGAGGAAGACGCCGGGTGGGACTGGCACCCTGTCTGAGCCCATGTTAGCGAGGACGTCGGCTTCCTCGTTGCTTTCACGGCCAATGTGGCGCAGCTCGCAGCCGTCGAAGTTGCCTTCCCACTGATTGTAGAGGTCTCTGTAGGCGATCATGTTGTCAGCGATGGCGTCGCAGGACTTCATGGTTTGCTGTACCACCAGGTAGGAGTCGCCGTAGATCATGAGGTGTGTGGCGCCGCAGTTCTTGGCCATCCGCATGCCGTGGATCAGGGCCTCGTACTCGGCTTCGTTGTTGGACGACGTCGGAAAGTCCATCCGTAGGACATACTTGAGCTTGTCGCCTTTGGGGGAGATGAGCACGACTCCTGCCCCGGCTGACTTGAATTTCTTCGAGCCGTCAAAGTACATTGTCCATGCGTTGGACAGGTCGGGGACATTTGGTAGCTGGGCCTCTATCCACTCGGTGGTGAATTCTGGGAGAACTTGGGCCTTGATGGACTTCAGGTGAGCATACTTCAGTCCCCATGGTCCTAGTTCGACAACCCACTTGGCGACTCGTCCTGTCGCGCGCTGGTTTGTGAGAATGTCTGCTAGTCCAGAGGAGCTTACCACCGTGATCGGGTGCTCGGAGAAGTAGTGGACGACCTTCCTGGAGGTCATGAAGACTCCGTATGCCAGCTTCTGGTAATGAGGGTAGTTCTGCTTGGACAGGGTGAGTACTTCGCTGAGGTAGTAGACGGGCCTCTGTACCGGGTGACTGTGCCCTTCTTCTTCGCGTTCGACTACGAGCACCGTGCTTACCACCCTGTTCGTTGCTGAGACGTATAGGTACAGCGGCTCATTTTCCAGCGGTGCCACGAGGACTGGAGAAGTTGTCAGTGTTTTCTTGAGATGGTCGAACGCGTCCTGCGCCTCTTGTGTCCACTCGAACTTGTCTGCCTTCTTCATCAGTTGGTAGAAAGGTAAGGCTTTCTCTCCCAACTTACTAATGAACCGGCTGAGAGCTGCGACTCGGCCAGCTAATCGTTGCACCTCCCTGAGCTTGGTTGGTGCTGGCATTGTGAGTATGTTCTGTACCTTCTCGGGGTTTGCTTCGATTCCTCTTGCGGATACAAGGTACCCTAGTAGCTCTCCGGCTGGTACGCCGAACACGCACTTTTCTGGATTGAGCTTGATCTGATATACGTCCAGCACGGCGAAGACCTTGCGGAGGTCGTCGACAAGGGTATCCTCCTTTCGGGTAGTGACGACGATGTCGTCGACATAGACTTGGACGATTTGCCCGATTAGCCCCTTGAGGCATGCCTGCATTGTCCGCTGGTACGTGGCACCTGCGTTCTTTAACCCGAACGGCATCGTCTGGTAGCAAAAAACGCCGTCGGGTGTGATGAAGGCTGTCTTCTCTTCGTCCTCGACTTTCAACCTGATCTGCTGGTAACCTGAGTAAGCATCCAGGAAAGATAGGCGTTCGCAACCTGCAGTCGAGTCGATGATCTGGTCTATCCGCGGGAGCGGGAAGTGGTCCTTGGGGCAGCATTTGTTGACTGCGGTGAAGTCAACGCACATGCGCAATTTCTTCGTCTTCTTTTTCTCAACTTGAACCGGGTTGGCGACCCAGTCCGAGTCCTTGATCTCTCGGATGAACTTGGCGTGTAGTAATCTGTCGACCTCCATGGTGATCGCGTCTCGTTTGGGTCCTGAGAAGCGTCGCATGGATTGCTTGACTGGTCTTGCGTCCTTGTGGACTTTTAGAGAGTGCTCGGCGAGTTCCCTGGGTATCCCTGGCATGTCAGAGGGTTGCCATGCAAAGATTTTCCAGTTCTCACGCAGGAACTCGACGAGCGCGCCTTCCTATGCGGGGGTCAGACTCGATGAGACCTTGACCGTCTTTCCGCTGTCAGTCGGGTGGACCTGGTGGGTGACGGTGTCGTCATTTGAGTTGAACGCTGCGTCTTTGGCAGGCTTCTTGCGAGCCGGGAAGATGGTCTTGTCGTTGTCGCCTGATATGGCCTTGAAATGCTCTTCGACGCCGAAGAACTCGGAGATCTTGGCGAACTCGCGGTCGCAGCTGTTGGAGAGTCCGAAGTCGCCGCGGACGGTGATCACTCCTTTCGGCCCGGGCAACTTTATCATCAGGTAGGCGTAGTGGGGTACTGCCATGAACCTGGCCAAGCTTGGGCGTCCGAGGATAGCGTGGTATTGTGACTTCCAGTCGACAACCTCAAAGTCTATCGACTCCTTCCTGAAGTGCTCGGGTGTGCCGAGGATGACGTCGAGTGTGATTGTTCCCATGGGCGTGATTGCTTGCCCTGGTACTATGCCGTGGAAGGTGGTTTCCGATTCCGGCAACTTCTCTGTCGACCTGTTCATTCGTCTGAGGGTATCGGCGAATATGATGTTGATGCCGCTGCCTCCGTCCAGGAATACCTTCTTTAGGCTGTAGTCGCCGATCAAGGCCTCAATCACGAGTGCGGCGTGCCCGGGTCGGACTACCTCCGCTGGGTGATCTGCCCTGGAAAATGTGATTGGTGTCTCCGACACGCGTAGGTAATCTGGTACCGCGCGCGGGCTGTTGATGGCTTGAAGTACTTGGCGTGTGATGAGTTTCTGCCGCCTGTTCGACGGGGGTCCCTTCTGGATCATGTTCAGTTGTCCCCGTGCGGCTGGGTACGTGTCGGCTGCTGTCGTCGGACCTTGCTGCTGCTGCTGCGGCTGGGGGAACGCTCCTGCCGCCTGCACTTGATTGTTGTTTGCGGGTGCTGCCTGGATGGCTAGTTGTGGTGCCGCTTGTATGGCCTGCACCGGGGCGATGATTTGCTGCATGGCATGGTAGATCTTTCTTGCTTTGCGGCAATCCTTCAACAGGTGGTTTGAACCCCACTTTCCCGTTGCCGGGTTGCGAAACGAGTGATGCTTACAGGGTTGCATCAGTTCCTCTGCTGGGGTCAACGGGCGCTTCCACTCACGCTTCTGACTTCCATCATTGTGGTCGATGCTGCTGCTGCCGCGGTTGTACTGACTCGAGCTGGGCTGTCGACTTTGCTCGTACTGTCGACTGCTGTCACGCTTGTCCTCACGGGGGGTTTCATAACCCGCCGCTACTAATTTGATTGAATCGTGGGTGTAACGTGCCTTCTTCTTTTGACGTGCCTCGCGCCAGTTGCTTGTTTCGCTTTCCTTTTTGGGAGAAGTTTCGCGGACATAGTCCTCTCCTTCGGCCCATTGGTTGGCTGTTTTCATGAGTTCTATTGTGGTCTTCGGCTGGAGCCTACCGAATTCCTCCCGGAGGTCGCGGCGAGCGACGCCATGCATGAAGGCGTCCATCACTCGATCCTCTGATACGGGTTCCATGGTATTGCGGAGGAGTGTCCACCTCTGGATGTAAGAGCGGAGCGACTCATCCTTCCCTTGCTTGCAGGCCTGCAACTCGATGTAGGTCGTCGGCCTGGCGAATGTTCCTGAGAAACTCTTGATGAAGTTGTCCTGGAATTCCTCCCATGTCCGGAAAGAGTCTTTGGGTTGACTGGTGAGCCACCCGCGTGCCGAATCTGTCAGCATGAGCTGGATGTACTGCATTGCTGTAGTCGACGTTCCACCTTGACAGGTGCAAGCGATGAGGTAGTCCTCGAGCCATAGCTTTGGGTCTTGCTTCCCGTCGTATTTTGGTGTGCCAGCCGTCAACTTGAAGCCTTTAGGCATGCGGGTGTCGCGGATGTTGAAGCTAAAGCATGCTGCGCCGCACGGCTCGAAGTCGCGGTCGGCGTTGTCGTTCGCGTGTGCCACGCTAGCCGAACGCTCCTTGCGGCTGCGGTCCACCGTCTTCTGTGTCAGGACGTCACGGAGGTCCTTGGCTGGCTGTCGCTGCGCCGCTGGGATGCCCGATGTCGTTGGTTCATTCGCTCGGTTGCTTGGCCCCTTGGCCGCCAGAGCTTCTTCGATTGCCCTTATGGAGGCAATTTGTTGCTTGTGAAGAAGGGAGCGCGCGTCCCCCTCCGGTGGCTGCGTGAGCCGGAGGTATGTCTCGACTGCGATCAGGGCGGCATTCGCCGTCTTTGGGACGGGTATCCCGTTTTCATCTTCGGTGACGAAGGACGAGTCGAGGTTGCGGGTGAGCCTTGTTCGATCAGCTTCTGCCATGTGGGGGACACGGGCTCTGGTTCGCCGTGCTCCCTGGTTCACCTCTGTGGAGGATGTGAAGGAGAGGGCGGCTCGCCTGGCACTCGATGCATCCGCGTCCCTTTTGCGCCTGAGAAGTTCGGCTTTTTCGGCGCGAATTCGTTCGCCTTCCTTGCGTAGCAAGTACAGGACCGCCAGGTGATCTTCTCGAGGTGCGTTGGGTGGCGGGAACGTGCCTTCGTCCACATGCTTCATGGCTTGGATCGCCATGTCCCGCGTGATGACAAGTTTCGTCTGGTCCGGCATGTCCACCTCCAGTGGGTATGCGGGTTCGTCTTCGTCGTCATGCGGTGCTGTGCCGGCCATGAAGACTTGCTTGGGGTAGACTCGAATTGGAGAATTGGTGCTGCCACTGCTGCTTCTGTCGCCCGCTTCTTGCTCGGGGTCGAAAATTGCCGCAACGTGGCGCGCGGCGCACCCGCTGTCGCGTCTCTTCGCGATTGTCCATGTGCTCACACTCGCCGGGGCGAGTGCGATTGGCTTGGGGTAGACTTGAGATCTCCACGAAGACGAGGGCGCACGGGACATGGCTGTCGGACGTGAGCCCCTGGTCTCCCGTGCTGGTGCGACGGCGGAGGTGAATTTTGACTTGATCGACCGCACGACCGAGGTTGGGGTAGCAGACTCGATTCGCGCGGCCGTTGCCGAGATTGTCGATGTAGATGTCCTCATTGCGGGTGCAGCTGGCGCGACCTCTGCGGGTGCGACAGATGCGATCTTCGCGGGTTCGGCGGTCGCGATCTCCGCGGGTGTAGTAGATGCGATCTTAGCGGGTCCGGCGGTCGCGATCTCCGCGGGTGCGGCAGATGCGATCTCGGCGGCTTCAGCGGTCGTGATCTCCGCGGGTGCGGCAGATGCGATCTCGGCGGCTTCAGCGGGCGCGATGGTCGGCGGTTTTGGTGACGCCGTCGCACGTAGCACAGTAGTCGTAGACCTGAGTATGCCACGACTATCTATGCAGCAGAATATGGAGCCGAAGGTGATGTGTATACCTTTGTCCAGATCGGCGTACACCGATCGATGAGTTGGCGAGTGGATGACGTACTCGAAGGAGCCAAATCGGATTGACTCCCTGACGGCGGATGCGCCGATCTTCATTGCGGATGGGGCCGGTGCGACCATGATCCTAGCACTTGTTGACTTTCCCACAGACGGCGCCAATTGACGAGGTGTTAACTCGACAAGTCCCAGGGTTGTGCACCCCAGGTTGATTGATGGGGAGAGAGATGAGTGCAAGGTGATCACGACGGCTGACAAGCGAGGTTTACCCAGGTTCAGGCTCCCGAAGGATAACACCCTACTCCTGCTTGTCTGGTTATTGATGCGAGTAGCGATTACAATGGCGAGATTGCGATCTCGCTAGGGTTTGTCGTCGTGGTTATGAGCGTGTCCTCTAGGACGGGCAACCCTCCTGGCTTTATAGGTAGCCAGGTCTCGGGTAGTTGGTACAGATACGGTAGGTCACAAGACCTAACCGAGTTGGACTAGGATACGAGGTACCCCGAGTGGGCCTTCTGCGGGCCTTTCCATCTTTGGCGCGGCCCAGGTAGCATCATTGTGGGCTACTCGCAAGGCAGCCCCACGTCAACGGCTTTGAAGGAGAACCATTGTAACTCCTGTTCTGGTTGTCGTTCACGTAGTTTAAGGAGCCCCCATTCTGGGACAGCCTTTGCTCTTCTTGCGACAACATCGCAATTTTCTTTTCAATGTCCCATTTTTCAAGCGACACATTGTAGTTGATGATGAAATTTTCAAATTGTGGTGGCAGTGAAGCCATCACCAAGTGAACTATAAGTGCAGGATTGAGCTCCAGATCAGCCTCCATGGACTTAAGCTTAGCAGCCATGTTGCTCATTCTAAGAATGTGCTCCCTTATACCATGTGTACCTCCATGATACTTTTCTGTCACCAGCTGTCTGAGCAACTAGGTAGCATATGTCTTTGAAGAACCAGTAAACTGACTCTTTATCTTTTGGAGATACTCTCCTACAGAGGCACACTCTTCAATTGAGCCAACAATAGCGGTCTCAACTGTGTTCTTTATGAATGCCATGCACTTTTTATTGGCGTTCACCCACTTTTGGTTCTCTAGGGTGTAGCCCTTCTCTACTGGAGCATAGTCCAACTCTTTTTTCTGCCAAGCAGAATCATCATCATCAGATGCTCTTACTGGCTTTGCTGGCTTGACTGGCTGTGGAGTAGTCACAACCCAGTCGACCTCAGCATAGACAAAGGCCAGCTCCACTTTCTTCCACCACTCAGCGTAGTTGTCACCCCTGAGTGTCGGAACGTCCTTGAGGCAACTCATCAGGTGAAAACTGCCTGAAACCACAAGGATATAAGATAACAAAAAAACAATTGCATTCATTTAATCCAACGTTGGTAGAAATTAAAGCATACAACTGTTGTGCATTTAAATAATATCACCGTTGGGCAATAAAAGAAATGAATGCACCATTTAACACATAATTAACAAGTCATGATAATGTTATTAACAAAGTTGGTCATATAATAACAAAATCATAATCACTTTAAATGCCATTTTATCATATCTTTCAATTTTAATTATCACTTTATTGCTTTTAAGCAATTTCTTTAACTATTTGCAGCGGAAAATTTGAATAATATTTATAAACTTTGACTTTTCAGAAGCATTTTGTATACTTTTGTATTTTCTAAACAATTTTTCGTTGGAATAATTTGAATAGGAAAAACTATACAAAATTCAGCACAAAACTGCTAAAATTGCTACTGTAAAAATAAAACTGTTAAAAAACCACACAGAGAAAACGGCCCACGGCCGGCTGGGCTGTAGAAAAACTTTCCGTCGCTCGGCCTGCGGCCTTCTCTGCCGCACGCGCGGTCGCTCTAACACGGCCCACGGCCCAGCTATCTTCGATGAAACAGCCCAAGGCCCGCGTCGCGCCCAGCGCACGCACTGTGCCAATCCTGGCCGCACGATCCCATCCAACGGATGCGCACCGTTTTCGCCAGATGAAAAACGCCCGAGCGTGCGGGAACCCTAACCCTAATGCCATTCTGTCTCTCTCTCTCTCTCCCGTTCCCTTCTCTTTCTCGAGAAAAACGGCGCGCGGCGGCTCGTCCGTGCCCTGCGGCGCGGCGGCGCGCCGGCGACGGCGAGGAGCGAGCACCCGCGCGTGGCACGTCCGGCCGCGACGGGCTCCTCTCTTTCCTCTTTCCCGCACCTCTCTCTGCCGAGCTCGGCGGCTGCGGCGGATGTCCGTGGCCGGCAGCACGCCGGCGACGGCGAGGGCGAGCACAGCGCCGCGCTACGCGCGACGAGCTCCCCCCCTCTATCTTCCTTCTCCTTCCTTCTCCACCACCGAAAAAAGGCCGAAGCCAAAATTCGAGCCATGGAGAAGTTCGGCGCCCCTCTGGCCCTCTTGCCGGTGTTGCGTGCACCCACGGGTGGGCGCACCTCCGTCAAGCGGTCCAGCGGCGGCGCCCTTTGCCGGCGAGCGCGTGATCGGTGAGCTTTTCTTCCCCCTCCTCTTTCTCTGTTTAGGGTTAGGGTTTTTCTTTTGCGAGATTTCTCTCGGCAGTGCTGGAGGCGCAACCCCCTCTCCACTGCCCGTTCTCTTCGTCCGTCCCTCGGCTTGCCGATGCGGACCGGATCGAGAGGAGCGGTGCGGCCAGAACGGCGTCACACTTTGCCGGTGAGCCCGAGGGCATCCCGGTGTTCTTTTCTTTTCCTTTTCAATCTCTACCAAAACAAAATTAGAATCTAATTGCTCTGATACCATTGTTAGATCCTAATTAGCTGTTAGGATTAGATCCTTTCGGTAGTACTACTATTGTATTGAGTTCATCTTGATAATAAGAGAGAAAACAGAGAGGGAGAGGGAGGATCCGAGGGGTACCTTGGCTCTGGCTCGAGGAACTTGAGTCAGATGCCATGGGTGGTCGACGGTGGCGGCGTGTGGGCTAGTGGCGGCGGCGGTGGAGCTTCCCGTCGGCTCGCGCTAACGCTAGATCGGTAGGGGTTGTTGGTGGGGGTTGGCGGCGCACGTTGAACCTCGTAAGGTGTGCCTACCGGACCCCACCCTTTATATAGCGCTGCGACAGGGGCCCACCGTCCATAACGGAACGGGCGCCTCCGATCAGGGCGCAGTCAAGGGGATCGTGGAGTCGTTGGACTCGCACGGGAGAGATCAATCTAACATACACCACATTGTATGTCATTTCTATAATATTATGAGAATTCATTAGTGAAGGTTTCTACGTTATTGGTAGTGTAGAGGATGATCAAATAGAACGCAAAAGCATTTATATGTCAGTGCAGAGTTATTGTTAGGCAGAACATCCCGATCACCATTTGAGAATGGAATAAGCCAAAAGTGGATGCAGCTACTTATGTCGACGACAAATCCAAATAAATGGTTTGGAATACGCTCATGACAATTTCACTCTACCGCCAGAGGTGATCCAAATAACAAAGTTATAGAGCGAAAAGTCAAGGCGTGGACTCTTAAAACGATGGCCGCACAATTATGCAACTAGAAGAAACGATTGCACCTAGACTATATCCTGAAAAAGAGACTCCAACATTCACCAGAGCATATGCGAAGATAAAAGATCACTGGGTCGCATTTGTGAAGTACAAGAAATCGGATGAAATAAGGAAAGGTCACAAATAAATAAGAAAAATGCTGAAAAGAAGGAATATAAACATGTTATGGGCTCAAGTGGCTACAAGGGTGTGAGGACTGAGTGGGAGAAAATTGAGAACAACCTGATTGCTAAACTGATCGTTCTAGAGACATCGGATTGGCTCGAACGGGTAAAGACTTGGTTTTATGTGCATAGGAGCCGGAAAGGTGAACCCAGAAAAGGGGAAATTTATTTTTACAAAAGATCACCTTGCACCACCCGTCAAAAGGCTTAGAGATAGGGGTGGACATGAAGCTCGAGCCTCGAGGCTCGGCCCGGGCTCGACAAGGTTTGGCTCAAGCTCAGTCCGGCTCGAAGGTCGGATAAGCCAAGCCTAAACCTTTGGAGGAAGGATCGAGGCTCGACAAGGCGGCTCGAAGGCTCGATGAACACGAATTATCGTGATGATCTTTGTTATTAACTAAGAATTCATAATGAAAAGTAATGTGATATATGGATGCATTGATCCATAACATAGTCTAGAATTCCTCATCTCATCCATGGACATTAATGTAGACACATGTACAATATGTTTTTTGTAGGTATCTAACCAAGAATATGCAACGGAGCTGTCCAAGTGGATCCATAGCCGACATCATAAGAGGTTAATGCCGCGATCGGGGAGAGAGAGGACCCCAGCAGGTAAGCACCGTACCGGTGGCAGAGGGCAAGTAGGGGATGTGGATGAGACATAGCAACTACAATAGCCATGGGAGGATGTTGTGCGGGCGGCAGCGGCGGGCTTCCGCGTTAGTGGTGGCCAGCGGCGTCCGGCGTTTGCATCCGTGGTGGAAGGCGGAGGCCCGCGTCCATGTCGGTGGTGGAAGGCGGCGGCCGATGTCGAGGAGGAGGAGCAAGCGGGGAGGAGGTAGAGGGAGGCAGGGATCCATGGCTGGTGGCGGCGACTGCAGTGGTCGTGGGCGGCATCGGTCTGCGTTGATGTCGGCGGCTGATGGTGGTTGTCGGACGGTGGCAGGAGGAACCCTAAACAGAGTAGAAGCTGAACGTGGAAAAAGAAACAACAAAAATACCGGCTGCATCAAATTGAATAAAAATTAGTGTGGCAGCATAAGCAACTAGACGCACTTACCAATTTCAGAAACCCATCTCAGTGGCGGGAAGATCCTGAATTCCATACGCCGGCCCACGATCTCAGGGGAAAACCAACGTGGTTCCGACGGATCTCGGTTCGGCCCATAGATGATATCACGAGGGAAACTTGTGAGCTACGTGCCAAATGCATGATATCACGACGGCTTTGCCTTACCTCTTGTATGTAATGGAACTTATCATTGCTCTTCTCTTTCAGATGGCTATGTTGTCGTCGGGGTGGATGAAGTTATAAAGGAATTTGAGCAGCTGGAGATTGAATTCCCTACAGGTGAAAACAAGACTAAACTAGGATATGCCTGAAAAACTACCATTCTAACGAAAAAAGAAAATATCTTGTTTCCAGGCTGGGCGCCAAGACCACCGTCTTAACCGAGCAGCAATCGTCTCTAAGTCCACCACTCCCCGAGAGGAACCCCAGTGAGAGTTCATCTAGATCTCTGTCGCCGCGTCAGTCGACTCCGTCGCCTCCACAAAAAGTGGAAGGTAACCACTACTCAGAAGAGCGGAACAACGAAGAAAGCCAAGAAGCTAACACAAGTTCCTACCAAATTAGCTTACGAAAAGACTGACAAGTAGCTCAAAATTGCCGTTGTCGGCCTAGTAAGGACTGGGGTGCGCAGAGCCCACTCTCCCCAGGCCTCACACGCGGGCAGATCACACGAAACGACTAAGAACCAAGCCACCGCTTGGAGAGACCCTCGAGAGGCAACTCCTCCTGAGGGTCTGAAGAGGAAGCAAAGGCCTGAAGAGGACCTGCGCTTCAAGAGACTCTCCCGAGACTCCTCCCGCCTGGAGAGAAGTCAACATTAATTCCTCTACAGGCCAATTCGGCCCTGTGGGGAAGCTTCACGGCCAAGGAAGTGCTGCAGGGCGCACATGGCCTCTGCAGCGGCCGTAGAAGTGACGCGAGTACTCCAATTGCCATTCTGGTGATAAAGGAGTCAATAAAGTTGCGCCGCCTGCGCCAGGACAGCTGGGACTTTCCTCTCTGGTGATAAAGCGGCTTGACGGCGCAACACTCCAAGAAGATCGCCATCGTGGCCTCCACCACGATCACTGCAGCCCCTACGAGTCGTTCTCCGCGGTCTGCAGCCTGTCAGCCACCGCGCCCAACTTTACCGCTGATGGACCGCGTCCATGGAGGATTCGGCAACAGTGGACTCCAACTCCTCCTCATCACTGACGTCTGGGAGCCCACCTCGGGCGCCCTGCGCAAGGAAGACGCCCGTGCTGCATATAAGAGGAGGGAGAGCTCCACCATAGCAAGGGGTCGGCCAATTGCTTGCTAAACACTTGTAAACCCTAGCCCAGCTAGTAGGATAGTCTTCAGCTTGAGGAGGAAGACGACCATTGCGTCCCTCTCCAAGCACGAACTGCCTCAAGAGAGCCCTCGGCAAGCTCAGTTGTACTGTAACCTCTACAGTGCAATATAGACAAGCAGGAGTAGCGGTGTTACTTCCTCCTGAGGGCCGTGAACCTAGGTACGGGCCGGTGTCTATCTCTATCGTGGGTGTTCCTCTCCAGGCCCAGCGAGCACCGTCGTCGTGTCTCTCGAGGGTCGCTTGACCTCCGTGTTCAATCCCCTTCTCGAACTACTCTTCAGGGTGTGACTACCCCTATTCCGTGGGAGTCACTCTCCGACAGCCGTGGCTTGCACCGAAACGACCCGAGGCAAAAGAGATAAATAGATCCGAAAGAAAAGGAGTGGGATAAGGACTTTCTTGCGCACCATCGCAATATGGGGTAAATAATCCATCAGACTGTGGACGTTGTTTTACGAAGACATATATGCGGAAAAGTAGCAGTTCAAGCAGGAGTAGAAACCTTCTCCAGCACAAAATGCAGGTTGTACAATTGATCGCCTCACTTAAGGTGTTGCCGAGTGATTGACTACAAATTATGGATGGCTTCGTCGCCAGCGACATCGGTATCACTCTTCCACAACTTAGAGATGAGTCAGAAATCTCCAAGGCTGAACGAGCATGGAGATATGTCAAAGGGAAGTCTGAGGTAAGGACAGTGGTACATGGATGCCGACATGCCGCCGCTGAGGATCGAGATTGGATCATAACAAGAGTTAAAATGGAGCATTATAAAGATTTTTCATATGAGGTTCATATTAACATTGAAGAATTCTTTCAATCTAGAAACACTCAGCAAATCTCTCGTCAATTGCTATTGTTTGTACGTGATTAATGTATTTATGTAATTAAGTCTCTAGATCAGTTTGTTCATTACATGTAATTATTCTCAATATATTCTTTTGTACGTTATTATGCAGGATGAAGATTATATAATGTCGAAAACGTGGATCTTTAACCGTTGGGTTCATTGACCCAAATCAAGTTAATCATGTTATGGTAGAAAATTACGCCAAGGACACGGAGGCAGGCTTGTTATGGTTTATAAGAAGCCAACATTACAAAAAAGGAAATACTATTTTGTTACAGCTTCTGGTGAGACTGTTATTGTCTTGTACATATTCGCTAATTTGGTTACTCAATGTTAAGTGTAATTGATGAGTTACTGACGTATATAAACATGCGAAGCTACCACTGAATACTGCTTGAGATTCAAGTTGACAGTGGAAGAGTTAGTATCTTGGAACCATTAAAGAAAAATCTTTAGGCGTAGTGCAACCTGGTAACTAATAACTTTTTTTCCAGGCAGGGTTTGTAAACAGTTCTAATCTGGTGATGGTAAGTTGTACTCTTAAAGTACTAGCTAGATCCGCGCTTCTCTTTAATTCTAGTTTTAATACCATTATCATGCTTGATTAGTATTTGATTGAATCATATTCTTTTAAAGTGTGCGATGTAGCCAAAGGGCTCTAATTTATGTGAGTTTGTGTGCCATTACGTCAACTACGTCACTGAGCACAGAACTATGCAAGTGTGTAAACCATATATTCATACTTTTACCATCAGTTGTGTTTAGTTTCAATCATAATTATTTTTACAATGATTGATATATCGATATTGATCTCCTCTCCTTTATAGTTCGATACAATGCGGGACCAGCTCCTACTAGAGGACAGTCTACTACCAATTCAAGAGCAATCAGCGGGATTTTTGTTTGCGTAGGTCCTATCCAAAAAGGGAGAATGCAATCCTTTTAATAAATAAATAAATAAATAGAGTATAATGCCTCAATGTAATGTAATGATCTCCATATTAAAATATAGACATGATCTAGTCGTAGTTGGGACTCGTGTAGCATATAATATGTTTATGAAAACTTGTTTGAAATAAAAAGCAAATTGACAGCAGAACACAAACAAAAAACACAAAATGTAAAATTAAAAACATACAACAAAATAGGGTGAGCCTGCGGGTGAAACACATGGACCTCTTTAGTCCTGTTTCGTGTTACGAATCGAGACTAAAGATCCTCCATTCTGCTCAGGACCGCGTCTACTCGGAGAGCCGAACATGACCAGGACTAAAGGGGGGCTCTAGTCCCAATTTAGCAGTCCCGGTTGGACAAATGAGACTAAAGGTGCTTACAAATCAGGACAAAATCTGTTTTCCACCCGTGTTACGCTGTTTTTCTTTCGACAAAGCACTTTACATTACTAATTAATTAGCTACTTAATTAATAGCCACGATGACCTGACCTACGTCCCTAGCGGAGATCTCAAGGAAAAGACACTGGACTTGATGTCTGTCCAAAATAGTAAACTATACTTAAATAGCATATCTGAACTAACTTGCTGCATGATACTTTGTGGAGTACGAAGTGGCGAATCTTAAGGATAGAGTCGTTAGTTCATCATATTGTTTGTACAGTTTTAAACACTAATTTGGCACTAGGTTTACAAGATTTTAATGGGTTCATCTAAACCCAACATGTATGGCAGCTCCGCCACTGAGTACGTATTACTTAATCCATTGCACATCTCTCTCAATTTAAATACAAATTATAGATTTAGATCTGATGAAAAGTGCACGTGGTGATCACATGCATGGATGCATGGATTTGAATTGATATGGATTAAAAAGAGTTAGCAAGACCGACAACCTCACAGTTAGTACACATTATGTACGTAATTAATTATTCCTCCAGATAGGTGGGAACACAAGTACATATACTGACTAATCTAAGTTCTACTGATCTTGATCTCCACCAACCAAAATTAATGAGGCAATCACACTTGAGTCACTCCATATTCCTCGGCCGTGGGATTAATTAATTGATTACTCACATAGACGGTAATGGAAATGCAGAAGCTAGCTAGCTTCATTCTTAAGTTAACCTAGACATACCTCCATCTTTTACATTTTTTCCCAAAATGATGTTAATCAATGTAGTCCTATACATAGCTAAATTCTCCGTTCAATTTAGCTAAAACACATTGGTATGAGTACATATGAACTATCCTATTTAAATGTGCATAGGTGATAGAAAACATGCCAAAAATTTGAAACAATTTAATGCACTGGTGATACAAACATGTGTCGAGTTTCATGACGAAATTACAATTTATATTGCCTCCATAAAAAGAAGAAAATTCCAGTGCTAAACAACAATATATATGTGTAATATCTATATATGTTTTATATAGGCCAAGAAAAAATCATTTCTCCTTGAAACTTTCTATGCACAAATGGAAAATGGAACATCCCGATGTACATGAGAACTTTTTCAGAATTTTTAAAAATTTACAAAATACATTTTCCAACCGTCTTCATATTAAGCCTTGTTTAACTTAGCATTTTCCACGTTGTGTATCTGTTGCTGCTAGCATGCGACCCCTTCCTAGTTTCATGTCAGCCCACTTGGCTCTCCTTCTAGATCAGGGAGGCAATTTCATTTATCCAAGTGCATGTGGTGGTGACGTGGATGGATCAAACATGAATTATCATTAATTGATGACAGATCTATATCAACTAACTCTACTCCTCTATTCGAAATGCATGTGCTGCTAACGTGGTTGGATCAACTTGAATGAATAATAATTGAAAAAATGTTGGCCCGACAACCTCACAGTTAGCCAAAGATACGTGAGATCTCGATTACATACTAACTAGTGATGACACTATTTGGCACTAAGAAGATGTAACTACTAACTAATCTATTGTCATAATCTTGATCTCGACTATCATCCAAGATTAACGAGGCAATCACACTTGGTACACTCCCTATTCATGAGTCGCAGGATTAATTAATTTATATACTTGCATAGATTGTACTAGGAAAGCGCAATCTAGCTAGCTTCATTCTTAAGGTAACCTAGACATACATACCTCCATAGTTAACATTTTTATTTCCTAGTTTATGAAATCACGTCAATCAATGAAGCCATATATATTTTTATTTAAGTTTAGCTAAAATACATTGAGTTGAGAGAATAGGTAGAGCACGGGTATATATAACTCTTTTATTTGAACCTCGTGCATAGGTGATACAAAACATGCGAAAAAATTCCAAAGAAATTTTCAATGCGTTGGTGATGAAAACCATGTGTCCTACGTATGCGTTTCTCATGAAAGTACTAATTATGTTGAGTCCGTAAAGAAGAAAAAAAATCCCAGTGCTATACAATAGTGGAATATTTTATATTTTCTTATATAGGCCAAGAAATTTGTATTTCTCTGTGAAACTTTGTGCGCACAAATGTAACGTGGTGGTGTACACGAGAAATTTTTCCAGAAGTTTTAAACATCTACAAAATGCATTTTTTTTAACTATCTACATGATAAGAAGATTAAGAAGAAAGAATTCAAAGTAGGTGATCAAGTTTTATTATACAACTCTCGTTTCAAGTTTTCCACGGGAAAGCTAATTTCAAAATGGCAGGGGCCATTAGTGATTCAGGAAGTGTACCGTTCAGAAGCCATTCGTCTTCACGGTGATATGAAAGGTAAACCTCATGTGGTCAATGGACAACACGTTAATCATTATATTGCAGGACAAAGCTTCATCAGAATGGTGGAAGAAATGGACTTAAAGACACCGAAGGATGTAATAGAGAGAAACTCTGGAGTTTCTAAAACCCAGAACCAAGAATTGGTAACTTTTGTGTTGGACAGTTTTTCGGAATTGCATAATATTTTAGGGAGATCATTTTTTATGGAAATTAACGTGTAAGACAAGAAACTTGGAACCGTCAATCTATACCCCCTTCCGCCGATCTAATCTCGCACCGAGCTTTCTCGAGCGATCTTTGTTTTGGTTGTTTCTGTCTGTCAGGGTTTAGCCATGTCAAGCTTCAGATCCAACCAAGAGGGAGAAGACTCCACCAAGGGAGGCATTGTGAACCACTAACTCAACTTCGTGATGGCACCAATGAAGATCTTGTCCTTCAAGGAGGGAGTGCTGCTCGTGGAGGAAGTGAAGGCTCCCAAGACCATCAGAACGGTGGGAGAGAGGCTTGATGAACTGGAACATAAGATCTTCAAGTATAACACGGTTGTTGAACGCAGCCTTGATGCCCATCGCTTCATGAATCTAGAGCTAGAGAAGAAGGTTGAAGAATACAAGGAGAGGCTCAAGGACTTGGAGGATAGGTATCTACGTGTCACGTCAGAGTTGGACATGTATCGAACTCTAATGTGGGACGTAGAGAACCAAAACTGTGAGTATGATGAGCGCTTCAAGAAGATTGCAGAAGCTGCCTCCCTAAGGTATAATGATCCCCCTACATCCTTCCACAATGGGAGACCCTTTCCATGGAAGATAGCAGAGTGGGAGGAGGAGTATGAAAAAGAAGAAGCTGCAGCAGATGGGGCATTGGCAGAACGTCAAGCTTGGGGGAGTTCAACCTAGTATTTATCTTTATTACTAGTTTATCATATCTATCTAGTCATGGTGTGCTTTGCTTTTATCGTTTAGTTATCAATCTCTCTTAGGCTTGTGTGAGCTCATTGAGCATTATCATGTATCCTCTATGGTTTATCAATGAATATTAAAGTATGATGTCATTCATGGGTCACTTATTTTGGAGATTTATGGGTAATACTCATGCAAATGTGTGTGGTATATTTAGAAGTTTCAGTCACATCTTGCCCTGAACTTAGTTAACTTGAGTATGTTGGACACTTGTAGAATTATCTCATTAAAAGAATAAGTAAAACAATAAGTCAATATGACATGAAGAATAAAAGTTTAAAGTAATGATGTGGTCTTGTAGAATAAATATTTAGGAAGGTTAATGAAAAGAAATATGAAACACTCTTGCTAGACTCTAGTGTCTTTCAAGAAAAGTAATGATCATGGATGTTTTAATACTTATGCTCTTGAAAAGTGAAAGAAAAGGTGGGCACCCGAGGATTCAGTTAGCCATGGAAAGTGTGAGACAAATGTTGTGTTGAGAATAAGAACTTGATTGAAATATCCATGACTTAAGTTTGTACTAGTTACTAGAGAAGCAAGGTGATAAGAAATATCATATTTATCCTTTCATTTGTCTTCTTCTAACTATTTATTCCATGAGAGTTTATCTTATCTTTAAATTTCAGCAAAGTATAAAGAGTATAATGCTTGCAGATAAGAGCAAATGCATTGGTAAAAGAGTATGAATAAAAGTTTAATTCAATAGTCCAACATACAATGGTTATATCTATGTTCAAAGGTAAGGGGTGATTACTAGAGCTTCTACTTTTATTGCCCTCATGTGTATGAGTTTTAGTCCATTTATATTGCTTTACAACTAAACATGATGATGATACAATGCCCGTATTTATTTATCAACCATAAGTCCATTGATGTATGTAATGATCTATGTCCTTACTTACTCGAGGACGAGTAAAGGTTTAAGCTTGGGGGAGTTGATACGTGCATTTTATATCATAATGTATACAACTTATATTATCATATTATAATGTTATTGGCACAGTTATATCAATGTTTTCACATGTTTTAGATGATTTAGGGGACTTTCATACAAAGTCCCCATCTTTGGTATTTAATATCTGGGAGGTAGAAAACCTCCTTTTTCTTGTTTTTATTCTTTTAGGACATACAAGGATCCAAATGGAAAAGGGAAAATTGCTGAGTTGGTTTTACACCAGGATAACAACAGTGGGCAAAAGATCGAAGATGGAAGAGCAACGAGGCCCAAGATAGGGGGCCCCACGCGGTTGGATGCTTGGGCCACGTGGGGCCCACCAAGTGGAGCCTCGGGCACTTCCTCGCTCGGGGCTTTTTATCACGCACTCCGTCTTCCCCAAAAACCTACGCCCTAATTTTCCCAAGACCATCCGAGGCCGCGGCGGCGGTGAAGTTCTTGATTCCCTCCGAGGGTGTCAGATTTTGTTGCTCCGGAGCTCCGGAGAAGGGGGAAATCATCATCACCGTCATCACCTCTCCTCGTTGGCGTGGGAGGAGGCCTCTCCATCATCACCATCACCAAGACCAACACCATCTCCATCATCACCTCTGTGATCCACTCCGTCCCCCTTGTAGTTTGAGAGTTTCTATACCCTAGATACTGATACGTCTCAATTGTATTTATAATTTATTATGTCCCATGTTTATATTATACCACTTGCTACATGTTTTATATACACTTTATATCATTTTTATGCATTTTCTGGGACTAACCTATTAACAAGATGCCACAGTGCAAGTTCCCTTTTTTCTGATGTTTTTGGTTTCAGAAAATAAGTTAATGAAACATTCTCTTAATTGCATGAAACGAAAGCCAAAGTCCTTATTTTCCTCGGAAGGATCCAGAACACCGAAGATGAATTGGAGGGGACCCACAAGGCAGCCTCATCATGTGGAGGCGCGACTCCCCTCCTGGTCACGCTGCCACGTGGTAAGGGCCCCTCGGGGCTCTGACGACTTTGCCCTTTCGCCTATAAATACCCCTGATGCGAAAACCTTTCCTGCCCGATCGGAAATCCACGAAAAGTTCCAGATCCGGCGTCGTCGTCAACCCTAGACCAGGAGGGTTCGGAAGCTCTTCCGGACATCCTATCGGAGAGTGGAATCATCACCGGAGGGCTCTACATCACCATGTCCGCCTCTAGAATGATGCGTGAGTAGTTCATCCTTGTACTATGGGTCCATAGCAGTATCTAGATGGTTGTCTCTTCTCCTCTTGTGCTACCATGTTTAGATCTTGTTTGCTGGGATCCGATGAATATTGAATACTATGTCATTTGCTTCATAATATATTATGTGTGTGTTATTTATTATCTTGCATGCTCTCCGTTGCTAGTAGATGCTCGGGCCAAGTAGATGCTTGCGACTCCAAGAGGGAGCTCGATAGTTGGTTCATGTTTTTATTTAATCTGGGGAGTGACAACAACCTATAAGATTGTGAATGTACTGTTGTTATTAGGGATAAAACAGTAGTACTTTGTCTAAGGATATTTGTATTACTTACATTACACACTTTGCCTAATGCAATAATCTGGTGCGTACAACTTAATACTGAAAGGGGTGCATACGCTAATCGGAAGGTGGATTTCATAGATGCGGTTGGAACGGATATTGTTGTAATGCCCAAATGAATCTCATACTAGACATTATGACTATAGTATATGCATCATTATGCGTTTATTTATTCTGTCAATTGCCCAGCTGTAATTTGTTTACCGACATGTATACTATTATTATTTATGGAGAGAAACCACTAGTGAACTGTGGACCCCGATCCTTTCTTTTACTCTGATAATAAAACCTACTGTAAACTGTTACTTTCATTCTCTACAAACAAACATCAATTTCCACACCATACGTTTAACCCTTTGTTTACAGCAAGGCGGTGAGATTGACAACCTCACTGTTTCATTGGGGCAAAGTAGTTTGATTGTGTTGTGTGCAGGTTCTACATTTGTTGTTGTCATTAGTAGTGCGCCCTGCCAAAGCCAGATTCAACAACCTTTAGAAGAGCGTTCCACTCCTACTGGATTGATAACCTTGGTTTCATAAACCGAGGGAAAACTTGCTGCTACTACATCATCACACCTTGCTCTTGGGGTTTCCCAACATCTACACGCCCGAGTAGTGCATCAAGATTTTCTGGTGCCGTTGCCGGGGAACTAAAGAAACAACACCACATCCATCTCCCACGCCAACAACGCTCTCAGCACTCAGCCGATACTTGTTTTGTGCTACTATTCATGTTTGTGATCGAGCACTTCTCATTATTTGGAGGTGAATTTATATTTTCAGATTGTGTTGTACCACTTATGCCACTGAATATGGTCATGTTTGCATGTTGTGAGTAGTTCCCGTATGTTCCCGAGGGAATATGATGAATTGGCAATGATTTATATATGACATGTGTTGGTATTTTGTATAGTGTTTATCTTCTTATGTGATTCTATGATGGTGTTGTGCGATTGTCGACTCCACTACACTTCACCTATATGGGCTCATAGGAGAACACCTTAGTTTAATGAAATGAGGAAGACTTGGGAGGGCAAGAAACATGAGACCGAGTTATTATTTATTATTATGGGTGTTAATACCCCTGACCTTAGAGTGTAATGCTATGGTGGGAACTTGTGTCTTAATAATTCTTGTGCAATCATTTACTTGGCCACATGATCCATCGTAAGAGGGTTTTAGTTCATCTATTTAGCTTTACCTAAACTGTGGCTCCGTCCTAAATAAGATTAAAACTTGACAAGATATTCAATGTGTTGTTTAATGAATCTATACGCCTAGCTATATCCATGCAAGAAGTGAGCCTAGATCACATGGTTAGGGAAGTGGATGTACAACCCAGCCACCCAGGTTCAAGTCCTCATGGACGCAGATTTGGGTTCTTATTATTTAAAAATAAAAATAAAACCCGTTGTAGGGGCTTCCCCTACCGCATTCCTTTAAAAAAAGCTATATCCATGCCGCCCTCGGGAACATTTTACTAATATAAGACACACATCACTTGACCTTGTCCTCTTGCCACATAGAGGATTGGGCTTTTCTCTCACTGAGAGCTTTTGACTGTTACTATTTACTTTTTGCACTTTTACTTTTATTGCAACCATACAACCAAAAATCCCAAAAACCCTTGTATCTTTCATTGTTTTATTTATCATTCTTGCTAACCAATACCTTCAGCTCCTCGTGGGTTCGACAACTTTTTCTATTCGAAAGGTACTACAATTGATCTCCTGCACTTGCGAGTCATCACTTATGTGTTATGCAAACACAATAGTAAATTCGTCTTATATAAAGCCATATCCCCAGTTATATTGGGAACGTCAAAGCTCTGCAGTAATTAGTCAAAGACGAAGTCGAAAGTTTCAAAGTGAGGAACAAGACGAACAAGCTGGAGAGTTCAAAACTTTTAGGGGACTACTACGGAGGATATGCCAAATAGGTATGCTGACCACATGGAGTAAACCAGCCCACCAGGGTGGCCCAAGAGGTGATAAGGTCTATGGCTTATCGGGCGGCCCAGTGGGATAAAACGCAAGAGGAAGCCCAAAAGCCGGCCAGAGTCCAAGACAAGCCGACATTCGCCTTAGAGGACAAGTTAGGGTTTACCCCGTGTTAGTTTAAGACTCTTGATATAGGTCGGTTAGCCTCCTTGTAAGAGAAGGCATTGCGCCTATATAAGACAGCCTCCTGAGAGCCTTAGGGCTACGCTCAATACGCCTCGCAACATACATTTTAACCTGTACACATATTCACATCTAGTGAATTATAGCAGCGCGTAGGATCTTGCCACCTGTCGTGGGATTGTCACGGCAGATGTTACCCGGAGGTAACTTGAAGATGAGGGGCAAGGCGACTCTGGCGCTCAGGAGATTGTCTAGCTCTACGGGGAAGAAGATGTTTTTTACCCATGTTCGGGTCCCCTCAGTGGAGGATCCCTACGTCTTGCTATAAATCACGGATATGATAATATGTTACATGGTGCGCTCATGGCGATCGCCGGGTTTAGATGAACCCGGGAACTCTTGAAAGTAATATGCCCGAGTGGCAATAATAAAGTGGTTATTATCTTATTCCATGTTTATGATAAATGTTTATTTCTCATGCTAGAATTGTATTAATCGGAAATATTAATACATGTGTGACTAATGAACAAATTAGAGTTCCTAGTAACGCCTCTCGTTTAACTAGCTCGTTGATTAACTGATGATCAAGTTTTCCTGATCATGAACATTGGATGTTGTTAATAACGGGATCACGTCATTAGGAGAATGATATGATGAACACACCCAAATTAAGTATAGCAATATGATCGAGTCATTAAGTTTATATTGTTGTACTGAGCATACGAAGTAACCCTAATCCTTAGACCATAAGATCATGTCAATCACTAACACCGAAAGATATGCTTTGATGACATCAAACATCACACCGTAACAGGGTGACTATAAAGGTGGCGTAGGGTATTCCGAAAGTATTAGTTGTGGCTCATGGATCAAGAAGTTGGATTTGTTCATCCAGATGACGAAGAGATATACTCTGGGCCCTCTCGGTGATATCACATGGACACCGCTTGCAAGCACGTGACTAGGTCACAAGAAAGTCATATCACAGAATGAGTAAAGAGTACTTGTCAGGAACGATATCGAACAAGGTATAGATGATACCAATGATCGGATCTCGGACAAGTAAAATATCGCGAGACAAAAGGAATTGGTTATGACGTTTTTGGTTTACACGATCACAAGATTCATCGTCGAATATGTAGGAGTCATTACGGATCTCCAGATCCCGCTGTTGACTATTGATCGGAGAGGTGTCTCGATCATGTCTACATTATTCACGAACCATAGGGTGACACACTTAAGGTTTGTCGACGCTTTTGGGTAGACACGGAATTTCGGAGAAAAGTTTGGACGGCATCGAAATTGTTTCGGGTAATATTGAAATAGTTCAAGAGGTTAATTATCAATAGTTGACAATAGTTGTTAATAAAATTAACAGATGAACCAAGGGGGTAAATGTTAATGTTTGTTAATAGAATTAACAAATATTAGAAAGAAATGAAATTGTTTTATTTAATAAAGAAAAACCCTTGGGATTTTTGAGTGGAGATTAAAAGAGAATGAGTGGTCATGAGTGGATGCTCCACTCACATCAAGAGGGAAGAGGAGGAGTCACCCCTAGGGCCAACGACCCAACCTCACCCCTCTCCTATATATGGAGGGGTGGGAGCTCCCTTTTGAGCACATACTTGATCCTCTCTCCCTCCTCCCGCTGCTCCACCTCTGGCCATCCGCTTGGCGAAGCCATGGCCGTTTAGTTCTCCACCACACCACGCCATCGTGCTGTTGGAGTTCCTTGGTGGTTCTACTACTTCCGCTGCCCCGTTGGATCGAGGGAACGGAGGTCGTCATCAAGCCGTACGTGTGACCGAGTACGGAGGCGCTGCCAGTTGCAGCGCACATCTTCACGATCTTGAGATCGGCAAGTGAACGACTACATCATCCACGAGAATTATTCTCGAAACGCTTACGGTCTTCGAGGGTGAGTTTCTCTTGGAATATGTTCCACTCGTTACGAGCATCTCCTAGAGTAGATCTTGGCTTGTTGGTTTGTTCTCACCGTAGGATTTTTTTTGTTTCCTATGCTATGAACCCATCAGGGGTATCAGAGTCGTGTCTATGCGTAGATGCTTTGTACGGGTAGAACATATATGTGTATGTGGGCGTTGATGATCATGTTATTTATTCCTTTGTATATTTTGTATCTTAGTGGCATAGTAGGATGAAGCGGCCCGGACTAACCTTACATGTCCACGCACATGAGACTTGTTCCACCACTGGCATGCAACTTATTGTGCATAAGTGGTTTTGCGGGTGTCTGTCTCTCCTACTATAGTTAAGATATAAAATAGAACATGTTGCTAATAATATTTTCATCACCGTTGTGGTTTCATGTTCGTTGGTAAGAACGGTTCTATCTTCGAAAGCCCTAAGCCACGTAAAATATGCAAAAATAAATTAGAGGACGTCTAACTTGTTTTTGTAGGGCATGTGATGTGATATGGTCAAAGTTACAAATTTTATGTATGCGATGACACCTTTTATAAATTATGACAAACCGACAGGAGCCAAATGGTTGTCTTTTTTTTAATATATGGCCCGCGTGCTAAATATCATATCTAGATGATATGTTGTAAATTTGGAGGACAATCAAGAAGGAGGCGCCATGGACCCTGGTGCCACGCCGATGGAATGATGGAGATCATGCCAAGATGCACAAGATGGAGATCAAGTGCAAGAAGGACCATATCATATCACATTATCCATGCATGTGATGTTAATCCTTTTATGCATCTTATTTTGCTTAGATCTTTGCTTAGATCGCGACGGTAGCATTATAAGATGATCCTTCTCAGAGTTAATATCAATATAATAATGTGTTCTTCCTTAGTATGCACCGTTAAGAAAGTTTGTCATTTCGAAGCACCACGTGATGATCGGGTGTGATAAACTCAACGTTCGCATACAACGGGTGTAAGCTATATTTACACACGCAAATAGTATGGTTTTACTTGACGAGCCTAGCATGTACAGACATGGTCTCGGAACACGTAACCGAAAGGTAAAACATGAGTCATATAGTTGATATGATGAATATGTCGATGTTCGCCTTTGCAGCTGCACCATCTCTCGTGATGATCGGTTATTGGTGTAGTGAATTTGGTTTGTGTAATCACTAAAACGACTAGAGGGATGTTGTTTTTGAGTGGGAGTTCACGAAATAATTTTGAATTAACTTGAACTTAATTTATCATAATCTTAGTCTAAATAGTCTTTGCAAATATGTTGTAGATCATGGCACCACCTGCTTTCAATTTCAATATGTTCATGTAGAAAGAGAAACTAGCAAACAATGGAAGCAACTTCACCAATTGGGCACTTAACCTGAGGATTCTCCTCACAGCTTGTCAAAAGCTCTATGTGCTTGATGCACCGTTAGGTGCCCCGCCCGCTGATGACGCTCCCGATGATGTGACAAATGTTTTCCTGACTCGGAAGGAGGACCACAATGTAGTTCACTGCGGCATTCTGTATGGTTTAGAGCCGGAGCTGCGAAAACGTTTCGAGAACAACACCACTTTTGATACAATGGGAGAATTGAAAATAATTTTCGATACCCATGCTGCCGTAGAGAGTTATGATGCTTCAGAAAAGTTCTTTAGCTGCATGATGGAATAGAACAGCTCCGTTAGCGAGCACGTACTCAAAATGTCTGGGTACGCCGATAAGCTCATAGCCTTGGTATATCGATCCCCAATGAGCTAGGAATTCATCGTGTTCTCCAATCACTCTCAGCAAGTTACAAGAACTTTGTGATGAACTACAATATGCAAGGCATGAAGAAGACTCTCCCCGAGCTTCTGTCAATGCTCAAAACTGCTGAAGTGGAGATAAAAAAGGAGCATCAAGTGTTGATGATCAATAAAACCACTAGTTTCAAGAAAGGCAAGAAAGGCAAGCAAAAGGGTAATTTCAAGAAGAGCGGCAAAAAGACCAAGGCTGGCCCTAAGCCTGACACTGCGTGCTTTTACTGCAAGGGCACTGGGCACTGGAAGCGTAATTGCCCCAAATATTTGGCGGATAAGAAGGCCGACAAAGTGAACAAAGGTATATGTTATATACATGTTATTGATGTGTACCTTACTAGTACTCGCAGTAGCGCTTGGGTATTTGATACTGGTTCGGTTGGTAACATATGTAACTCAAAACAGGAACTACGGAATATGCGACAACTAGCAAAGGATGAGGTGACGATGCGCGTCGGCAATGGATCAAAGGTTGATGTGATCGCTGTCGGGACGCTACCTCTTCGTCTACCATCAGGATTAGTGATGAACCTAAATAATTCTTATTTGGTGCCTGCGTTGAGCATGAACATTATTTCTGGATCTTGTTTAATGCAAAACGGTTATTCATTAAGTCTGAGAATAATGGATGTTCGATTTATATGAATGATATCTTTTATGGTCATGCACCTATAAAGAATGATTTATTTTTTTTGAATCTTGATAGTAATTATACACACATTCATAATATGAATGCCAAAAGAATCAAGTTGAATGATGATATTGCTGCATACATGTGACATTGCCGCTTAGGTCATATTGGTGTTAAGCGCATGAAGAAGCTCCATTCTGATGGGCTCCTAGAATCACTTGATTATGAATCATTTGAGACATGTGAACCATGCCTTATGGGCAAGATTACTAGAACCCCGTTTTCTGGCACGATGGAACGGGCGACGGATTTATTGGAAATCATACATACCGATGTGTGTGGTCCAATGAGTGTGTTGGCACGCGATGGATATCGTTATTTTGTTACCTTCACTGATGATTTAAATAGATATGGGTATATTTACTTAATGAAACACAAGTCTGAGACGTTCGAAAAGTTCAAAAAATTTCAGAGTGAAGTGGAAAACAATCGTAACAGAAAAATTAAATTTCTGCGATCCGATCGTGGAGATGAATATTTGAGTTACGAGTTTGGCACACATATAAAAGAATGTGGAATAGTTTCACAACTAACTCCTGCCGGAACACCACAGCGTAATGGTGTATTTGAACGTCGTAATCGTACTTTATTGGATATGGTTCGGTCTATGATGTCTCTAACAGATTTGCCACTATCATTTTGGGGTCATGCACTAGAGACAGCTACATTCACTTCAAATAGGGATCCATCTAAATCCGTTGAAACGACACCGTTTAAACTATGGTTTGGAAACAAATCTAAGTTATCGTTTCTAAAAGTTTAGGAATACGATGTTTATGTGAAGAAGTTTCAGCCTGATAAATTCGAACCCAAAGCGGAAAAATGCGTCTTTATAGGATACCCTAAAGAAACAATTGGGTACACCTTCTATCACAGATCCGAAGGCAAAGTTTTCGTTGCCAAACGAATCCTTTTTGGAGAAGGAGTTTCTCTCAAAAGGTGTGAGTAGTAGGAAGGTAGAACACGACGAGGTTATTGAACCTTCTCTTATTGGAATGGCGAGTAGCGCATCGTCAGAAATTGTTCCGGAGTTGACTTCACCAGATGAAGAGGGAACTAATGACAATGAAGATCATGAATCTCCGAAAGAGGATACTACCGTATTTCGCAGGTCAACAAGGACGTGTACAGGCGCAGCCCCACCACTTAGGCTGTCTGCCATGACCTGCTGTGGGATCCTTAGTCCTGGGTCCTATCACGACCAACACTAGTCCCGAGTCTATTTTTGGTGGGGACTAATAATAGGGATAAAAGACCTTGTTTCTACTAGTGGAATAGTGCCAAGGAAATTGCATATGAATTGGGTGTAGACCAAGCATTCCCAGTGAAACGTCATCGTGTTTCTAGGAAAAAACACTCCTCCATCATTGTGAAATTACGCTTTTTTTTCTGTAAGGAATTTCCACGTTAAATTTTTTCGCTTGCCAATACTAGCTAGGGTCCCAAATTTTAGTTTTGACCCGGGCACCTAAAATCTCAGCAGCGGCCCTGGCCGGCGGTGGTACGGTTAGGGCTCCCCTTAGTCGCCTCTTGCAGGGAGGGGCTATTTATAAATACAGCTGGTAGCTAGCTAGAAATCCAGGACATAGGCACCCAATCATCGTAGCTAGAAAGACAATATGGAGTGCTTACCTAAGCGCGATGGTAACTATGTTCCGTTGAGCCCCATTACTTTCCTCTCGAGGGCCTCCTTGGTGTATTCCGATCGTACCTCGCTTGTCTATGGCGACACAAGCTTCACCTGGCAGCAGACGTATGACCGCTGCTGCCGTCTAGCCGCCGCTTTTCAGCAGATGGGCATCTCAAAAAATGATGTGGTACGTACGTACGTGGTGATCTAGCTATATATATATATATATATATATCTCCATTTCGTCAGTATTTTCCCGTTAACTCAACTCTTGTGTACGTAACATATATGTATGGTAGGTTTCGGTTCTTGCACCAAACACGCCGGCATTGTACGAGATGCACTTCGCGGTGCCAATGGCGGGCGGGGTTCTGAACGCCATCAACACCCTCCTGGACGCGGGTAACGTGGGTACCATCATCAGACATGCGCAGCCCAAGGTACTGTTGGTCGACTACCAGTTCATCCGTGTGGCCATGGACGCCATAAAGGGCATGGAGGCGCCGCCGCTGCTTGTCAAGATCGACGACGACAAGCCGATGACAAAGGCCACGGGGGCAGGTGGTGCGCCGTGCAGTATGGAGTACGAGGAGCTAGTGGCTGGTGGTGACCCAGCTCAATACCCGCCAGTAGACGTGGTGGGCGATGAGTGGGACTCCATCACCCTCAACTACACCTCCGGCACCACGGGGGCGCCAAAGGGCGTGGTGTGCAGCCACCGAGGCGCCTACCTCAACACCCTCTGCCTCCTGCTGCAATGGGGCGTCCGCCACCAGCCCGTCTACCTGTGGTCGCTCCCCATGTTCCACTGCAACGGGTGGGGCTTCACGTGGGGCATTGCGGCGTGCGGCGGCACCAACGTCTGTATCCGCGCGCCCACCGCCGTCAACATGTACACGGCAATAGCCACCCATGGCGTGACACACATGTGCGCCGCCCCGGTGCTGTTCAACATTCTCTTGGAGGCGGCGAAAGGCGGCCCATTGCACCGTGGTGCTCGTCGTCCCGTGGAGGTGGAGGTGCTCACGGGGGGCGCACCTCCACCGGCGGCGCTGCTCCAGCGCGTCGAGGAGCTCGGCTTCAAGGTAACGCACGCCTACGGCATGACGGAGGCCACCGGCGTGGCCATGGTTTGCGAATGGCGCCCCGAGTGGGACGCCCCCTTGGTGCCGCCGTCCGAGCGTGCGCGCCTCAAAGCTCGTCAGGGTGTCGGCGCGCTATCGCTCGCCGCCACCGACGTCAAGGACCTCAATACCATGACGGGCGTGCCCAGGGATGGTACCACCATGGGTGAAATAGTGATCCGAGGCAGCAACATCATGAAGGGTTACTTCAAAAACCCAGACGCCACCGACAAGTCGTTCCGCGACGGGTGGTTCCTCACCGGGGACGTTGGTGTCATACACCCGGATGGGTATGTGGAGATCAAGGACCGGTCGAAAGATGTGATCATCTCTGGAGGAGAAAACATCAGCAGCGTGGACGTGGAGTCGGTGCTGTACGCACACCCAGCCGTGCGCGAGGCGGCGGTGGTGGCCATGCCGCACCCCTACTGGGGCGAGACCCCGTGCGCCTTCATATCGCTCAAGGCCGGCGCCGGCGCCGGCACCAAGGAGGAGGATGTGGTCTCCTTCTGCCGAAACAAGATGGCACACTTCATGGTGCCGAAGAAGGTGGTGTTCATGGAGGAGCTGCCCAGGAGCGCCACAGGGAAGGTACACAAGCTTGGGTTGCGCCAGAAGGCACGCGCCTTCACCGCAGACTTTGTGTCCACATCCAAGCTTTGACCGGCCTTCACGTCCTCTTTAATCGTCGGCCTAGATCGATCGGAGGGAGGGTCAATCAACAACAAGTTCATTCATTCGCACGAGTCACCAACAACAACACCAACTACTCCGTGTGTTCTAGACAAGTTCATTCACGTTTTATACGTACTACTACTACTACATTTAAATTTCAATGTTCCACATCCATCCTTCTTTCTCCACCTTCATCTTTTATTGTAAAACTATTTGGTATGTCAAAAATTTATGATTTTTTATCTTATTAAAAAATGAATAAGAGCTGAACCCACGATCAAGGAAGAGATCTGAGTAATCTGCATAGGCTACAATAGCTTTCGCTTATGTATTGCCCTTCGGAACTCATATAGAATATGTCGGGAAGGTGGAGTTAACACTGCTCCACGTATGCCCCTGATGCTAATGGGTCCGGCCCACTTTCTGCCGGGAAGGAGCGCGCTGGACGCTGGGGGAGCTCCTAGTCTCCGCGCTACATGGACCGAACGAGACTCCGCGCACCCCCCCCCCCCAAACGCTCAGTGGGGCGCGATTTTCGGCCCAGTTCCGGCCCCGAAAGTTTTTTTTGAATTTTCTGAATTTCAAATATTTTTATGTTTTGAACATTTAAAACTTTAAAATTTTAAATTTTGATTTTTCCGAAAACTGAACAATTTTTATTGAACGAACATTTTAAATTTTTAAAAGTTAAAATTTTCACAAATATAAAAAGACATTACTAAATTGTGAATATTTTCTTAGTTTTGAAAAAAATTATGTTTGAACATTTTAAATATATCCCACAAAAACAGAAAGAAAAATAGAAAAAGAAGCTAAAAAGGAAAAAAAGAAAAACGAAAAAGAAACATAAACAAAAGCCGCGATCGGGTGGACGTGGCCTTATTGGGCCGTCCCGTTGCACGCGTGAGGTGCGTGGAGCTTTGTTAGCTCCGCGGTACGCGGCAACTAGCTAGGGTTTGCCGAATATGTCCGCGAATTTCAGTTGTGCCTTAAGAAGATTGGTTTGGGCGTGACAAAGATTGACAAGCTCTTTTATTTTGTACTTGGGGGGAATACTAGTCTATGCATGTTCGGGTTCATCCGGTTTAACTTGAAATTTTCAGTTTGAATTAAATTTTTCGTTGAGGACACATATTAGAGTGTTACTAGGATTTCATGCGCTAGCACAATTTTTCTTGTGTTACAGAAATGTGCTACCAAATCTATGTATTGCTCCAACCGGGCTGACCCCCTTTCCATTATATTTCAATAACGGAAATACAAAGTTTGCAATACAAAGAAAAGGAAAAAGGAAAGCGAGTTGGCGCAGCAGCAGGAAACCTTTCCAGCAAGTTCGATCTCGAACAAGCCTGTAGGGCTAAAACCTGCTGCCACTAGCGAAACATCCCAAACTAATCCAGACCTCTAACAGCAACAAGCACAACAGAGTTAAACAAGCTACAGCCGAAGCCACAAAACCAAAAAACATCCTTGTCTTTCAGAAACAACACAGCCAGGCGAAGAACCATCCTCAATCATTCTTGATCTACAGCACCATCGGAACTCCATCAGTTCCAGCAGATGGAGTAGTAGCTCTCAACATTACCAACACCTTCTGTATCAGCTGACCCGCACCGGTAGAAATAGCCTCCTTGTCCGCCACCTTGTAGAGTCCTGCCCAATGTTTAAGGAATGCAGCCACAGTGAAGATAATACCCATAGGAGACTTCATCTTATAATTGTCAAACGTAACCTTATTCCTTGTTGTCCAAATAGACCAACAAACAGCAGCGATGAGCAAAGAATAAAAACGTTCCCCCGTCGGCCAGAAAGCATAAAACCATGCAAAGCACTGCCAAATCGACTTGGGACAAGTCTTAGTACCGAGAACTGATCTAATACATCCCCACACCACTCTTGCCGAAGCACAGTCAAACAAAAGATGGTTTCTGGATTCAGGCTTAAAACAAAAAGAACAAGAAGGATTTCCTTTCCACTTCCTTTTTTTCAAATTGTCTCTTGTTAGAATAGCATTTTGCATAACCTGCCACATGAAGATTTTTATTTTAAGAGGAATTTTAGCCTTCCAAATCCACTTGTAATTGGGCCCAAAAGAAGAACTCTCAAGTAAATCGTAACAAGATCTCGTAGAGAAACACTTTTTTTCGTAAGTTTCCAATAAACCACATCATCTTCCTCCTTTAAAGGAATATCCCTAGCCTTTTCCACAATAAATCTCCAATAAGCATCCAACTCCGCATACAGCCTTCGGCGAAAAGGAAGCACAAAATTCATCTCCACACCTTTTTTAAAAGTAATTTCAGGAGTTTGGCTAATATCGAACAACTGAGGATAACTGTGTCTAAGAGGAGTATTAGTTAGCCAAGGATCCCTCCAAAAGCTAGTCAGAGACCCATTATTCCTTTGCACCCCTCTCCCAGCAAGATAAATATCCCTTACTTTCATAATAGCTTTCCAACATGGAGAATCATTAAACTTCACCTTCACATCAGAAACATTCTTGTTTCTTAGATATTTTGCTTTAACTATTTTTTGCCAAAGCCCTTCCTTCGTTTCCAATTTCCACCACCACTTAGCAAGAAGACACAAATTCTGTTTTCTAAGATCAGTCACCCCTAGACCACCTTTCTTTTTCGACTTACAAATTCTTTTCCATTTCACTAAATGATATTTCTTCTTTCCAGAGATACCTTGCCAGAAAAACCTCCTCATATGTTTTGTCAACTTTTCGATAAAGGACTTATTCAAAAGAAACATCGCCATATAATAAGAAGGAATACCCGCTAAACACGCTTGTAATAACGTCAGTCTTCCTCCAGAAGAGGCAGTGGCACAAATCCAGGCTGCCAGCCGTTTCAAAAATTTAGCATCCACAAAATCCCAATGCACATTCTTTAAATTCGAAAAGGTTATCGGAACCCCCAAGTATTTCAAAGGTAAAGACCCCACTTGGCAATTAAACATGTTAGCCTAAAACTCTGTGATACCATCATCTCCACCTATAGTGATAACTTCACTCTTAAGAAAATTTATTTTCAACCCAGACATCATCTCAAAAGTATAAAGCAGAAGTTTCAGATTAACGGCTTTCTCAGGATCGTGAGAAATACATAATACCGTATCATCCACGTACTGCAACACTGCAATCCCATTTTCAATCAGATCAGGAGCTAAACCTTCAAAAAGACCATTTTTTTGAGCTTCCAAAACCATTTTAGTCAAAACTTCTCCAGCCATATTAAAAAGTGTAGGCGATAACGGATCTCCTTGTCTAACGCCCTTGGCACTTTGAAAGTAAGATCCTATCTCATTATTTATCTTAACCGACACCGTACCGTCATGCAAAATTTGTTTAATCCAAATGCAAAACAACTCAGAGAAGCCTCTTTTCTTGAAACAATCAAGTAAAAAATTCCAATTCACTTTATCGTAGGCCTTTTCAAAATCTAGCTTCAAAATCACACCCACATGCTTTTTAACATGAGTATGATGAATTATTTCATGCAAAGTCATAATACCATCAGTGATATCTCTGTTTTTTATGAAAGCATTTTGCTGAATACTAAACAATTTCTCAGCCAGAGGATCAAGCCTAATACACAAAGTTTTGGTAATAAGCTTATAAATGCATCTGATCAAACAAATGGGCCTAAACTGATGTATTTGATTAGCATCCTTAATTTTGGGAAGCAAAGTAATCACCCTATAATTCAATCTATGCACATCCAGTTGCCCCTTATGAAACCAGTCGAACATATGCATAATGTCAGGCATAACAACTTCCCAGCAATGTTGAAAAAATTCTATAGGGATATTATCAGGTCCAGGAGCTTTATTTAGTTTCATAGAAAATAAAGCATGTTTGATTTCCTCAACGGTAAAAGGTTTCGTTAATATCTCATTATCTTCTATCGTCAACAGTTCATGCACTGTCCAGAGATCAGAGGAAATAGGGAAAAGATTTCCTGGAGCAGGCCCAAAAAGCTCCTTATAGTAATCTGTTGCATGTTCTAACAGATTTTTTGTTCCCTCAATCAGAAAACTATTATGCTTTAAGGAATGCATATTATGTTTCCTCCTTTTGCCATTAGCTATTTTGTGGAAAAAACTAGTATTATTATCACCATGTAACAACCATCTTTCATTGGACCTTTGGTACCAATAAGATTCTTCCACACACAATATATCTAGCAAAGCACAACTGATCTCGTGTTGTCTTTGCATCTGTTCAGGAGTTAAGTCACCCTCCTCTTCCAACTTCTCTAGCCCCTCGAGCTCCACCTCCAACTCTTTTTTATACTTCTTTTGATGTCCAAAAAGATTAGCACCCCAACCCTTAAAGAATTTTTTAAAACGCTTGATCTTGATATTAATAATATCAATAGGATTTCCGCTATTAACACCTTTCTCCCAAATATCCACCACTGCAGGAAGGAAATTTTCATTCTTCAACCAGGATGTATCAAATCTAAATTGATTTTTCTTACCATATTGCGTCCACACCCAGAATCCAACAACAATAAATTATGATCAGAAATCTCCCTCACAATCTTCCTCACTGTTACCAAAGGAAAAAGATTCTCCCACTCCGAAGACATAAGAACACGATCAAGTTTCACCAAAATAGGAGGAGTTTGTTTATTTGACCAAGTATACATGTCCCCAGACATGTGAATTTCCCTCAGGCCCAAAGTATGAATAATAGAATTAAAAAGGTGAGAGGAATGAGGCAAAATAGACTGTCTGGTTCTTTTCCCCACAATGTCTAATAATATTGAAGTCCCCACCAACCACATAAGGAATATTCACCATATTACACCAAGAAGATAGCTCAGACAGGAAATCCTCTTTGAATTCCTCATGAGCAGATCCATACACACATAATAAGGCCCACTGACACTTCTTGTTTTTATCCCAAAGATTAAACTGAACAATATATTTCCCCACTCTAACCCCCAAAACTTCTAAAGTTTCACTTCTCACCCCCACCAAAATACCACCAGATTTACCAATCGAAGGAACCCATTTCCAAAAAAAATCACCACCCGGATCAAAACTCCGAAAAAACTTATCGGTATAAGACTGCTTCATAGTTCCCATTAAGCCAAAAATCTATGTATTTCTGTAGTGCCTGAACCCTGCTCGGTAACAAAAACCAGCGTGCCACTCTCTGTGGTGTTCGTCGCTCGTTGCCTTGGATGATTTGCAGCTCCTCCGCGCCACGCCGTCAACGAGACCGAGCGCTACAGCCCTCCGCACCCGCTGTCCGCCGTGCTGGCTGCGAGCCCGATTGCGCAGCCTCTGCTGCTCATCACCATGCATGGCTGCTGTTACTTAGACTTAGTTGGCCGGAAGACGAGCTCTCTCCACCCACCAAGCTGCTGAAAGATGGGGGAGGGGGCCATGGCCATCGGATTTGACAACAGCAAGTTCAGGATGGTGAGCTCGGCCATTACCTTGCTCTTTTGTTTGCACGCCAAGTTCGGGATGGTCAGCAAATGTTTGCAAATTGATGTTTCATTTCTAAAATGCCACATACCTTTTTGATTTGTGCTATTTAAAATGCTACAAAAGTTTTTTTATTGCACTTCCGCCAAACGTGTGAAAATCGTTATTGCATTTCTCAAAACGCTACATACACGGTTGATTTTTGCTACATTGATGTGTTCGAAATGCTACAAAAGTTTTTGCTACATTTCAGAGCCCACAGAAAAAAATGTTGGATATCTATGTCGCAGTTCTCAAAAAGCTACATACGTACAAAACAATGTTACCTACAGATTTCTTTTTGCTGCATGAATCATACTTTTGCTAGATGACATGGGGTCAAAGGGGCCCAAAAAATCAAACCGGAGCTACAGCCTATTTGTAGCGCTCGCCAGGCTAAAATTACACTTGAAAGTAATATGAGCAGGGTAAAAGTAAAGCTGTCTCCTCTTACATGTCTTCTTCAGCATGGGCAGGCAGATTTCGTTGAAAGATTCGTCCTTTGAAGGGAATCACGAGGTCGTTCCACTGCGACCAATGCGAGGTCGTTCTCGTTTTAAGGTTTGAGCTGGAGCTTGGGCTCACGACTCACGAGGCGGGAATAATTAGCACAAGGATTGGACAGTCGGACGATTATCGTACGAGAAACATCGTACCTTTGAACCATTATCTTATAGCAGCTCCTAATTAAATAGGCCTGAGACCACTTTGCTTGTCTTACTAGCTTTGCATTGTGTGTGTCAGACATTAAGTACTTCTTACTTATCGGTGCAAGCACATGCAGACATGGAGCATCTTGTGTTAACAGTTTGCGTTACGTTAGATATATTCTGAATTAAACTTTCTCTCCTCTACTAGCATCGTTGAATACTTACTGATGTGAGCACGGGCAGACAAGACGCATCTTATCTTAACATCTTGCATTCATGCTATGCATCTGCATTCTGCAGCGACTCACAGGATGCATCTTATCTTAACAGCTTGCATTATGTCAGGCATCTGCTTAATTGAACATTAATCTCCTCTAGCATCGTTGAATACTAAACGGTGCTGTTAGGGTGCATCTTGTCTCAACAGTTTGTATTACGTTAGGCATCCGCTTAATTAAATTTTTTCTCCTCTAGCATCGTTGAATACTAAAACGGTGCGGACACGACGCATCTTGGCTTAACAGCCCCTTTTGTTCGGGGATATAGTTTCTACACTCCTTTTGTTCGGTTTTTACTTTGGCCTCGGCCATGTCATGTTTGCTCATTCTATATTAATATAAGGCAAAGCTTTTGCCCCACTTAAAATAAAAGTCACGGTAGACACCAACTCCTTGGGGTTGGATCTTGATCCGATGAAGAATTTGGCCGGAGGCAACACACCCTCATGGTGGTGCTCTCCGAGCCGAGCCAAATATCAGGATCAGGACATTAGATTAGTCAGTAGTGACATCTTATTAGTGCCATACAGTGACATTAATTAGTGTGTAATCGAGATCTCACGTATCATGAGAAATAATTAATTACGTACACATGAAGGGGCTAACTGTGAGGTTGTCGGTCCAACATTTTTGAAATCTTTATTAGTTCAAGTTGATCCAACCACGTCACCACCACATGCATTTCGAATAAAGCAGTAGAGTTCGTCAGATATCAATTTGTCATCGACTAATGATAATTTATGTTTGATCCATCCACGTCACCACCACATGCATTTATATAAATGAAATTGCCTCCCTGATCTACGAGGAGAGCCAAGTGTGATTGCCTCGTTAATTTTGGTCAGTGGAGATTAAATCAGTAGAACCTAGATTAGTTAGTATAGTTACATCTTATTAGTGCTAACTAGTATCATTAGTTTGTATGTACTCGAGATCCCACCTATCTGGATGAATAATTAATTACGTACATAACGTGGACTAGCTGCGAGGTTGTCGGTCTTGCTAATTTTTTTTAATCAATATCAGTTCAAATCGATGCATCCATGTGATCACCACTTGCAATTTTCATCAGATCTAAATCTGTCCTGGATTGATAATAATTTGTATTTAAATTGAGAGAGTTGTGCAATGCATGCACTAAGTAATAGTACTCCATTAAGTATCAGGCATCATGTTAGTTCCGAATGCACTGATCTTTGATTCAGGTATGCTATTTAAGTATAGTTTACTACCTTAGACAAACAACAAGCACATTTTGACTAGAATGGAGGATCTTTAGGCTCGATTTGTAAAACAAACACGGACTAAAGAGGTCCACACGTGACACCCACAGGCTCAACCTAATTTGTTTTATGTATTTAATTTTACATTTTGTGTTTTTTTTGTGTTCTGCTGTCAATTTGTTTTTTTATTTCAAACAAGTTTTCATAAACATATTATATGTATACTATACATTTAGTGTATACATGTTAGAGACTCGATGTGGAAAATGCATTTTGTAGATGTTTAAAACTTCTGAAAAAAGTTCTCGGGTACATCAGCACGCTACTGCTAGCTTGCGCCTTTCTATTACAATCTATGCAAGTAATAAATTAATAAATTAATCCCGCGACCCATGAATATGGAGTGAACCAAGTGTGATTGCCTCGTTAATTTTGGATGGTCGAGATCAAGATCAGGACATTTGATTTGTTAGTAGTTACATCTTATTAGTGTCAAATAGTGTCATTAGTCAGTTTATGATCGAGATCTCGGGTATCTTGAGAAATAATTGATTACGTACAAAACATGGGCTAACCGTGAAGTTGTCGGTCTAAAACTTTTTAATCATTATTACTTCAAATAGATCCAACCACGTCAGCACCACATGCACTTTGAATAAAGCAGTAGAGTTTGTCAGATATGGATCTGTCGGCGATCAGGGGCGGAGCTAGCTGCATTTGGTGGGGTCAAATGACCCGAATGACCAAATGAAATCCTTCGGCAAATTAGTGACAATATGGTTCATTAGCACAAAATGATCTCAATGTAATGAAAATGACCCCACTATGCTCTTCTAGGCTGGCTTCTCCTGTCGTTGATTAATGATAGTTTATGTTTGATCCATCGACGTGACCACCACATGCACTTGGGTAAATGAAATTGACTCCATATTCTACGAGGAGCCAAGCGGGTTGAAACGAAACAAGAAAGGGGTCGCATGCTCGTAGCACCGGAGATGCAATGTGGAAAGTGTAAGTAGAACAAGGGTAAATATGAAGATGGTTGGACAATGCATTTTGTAGATGTTTAAAAATGCTGAAAAGATTTCTCGCGTACATTGGGATGTTCCATTTTCCATATGTGCGTACAAAGTTTCGTGGAGAAACGAATTTTTCTGGGCCTGTATAAAAAATATAAACATACTACACATATTATTGTTGTTTAGCACTGGAATTTTCTTCTTTTTTGGAAGGCAATATAAATAGTAATTTTGTTACGAAACTCATGTGTAGGACACATACACATGTTTTTCATCACCAATGCAGTGATAAAAAAAATCAATTTTTAGACATGTTTTGTATCACCTATTTACGTTCAAATAGGATAGTTCATATGTACTCATGTTCTACCTATTATCTGGACCAATGTGTTTTAGCTTAATTGAAGGGATGAATTTAGTTATATATAGGGCTACATTGATTGACATGATTTCGGGAATAAAAATGTAAAAGATGAAGGTATGTCTAGGTTAACTTAAGAATGAAACTAGCTAGCTTGTGCATTTCCACTACCATCAATGTGAATAATCAATTAATTAATCCCGTGACCCACACAAATATGTAGTGGATCAAGTGTGATTGCCCTGTAAAGTTTGGTTGGTGGAGATCAAGACCAGTAGATATTAGATTAGTCAGTAGTTACATCTCATTAATGCCAACCAGTATCATTAGTTTGTGTGTAGTCGAGATCCCACCTATCTGGAGGAATAAATAATTACGTACATAACGTGGCCTAGATGTGACGTTATAGGTCTTGCTAAATCTTTTTTAATCCATATCAATTCAAATTGATCCATCCATGTGACCACCACCTGCACTTTTCATCAGATCTAAATCTGTCCTTGATTGATGATAAATTGTTCTTAAATGGAGAGAGCTGTGCAGTGCATTAAGTAATACGTACTCAGACATAGTATCAGGCAGCAAGTTGGTTCCAAGTGCACCGATCTATTCAACTATAGTTTACTACCTTGGATAGAGAGCAAGTGTAGTGTCCTGACACAAACTATGTTTAGAACCAATGGTCACCAACTATGTTTAGAACCAATGGTCACCGACTAGGTTTAGAACCAATGGTCCTCATAGCTATTAATTAAATAACTAATTAATTAAGCTGCTAATTAACTACTCCCTCTGTTTTGTACATGTCATGTTGGCAAAATAATGATGTGTCACATCAATTAATGAAAAAAGAGATGATAGTGTTATCATAGTAAGATACCGTAACATAACGGATTCCAATGCAATATGAGTATAGCATCTAATAAATATAGTACCATATAATACCACCCATATGGTACTATGCATTCTGGGAGTAGTATTATGTACTAGTATCATATGCATGATACTAGTATATGATACTCCCCGTTATGACTAGTCTAACCGCGCCTTACTTTGTGGCGAATTTTGCAGAATTGTTTTACGCGCTATTCATTGGAATGGAGGGAGTAGTTAATTAGTGTAAGGTGCTTTTTCGAAAGAAAAACTACGTAACACCGGTGGAAAATAGGCCTTTTGTCTCGATTTGTAAGGGCTCTGGTTCTATTTAGTCCCGGTCGTGTTACAAATAGGGATTTACGGCTCTGCACGTGGTCGCGGTCCTGAGTGGGGATGGAGGATCTTTAGTCTCGATTCGTAACAGGAACCAGGACTAAACAGATCCACACATGACGCGCAATCTCACCCTATTTTGTTTTCTGTATTTATTTTTGCATTTTGCATTTTTTTTTTGTGCTTTGTTGTTTATTTTTTTCATTTCAAACAAGTCTTAGTAAACATATTATACACTACTATATCTATATACTGTACGTGTTGGTGTATATATATAAAAAAAATTGGCACACGAGTCCCAACCGCGACTAGAGAGCACAAGTGGGTTGCCAATGGGGTAGCCGGTGCACGCACTCATCACCGTTGGATGTGATATAGGTACCACAAGTTTCTCTATTAGCAAAACTTAACGAGAGCACGAGAATTGTAATGTTATGTCAGTCTTTCTGACACGTCTCCCCCATCTCCTTAATGCTATTTTTTTTAAAATAATACTTTTTTTTTAGAAATTCGAGAAATATTGCGCAGTTTGAAATATTTGCACAAATATTACGGCCTCGGCCAGCTGGTGGCCGACTGGAGCTCGTCGGCCCAGAGCAGGCCGACTGGGGCTCGTCGGCCCAGAGCTGGCCGACCAGGTCTGGTCGGCCGCATCTGCGCGCCGGCAGGACCTGGCGCACACCTGGTCGGCTGGGAGGTGGCCGACCAGCCCTGTCGGCCCAGGGTAAGCCGATCCTTGCATGGCAGCACAGCCCACTTCTCCGCACCGTTTCCCGCCCGTTTCTCCCGCGAGACGTTCCCGCCTTTTTCTCCCGGCACCGTTTCCCGCCCGTTTCTCCCGCCAGACGTTCCCGCCTTTTTCTCCCGCCACCGTTTCCCGCCCGTTTCTCCCGCCAACCGTTCCCGCCTATTCCTCCCGCCACCTTTTCCCGCCCGTTTCTCCCGCCACCATTTCCCGCCTGTTCCTCCCGCCACCATTGTCCTATAAAAACCACTCTAGGCTCAGCGGGGTACTCTCACAGAGCGCCAGCATGGTGTGCATTGTACCTTGTGAGAAGTGTGTGTCTGGCTTTCATATAGCCGCATCCGAGCATCTAGCTAAGATTGTCACCTATTTGAAGGTAGATGGTAGGGAAATTCCACTTGAAGAAATAGTTGGTAGTGAGAGACATCTCGCTTTGCTAGGGGCGAGGCTATGCCGAGATGGGTTTCCGTATAGGACCCCAGATCAAATCCGTGCTGAAGTCTTGAGGCTTGCGGATAAGTTCGATAGGCATGTTACCAATGAGCCGATTCATCGAACTCAAGACATACGTGAGAGGTACGTTCTTTCCTTTCTCTGGGTATACTCCAGCGATGATGACGATGATTTCATGCCGTCGTCAAAGGAAAAGCGTGTTGAAGCAGTGCGTAAGGGCAAGGAGAAGAAGGCAGAAACATCGAGGAAGGGTGCGGGTAAGAAGCCTGAATCATCGTCAAAGGGCAAGGGTGCTAAATCTTAATTGATGGGAGATAGGTAGAATCTTAATTTGAGTTATGTTGTATCTTTCTTTGAGTATCGATTAATTAGTAGTTGTACCTGCATTTCCGTTTGTTGTGTGGTGTGATCGGTATGTAATCGAGTTTTGTTGTATCTTATCTTAATCGAATCAATGTCTACCTGTTACGGACATATCAAATATTGCCACATAGATCGTACTAATAAGTCTAGTACATAACGATACATAAGTCTAGTACTCATACATAGGTCTGACGGTACATGGAAAATAGCCAACATAAGGTCTCTGATACATAAGTAGAGTCTCAGTCATCGCCTCTGCCACGACGTGGCGGATGTGGCTGAGGAGTGCTCCATCCGAACCGATGGGGTGGGCGGGTGACTCGTGGAGGAACTAAGGACCCGTCATCTGGCTGCTGTGTATCCTGTGTGGGTTGTGGAGGAGGAGTGTTGTACATGTTGAGCCACTGGGTGTCCGCATCCGCACCAAGAAACACGTCCGGCTGACTCTCCCAACCAGAAGCACCCGAGTAATGCTCGGAGATAGTAGGCCCCAAGTCGAAGTCGAATTGTGCTATAATCGAGAAATTTTATGTAACATGTTATTTTGTAAATAGTTTGAGTACATGATAATGTAGTAGTACGAATCGACATACCGTGTGGTCCACGAGGTTGGAAGCCGGTCCAGGGGCTCTGCTCGTACTCCGAAGAGGGTCGCTGCTGGTAGCCCCCAGTGGGGCTCTGCTGGTAGGCCCCCTGCTGGTAACTCTGCTGCTGCCAGCCCGAACCTCTCGGCTGGTCAGGTGGAGGTGGTGCGACACGTGGACGCGGGTGCTGTCGGTGTGCCTCCGGAGGTGGCGGCACGTCACGCCGTGGCCGTCGTTGAGGCAGCTGCGTGGACGGATGCGGTGGCCGTCGTGCAACATGTGGGAGAACGTCAGACGAGCGGACACACGTGATAGCCTCGTAGATCCGTCGCACTCTCGTAGCAGCGGACTGCAACCAAGACCGATGTTGTTCGCGTGTAAGCAAAGGCCCGGTCGAAAGTGAATGGTCCAACTGGTCGATATCATTCCCAAGCTCCCATGTCAACTCAGCCTGAAAGTGGTACAAAAAGTTAGGAAATGAAGGATAATATAGATAAGGGTAAATGATTGTAGATAAGTTAATTATTTGTACCGCGTGTTGCCGTGAGCCGGACATAGACTGACTGGGGTACATATCCCACGTTGCAGGGGCCGGCATCACATCTGGTTGGTCGTGATGAACGAGAGAAACCCTTGTGGAAGTGACGTACCACTGTAGGTACTCGTCGTACTCCGCCGGATCGAACGGTTGCGCCTCGACCCAGAGACGAGTCAGCGCATCGGCCCACTCTGCCACGTAAGGTTGCACTCTTTGCAACCATTGTGTCGCAGTCCTGTTAGTTCCCTTCCTGTTCCATCTGCAAGACAAGAAACATTAGCATAATTGTGAATGACAAGTGTTCAAAAAAAATGTGTGGTTAAGAAATGGAGGTACCGGTGGACGATGTCTGGTAGAGGCGCATCAATAGGCGGGGGGACCGAGATCTGGCGCAGGCCGAACTGCCTCATAACACGCTGCTGGGCCATCTCCTCAACGCTGACATCGAAGATAATCTTCGACTTCGTCATCCAGTATGCTGCATCTCGCGTGCACATCATAGAAATTCCTCCAGGGAATTTCGACGCGATCGCGTCAGGCGAGTATGGCTCCCAAATAACTGAAGCCCCGGAGAGAACGTCGAACTGCTCGTTGAATGCCGGATAGCAGTTCCGAACCTGATCTCGAGCGAATCGTCTCTGCAAAACAAAGACGTAAATTGTATAAGTAAACAAGAAGGTACTCATTGACAAGCATAATTAGTAAACTATTTTTAAACATACCTTGCGATGTGTCCAAAGTGTCCCAAAAGTAGGGTCGTCTATGTGCTCCGGGTCGAAATAATGGTCGAGCGGCCACGGATCGGCCGCCGAAATGTCGGGTCGTCCAATGGGGAACCTCTCCCACAACCACAGCTGCAACAGCATAGGGCATCCAAAAATGGCTGACTTTGTCGCCGTAAGAAAGCACGCGTTGCACATACCTCGGTACGTGGCCGCTAAGACTGCAGAACCCCAGCTACGAACAGTGATGTGGTACGGCTGTGTCGCACTTGCAATCTCCAATGCGATGGGGTTGTATCGCGCACTGATAGTGGTGACATGGTTCTCCGTGAACATCACTTTTCCTAGCAGCCACATAAGGTACGCCTCGAGGCTCCTAGTAATCTGGGCCTCGGACATCTGGATCGTGCCAAAATTCTGTATCTGCACCGAAAACAATAATTGTACAAGTTAGGTAAAGGTTAGCTGAAGTGATGGATGAAACAAGACAATGACGTAGTACTAACCTGGAACTTAAGCAACCAATCAAGCTTGGGTCCGTGATCCTCATGCAGAAACACAGGTGCGTTGGGATTTATATTTTGGAATCGGTCTGCCATATCCTCAGACCACATATCAGGGGCCTGCAACGGACCTATGGGCTCACCAGCTAGAGGAAGGCCCAGTAGGTAAGACACATCCTGTAGAGTAGGAGCCATCTCGCCCCAGCGAAAGTGAAACGTGTGCGTCTCCGGTCTCCATCGGTCCACCAAGCAGGTGAGCAAACAGTGGTCCATCGCAAGCCGGCCAGTCACATCTGACGCCTCAACAAGGCGAGCAAAGGGTAGGAGCCCAACCCACGTCAAACTGCATGTATCACAAAATTGTTAACTATTTGACCAGTATATGTTATGAGCAAAATAAAAATACAACCTACCGATCGATCCAATCTGGGTGTATCTGCCAGTTATCCTTCTGACCAAGAGTGATCAGAGGGTGGAGAACATTATCCTGCATTAGCTTAGCACGATGCTTGTTGTCCACCACCGGGTTAAGCAACGCCATCCCCGCCATCTCTGTAAGGACAGATTAAAATGATAATAGAATGACCAAATAACAAAATTTAAATGACTACAAATCCAAACAAATTACAAATTTAATAGAGTACAAATACAAACATAATGGTTCCACGATTACAGAGTAGTACATAGAGGCAGATACGTAGTCTGCATTTATTACAAATATAAAGGTACTCTAGTTTCTTCCTCTTCCTCTTCGGCCTCGGTTGCCTCTTCCACGTACCGTAGCATCACCAGGTCCAAATTCCGGACAGTTCGTATCCTATGGCCAAATTGGTTGCATAGAAAACATTGCCTGGTAGGTCCTCCAGCTTCCGATTCATCCATATCATTACGTATGCGTCTACACTGGCGTCTACCTCTACCCGGACGAAGTAACCTTGGATCAGGAATGTACCTCCTCTCACCTGGCTCAACGGTGTTGAAATTACCAATGGCTCGGAATCCTTGCATCTCACCTGTCCATGTGTTCAAGACAGCTTCACGACTGAAGTACGGTGACACAAACGAGATTGCTTCCAAACCAAGTTGCCCACAAGCAGCAAGTACATGCGAGCATGGAAGGTGAAACAATTTCGGTTTGTTGCATGTGCATTCACAGGTTGGCCATGCTTCATTTCCAATCTTCACCTCATGCGTTCTCAACACATTGCCACAACCGAACTTGTCGGTAGGTAAGCGGACCTCGAACCTCCTTTCCTGATTTCCGATGGCAACCACCTGGAAAGTTCGTGCCTTCTCCATCTTAGCATCCATGTACTTCGTAATCTTTTCACACCAGGGTGAGTTTGGAGTGCGCAGTATATGCATTTCGGCTTGCTGGCGTTTGACTCTGAAGTACTTAACAATGCCTTGGAAAATTCCCTCCACAAGGGCAGTTAATGGCAAGGTTCTGTTCCCTCGAAGGACAAAGTTGTATGTTTCGGCAAGGTTTGTAGTCACGACGCCATACCTGGCTCCGTATGATTCGTGCAACAATGACCACCTCTCCACGGGCTCATGCTCAATCCACTGCTGAAAATTCTTAATCAACCGTCCACCCTTTCTCCTCGTGCCCGGTGGGTCAAAGCCTGGAAGATCACACAGACCGATCGGTTCTTCTTCTTGCGGTGCAGGCCCTGTAGCTGCTTGAGCCGCTACTTGGGCTACATGAAACGCCACTGCCGCATTACGTGCAGCTTTCCTCTCCCGAACATGTTTGTTCGTGAACTCATCAAGCTTGCCACGGAGAAAATTGTACTTCCATTCCTGGTTCTGCTTGCAGAGTTTTTTGAACAGATTCATGAGACTCTTATTTCTGAACTGTGAGAAGAAGTTAGCACCTAGATGACGCATGCACCAACGACTATGAAGATCCACCCACGGTGTTTCTTCATCAGGTCCAGGGTTTGTTAATGCCTTTATAGCGTTGAGTATCCCCGCATGTCTGTCATGTAGAACGCAAACATTCTGCTTATCCTTGACAACAGCTTTTTTCAACTGCCTAAAGAACCACGTCCAACTTTCCGTGTTCTCGCTCTCAACAAAAGCGAAAGCAAGGGGAAACAGTTGGTTATTGCCGTCTTGGCCAATAGCAGTCAATATCTGACCCTTGTACTTGCCGGTCAAAAATGTGCCATCGACACATAACACTGGTCGGCAGTGGCTGAAGGCTTCGATGCATACACCAAAAGAGAAGAACAAACGGTGCAACACCCTTACTGTAGGGAACTCTGGCATGTAGAAGTCTTGAAGATCAACATATGTTCCAGGATTCCTCGCCTGAAGCGTGCGGAGCAACCGGACAACAGAATCATATGAGTCAAAGAATGACCCAAATCTGGCCTTCAGCGCGCTCTGCTTAACCCTCCAGGCCTTGCCATAAGAAATGTTGAAATTGAATCTTGTGAAGACTTTGTTCCTTATTGCCTTCACTTCCATCGCCTTGCTCTCCACTATCTCCGTGTAAAACAAACGAGCAATAAGCGTGGATGACAGATTACGGTGATCCTGAAGGATGCTGGGAATACGACATGTATGCATTACCATGTCACTCACAACCCAGTTTGTATCATACTTGGGGACATATGCGTGCACCCTACCCGGACAATCTATCCTCGAGCATTCCATGGTCAGATATTTCTTACTCGACACAGTTGTCTTGAAAACCCTTGATGTCGACATTGCCCACTGTATGATTGCTTCCTGCAGATGTTGCTTGTCAGCGTAAATTGCTCCCACAGCCATGCTGCTCTGGTGATATTGCCAGGAAGAATCATGACCATCCTCCAGAGTCATGCCAGATGAGAAGTCCTGAGTCCATGAAGCTGGATAAGGCACCTCCGGCTCGTACTCTGTGTCATTCGATGAATCAGAATCACTGCCATCACCGCAATGACCCTAAATATCTTCATCTTCCATCTCGTCCTCCATTCGGCATCTTCCTCATCCCCATCTGCCTCCACATTTTCACCGTCATCATGCCCTCCAGCCATACTACTCTGCCCTGATTCATAAGCACTGCCTCCTTCGTAACCATGGCTGTCATCATTTTCAATTTCCATGGTTGCTGCACTGCTCTTCCATGGATCGTGCCCACCCTCGCCTTCAGGAGGATTGACATTTACCTCCTTAACGACAGGAAGCAACAAGGCAACTGGGTGGCTTCCCCTGTTTTCGCAACCTTGCAACCAGTTCACCCACTGGGAATCACGATCAATCGGCCTCAGAGTGTACCAAATTTTTTTACTGGACCTTGACCATAATGCGTGCACCCCGACAGTGTGTGTTTCTACATTTAATCCCAAACACTGTGCCAACCAATCTTTTAACTGACTAACAGACCAATTTTCAGGGTCAGTCAGATCCAACTCGACGTGCTCAAACTCACTCAGGTCCATCCCATACTCATTTTGCTTTACTGAGCCGACACCGTAGTAGAAATCAAACTTTACTACATTCGACATAATTGCTCACCTAAAAAATATTATAATGCATCAAATATTAATATCACATCGTACCTAAAATTCTACCGAAACTACTAATACAAACTAAATCCTAACCCTAACCCTAACACTAACCCTAACCCTAACCCTAACCCTAATACATGGAAAAGTCTTACCCTTGAAGCGTGTGCGGCCGGCAGGTGACGGCGTCCGCGGCACCGTCGGCGGGCTCGACGTGTCGGGCCTCCTCCTTCGCGGCCTCCTCCACGCTCGCCCGCCTCCGCGCCCTCACCAGCCCGCTACCCTCCGCGCCCTCCACGCCCTCCACGCCCTCCCCGTCCTCTGCTGCTCGTGGATAGGAGAGGAAGAGGAGCAAGAGAAAGAGAGAGAGGAGAGGAAGAGAAAACGAGATGGGGAGGAAGAAGATGGCTCGGGCTGTTAACAGCCCCTCGTCGGCCAGGAGGAAGCCGACGAGCCCAGTCGGCCGCGACGTGGCCGAACCGTGGCCGGTCGCTGCCGATCAGGCAGTCGGCCGCGCCCGTGATTCTGTCCACGCGCTGGTCGGCCTGCTCTGGGCCGACGAGCCCAGTCGGCCACCTCCGGGCCGACCAGCGCCAGTCGGCCACCACCAAGCCGAGGCCGCATTATTTTCGTAAATTTCTACAATCGCACAATATTCTCCGAATTTCTGTTAAAAAAAATAATATTTAAAAAAAATTAGCCTCCTTAATTCCACATGCGCCTGCCAGCATAGATTCCATGTGAAATCGATTTTGAATCTCACATAGCGCGCCACCCTCTACCCGGAATACATTTCTATTTTGGACAAGAATTAATTGTTTTGCGGCTGTCTTGTTGTACTACTGAATGCTTGAACTACTATCAATTTTTTCCCAAATAGAACAAACCGTTGCAGTCTTCCCGCTGCACTTATGAAATGTAAATTTGCTGTGTTGAAAGGGACATATGATTCAGATTCAGATACAGTGTGGCGTGCGACACAGGACTTTCATCGCCAACACATTTCCCTTTTCCTTGCGAATTCTCGAACGGTTGGTTTGACAGGCAAAATGACGTACAGTCCAGCATTCTCCAAAGGCTACAATGGTTTCTTCCATATGGAATCCTAGGGCGGGGCGCTACAATGTATAGTTCTTGCATCAGGGTGTACCGCGATCTATATGAGAATTATATGACGGTCGCCGTGCTGGCAAGCCAAAGGACACAGCTTCCACCATTATATATAGCGCGCATCCGATTTTCTCTAAAGGTTGTTTGGAAGTTTCAGGTAAAGCGGACGCATCCCTAAGAGAAATAGAGAATCACCATGCATGGTTTCTTCCACATGAAATACACGGGGGCGGGTGCCACAACGTACGTATAACCCTTGCATCAGGAGTTCAGGACTGCCGATCCGGCCATATCAGAATTATAAAACGGTTGTTGTGCTGACAAAGACAACGGACGCAGATTCCAGCAAGAATATTGATCTAGTACCCATATATTGGGGGTAGCTACCCATATATACACCTTACCACCGTTGGATGATCTATGTAGGGACTAGGGAATGGACGGCTAGCAAACCAGTTGCATACATGCATGTGATTAGTGTTTGATTAACTGACAAAACAATGTGAAGGTCTGATGGCCTCGTGCTTACCGAGGCAATGTCAGCATGCAAGAGGGCTGCTGCAGCGAAGAGCTAGCTACCAATAGTCCAATACTGGTGTTCATACATGTTAGTATTATCTCCGCTGTCCATCCATAATTATTTGCGGCATGCAAACCTTTTGCGTGTAATATTATTATCGAGGGTCCGCCTTACGCATGTACACCATTAACATTCAGATTTGTACTGATTGCACGATGCGTATAACATGTTGCCATTTTTTTAACAACAAATATTCCCATTTATTGTCCCTTCTCACCATTCAAGCTCAGCTGGTGCCATCTATCCCTTCACCAATATTATTAGCAGGTCGCTGCGGTTTGGTGTTCATACATGCTCTTATCTCCGCTGTCCAACCATAATTATTTGCATGACGTACCGGCATACAAACCTTTGCGTGTAATATTCTTCAGGCTTCGCCTGATGGCTGCTTGATAAAGCATTGGGGTCACCAGATAGCATTATTATCATCTACTACTATACATACGTGTATGCTTTCACAGTGTACGAATGCATGCCGTTGTTTTCTGGTCCGCAACACGCTAATAAAAGGACGTACTACCTTATTACGCGTGCAGCGTCTAGCCAAGTATTAATACACAGACGGTAGAACGTAGCTTACAGGACGGTACATTGTAGCTTACATGACGGTACAATTCGACAGCCGTTGATTACAAGTTTTCACATTAGCCCATTGCTTTATGCTAGCTCCCCTGGATACCCTGACAGGGATCTTGGACCGAATCATGATGCAGGGGTCCAACGGACGGATGTTGGTGGGCAACACACCCTGTGGGTACAAATCCTCTCTCTTCCAGTTCCAGCTATATAGCGCGCAACCGAATTCTCTGAAGACTTTGTCGGAGTTTCAGCTAAAGCAGACGCGTCTCTACCGCGCACAATGCTTCCCTCCATGCGATATAATGTGACGGGAGTGAGAACTTAGAAGACAGAAATCAGTACTACTGTTTTGAACGAAGTCGTTTTGAAGAACGGGAGTGAGGACTTAGAAGACAGATATTGCTTTGAACGAAGTGCGAAACACGACATCCCTTCCCGAAATGCGCCTGAAAAACTCCACCCCCGTTACCTAACTATCATCAACCACGGATATAACGCTAGTTCGATGAGTTGCTAGAATTTGTCTTACCACCAGGGTGAATGCTTTGACCCAACAGATGTAGTGGGTTCATGGCCGTTTGCATGCACATTAATTTCATCCTCCCGTGGAATCAACAAGACGTTTGAATGCTCTCATAATCCAACGGCAGCGAGCGCATGCACTGCTACCCTTAGGCACCAAATCCGCGTTGATATATATTTTTTGATATATGGAGAACATTTGATTACATGGAGGCATTAGATAATATTTATTTATTATAAGGACCTCCTTAAGCAAAAAATCTCCTGTGTCTCGAGAGGCTGTTTTGACCTCCTCGTCAGTCTTTTCATAAGCTAACTTGGCAGGAACCTGTGTCACAGTTTCTTGGCTTTCTTCGTCGTATAAAATGCATACATAAACTTTGCATTGTATTACTCATATTTCATTCATATTTGCATCATATAAGGGTTATATCAATGTTTTATAATGATTTTGGAAATATTTCACAGTTTGTCTATTTATTTGGTATAAACCCCACATTATCAGAAAACCCCTTTTTCTATATTTTGATGTTTCATGGACCCAAACGACGTCCCCAAATGACCTAATATTTCACGGAGACCTTTGAATGGAACAAAGCGTAGGCGCGAACGAAGAGCAAAAAAAGAAGTACGAGGAGGAAAAGAGGGCGGCCCATGCGGCCAGATTCCTTAACCGCGTGAGGCCCACCATCTCCCCCCTCGTGTCTCCGATGCCATCGATCTTCGTCTCCCTGGCTTCATCTTGACCTAAAAACGTCCCCCCCCCCCCCCCCAAGCCCTTTCGGAGGGAGCGCCACAGAAACACGAAAACCAAGAAACAGAGACCTGGAGCTGCAGATTGGAGGATGAAACTCTGGCGGGGCGCTACCGGCGTGGTCTCCACCTTCTCCAACGACTCCTCCACCGTCTCCATGATGAAGAGGGAGTAGTCCACCCCTGGATTATGGGTTTGTGGAAGTAACTTATTATCTCTCCTCTCTGTTGAGCTTCACTAATTAGTGCCATATGAGCTACTGAACATGATTATGGTCATATATGTAATACCTTTGTGGTGGATCTCTTAATTTGATATATGTTATGATGATTGCAATCATTATGTCTTTGTTATGAAAGTAGATGCATATTATGTGCCCCGTTCTTGTCTATGTGTTTTGATCTAACATATGTACAAGGGCGTGTGAGGGTGAACGTGTGCATTAGTTGGTGTAACGGGGGTGGTTTTGTGGTAAGTTGACAGCAGCACCGTGATCCACGGGAGTCTCAACCTAACTGTATACTTTTGATGCAGGTCATCTACGGAGTATCACTGCTCTTCTGAGTGATACTAGTCGACGTAGCGGTGACCTTCCGCTTTTTCGAAGGCGGCAGAGTCGGCTGATGCAGCGGGGGAGATTGAGATGGACCCATGCTGGGGTCCCTCTCGGGGTGGGGGTGACTTAGAGGACGATTGCTCCACGGAGGATATGGTGGCCTTGGCGCCCAACCTGGAAACACGATGTTTTCCTTTTCCCATAGAATGTTAGCTTTTCTGGCATATCCGAGTCTAGTCTCGTCTTCACCTATAGGGAAGTCAAGCTCCAGCTGCTCAAATTCCTTCATAACTTCATCCACCCCGACAACAACATAGCCTTATGGAACCATAGAGCAATGGTAAGTTCCATTACGTTCAGAGGTAAGGCAAAATCGTCCGCCAGCTTCACGGACATGTTCATGCATTTCATACGTAGGTCAGAAGTTTCCCTCTATGTGATATCATCCACGGGGTGGCGCGGAGCCGTGATATCATCTATGGCCGAACGAGCTCCGTTGAAGCCACACTGATTTTCCACTGAGATGGTGGGCCGGCGGTATCGAATGCAGGATCTTCGTGCCGCTAAGATGGGCCAGTAACTTGCTAGCTTGTAGGTGTGTCTAGTTTTTTTTTTGCTACTTCTGTTGTAGCTGGTATTTTTGTTCTTTCTTTATTCTCCCTCGGCTTCTATAAGTGTCAATCTAGCATGGAATGGAGCCTTCAGTCTCTCATGTTTGTCCACTTTGTTCATCATTCCAGAGGGCGTGTGAGAGCTCGTCGTTCTCTCTGTCGGGATGGAACTTCCCGTCCTGCATGTGCTTCATTGCACCCCTTAGGACTTTGAGGGGTACTGCAAGGTATTTTTTTTTAAATATACACTTCTCTGTTTCTGGGTTCAACTTTCCCGCATGCCAGTAGAACAAAGCCTTTGCCTGCTCAAGCCGATCCGATGTCTCTCGAACAACCCATTTGGCAAGCATGTCGTTCTCAATTTTCTCCCACTGAGGCCTGGCACCCTTGTAGCCACCTGACCCCATAACATGGTGATATTCTTTCTTTTCAGCATTTTTCTTATTTATTTGTGACCTTTTCTTAGCTTCATATGATTTCTTCTACGTCACAAATGCGGCTCAGTGATCCTTTATCTTCTCATATGCTCCGGTGATTGTTGAAGTCTCCTTTTCAGGATGTAGTCAAGGGGCAATCTTTTCTTCTAGTTGCTGAATTGTGCGGCCATCTTCTTAAGAGTCCACACCTTGAATTTTCACTCTATAACTTTGTTATTAGATCCACCTTTGGCGCTAGTGTGAAATTTGTCATGAGATTATTTCAAAGCATTTCTTTGGATCTATCATCGACAAAAATAACTCCATCTACCTTTGGCTTATTCCCTTCTCGAATGGTGATCGGGATGATGTCCCTAACAATAACTCTGCACTAGTATATAAATGTTTTTGCATTCTACGCGGGACCCATCGATTTGCCATCTTCATCGACTTCTTCCATCTTGAACCATCTTCATCGACTTCTTGCCATCTTGAACCTTTGATGCTCGGCCAACTTTTTGTTTGGGCCTCATTTCGTTACCGAAGATTGGCTCGATCGGGAGGGCTAAAAGAAGAAAGAAGCGCTAATATATGTATATAAAAATCAATTAATGCATCTAGTCAGTAAAGGCTGTATTAATATACATCCCCAGACTTTGTAAAATTAAGGTTCGCCGGCCAAAGCAAAAAAGTAGTGCCAATTCCATTTGTCCCGAGATGCAACTGCCTCGAGCACGATCGTCGGGTCTTTGTACTTGCCACAATATATGCCTTGCCAAATCTTGGGACAATTTTTCCAAGTCCAGTGCATACAATCTATGCTACCGAGCATACCCGGACAACATCGGCATTCATTCCCCCCTAGTATTCTAATTGTATCTTCTTCATTGGGCGTTCTAAGATACATAGGCCCGAACACATGGATCATCACCTTGCAGAACCTACGCACCGATTCCATGGTCGTATCCTCGCCTATGCGAAGATACTCATCGGCATAATTTGTCGGTGTGCTGTAGGCGAGGACGTGCATCATGGCTGAAACCTTTTGAGGCACGCTGAATCCAGCAGCCCCGCCGCGTTCCTCCTCCGCTTGAAATAGCGGGTATGTGCCTCACAAGATTCTACGATCTTGTTGAACACAGATCGACGCGTACGGTACCGACGCGCGAAAGATATAAGGCGGATATGTGGGTACCATGGCGAAGTAATCCATCATTAGCTCGTTGTGGCCATGCATACGATTCTGAGAGATGCAAAGCCGACCCACGGTCGAGCCCTTCAGCTTCTTCGGTATCTTATGCATGTAAAATGCATACATGAACTTTGCACTTTATTAATTGTTATTCCATCACATTACATCATATATGGGTTATATTCATATTTTATATTGATTTATGGGAATAATTCACATATACCCTAGCCGCGTGTGGCATGCCCGTCTGGCCCTCGTGGCTCTGATGCCGTCTGTTTTCATCTCCCGACCTTCTTCTTGACCTACAACCGACTATAAAAAGTAGTCCCCCGACGGCTTTCAGAAGAGAGCGTTGATGTCTACGCACGTTTCTATTCTCGTAGACAATGTTGGGCCTCCAAGAGAAGAGGTTTGTATAACATCAGTAAGTTTCCCTTAAGTGAATCACCCAAGGTTTATCGAACTCAGGGAGGTAGAGGTCAAACATATCCCTCTCAAGCAACCTTGCAATTAAGATACAAGAAGTCTCTTGTGTCCCCAACACACCCAATACACTTATCAGATGTATAGGCGCACTATTTGGTGAAGAGATAGTGAAATACAAGTAATATGGATGATTATAAGTAGTAACTGCAATCTGGAAAAAAATGACAGCAAGCAAGCATGTAGCAAAACTTGTTGTAAACGGTGTTTCAATGGTAAGAAACAAGGCCTAGAGATCATACTTTCACTAGTGGACATTCTCAACAATGACATCATAATTGAATAATAAATACTACTCTCAAACACTCTCTTGTTGGATGATAAACACCTTTCATTGTGTAGGGCTATAAAAGCACCCTCAAAGTCTGGGTAAACAAACACCACAACGTCATAAAGGAGTCACACACGGTGCGCACACTGTCACCTTCACACCATGGAGAGTAACTCCGGAGTTCATATTAAAGTAACTTCAAGAGTGCATAATAGATAAAGAGTAACATCTAATATTCAACTAGATTACAAAGCTCATGATCACATAAAGATCACACCATGGGGGAGAGAGATAAACCACATAGCTACCAGTAGAGCCCTCAGCCTTGGGGGAAACTACTCACGCATGGTCATGGTGATGACGAGCTTGATGGAGAGGTGCAGCTCGTAGAAGAGATGACAGCCCGCAGCAGCCACGACGCGGCGGCAGCCCGTGGAGGCACGGCGGCGACGGAGGCAGCCCTCGCCGCGGCGGCGACAGCCCGGCGGCGGCGTCCCTTGGCGGCCATGGCCACCCTTGATGATGGGGATGGTGTTGAGGAGGTTCTCCTTCCCAAGACGGCTGCTTGGGAGGAGGACAATTCGTGGTCTTGGGGTCTTTTCACGTCGTGAGGTATATATGGGCGAAAGGTCGGCGCGAGGGGGTGGCTGAGTCGGCCTCACCATGTGGTGGCGCCATCGCTCCTCCCGCGCGAGCACGTGGCGAGGAGGCCGTGGGCTGATGACCCACAAGTATAGGGGATCACAACAGTCTTCGAGAAAAGTAAAACCCAAATTTATTGATTCGACAGAAGGGGAGCCAAAGAATATTTATAAGGTTTAACAGATGATTTGTCAGATCAGCTGCACCTGTGAATAGACTTGCTCGAGACAGATTATCAGTAGCAACAGTTTTATAGCAGTGACAGTAGTGAAATAACAGCAGCAGTAGAATTAAGACAACGATTGTGAATGCAGTAGACATCAGGATTAAGATACTTTAGGCATAGGGACGGATGTACGGGCGTTAAATGGATAAGATAATTCATTTAATATCATAGCATAGGCATTTGGAGATAAATAATATAAAGCATCCAAGTGTTAACTAATCGTAAGCATGTATTCTAATTTAGTTGTGTGTGCTTGCAATGAGAAACTTGCACATCATCTTTTGTCCAGCCAGCCCGTTTGCAGCGGGGCCTCTAGGAAAACTACTGACAATTAAGGTACTCCTTTTAATAAAGTACCGGAGCAAAGTATTAACATTCCGTGAACACATGTGATCCTCACATCACGGCCATTCCCTCCAGTTATCCCAATTGCTATCACTTTGGGGCCATCGGTTCCGGACAATAATATGTGTATACAACTCATACATATGATCCAAAACAATAATTATTATCATGATACAATAACAAGTTCAGATCTAAAATCATGGCACTCGGGGCCTAATGTCAAGCATTAAGCATAACAAGTTGCAACAATGACATAAAACACCGATAACGGATACTAGGCACCATGCCCTAACGATATTACAGCTATTACATGAATGATCTCATCCAATCCCTACCATCCCCTCAAGCCTACAGCGGTGAATTACTCACACATGGATGGGGAAAACATGGATGGTTGATGGAGAGGCGTTGACGGTGACGATGACGATGATCCCCTTCGATTCCCCGTCCCGGCAGGGTGCCGGAACAGGGACTTCTGATGCCCGAACTAGGGCTCATGATGGCGGCGGCGTACGGTGATGTTTTGTGGAAAAGTGGATACCCCCCGTGGGTTTTTAGTTCAGAGGGGTTATGTAGCCGCGAGGGGGTCGCGAGGTGGTGAGCGAGGAGGCCCCACCCCCTGCTGGCGAGGCGAGGGCCCACCCGCGCTAGGAGGTGGTGTGGCGGCCTTGACGCCGTTTGGTCTTTGTGGTTCCTGATCCCTCCCCGATAGAAAACAACTTCCAGATGTTTTTTGAGCTTTTTCTATAAAGTTGATATTTCTGTACAAAAAGGAGAACCAGGGTAATTCTGCTGAAAACAACGTTAGTTGCATTCAAAACACACCAATTAGAGGTAAAACAATAGCAAAATTGTTCGGCAAAGTCGATACGTTTTGGACGTATCATGGGCTTCCGCTGGACTTGCCCTTCTGGCTCCGTGAGTCTTATGGCGAAAAAGAATTTCTGGATTTTTTCGAGCACTTCAGTTTTCGGGCCTTTTCTGCAACATACAGACATAATAAACAGAAAGTGTGGCATCTTGTTAATAGTATAGTCCAATAAATGTATATTAAGTGCATATAAAACATGTTGTAATTGGTATAATATAAGCATGGAACATAAGAAATTATTGACACGTTTGAGACGTATCAAGCGCCGCAGAAACACATAACCACCAAACATAGATCTGGAGCTGCAGATTGGAGGGGGGAAACTCGATCCGACAGGGCGCTGCCGGCGTGGTCTCTATCTCTCCAACGATTCCACCATCGTCACCATGATGAAGAGGGAGTAGTCCACCCCTGGACTATGGGTTTGTGGAAGTAGCTTATGTATCTCTTCCCTCTTGGACTTCATTGTATTAGCACCGTATGAGTTGTCTAACATGATTACGGTCACCGTTCTATTACCCTTCGTGGTGGATCTTTTTATGAGTTAACATATGTGATTGCAATTGTTTTAAGTTTCACTTGTAAGAGTAGATGCATATTATGTACCCATTTCTTATTACTTGTTTTGACTCTTGATCAAGCATGTTCATGAGGGCGTGTGAGAGGGAACATGTGCATTAGTTGGAGTAACGGGATCGGATCTCGTGACAACTTAATCTCGTAATGCATTTAGGTGTTTACCTTACTTTGTCGCCTCACTAGGGATAAAGAAAATATCATGCTACCGGGGATTTAGGTGTGACCATGCCACTTCTCCATGACTAGATCTAGCATGTTCTTATTTTAACTTCATATCATTGAACTTAAGGCTATACTTTGATATATCTTAATATACTAGGGTTATTAGATTTAATTCTCATCCTAGTGTTAGGACGTGATGCCCATATAATTAAATATGTGAATTCTAGTGTTCTATTATCCATCACTACTTTAAAGAGAGAGTGCATTTGTGAATCCATGAACGCCAGTCCAATTTTAAATTTAAGAAACACCTTTCAAACACATTTATATCACTTTTCATTTTCAGCCATTAAAAATCCGAAAATACAAAAACACTTTTAATTCTTCCATTTACAAACCAAAACCTAAAAACAACATCCTTTATTGTTTCCATCATCCTTGCATATTTATTTCTTGTTTTGCATTTATTTATTTTCATATTGTACTCACACCTTGTGCATTACAACACTTGGTGAGGTTGAGGGCACAAAGAAATCTGTTTTATTTTGTAGGTCTTATAAGAGAATGATAAGAAGATAAATCATTTACATACAGTTCCCCGAGAGTTCGATATTACCCTCGAGTCACCCCCGTGGGTTTTGTATTGTGAATGCAAGACATAAAAGTGTTTCTGTATTTTCGGATTTTTAAATGAACGAAAATGAAAAGTGGATATAAAGTTTGAAAGGTGTTTCTCATGATTGAAAATGGACCGGGGTTCATGGTTTCACAAATGCACTCTCTTTTTAAAAAAGTGGTAGATAATGGAACACTAGAATTGACATATTTGATTGCAACAAAGTTTCATGCCAAGTTAAAATTATATGGGCATCACATCCTAACATAGAGATTTTTTTTGTTATTATCTCTCTCATACTCCACTAAGACGTGAATTAAATCGAATCATCCTAGTATTAAGATAAATCAGAGTATAGCATTAAGTTCCATCAAATGAAGTGAAAATAAGAACATGCTAGATCTAGTCATGGAGAAGTGGCATGGTCACACCCAACATCCCCGGTAGCATGGTATTCTCTTTATCCCTAGTGAGGTAACAAAGTACGGTAAACACCCAAGTGTATCGCGATATTCAGTTGTCATCTTACAGCACTAGCCACCCCCTGTTACTCCATCTAATGCACATGTTCCCCCACAAGTGCTCTCATACAAATGTTGGATCAAAACAAGTAAACAAGAACAGGGTACATAATATGCATCTATTTTAAGTAACGTGAAGTTTATGTGCATGTATTGATGAAAAATAATTAAAAGTACGCATTAACACATTTTTTAATTTTATCAAAAATCAATTAGTAAGAAACACATCAGTTAGTAGAAGTAATATTATACATTGGATGTCAACGGTCAAAATAAGGCTAATTTTTTTAAATAATACTTTTTTAATGAAATTTCGGGAAATATTGCGCAGATTTAGGATATTTTAAAAATAATACGGCCTCGGCCTGGAGGAGGCCGACTGGGGCTCGTCGGCCCGGAGGTGGCCGACTGGGGCTCGTCGGCCCAGAGCTGGCCGACCAGGGGGGAGTGAGGATCACGGGCCGGCCGATTGCCTGATCGGCACCGAGCGGCCAGGCTTCGGCCACGTCACGGCCGAATGGCCCGTCGGCCTACTCCCAGCCGACGAGGTCCTGTTAAGAGCCGAGCCTCTTCTTCTTCCTCCCATCGCGCGACTGCTATCTCCTCTCTCTCTCCTGTTCGTCCGAGCCGAAAAACCACGAAAAACCAGCCTCGTTTTACACCGTTTCTCCACTAGAAATTAGTCCTAGGTTGTTACTAAGGTTGTGGGGTGCCCGATCTATCATGGTGTAGGCTGTGGAGGCGAGTTGGACGGTGGGAGATTGTGTTTCGAAGGTGTTCGTGGTCGTGGTGGTGCTCCGGTGGTGGAGGCTCTGGGTGCACCTGTGGAGGAGGGTTCGGCTGCTGTGGTGGTGCTGCTGTCACGCTTCAAGGGTACGTGACTATTCTTACATTAGGATTAGGGTTTGTGTTATTTAGATTAGGGTTTGTGTTATTTAGATTAGGGTTAGTGTGTTGTTAGTATGATAGGATTTTTAGTTAGCCCGGATGGATTCGTAGTTGGTATTGTATTAGTTTATGATTCCCGTTTGCAATAACTTTACGGCAAGTTTTAATTACATCATTTAGTTGTTTCAGTATAATTAATGGGACGGTCGTATTAATATTTGATACATTTTGAAATTTAACTAGGTGAGAAAAATGTCGGATGTAGTAAATTTTTTTTTCTACTACGGTGAGGGTTCAGTACAACAAAATGAAGATGGGATGGACCTGAGTCAGTTTCAGCACAGTTGGATCTGACTTCCCCTAAAAATTGGTCTGTTAGTCAGTTAAAATATTGGTTGGCAGAGTGTTTGGAATTAAATGCAGAAACACACACCGTCGGGGTGCACGCGTTATGGTCGAGGTCCAGTAAAAAAATTAGGTACACTCTGAGACCGATTGATCGGGATTCTCAGTGGGTGAACTGGTTGCAAGGTTATGAAAACAGGGGAAGCCACCCAGTTGCCTTGTTGCTTCCTGTCGTTAAGGAGGTAAATGTCAATCCTCCTGAAGGCGAGGGTGGGCACGATCCAGGGCAGAGCAGTTCAACAACCATGGAAATTGAACATGATGACAGCCATGGTTATGATGGAGGCAGTGGTTATGAATCAGGGCAGAGTAGTATGGTTGGAGGGCATGATGACGGTGAAAATGTGGAGGAAGATGGGGATGAGGAAGATGGCCGAATGCAGAACGAGATGGCAGATGAAGATATTGAGGGTGATTGCGGGGACGGCAGTGATTCTGATTCGTCGAATGACGCAGAGTACGAGCCGGAGGTGCCTTATCCAGCTTCATGGACTCAGGACTTCTCATCTGGCCTTACTCTGGACGATGGTCATGATTCTTCCTGGCAATATCACCAGAGCAGCATGGCTGTGGGAGCAATTTACGCTGACAAGCAACATCTGCAGGAAGCAATCATACAGTGGGCAATGTCGACATCAAGGGTTTTCAAGACAACTGTGTCGAGTAAGAAATATCTGACCATGGAATGCTCGAGGATAGATTGTCCGGGTAGGGTGCACGCATATGTCCCCAAGTATGATACAAACTGGGTTGTGAGTGACATGGTAATGCATACATGTCGTATTCCCAACATCCTTCAGGATCACCGTAATCTGTCATCCACGCTTATTGCTCGTTTGTTTTACACGGAGATAGTGGAGATCAAGGCGATGGAAGTGAAGGCAATAAGGAACAAAGTCTTCACAAGATTCAATTTCAACATTTCTTATGGCAAGGCCTGGAGGGCTAAGCAGAGCGCGCTGGAGGCCAGATTTGGGTCATTCTTTGACTCATATGATTCTGTTGTCCGTTTGCTCCGCACGCTTCAGGCGAGGAATCCTGGCACATATGTTGATCTTCAAGACTTCTACATGCCAGAGTTCCCTACAGTTAGGGTGTTGCACCGTTTGTTCTTCTCTTTTGGTGTATGCATCGAAGCCTTCAGCCACTGCCGACCAGTGTTATGTGTCGATGGCACATTTTTGACCGGCAAGTACAAGGGTCAGATATTGACTGCTATTGGCCAAGACGGCAATAACCAACTGTTGCCCCTTGCTTTCGCTTTTGTTGAGAGCGAGAACACGGATAGTTGGACGTGGTTCTTTAGACAGTTGAAAAAAACAGTTGTCAAGGATAAGCAGAATGTTTGCGTTCTACATGACAGACATGCGGGTATACTCAACGCTATAAAGGCATTAACAAACCCTGGACCAGATGAAGAAACACCGTGGGTGGATCTTCAGAGTCATTGGTGCATGCGCCATCTAGGTGCTAACTTCTTCTCACAGTTCAGAAATAAGAGTCTCATGAATCTGTTCAAAAAACTCTGCAAGCAGAACCAGGAATGGAAGTACAATTTTCTCCGTGGCAAGCTTGATGAGTTCACGAACAAACATGTTCGGGAGAGGAAAGTTGCACGTACTGCGGCAGTGGCGTTTCATGTATCCCAAGTAGCGGCACAAGCAGCTACAGGGCCTGCATCGCAAGAAGAAGAACCGATCGGTCTGTGTGATCTGCCAGGCTTTGACCCACCGGGCACGAGGAGAAAGGGTGGACGGTTGATTAAGAATTTCCAGCAGTGGATTGAGCATGAGCCCGTGGAGAGGTGGTCATTGTTGCACGACTCATACGGAGCCAGATATGGCGTCATGACTACAAACCTTGCCGAAACATACAATTTTGTCCTCCGAGGGAACAGAGCCTTGCCATTAACTGCCCTTGTGGAGGGAATTTTCCAAGGCACGGTTAATTACTTCAGAGTCAAACGCCAGCAAGCCGAAATGCATATACTTCGCACTCCAAACTCACCCTGGTGTGAAAAGATTACGAAGTACATGGATGCTAAGATGGAGAAGGCACGAACTTTCCAAGTGGTTGCCATCGGAAATCAGGAAAGGAGGTTCGAGGTCCGCTTACCTACCGACAAGTTCGGTTGTGGCAATGTGTTGAGAACGCATGAGGTGAAGATTGGAAATGAAGCATGGCCAACCTGTGAATGCACATGCAACAAACCGAAATTGTTTCACCTTCCATGCTCGCATGTACTTGCTATCACGTGTGTCCGCTCGTCTGACGTTCTCCCACATGCTGCACGACGGCCACCGCATCCGTCCATGCAGCTGCCTCAACGGCGGGCACGGCGTAACGTGCCGCCACCTCCGGAGGCACACCGACAGCACCCGCGTCCACGTGTCGCACCACCTTCACCTGACCAACCAGGAGGTTTGGGCTGGCAGCAGCAGAGTTACCACCAGGGGGGCTATCAGCAGAGCCCCGCTGGGGGCTACCAGCAGGGGGCCTACCAGCAGAGCCCCACTGGGGGCTACCAGCAGCGACCCTCTTCGGAGTACCAGCAGAGCCCCTGGACCGGCTTCCAGCCTCGTGCACCACACGGTATGTCGATTCGTACTACTACATTATCATGTATTCAAACTATTTACAAAATAACATGTTACATAAAATTTCTCGATTCTAGCACAATTCAACTTCGACTTGGGGCCTATTATCTCCGAGCATTACTCGGGTGCTTCTGGTTGGGAGAGTCAGCCGGACGTGTTTCCCGGTGCGGATGCGGACACCCAGTGGCTCAACATGTACAACACTCCTCCTCCACCCCCACACAGGATACACAGCAGGCAGATGACGGGTCCTTGGTTCCTCCACGAGTCACCCGCCCACCCCATCGGTTTGGATGGAGCACTCCTCAGCCACATCCGCCACGTCGTGGCAGAGGCGATGACTGAGACTCTACTTATGTATCAGAGACATATGTTCGCTATTTTCCATGTACCGTCAGACCTATGTATGAGACATATGTATGCTACTCCTTTCCCTCGAGGCGCGCAACGGTGGCCAGAGAAGACATTATGTATCGTTATGTACTAGACTTATTAGTACGATCTATGTGGCAATATTTGATATGTCCGTAACTGGTAGACATTGGTACGTAAGATAAGATACAACAAACCTCGATTACATACCGATCACACCACACAACAATAGGAAATGCAGGTACAACTACTAATTAATCGATACTCAAAGAAAGATACAACATAACTTAAATTAAGATTCTACTTATCTCCCATCAATGCAGCCTGCACCATCCGCAGATTTAGCACCCTTGCCCTTTGACGATGATTCAGGCTTCTTACCCGCACCCTTGCTCGATGTTTCTGCCTTCTCCTCCTTGCCCTTACGCACTGCTTCAGCCCCCTTTTCCTTTGACGACGGCATGAAATCGTCGTCATCATCGCTGGAGTATACCCAGAGAAATGAACGACCGTACCTCTCACGTATGTCTTGAGTTCGATGAATTGGCTCATTAGTAACATGCCTATCGAACTTATCCGTAAGCCTCAAGACTTCAGCACGGATTTGTTCTGTGGTCCTATACGGAAACCCATCTCGGCATAGCCTCGCCCCTAGCAAAGCGAGATGTCTCTCACTACCAACAATTTCTTCAAGTGGAATTTCCCTACCATCTACCTTCAAATAGGTGATAATTTTAGCTAGATGCTCGGATGCGGCTATATGAAAGCCGGACACACACTTCTCACAAGGTACAATACACACCATGCTGGCGCTCTGTGAGAGTACCCCGCTTAGCCTAGAGTGGTTTTTATAGGACAATGGTGGCGGGAGGAACAGGCGGGAAACGGTGGCGGGAGGAACAGGCGGGAAACGGTGGCGGGAGAAACGAGCGGGAAACGGTGGCGGGAGGAATAGGCGGGAACGGTTGGCGGGAGAAACGGGCGGGAAACGGTGGCGGGAGAAAAAGGCGGGAACGTCTGGCGGGACAAACGCGCGATAATCGTGCGCTAAGAAGAAATAGGCGGGGGAGAAGTTGCTGCATGCAACGATCGGCTTACCCTGGGCCGACAGGGACTGGTCGGCCACCTCTCAGCCGACCAGGTCCATGCCAGGTCCTGCAGGCGCGCAGATGCGGCCGACGAGACCTGGTCGGCCAGCTCTGGGCCGACGAGACCTGGTCGGCTTCCTCCGGGCCGATGCGGCCTTTTCGGCCTCCTCCAGGCCGAGGCCGTAATATTTTTAAAATTTACTAAAACTGCGCAATATTTCCCGAATTTCTAAAAAAAAAGTATTATTTAAAAAAAATTAGCCAAAATAAGCAGGTGACACAAGCCAGGTTGGATATAGCTAGTACTAGTAAGGGGCTCAGAATATAGCACCTATTCATGGGTGTAGCCTTACAGTTAGTTTTACAGAATCCCAATCCCAACACGGGTTTGGAGGGAGTATTCCGATATAGAATAACGGAGAGTATTCCACCATCGTCACCATGATGAAGAGGGAGTATTCCACCCCTGGACCATGGGTTTGTGGAAGTAGCTTATGTATCTCTTCCCTCTTGAACTTCATTGTATTAGCACCGTATGAGCTGTCTAACATGATTACGGTCACCGTTCTATTACCCTTCGTGGTGGATCTTTTTATGAGTTAATATATGAGATTGCAATTGTTTTAAGTTTCACTTGTAAGAGTAGATGCATATTATGTACCCAGTTCTTATTACTTGTTTTGACTCTTGATCAAGCATGTTCATGAGGGCGTGTGAGAGGGAACATGTGCATTAGTTGGAGTAACAGGATCGGATCTCGTGACAACTTAATCTCGTGATGCATTTAGGTGTTTACCTTACTTTGTCGCCTCACTAGGGATAAAGAAAATATCATGCTACCGGGGATTTAGGTGTGACCATGCCACTTCTCCATGACTAGATCTAGCACGTTCTTATTTTAACTTCATATCATTAAACTTAAGGCTATACTTTGATATATCTTAATAAAAGTGGTTTGTATTTTCGGATTTTTAAATGAACGAAAATGAAAAGTGGATATAAAGTTTGGAAGGTGTTTCTCATGACTGAAAATGGACCGGGGTTCATGGTTTCACAAATGCACTCTCTCTTTAAAAAAGTGGTAGATAATGGAACACTAGAATTGACATATTTGATTGCAACAAAGTTTCATGCCAAGTTATAATTATATGGGCATCACGTCCTAACATAGAGATTTTTTTGTTATTATCTCTCTCATACTCCACTAAGACGTGAATTAAATCGAATCATCCTAGTATTAAGATAAATCAGAGTATAGCATTAAGTTCCATCAAATGAAGTTAAAATAAGAACATGCTAGATCTAGTCATGGAGAAGTGGCATGGTCACACCCAACATCCCCGGTAGCATGGTATTCTCTTTATCCCTAGTGAGGTAACAAAGTAAGGTAAACACCCAAGTGGATCGCGAAATTCAGTTGTCATCTTATAGCACTAGCCACCCCCTGTTATCCATCTAATGCACATGTTCCCCCACAAGTGCTCTCATACAAATGTTAGATCAAAACAAGTAAACAAGAACAGAGTACATAATATGCATCTATTTTTAGTAACGTGAAATTTATGTGCATGTGTTGATGAAAGTTAATTAAAAGCACGCATTAACACATTTTTTAATTTTATCAACAAATCAATTAGTAAGAAACACATCAGTTAGTAGAAGTAATATTATACATTGGATGTGAACGGTCAAAATAAGCAGGTGACACAAGCCAGGTTGGATATAGCTAGTACTAGTAAGGGGCTCGGAATATAGCACCTATGCATGGGTGTAGCCTTACAATTACGTTTTACAGAATCCCAATCCCAACACGGGTTTGGAGGGAGTATTCTGATATAGAATAACGGAGAGTATCGCCATGTTGAAAATGAGAAGGGAGCCTCCAAACCCTAGCCGCCGCCGCCCCATTTCCATCTCCCGTTTCCCAAGAAATCCCAAACACAGACTCCACAACAGTACACGTTAGTATTAGCAGAGTCGCGTGGTATGCACGTGAAGACAGGTCACCACTCACCACAACATTGCATCGCGGCCTTTCCACTTGTACGTCTACTGTCTATATAAGCTGAGGAATACCTCGTGTCTCTCTACACTACTCACATCTCTCTCGCTCTCTCGTACGTTCTAGCTACTTAGAATTTCCACATACATATAGCTAGCTAGTGTGTGCGATGCCGACTCCTCGCCCGGATTCGGAGACATGCTGGGGTGGCTTCTCTCTCCATGGCCTCAACGTTGAGGTCAAGAACGACGGCGACAAGGCAGCTAGAATGCCTCCTTGTTACTGGGGCGAGGGTCCGGAAGGTGGAGAGTTCCCCGCCGTGCACGCGGGCTACTCGGAGGCGAGGTCCTTGGTTTGCAAGGGAACCGTGGAGGATCTGACAAGCCTGTGTGTGCAGGCGAAAGACATGCTAGCGCAGCTGTTTGCAAGCATCGGCAACGAGCGAGAGGCGCAGCCCTGCTGCAGGGTGGTGCAGCTGCGGCTGTCGCCGGAGCTCGAGCTGTGGAAAAGCACGCAGCAGGAAATGGGCAACGTGCTGCCCCCTAAGGGCGAGGGGCTTGACCAAGCCTCGCCGGAGGTGCTCGCCCTGCTGGGCGCCGCCGACTGGCCCGAGTCCATCACGACCAACGGTGCCATTTTCGGCTGCGGCATGACGAACCTCCTCGTTGGCGGGGTGGACGCACGCACCATCTTCTCCAACTACGTGACAGACATGGTTTTCTACTACGAGCACGGGTACCACCACGTGTTCCCCTCCTTCCGCCGGCTGATCCAGGATGGGCTCGATGACGCCCACGCGCTGCGCGCCCCCGGTGGCCGGCAGCGACGCGTGGCTGCCGTCGTCGGCGCGTCGTACGTGGAGGCCAAGATCGCGCTCGAGAAGGAGAACAAGGCACGCCTCAAGAACCGCGTCGCGCAGATGGACCGCCGCTCCGCGCAGGTCATGTTCCTGTTGGAGAGCAGCCTCCTAGGCTTTGGGGCCGAGGCCACGGCCCGGGGCTTCGACCCTGCTGCGGTCATGAGCGACCTCATCTTCAGCTCGCCGGGCACCGACGTCGTCGACGTGGGCTCCGACCTCGTCAACTCCGAGCTGATGAACGCGTTCCTCAACGTGGCCGACATAGCCGCCCCAGGCATCGTGAGTGAGCCGGTGCTGCGGACCGTCTACGACGCCTACGCAGCCACAGGCGCGCGGATGTTCACCCAGAGGTGGCACGAGCCCGTGGCAAGGATGTGCGCCACGCTATACCCGTGGCACATCCAAAATAACCGGCACATGTTCTTCCGTCGGGCGCTCCTGGGATGGCCCAAGGCCCGCAAGTCGCCTGCGCAGCCCCAGCGCGAGGGCGACTTCGACGAGGTGTTCGACGCCGAGTTTCACACCACCGGAGTTAGCAGGCCGCTCGACCCCGAGTACGCCTGTGATGGTGGCGAGGTAAGATGCAACCATGTCCGCCGCTTAATCGACCGCCAGGACCAGGAGGACGTAGCCGACCTACTCGGCGCCCTCTGGTGGTCTGTCGTCACCGGCCCTCTGGAGTACGTCCGGCAGGGCGAGGTGGACGAGCAGCGCGAGAAGCACCTCGCCGAGTCCTCGCGCCTCCGCATGGCCCAGCTCTTCTCCAAGGGCATCGTCCACGAAATGGCCTGGCTCCTCGCGCATGCGAACCACCACGCCTGGCAGGTGAACTATCTCTTTGAGGCCGCCATGTTTGGTAGCCTACTGGACGGGGGCAGATTGACAGGCAAGCTCGACCGCGCAGAGGAGAAGGAAACAAGCAGCACGAAATGATGCTTGCTATATAGCATGTGTTATGCATGCATGCATGCATACCCCATTTGTTTACCTGTTTATTTCCTACCTAAATAAAATTAGGGCCATGCATGCATGCAGCGTGAGACTTGTTCACGACATGCATGCCCTAGCTAGCTTCGTTTATTTGGCCGTCACAGGTGGATCGTGGGATGGCACGATACTGAACACATGTGATATGGCGTAGAGATCGCCACGAGGATCGGGAGGACGTACGTGGGATGGCACGGCTGTTTTCTCCGGTCATTTGCTCGTTTTGCACCATGTTTATTTGGCATATATATTAATAAAAGAAGAACCCCTTGAGTTCAGTCGTCTTTTTTTTTGGAAAGCACCGGATCACCCAACAGTACAAAACTCTTCAACCAAAATAAATATTAAAACGATATCCTTCGTTCTTTGTTTCCGAGTCGTCCGCTCACTCTCGCCCACGCTTGCGGTCTCACTTTTGTCGAATCAACTTCGGGAAGGTGTTGCACGGCGGCGGGACTTTGGGACCGCAGGTCACTCGAGGAGCGGGGATGTGTTTGCTTTCTTGTCGTGCTGCCATTATCGTTGAGCCAGAGTAGGGCGGCCGGTGAGAGGGGAGACAACGCCCGACGAGGCAGAGCAGCGACGGCCATCGACAAGCCCGAGAGGGAGGTGCTACACTAGGCGGAATCCATGGATTTCGGCGAGGTCGGTGTCTTTAAATCCCGATCCCGAAATCTCAAACGCTCACATGGTGGTTGCTGTCGAAGCTGTGCTTGTCTAGTAGATCGCCCAATAGATCCGTGCTTGTGATTCCTACGTTTTGCCAAGCTATATTCCTCCGTCATTTTTCGTTGATGCACTTGATATCCGCTCCAACCATAGTTCTTTGATTTCGATTTGGTTCGGCTGCATGCTCGATTTTGTGAATATAATCAGTAATCAAATCTTCAGGCTCCATGTTTTGTTTTGAAGTTGGCTCAATATAATACACACCAAAATTGCTTTGTCGCCAAGAAAACTGTCGTGAGTTGTTGTGAAATTGCTTACAATGTTAGTGAACAACTTCACATCATTGCATTAAACCGTCGTAGAAAGTACCTTTTTATGTTAGACATCAAAATAGATTTTTTGAGCAAGTAATATGTGCTATTTGGCAATAATCAAACAAAAATAGACAATTACAGTCCAACAAAAGGCACAAACAACGATCCAAATCACCCAACCTCTCCCATCAACCTCCCACCGCGCCTGGCTCCTGCCCCCTTGGCCGGGATTAGAGCCGGTGGAGGTGGCCTTGGGACTCCCGCTATTCCATCCCTATCGGCCCGCGTGATCCGATGGTGACTCCCCAATAGCCAAAGAAACACATATTTTCCCATTTTTGCTACGACCCCCCAATTGGCATGAAGTTTTTCGGGCGAGAAAATTGAAAATGAATTTATACTCCCCAATAGCCAAAGGAACCCACATTCTACCCCGCCTTTGTACAGCGTGGACAAATATTCCCGGAGAAGAAAAACAAAGAGACCATCTCCATTCGCCACCCAGATGCATCCCACCCAAGCGCACCGGCATGACCACGACGGCGATGGGCGGCGACGCGGCGAGCATCGTGGCGGTGGGGCTGGTGTGGGGAGCCACCAACGCACTGATGCGTCGGGGCGCGCTCGTCTAGGACCGCCGCTCCCGCTCCCTCCCCACCGGCTCCGGCTCCGAGGTCGTCCGGCGCTGGGCGGACCTCTCCTGACGTGGCAGTACTCGACGTCATTCCTCGTCAACCACTCCGCCTCCGCCGCATTCTTCCGCCTCCTCGACGACAACCCGATCTCCGTCGCCGTGCCCGTCACCAACGCCACCACCTTCGCCGCCACCGCCGTCGCCGCCGCGCTCCTCGGGAAGGACACACACATCGCGCCTGCCGCCCTCGGCACTGCGCTCATCGTCCTCGGCGTCTCGGTCAGTATCTCCTAGTTTGCTTGGCCTCGTCCGTCAACTACTACCAAGAAGCAAGAACTGTATTGCTTTGCACGTAGGTGTTAATATCCATAAATTAGATACCACAACCTTTTTGGGGCACCATATAGCTCACATTAGCCATCTTTCTTCAAGGTTGTATGTAGGATTTGGTCAAAACTTGTATAATTTTATCAAAATCGATATGCCTGTATAAATCTCTCAGTTCATCACATGTACCTTATGATGGTTTGGCATCTCCCCCTTCAGAAATTTTGCTTTCTTTTCTTAGCGCGGTATATGAAACTTGGTAACTGCATTACATGGAAGTCCAACAAGATACTAACCCAGAGCACATAGGTGGCTGAACAACCTACACTACACATCAGGGATATTAAAACTGAGCCAAATACGAGGCCTCTCATGACCTCAACGATTTCGGCCGTCCGATCAAGCATTTAGAGCCCTCTTAGAGCATGTCCACCGGGGGCCTTTAAAGGACCCCCAAAGCCCCTTTGTGGGATGGACACAAAAAAGGCGCACCAGCGGCACCCCCAAAGTCTCGCCCCGAGCAATTTGTGTCGGGCACCCCCAATAGGGCCTCCAAGTTTGGAGGCCCTCCTTGAGGTGTCGGACATCGTCTCGGGCAAGTTCCTGACAGAGATAACCCACCTGTCATACACACGGCGCGCTCGAGCCTGATACATCTCAAATCGTACCTATATTTTTTTATGTTCCATGCTTATATTATACCAATTGCTACATATTTTCTATTCACTTTATATAGGTTTTATACATTTTCTTTGAATAACCTATTAACAAGATGCCACAGAGCCAGTTCCCAGTTTTCTGCTATTTTTGGTTTCAGAAAAGTTGTTAAGGAAATATTTTCGGAATTGCACGAAACAGACATTAGTAGAGAACAAGCCATAGGATCAAATAGACATACCCCATTTGTCCCGGTCCTATTACAAACCGGGACAAATGTGGCCAAATAGTTGGTCTTAGCCTCCACGCGCTTTAAAATCGAATCTTTTGTGCCGGTTCCAACCATGAACCGGCACAAAAGGTCATCAGACCCCATTTGTCCCGGTTCCAGCCACGAACCGGGACAAAAGTTAGGTGCCTATATATTTAAAAAATGTTTTGACACTTCTAAAAAATCATTTTTGACACTTAAAAATAGAAAATAATATTTATAAAAATAATTTGAATAATCCCTTCGGCATGATTGTTTACTATATCAAGATACACTCATTTGTGGAATACGAGACCTTTTCACAAATATTTTGAAGAATATGATTTAGATTGAAATAATCAGCATAAACTCGTTTACTAGGCGAAAATAGGTAGAAATCAAGAAAAAATCTAATACTTGGGGATTATCCATCATATATGTACTAGTTTCCATGAAAAATAAATAGGTGCCATTTTTCATCATATTTTTTGTACCATATTCACAAAAAAATCATTTTTCGCACTTAAAAAAAAGGAAAATGATTTTTTATGAAAACAACATGAAGAATCCCTTTGTCATGATTGTTTCATATACCAATATGCACCTATTTCTGAAATATGAGATCTGTGTCACAAACTATGTCGTGAAAATGACCATAACTTGATCATTTAGTTTGAAATTTCAAACTTCTAGATGTTTATAGATGTTAGACCTTTTTGTGAAGATTTTTTTGCAAATTTTGTTAAAAATCAAGTTTATCATTTTTCATGGCAACTAGTACACATATAATTAAGGATCTCATGCCAAAGGATATCCTTTTTTGAGATGTTTATTGTTTTATTTCATTTTTTCGTTAAAACCATCAAAATGGTCGCGATGACCTATTAATCAAAAGAAGTAAATTTTATAGAATTATCAATATTTATGTGATATAACCAATAGTTGTGTACCTTAAAATGATTTTTCCAAAAGATTAAGACCAAACTATCAAATAGTTGTAGTTCAAATTTGAATTAGTTTCGAATAATCGACATAAACTCATTTAACTAGGCGAAATTAGGTAGAAATAAAGAAAAAACCTAATACTTAGGGATTATCCATAATATGTGTACTAGTTTCCATGAAAATTAAATGGATGTCATTTTTCATCATATTGTTTGTACTTTGTTCACAAAAAGTCATTTTCGCACTCAAAAAATGGAAAATGATATTTATGAAAATAATTTGAATAATTCCTTTGTGATGATTGTTTATTATACCAATATTCACCTATTTGTGTAATATGAGATCTGAATCACAAATTATCCTGTGAAACTGACCATAAATTGATCATTTGGCTTGAAACTTCTAAATGTTTATAGATGATAGAGCTTTTTGTGAATACTTTTTTTGCAAATTTTGTCAAAAATCAAGTTTATCTTTTTTCATGGCAACTAGTACACATATAAGGACCCCATTGCCAAAGGATATCCTTTTTTGAGATGCTTATTGTTTTATTTCATTTTTTTGTTTAAACAATCAAAATTGTCGCGATGAGTATTCATCAAAAGAGGTAAAAGTTTCTAGAACTATCAATGTTTGTGATATAACCAATAGTTGTGTACCTTAAAATGATTTTTGCAAAAGGTTAAGACCAAACTATTAAATAGTTGTAGTTCAAATTTGAATTTATTCCGAATAATCGACATAAACTCATTAACTAGACGAAATTGGGTAGAAATCAAGGAAAAACCTAATACTTGGGGATTATCCATCATATGTTTAATAGTTTCCATGAAAATTAAATGTGTGCCATTTGGCACCATATTTTTTATACTTTGTTCAAAAAAGTCATTTTTCGCACTTAAAAAATGGAAAATTATATTCATGAAAATAATATGAAAAATCACTTTGGCATGATTGTTTATTTTACGAATATGCACCTATCTGTGGAATATGAGATCTGTATCACTAACTATATCGTTGAAATGACCATAACTGATCATTTGGCTTGAAACTTCTAAATGTTTATAGATGATAGATCTTTTTGTGAGCACTTTTTTTGCAAATTTTGTCAAAAATCAATTTTATCATTTTTCATGGCAATTAGTACACATATAAGGACCCCATGTCAAATGATATCCTTTTGTGAGATGTTTATCATTTTATTTCATTTTTTATTAAAACGATCAAAATGGCCGCGATGACTATTCATCAAAAGAGGTGAGATTTTCTAGAATTATCAATGTTTATGTGATATAACCAATAGTTGTGTATCTTAAAATGATTTTTCCAAAAGATTAAAACCAAACTATCAAATGTGTGTAATTCAAATTTGAATTAATTTCGAATAATCGATATAAACTCATTTAACTAGGCGAAATTAGCTAGAAATCAAGAAAAAACCTAATACTTGAGGATTATCCATCATATGTGTACTAGTTTCCATGAAAATTAAATGGGTGTCATTTATTTTTTGTACTTTGTTCACAAAAAAGTCATTTCCACATTTAAAAAATGGAAAAAGATATTTATGAAAATATTTGAAGAATCCTTTTAGCATGATTGTTTCTTATACCAACATGCACATATTTGTGCAATATGAGATCTTTATCACAAATTATGCCGTGGAAATGACCATAACTTGATCATTTGACTTGAAACTTCTAGATGTTTATAGATGCAAGACCTTTTTGTGAATAATTTTCTGGAAATTTTATGAAAATAAATTTATCATTTTTCATAGCAACTAGTACACGTATAAGGACCCCATGCCAAAGGATATCCTTTTTTGAGGTGTTTATCATTTTATTTTATTTTTCCGTAAAACCGATCAAAATGGTCACCATGACTATCTATGTTTCTGTAATGTAAAAGATTATTTGGATGACATATTTGAAATCCTCTAATTTTTTTGATCAATTTAAACATTTTATTTGTTGATTTCTGATTTAAGGTTTTAAAGATACAAATTATTCCATACTAAATGAAAAAGGAAAAAATAAAGTAATATTTATTTTATTATTATTTATTACAATATTATTGTTATTCTCTAGTCATTGTTGTTTATTCAACTTAATTTTTATAATACAAGTAATGAAAAAGTATAACATGATGACCGAGTGGTTAATATGATTGATAAGATAGTAATATCAGTAAGTTCTCAGTTCTCTCTTAGTATCTAATTTGAAACGAATCTAAATGTTAAGCGTGTTGAGGTTGGAGTAGTTTGAGGATGGGTGACCGAACGGGAAGTTTGACTTGAGATTAAATGTGTAGTTAGTAATGAAGTGTGTGGGTTAGTAGGTAATTAAATTTGTGGCTAAGTGAGAAACAAAAAAAAAGTAAAATAGAAAACATGAAAGAAAAAGAAAAACATAATAGCAACCAGTAATACGAACCGGGAAAGACATACGAAAGAAAAAGAAAATAGAAAAAAAACAAAAAACACTATTGTCCGGGGTCGTAATACGAATCGGGACAAATAACATCCGGCAAAAAGGCGGGCTGCCACGGCCACGTGCCCCACAGTTGGTCCCGGGTCGTGGCGTGCCCGGGACAAAAAGCCACCCTATTTGTCCCGAGCACGTTGTCCCGGGAGCGTGCCCAGGACAAATAGCCCATACAGCACGGGACCATTAGCATGTTCTGCTCTAGTGAGAAGCCAAAGTTGACCGAAGAGGGGCCATAGGGAGGCCACACCATGCCGGGCCCTCCACCAACGTTGCCCTTTCGCCTACAAATACCCCCCGACGGATAAACCCTAAGTACCCCGAGCAATTTTCCACAAAAAGTTCCGGAGCCGCCGCCGTCGTCAACCCTAGTTTGGGAGGGTTCAAAAGCTCTTCTCGGCACCGTGTCGGAGAGGGGAATCATCACCGGAGTGCTCTACATTACAATGCCCGCCTCCGGACTGATGCGTGAGTCGTTTATCCTTGGACTACGGGTCCATAGCAGTATCAGATGGTTGTCTTCTCCTTATGTGCTACCATGTTTATATCTTGTGAGCTGCGTGCCTATCATTAACAAGATCATCTTTTTGTAATGCTACATGTTGTGTTTGTTGGGATCCGTTGAATATTGAGTACTATGTCATTTACTTTATAATATATTATGTGTGTTAGTAAAGACCTTGCATGCTCTCCGTTGCTAGTAGATGCTCTGTCCAAGTAGATGCTCGTGACTCCAAGAGGGGGTATTTATGCTCGATAGTGGGTTCATGTATTCATTTAATCTGGGGGAGTGAAAATAATCTCTAAGATTGTGAATGTACTATTGCTAATAGGGATAAAACAATAGTGTTTTATCTAAGGTTGTATTACTTACTTTACACACTTTGCTTAATGCAGTAATCTGTTGCTTGCAACTTAATACTGAAAGGGGTGCAGACGCTAAACTGAAGGTGATTATTAGTCATAGATGCAATTTGAACGGTTTATGTATATTGTTGTAATGCCCAAATGAATCTCAAATTTGTTTACCCGCATGTATGCTATTATTTATTTATGGAGAGACACCACTAGTGAACTGTGGACTCCGGTCCATTCTTTTACACTGGTAATACAACCTACTGCAAACTGTTCCTTTCATTCTCTGCAAATAAACATCATTTTCCACACTATACATTTAACATTATATTTTCAGCAAGCCGGTGAGATTGACAACATCACTGTTTCGCTGGGGCAAATTAGTTTGATTGTGTTGTGTCCAGGTTCCACATTCTTTATTGACACCGGTAGTGCGCCCTATCAAAGTCAGCTTCAACAACCATCAGAAGAACATTCATCTCCTTCTGGATTGATAACCTTGGTTTTATAAGTGAGGGAAGACTTGTTGCGGCAGTTATCATACCTTCCTCTTGGGGTTTCCCAACAACACCAATGTGTGCATTAGTGCCCAGAGTCATTCGTCCCCCATAGTCCTCTCACCGACGATTCACACAATCGCCAGCACTCTCGGTGCCGCGTGCTTGATTCGCACCTAGGGGACCTTGGCGCACTCCTTGAGACCATCTCGTGCCCATGGTCTCGCCGACCTCGTCTCATCTAGTTCGAGCCCGGATACGCCTCCTCTCCCCTCCCGCCTGGCATGCAAGTTGTTCGACCATTGGTTGATAGGCTGAATTCGTTGATAAATCAAAGAGGCAATGGATAGTGATGAGGAGGTCATGTTTTTTGAAATGATGGCGGAAGATGACGCTCTTGTGGCCGACGCATAGGAGAATGAGATGATGACGACCGCACTTCTAGATGCCATAGTCAAGGCAGACACGGCGCCGAAATTTGGAGGATCACCGAAGGGGCGGCGTCCCAACAAGAACCGCAAGAGAGCAACTGGGCACGCTCTGTTGTTCCAGTACTATTTTGCAGAGAAACCGACAAACTTGCCTCATGAATTTTGCCGACGCTTTAGGATGACCAGGAACTTGTTTTGGAGGATCTTGCACGGCGTTTGAGACTACATGACTACTTTGAGCTGAAGAGAGACTGCACCGGCATGATTGGTTTCTCGTCTATTCAGAAATGGACGGTCATACGGTGCCTTGCTTACGGTTACCCACCGGTGCTGCCAATGATATCAACGTGCTCTACTATTCCACTTTGTTCAAGAAACTTGTGGATGACCTAGCTCCACCATGCAACTATGTGATCGACGGCCATGAGTACATCAAGGGGTATTATCTTGCTGACGGTATCTACCCCATTTGGGCTACATTTGTGAAGATAATCCGCAACCCTGTCGGCGAGGCAGATTACCATTGTGCAAAGAGACAAGAGGTTGGGCGCAAAGATGTGGAGCAGACTTTTGGTGTGCTCCATGCAAGGTGGGTTGTTGTCCGCTACCCCTTGTCTTTCATGGTCGCTAGAGGAAATTGATGCTATCATGAATGCTTGTATTATCATGCACATCATGATCATTAAGGACGAGCGTCCTACAAGGAGGCAAAAGGTCGGTGAAGAGTTTGATTTCCAAGAGCATACAACTAATCCACAGCCTAAGGCGTATCGTGAATTGTTTGCCGTAATTCGGGAAATTAGGGATGAAGCTACGCATAACTGACTGCACAATAACCTCGTGGCACACCCATGGGCTATCAAAACGAATCAGCCGGTTGAGTGATATGAAATTGTGTTGTAATAGAACCTTTTTCGAATCTACGTGGCGGTGGTTGCAATCCACACGAACCGTCGTAATACGGAGCGATGCGGCGGTTAACCGACGGCGGTTCGTGCGACCTCAAAGTGTTCGATCATATTTGGGCGCATTTGAGGGATGGGCCTTTGGAGAGTGTCGTTGTGGGCGGCCTCTAAATGTTGACCGGACACATGTCCGGCACGCCCAAAGGAGGCCCATTTGGGGTGTTTCGGACACCGACTTAGAGGCCCGGTGGAGACCGTTTGATGCTCCCAATCTCGGCCTCGGAGGCGAGGCAGCCCCCTCTCTCTCTTCATGACGCCGTCGATTCCGGCCGCCAATCGGTGCCGTTGCTCATCGATGTGAGGTCGCCTAGGTATCATCCGTCGGTTCCTCGCCGCCGCTTCTGTTCTACATTCCCGTGCGCTCCCTTTTATCTAACCCTAGCTACGCTCTGGGTCGCTGGTAGCTCGTTGCCTGGCCTCCGCGCGAACCTGCGCCTACTCAAGGACCCCCGCGTTGCCTCACGTCCACCTACTCCGTCTCCGTATGAGTTCGGCAAGTGCAGGAGCTCGCATCACGCAGCCGCCGCTTTCCTGCAACGGCGCCGCTAAGCCAGTCTACGTACCACCTGCTTCCCACCGACATCAATCATGTTCCTCGTGGATCCTAGACCAGGACCCCACCATCGACCAGTACTAGCCTGTGCAACACCCGAGCAGTACCGATGTTGGCATGTTGCAGGCCTCAACCAGTGCCGTTGTAATCACCCAGCACTGCATAGGTTCAGGTCACGTTCTTTAGATGAACCTAGCTTCAGGTCACGATTTTCAGGTTCAAATGAATCAAGTTGTAGGTTAGTTAATTTCTTAGCTTATTTCGGTGTTCAAAGAATGTTTGAGTACACGGATCTGGAGTGGTACTTTCTCCACTATAATGACCAGCATAATATTGACATGTATCCACTATTAGGCTTGAAACTCAACCTGTTTGCACGTGCTAAATAACCTTTTGAAGGATACTACTAAATAACCTGGCTAGCGTAAGATTTCTTTTCTATATTCCTGCAATGTGTTTTTCATTATTTCTATGTTGGCCAGATGGTGTTATCTGTATTAGCCAATACTCCCTTCATTCCGAATTAATTGACTAAGATTTAGTACAACTTGAACTAAATCTAACTCAATTAATTCAGAATGGAGGGAGTATCTTTGAGCACTATAAGAAAAAGGCTACTACTCTAATGAGGTAATTTAACTACTAACTGCAAATGATCTTTGATTTTAGTCAATTAAGTCTGTAGTGCTGCCACACAAATGTAAGTGTTGGGTTCATGTTGTTGAAAATCAGATTCAGCCTAATGTTGTATGGCCCAGAAAACGTCTCTGATAAACCTATATTGGTTTGGACTTTGAGTATTTTATTAAGTGGGGAGTGGAACCTGCGGTTTCATCGCTGTTTCGGGCCAGAGGAGCGGCTCCAGTGGGAAGCGCTCACTCTAGAATTGGCAGGGGTGACTATTTCCGAATAGCGAGATGGGGTGTCTTGGGCCCTCCACACCTCAGGCAAGTTTTCTTCAAAATCCTTGTATCGCAAGCCAGTGCAAGACAGGGAACCTCTTGAGGTCCCTGATATTTGGGAAGCAGCGGTGCCAATGAAAATCAGGATCTTCCTGTGGCAGCTCGCTAGGGATAGACTCCATTCTAATGACCAAATTTTGTTGCCACATGGCCCCTCCATATGTGGGGAGCCAGAAGATGCAAGTCATATCTTTTTCAACTGCATCCTAGCTAGATTTATTAGGAGTGGCCTCCGTGAGGCCCTCCAAGTGGACCGGAAGCCTTCTTCTTTCCAGGACCTCCTAGTTTTTCTTGCGTCCTTCCGCGGCAATAAATGCAAAGTGTTGCGTGTCTTTTTTGCGGCTATTTGTTGGGGCTTGTTGTTGATTCGTAATAAGTTCACCATTCAGAGGAAATTCCCTAACCAATCTGCTGATTGTTTCTTCAAAATCATGATACTGTTGCAGCAATGGCGCCCTCTATCGAAGCCTGAGCCCGCAAGCCTGCTGGACGTGCTGATGGCCGCCCTGAAGTCGCTGTTCGCCGCGACCAATTCAAGACGCTGAAGAAGGACGCGGCTTGATCCTCAGGACCTCGGTGTTTCCTTCTGCTAGAGGAGCTCCTTCGCGTCCTCTGACTACCTCATGTTGTTATTGCCGTATGGTCGCTTTAAACTATGTCTTTTCAGCCGTGCGGTTTTCCGGCTTGTAAGTTGGTATGCTGGCTCTTCCTGCCAGCCTAAAACCCTTATCTGCTGCCGCCTGTTCCGGCTTTATTAATTTAAAGCAGGGCACTTAGTGTCTTCCGTCTAAAAAAAGTATGTTATTAAATAGTTTCTGACTTTGTGTATTTTAGTGTGTCTACAATGGAATATCTTTGATGATTTTGTTTGGCCAGCCACATCTGATTGCTCTCTATGATTCCACACACGATGACATATCTTTCAGTCAAGTAAATTCACCGGTACTTTCCCTCACCTACAACTACAAAAATAAATTCTTGAATGGAAGTATGATACCAGCCATGTTGTCTTCAAGGGTGTCTACCATCTGTTGCAGTTCTTCTAGCATGTTGCTGTTTGTACCAAACAACCGTTCCTTTTTGTTGCTGCTACCATAGCTAGTGAGAGAGAAACGAAGGCGTTTGGCTGGACTGAATTTAGACAGTGCACATAATGTGTGGGTCATCTCCTCCTCCCCCTCCGCCTCATTGAGGGTAGCTTGGAATCTCAAGGCATCGAGAATGTAGCGGTCTCTGTACATGCCTTGCCTCAACATCTTGAGCTGCCGGAGCATCCCCTGGTTGGTGATGTGTCGCCCCTCTGCCTCCTCCACGACGATGTCCATTCTCAGCACAACACACTGTAGCCTCTGTTGAATCTTGTTGACACCAGGCTGATTCTGGAAGTATTTTCTGATTACGAACGATGCTGACCAGCTGACAAGGTCACCTACGATTGCAGTGGTGCCTGTGATGGGACAAAACGCGTGGGCGAACAACGGCGGTGAGCACGGCATGACACTAGAACACATAAACCATACTTAAATTTTAGCTCAGATTGCATATAAAATAAATGAACTCCCTAACTTAGGCATTTCATCAAACACCTAGCTAGCACTACAAAAATAAATTAGCTAAACTTGTATGGAAATGAGCAAAAATGAGCAATGCCGGATGAAATGATCTAGTAGCTAACCCTTGGATAGATTGGTGTCGTTTATCTTTACAAATAGTGGAGAAAAATGTGATGGACTCGAGGTAGGGAGAGAGGAAACTATGGAGAATATGGAGATGAACCCGAGAGCTGAAAAATGGTGGGCAGCTCGGGGTGGAAGATAATATAGTGGGAACATTAGTCCCGGGTCATAAAGATCCTGGCGTGGGCCCCACCCCTGAAGCAGTCTGCCACGGCCTGCAGCGGGATCTTTAGTCCTAGGTCGTACTGATGCTCCCGTTCGACGCGGGACTGCATGCGCGTGGTGTCACCTGCAATCGGCCCGAGACTAATGCCAACACTAGTCATGGGTTGACTTTTGGTCAGGACTAATGATAAGGACAAAAGACCTTGTTTCTACTAGTAGTACTAGCCGCGGCGCCCTGTCGGAGATGCTGCCAGGACCTCGCCGGAGACGGGGACGACGCGGCTGGCCACGACGTCGCTAGAGAAGGCGAGGAATGAAACTTAACTTGTGCGGGTGCGGGCGGCCGGAGTTAGGGTTCGGGTACAGGGAGGGGGGCTAGAGGGATGGCCGACTAGGGCAGGGCGGGGCAGCAAGGCGGCGAGGTAGCGAAACCGGTCGTGGGTGTAGACAGCAGGCGGTTAGGCCAGCGGTTGTGGGCGGCTCGAGGATGCATTAGAGAGGAGGAAGAAGGTGCGGGGATGAAAGGTGCGGGTGGGAACGGCGGCGAGATGGGGGTGAGAGCATCGGCAAAAGGTGCGGCGAAAGGAAGAAGAAGGCAAGGTGCAGCTGCGGGGGTGTGCAATGTGTCTTTATCATCGCATAGGTCGACGCATAGGGGGGGGTCCCCCTCCGCCCGTCTCCTGGCTCTCATTTCGCCCAATTGGGCCGGCCCATTTTGTCCCCTTCATTTTTTTTCCTTTCTTTCCGTTTCCTGATCCTGCGGGGCCAGCTTGTCAGATGATATTATTTGACTTCATGTTGCTGGTACATGGGTGGGCAGACTGGGCTATTTAAAGTCATGTAGATGGCATCCAACTTTTGAGGTAGAACTAAACAAACGCGTCTGAAGCTATGTGTGAAGTGCGCCTGGATGTTGTGCGCACGCTGGGAGATGCTTCTCGGAACAACATATCGGGAACAAGAACAAGTGTGTAAGGAACAGACTTGAGAGGAACAAAATTTTAATACACGAGGACCAAAAAAGTCGCAACAATTTGGAACTAAATTTTGCGCTTCATAATTTTTTTAGTATCATAGAACAAGCCACGTAACAAAAAGGAACAACATTTTAGAAAAGGAACAAAATTTTAATACACAAGGAACAAAAGAGTCGTAACTATCCGGTATACAATTTTGTGCTACGTGAAAAAAAAATAGTACCATGCAACAAGCCATGTCAAAAGGAACAAACATTTTTAACAGCGAGGAACAAAATTTTAAAAGACGAGAAATAGAAATGTCGCGAGCATTTGTAATAGAATTATGAACTACGTGGAAACAAAAAAATACTACGCTTGGAACAAACCCAGGAACAACCTTTTTTTAGCTGAGAGGAACAAAAAGGTCGCAAGTATTTGGAACAGAGTTATGCACTAGGTGAGACAACATTTATTTAGCATGGAACAAAGAGGAACAACATTTTAACATGAGAGAAATAAAGTCTCAAATCGTGAGTAACAAAAAAGTCACAACTATTTTTGAAACAAAAAATTCACGATATGGAACAAAATTGTGTACATGAGTAGCGAACCACTTCACAAAATAGGACATCGTCATTTTTAACTAAGAGGAACAAAAATTTCTCAAGTGGAACTAGAAAAGGAAAGCAAAAGAATGGAAACAGTCGCTGTGAGCAAAAACAGAAAAGGAACAAGAAGAAATAAATCATTCGTTTGGAAACAAAACAAGAAACAAGTAACCAAGGAATACAATCAACTGGGCCGAGCCCACAAACAAATCCCTTTAGCGAAACGGCGGTGCAAATCCCCTCCTTGGTCGCTCACTTCTGGGCTTGGACAGCACCTGGGTTTCTCTTCGTGGGCTTCGGCCCGGTCTACTGGTCGAGGTGCGACCGTGACACTAGCTATCCGGATATCGCTAGGGGAAGGGTTACCTTCCCGGAGGTCGCTTAAAGGTCGCTTGATGTGGACATGTGCCCGATCCCACGCGCCCTGTGAAGCCCTCCGGTGGTGGTGCTGCGTACGAAGCCCCCCGCGCCTCGTCTCGTACGTAAGGACGATGCACGGATAAAACCAATGTTTTTTCATACAGCTACGTAAATTACCATTTTAGATTACGTAGGTATGTATAACCTATCGTATCGTGTACATGTATGTATCAATCTACATAGATTTGGGTGTATAAGCTGCACAGATCTAGTAGTACAAGTTAAAAAAAATTGAAAGTACATGTACAACTATAATTGAAAGTGCATGTATAGAAATACAGAACCGGGTTGTATAACAACATAGATCGGGTTGTACAACAATGCAGACCGGGTAGTACATCAACGCAGACCGGGTTGTATAGCACCACACAAACCGGGTTGTACAGCAACGCAGACCAGGTTGTATAACGACACAGATCAGTTTGTACGTATAATTAAATTCAGGTTGTACGTACAACTACACCTAACAGATTGTACGTACAAATACAAATTTCAGGTTGTACGTACTATTACACCTATATAGTACAAACTATACACAATCTGAAGTACAAAAAAAAGTTTGTCAAAATCTATCAATATGAGATCTAGTTTTAAAGATCTCGACGCGAGGAGTTCAGAATTGAAAACGGTTCGTAAATTGAATAAACAGTTCTCACGATATTTCATTTTGAAAAAATGAATCTCAAAATAAAATACATATACATCCCTCTGCCCACCACCAGAAAGCTGTCGCTTGTCACCGTATGGAAAAAAGGTGGAAATAAAAACAAAGTAAATTACGACACTTATCAGTATTAGAGCACGCGCATCGACCTTCGCGAAATAAAGTTTTTTTAAGAATTTCCTAGCTATCCTCATGTTTTCAATCCTGCTGCATGCGCTTAATTAATGTTGAAACGAAATTACTTTAGTCGGATAGCCGTACGACGTTTGCTTGTACCGAATATTCCCGCCCATGCGGAACGTGTAGCCCTTAACCGCATAGAAACATGCATGTCCCTGATTCTTTCTCTTTCCTAACTTACACCATCCTTTTTTATCTAATTTGTTTGAACCATTCCCAAACAGACTACATAACAACCCATTCAGAGAAAATATTTTGTAAGTCGAAGTTCCGGAAAAATTCAGAATATATAATCTTGAGAAAAATTCACGAACAATCCCTGAACTCGCCCCACACAGGTTGTGGAGCAGGAACGTGAGCGGCGAGTACTTGGCCGTGCCCACGGCGTTCCAGACGAACTCAAGGCGCTCGATGGTGCTCTCCACGTCGCCGACGCGAACCACCCACGCGTCCTCGTCGCCCAGCTCCTTGTGCAACATGGACATGGCCGACATGTTCCGCGATGATCCATGGTCCTCGGCCATAGCGTGCGCACTCGCTTGCGCTGACCGGCTGGACCTGCCGCGCCAGGAAAATAATCTGAAATCGCCACCGATGCTGCCGGCCATGACAAATCTCGCGCGCGTCAAGGTCATATTTTGATCGGCAGACTGGCTGGCGAAACATACAAGGCAAGCACGGGTGGGTTTAAGAAACAGGGGAGAGGCGAAACAAAGCAGAGGAATTGGCGACAACGACGGAATTGACCAAAATATATACGTAGGCTAAATCACGCTCGACGAGAACGTCGACGCCAAGGTTCGTCGGCAAACCGGAGGGCGGCTCCTCACGTAGGCCTCTGGGGCCACCGGTGAAGATAAATACGGGGGCATCATGGTCAGAGCCGCAATGAAGGACAAGCGGCATGGCCATCTAAAACTCGGCCCACCAAGGGTCAAGGACAAGAATCGTGGAGGGCGAACAGACGCTTTCGACATTGATGATGGCGCAGAAGCGGAAGTCGCGCAGCCTTTCTCGGTGTAAGCCTCTGCGTCGTCGTGGGCACAGGAGACGAAGCGGCTGGAAGTCGCTGACACGCGGGCCCCTGGGCAAAAAAAGGAGAAGGACGTGTCAGTCAGTCCACGACAACGCAAACCGCGGTCAAATTTGGGCCGCTTTTGTGCCACCGCGGACAACGCGACCAAATAGCGTCGGGTTCACTGGGCTGAATTTTTCTGGCCTCGGTCATTTCTGGACCGAATCATACGGCTGCGGTCCGTCTACGTCGGCCGTTGGAGAGACGTCATTAGGTTGCACCCTCCATTTGACCGGACGCATGTCCTACACAGACTCAGTTGGATGGTGACGAACATGAATTTAGAATGCCCGGTAGATATGATCTTAAAACACTCAGAGCAAAGGATAGTATAAGAAAATAAATATGAAGAGAACATGTTATTTATTGGCAGGGCTAGGTGACGCAAGCCAGGTTGCCAGGTTGGATCGTACAAAGATCGGACGCCAATATAGCAGCGCCGATGTTGAAATGGGCCAATCATTTATGGTAGTACACGCCACTTGTTAACGTCGCTTGTTAATGACCAGCCTTGTAAAACAAAATCAACGTTATCATTACAGCCACTTGCATATGTCATTTCATTGTTTTCTAGGGTACCATGTATTAAAAACATATCGAATCTCTGACATAAGATCACATACCGTGTCTTCATATGTCGAATCTCTGACATATTCTAAAATTTTATCGAATCGTCCAACAAAATTACATTATCACTACTGCAGCCACCTGATAGCTTGTGTGGCCAGTGGAGGCGAGGCACGTGCACACCCAATCTGGATCTGGATATATTGTTTTGCCCACTTGATCGTACAACAAAATCACGTTATAGCCTGCTACACTGTTTGGCAGCCAGGTCAGTAATTAAGCCCTAGCAGTTCTGCCATCTCTGCATGCATGCAGCAGATACAGCACATCAGATCTGGGTTTTTTAGAAACAAAATACAGACGCTCGAATACATCATACGCACACTCACACATATAAATGCACACACTCACAGACGCTCGAATACGTTCTATCCCTATGAGTACCTCTGAAATACCGAGTGAGCGGATCGAGTCTTGAGATTGACGAAGTCACCACGGGCGTCTCGTTGTCGACAGGAACATCGCTTCCCACTGAAAGAATATTCCACCGAAATGCTATCGTCAAACCTGGGGTTTGATCTCTGGTGGGCTGAGGGTATAACCACCCTGCTAACCATCCAACTACAGGTTGGTTTGCTAGATCTGGATACTCCAAACCCTCGGCAACAACACTACTAATGTCGATAACACACTTGGATATCAAAGCTTTTGCCAATCCGCATTCCGACACATATGACTGCCGATGGCACGTTTCATTGCAATGTTCTAATATCTATAGGATAGAATTGTAGCTTTTATGATCGTAATTAATAGCGCAAGTCGTATGTCTTATCTCGCCGATTCGAATCATGCGACCAGATCGTGAACCTTGATTATGTCATATTTGCTAATGCGTGGCTAGTGGTTCACTAAGCCTAATCTTTTTCAAAGGCTAAACAGTGAGGGAGAACCCCCACTACAATTTTCGATTTTCTATTAAAACTCATCACATCACTTTACAAAGTTACGTACAAGAGTTTCAGCGACAAAAAAACTTGTCACAAGGACCTAGCTAACCAATCATTAAATTGCTGAGAATGTTTCTTCTGCATTCTATGCTTGAGCAATTGCATCTCTTGACAGTAAATGGTGTTTTGTTTTCAAACACTCTGTTATTCCTTACAACTCAGATTCTGCAGGAAGCTAAGATTATAATCTCCATGAAGAATGGGAGATTTAATTTATTCTTGATATCCTCAAAAGCTTCATTGGACTGAAAGATTTTTAACTCTGTTGGCAAATGAAATCCCAGCATCGTCCATAACAAATGAATCAGCGTCTCTTCTTGTGCACATTGCAGGGTTGCACAGTTATAACTAGGCAAATGAAAGTTCTTTCTACCAAGTAAATTTCTAGTGTTTAATCTATCATGCATCAGCAACCAGAATAAGAACTTATGGTTTGCTTGACAAGTAGATTTCTAAATCCATTTAAAATGTGGTCGTGCTTGCTGGAATCCTACCATTTGCTTATAAGCTCTCTTACTAGTGAACTCACTGCTTCCCCAAATGTAAGACCAGTTATCAGTGTTGCCTTGCAGAACAACCTGTCTCATCTCAGTACAAATTTGGTGTAGCTCTAAAAACTGAATGTGGGCCTGCTGAGAGAGGGGTAAATGGAAAAGTTCTTCTAGGTTCTCAACTTGAATAGTTTCTTGAAAGTCACAGTAGTGTTCTTAGCATAAGAAGCTAAGTGATGAAATTTGTGATGAAGGCATGAATCATTCCAAAGATCACTCCAAAAGTACACTGAGTTGCCAGCTCCCAAATTGCACTTGGCCATTGACTTGTAAGTATCGACTAATTTTAGATGAGTCTTCCACCAGAAAGAGACTTCAAGGCTGTGGCTAGGTAGTTTACCTTCTAAATAGTACTTATGCCAAAAAAAGGTTAACCCAGGGGACACCATGCTTGTTGTAGAATTTGTGAAGGTTCTTCAAAAGTAGGGCACTGTTCTGAATCCTTAGATTAAGGACTCCTAGTCCACCTTGACTCTTTGGCTTGCAAACCTTTATCCGAGCAATCATTGCAGCCTCTTGATTGCACATCATCGGTCTTCTTTCTCCAAAGGCAATGTCTATATACTTCTCAATTTGATTTATGGTACTCCCTCCGATCCATAAAAAGTGTCGCTCATCTAGTACAAAGTTAGTACTAGCTTAGTACAAATGGGCGACACTTTTTTATGGATCGGAGGTAGTAGTTGGGGAGACTTCAGATGTGCTTAGGAAAAAGATTGGGAGAGAGGCAAACACACACTTTACCATTAGCAAATTTCCCCCATAATTAAGGAAATCAACAATACTACACAGTCTTCTCTGGACTCTTGTGACCATTGGCAAGAAATATTCCAAGGATGGCTTTGTGGTGCCAAGGGGCAGTCCCAAATAAGTCAAAGGCAAATCCCGTTTTTTCAAATTCAAAGTATTGGCAAAGTGAGCCGATCTCTCATCATCCATGTTGATAGGAACCATACTGGATTTTGAGTAGTTCACTTTGAGGCCAGTGGACTCAGCAAAACTGTGCAGAATAGCTTATTTTAAGCAAATCAATTAGGTGGCATCAACTTTCATCACAACCAGAGTATCATCAGCATACTGAATCACATGAAATTCATTAAAGCCATTGTTTGTTAAAGGAAGGGAAATTATGTTTTGATGTAATGCCTTGTTGAGAACAGACTAAAAGAAATTAGCAGCTAAGACAAAGAGCAGAGGAGACAAAGGATAAACCCTATCTAACACCTCTCTTACAGTAGAATTGTTTGCCCGGTACTCTATTTAAAAGAACTCAAAAGGAGCATGTGTGCAAAATCATCTCAATCCAGCTAATCCATTTTTCCCCAAAACCCTTTGCCTTCAAAATCTGTAGAATTGTTGAGTGCTCAGTCTTGTCAAATGCCTTCTCAAAATCTAACTTTAAGATTAGGAGTTCTTCCCTAGAGTTGTGACATTGGTGCAGATATTCAAAGGCCCAACCTAGGTACTCCCTCCGAACCGTATTAAGTGTCGGTAGGAAATAGTTGAACACCTACAATTCAACAATAGCACGCACGACAGTTTTTAGGATCAGAGGTAGTAAATCTTTAATACATCTAGACTTTAGGGAGCCATATTGATTTTTGTGAACCAATTTGAGAATGATCCTTTCCAGTGTGTTATCCAATAGCTTTGTAATTTAGCTTTAGAACACTATTTAAAAGTGACATTGGCCTGAAATCATTGGCATTCAGAGGGGCATCGTTCTTGGGAATCAGTACTAAGCATTATCTCTTCTATTAGCTCTATGTAATACTCCCGTTATAACTAAATGTAAGACGTATTTGTAATTCAAATTGAACTACAAAAATGTCTTATATTTAGTTACAGAGGGAATAGAAGAGATAAGGCACAGCATGTCTGTGACGTTGTCCATTGAAAAAGCGATCGGCTCCATCATAGAACCTTTCAGACCTTGCATGCTGTAAGGAGAGGCGAACGCGGTCGGTGACCTCGGCTTCCGTTGGTGCCGGTGACCAGGGGTGGCGCCACCACTAGAGCAAAACAGGCCACTGGTCCCGGGCCGGAAGGGCTTTTTGTCCCGGTCACGCGCCCGGGACAGCGTGTTCGGGACAAATAGCCTCCCCTATTTGTCCCGGGCACGCCACGGCCCGGGACCAGTAGGGGGGTCACGTGGCCGAACCACACCCCCTCTGGCTCCCACTCATTTGTCCCGGTTCGTAATACGAACCGGGACAGTATATATGATTTTTTGTTTTCTTTTTTTATTTCTTTTATTTTGTTTCCTGTTTTCTATTTTTGTTTCTGTTTTCTATTTATGTTACTGATTCTTTTGTGTTTGTGTTTTTTCATTTATGTTTCATTTCAAACAAGATCTAGTTGCATATTATACGTTACTATGTAATATATATCATTAATACACGATTTTTTCCTCGGGATATAGTCATGAATACTACTAGTACACGAGTTCTCCCAAACAAATATTTACAACCAGAAGATCATGTCTAAATATTTACAAACAGAGATCATTACATGAAAGAGAAGCATTAGACCCTATTTTTTCCTCGGGATGGTCTTTTTTGGCGGCCGGATTATACTGCATTCTGCGCCTGGCTTTATGACATAGTCAAGCAGAAAGCCCGCAATTTCCTCCGCGATTGGTAGTAGGCGGTCTTTTGCATCAAGCCTGTTCCGGATCGTTTCAAACTAAAAAGGAGAGATCAACACAAATATATCAACCATTATGAAAATAATTCAATTTGAAAAGTGAACAAGTTTGAATGAATTGTTAACGTACCCTATTCCAGTCTGCACCCTCATTGAAGTGAATTCAGATGAACTCGCAGACATAGAATCCACACAAATTGGTGCCTTGTTGCTGCTTCGCGCACTTTATGATAGAATAAGATAAGAAATTAATAAAAAATAATCAAAAATATTGAAAAAATGGTATTGTGAGACTGAAATTAAGAATATGCGTATGTGGAACCTAGCTAGTACGTCTTACCTCTCGCCATTTAAAAGTGAGGTTCTTAGCTATACCGACATCCTTGTGGAAACCGGTGAACTTGTGCCAAACCCTGAAGTTTACGGTATGAAAAATTAGTAAAGAAGTTAACTAATTACTATATATTATTAGAAAAGACGAGGTCGATTGTGATAATGAACGAAATTATCTCTGGAGCATCTGTTTCGTGTCGTCAAACTTTTCTTCAGGCTTCGATAATGGGTCCAAGACATCAACGATTGCCTTTTCAACATCAATCTCAAATAATACCCAGTGAAATCTGCCATATGTTTATATTTGTTAATAACTAAATCATCAATTACATATACTTAATTAACACCGAGTATGTATAAGAAAGTAAACAACTCACTCGAAGTTGAACGGGAAAATTATGGTGCTTTTGTAATGTTGCGCCATCAAATAAGTAAGCAAAAGCTCCCCCGTTTGATCTGGGTAATGTAACAAACCATGATGATGAACTCGATTAGGGTCAATGAATCCAATCTTGTGATTGAGTCCCAGCTTTCGAGATTGTATAATTTTCAGCCTGCATAATAGAGTACAAAAGTAATATAGTGATAAGGATAATTACAAGCAATGAAAAATAAGTAGAGCTAGAGAATTACTGACATATATACATAATTTAATTACTTACATGCAAAAGGCACTGATGATAGATTTGTCGAGCGCGTCAAAATTGAATAACTGCCATAATTCGCAATACTCGATTTGAACCTCATCATCACCTGGGCCAAAAAAATCCTTTGGAATTTTCCCATAGAGCCAGTCTCCGTCTTGACTTTTCGTGGTACGCAAGTACCATGCATTTAGTTGGTGCAACCTAGCTGGTAGAGTGCACACCATTGCAGGGTCGACAAGATCTGGTCCTCTCACATATGTCCGCACCACCTCATGTATGGTGACACTCTCGCCAGCTTGCAATGCCTTAAGCTCTGCCAGAGTTATACCCATATCTCTAGCTTGCTGCGAAAGTGCATCATCGACTAGGGTTCCGGTTGTAAGGCGTCAATACGAGTGGAGGGGCCGATTGTCCCGCCTGCATTCCGAGCTGTGGAACATCTCTCTTCTGGGTGGCAGCAGATTTTTTTTCTTCCCGCACTCTCCTAGATGTACGCACCAGAACGCGTGTGTAGTCATCGTCCATATTTAGTTCATATTGCGACGGATGCGTAAGAAATTCTATGGCCCACCGTATCGCTTCCGAAGAATAAACCGGAACAGGCAAAGACATCTTTTTTGCCTTCTTTCTCTCGGAAGTCTGGATCTCCTCGACCCATGTATCGACATCTTTGCGAGAGTTCACATAGCGAGACTTCCCGGCCGTTTCGCTTTTCTGAGTACTAGTCGACTCAGCGGTGCACTTCCGCTTCTTTTGCGGAGGCGATGGAGTCCGTTGACGCGGCGGAGTACGCTCACGCGACGGCGGAGATGGACTAGCGCATTGGTTGTCGTTGTTGTAGTTATGTGGACTGGCTTGTGGACTGGGAGGGCGATTTAGCTGCATGTGTGGGAACACGATGTATTCTTTTTTCCATAAGCAGGTACTCTTGAGGGCAAATCTCAACTCAACCTCGTCTTCACCCGTAGGGAAGTCCAGCTTAATTCCCTCATATGTCTTGATAACCTCATCAACCCCGACAACAGCATAGCCATCTGAAATAGGGCGACAATGGTAAGTTCCATTTGGGCTAGGCGGTAGGGCAAAGCCATGCGCCACCTTCACGGTTATGTTCAAGCATGGCACATGTAGGTCGCAAAGTTCCCGCTGCACGATATTATCCACGGGGTGACGAGGACCCGGCATATCATTGTGGCGATCGAGCTCCGTCGAAGCCACGCTGCTTCTCCGCATTGATTTTGGATCGGGAGAAGGATTTTCGGGCGTCTCAGATTCGCAGGGCATCCGTCGAGTATGCGCTGCCTTCAGCTCTGCTATCTCCTTCTCATGCTGTAGTAATTTATTTTCCATCCACTGGGCCCGGTCGGCAATCTCTTTCTTCTTTCTCGATCGGCTTCTATAAGTGCCAACATCTTTGGGAAACCCAAGTATCCACGGTACAGAGCCGACGGTTCCTCTTGTTCGTCCACTGTGTTCAGGATTCTTAAGGGCTCGCGATAGCTCGTCCTTCTCTCTGTTAGGGTGGAACCTGCCTTCCGTGACCTCCTTCCATACCTCTCTGAGAGCTTTAATAGGGTCAGGTCCGTGCTCCTTGGTAAAAAGACAGTCACCTGTTTCAGGGTCTAACTTTCCACCATGCCCATAGAACCAAGCCTTAAGCCGGTCTGGCCAGTCAAATGTCTCGATCTGTATACCTTTAGCCAAAAACTCTTCCTCCATTTTCAGAAACTTAGGCAGGGCCGTCAGGTAGCCACCTGACCCCATGTTATGGTGATATATCTTTTTGTCTGCATTTTTCTTATTTCTCTCTGACATGGCCTTAGCGGCTTCCGATTGCTTGTACGCCTTAAATTTGGGCCACTCATCTTTGATCTTTTCATAGACTCCGACAAATTCTGGAGTTTTACCTTCTTTTATGAACTTGTTAAGCCTTTTCTTCCAGCTGCGGAACAATTCACCCATCTCAATATAAGTCCAGGCCTTGCATCGATTCTCTATAACCGGCTCCTCTACATCCTCCTTTTCCGGTAAAGTGAAATTCTGCATGAGCTCGTCCCAAAGGAGTTGTTTGTCTGCATTCGAGACATAAATAACCCCCTCTTTTGGCACCTTTGGCTTATACCATTCTTGAGCCCTGATGGACAGTCTGTCCCGAACGATGACTTCGCACTGAGCTACAAATTTCCTTGCGTGGTTAGCGGGAGCAATCGGTTTTCCTTTTTCATTGATCTCCTCGATGTGGTACTTCTGTTTCCCTTGGAGCTTTTTGGTCCCGGTTCGTGGCCCGCCTCATTTCACCACTGCTTTTTTGCTTGGTCCCGGTTCATGGCCCGCCGACGGCTAAAAAAAAGAAAAAGTGATAGTTAATATATGTATACACACAAATCTTTTCAACGGAGACAAAAACCTGAGGGCATATATCTACCTCGGCGGCCGACTTTCCAACAGTAGAATCGGTGAACTGTCGGTGAGCTGAACTGTCGGTGACGTCTATTCCGTCTGAATGCCCCTCCAGTCCATCACCGGACTCGTTCAGAAATTGCCCGGTGAAATCGTCTACGTGTTCCTCTTCTTGTTGGTCCAATCCATCACTTTGGCGGATGATGCCGAACATGTCCTCTTCTTGTTGAAGGTTTCTACCGGTGTCCATAGTTTCTGCAAGGGATTTCAATCCATTTACATTTGCAATTGTAATGTGTTAAATCAGAGAACCTGTATGAACACATTACAATATTTCAACACATACAATAATTCAACACATTACACTACTTCAACAACTAAACATCAATTGCTAATGACCTAACAATTTTCTATTTTTTTTTTTTCAATGACCAAGTGTTGAGCTATGAAAATTCAAAATATTTGCTTCAATGTTGGAAAAGTGTTTGAATTCAACAAATTTTGTCATGACACACAAAATAATATCACATTTGCATTTGCAACGATATTCCAACAATTTTTTTTGTTTATTCAAACTTATTCAAACACACAAAATAATGGCACAACAACATCCGTAAAACATTAGAATATTGAGTATCATATTGCATATTGCTAATGAACTAAAAAGAAAATGGGACGATGACCGGAGGCGCGGGGATGGGGATGGCCGGAGGCGCGGCGAGCTATACCTCGGAGGCGGCGGGGATGGCCGAAGGCGCGGGGATCGACACACTGCAACAATTAACACATTTTGTATATATTTTCAATTTGCTAACACATTGCAACAATTAACACATTTTGTATTTTCAATTTGCAACAATTAACACATGAAAATCAGTAGCAAAATTAAATTTACAAGGGCTGACGTCATGTTGAGGTAAGGGAAATCAGATGGTCGGAGAACAGATGGCCGGAGAGCCGTATCGCCGACGTCGAGCACGGGGACGGCCGGAGTAGGGATGGCCGGCGAGGGAGAAAGAGAGCCGCACCTCGCAGGCGCACGCGCACGGCCGGAGTTGGGGGCGGACGGAGGCGCACGCGCACGGGGACGACGGCGGCCGGTGTTGCGCACGGACGGAAGCGCGCGCGCACGGACGGATGCGGCGGCTGGAGTTTGGCGAGGAAGGAGGCCGGGCGTGGACGGGGACGATTCGTGCACGGGCTACGGCGGCCGGAGTAGAGCGGGGACGGAGGAGCGCACGGGCTACGGCGGCCGGAGTAGAGCGGGGACGGAGGAGCGCGCGGGCACGACGACCGAAGTAGAGTGGGGACGGAGGAGCGCACGGGCTACAGCGGCCGGAGTAGAGGGAGATGCGCGGCGGCAGCGGTTAGGGTTCGACGAAAAATTTTGCCAGCACTTTGGTAGGAATGGGGAATTGCTCCGGGTTGAGCCACCACCCGTGGCTAAGTGTTGCTTATATAGGATAATGCTATCTGTCCCGGGTCGTGGCTCTGCCCGGGACAAATAGGGGGTCATCTGTCCCGGGCCGTGGCTGCACCCGGGACAGATAGCACCCCATCTGTCCCGGGCTGAGCCACCACCCGGGATAGATGGGGTTTTTTCTTTTTCTTTTCTTTTTTTGTTTTCTGTTTTAAATAACTTTGGAATTTGAAAAAACTTTCAATATGAAAAGTGTTTGAATTTAACTAACTAATACAAAAACATTTTCTCTTTTCTATAACCATTATTTAAATTAGTTTAAAACTATTTTGAATGTGAATTTGTATAACTTTTGCATACTTTGGAATTTGAAAAAACTTTCAATATGAAAAGTGTTTGAATTTGACTAACTAATACAAAAACATTTTCTCTTTTCTATAACCATTATTTAAATTAGTTTAAAACTATTTTGAATGTGAATTTGTATAACTTTTGCAAACTTTGGAATTTGAAAAAACTTTCAATATGAAAAGTGTTTGAATTTGACTAACTAATACAAAAACATTTTCTATTTTCTATAACCATTATTTAAATTAGTTTAAAACTATTTTGAATGTGAATTTGTATAACTTTTGCAAACTTTGGAATTTGTTGTCCTTTCAATATGAAAAGTGTTTGAATTTGACTAACTAATACAAAAACATTTTCTCTTTTCTATAACCATTATTTAAATTCCAAATTTTAACTTCCAAACCGGGACTAAAGAAGCACACGGATCGTGTGTTTCTTTCAAGCACTTGTAAGCCGTTTGATCAGGTGTGTGTTTCTTTTGATTGCTTCTGAGCTGTTCGATTAACGCTTTCAGTTTCAAACCGGGACTAAAGAAGCACACATATCGTGTGTTTCTTTGAAACACTTGTTAGCCGTTGGATCAGGGGTGTGCTTCTTTTGAGCACTTGAGAGCTGTTGGATCAACACTATCAGTACCACTGGTTGAGCCCGTGACCCTATATATAGCCCCCTCTCAGACGAGGCGAGCACTCAGTGTTTCCTCCTTCTAGTGCCTAGCCGGGTGGTGTGTAATATACAAATCACTCGGATTCCCTGCATACGCCCCACGGTGCATTTGATATGCAGGCACTCAGGAGCCACCGTGGGGCTGTATGCAGGTGAAATCGTGTGTTTTGTTCTTTCAAAAGAATAGTTCAATTCATCTACTGAGGAATATATACAAATTACTCGGATTCCCTGCATACGCCCCACGGTGCATTTGATATGCAGGCACTCAGGAGCCACCGTGGGGCTGTATGCAGGTGAAATCGTGTGTTTTGTTCTTTCAAAAGAATAGTTCAATTCATCTACTGAGGAATATATACAAATTACTCGGATTCCCTGCATACGCTCCACGGTGCATTTGATATGCATGCACTCATCAAGAGCCACCGTGGTGCTGTATGCAGGTGAAATCGTGTGTTTTTTTCTATCAACGCCGACGAATCCATTTGATATGCAGGTAAAAATGGAGCATCTTCTTCATATCAAAAGTTTAATATATTAATTATTACATATCGCACCAACATCTCCATCACACAACACCGCCAGTTCTTCTGCGTCGGAACCATGGAGCATCTTCTTCAATCAACTTGATGATTGGGTCAATGTTCACTACGAAAGGCGGAATTTCATCAAAATTATTATAATCATCTGACATGTCTGTCTTGTCCTCCACTCCCACGATGTTTCTTTTTCCTGAAAGAACTATGTGACGCCTAGGCTCCTCCACTCCCAGGATGTTTCTTTTTTTGGGTCTGCTAGACATGTCTTTCACATAGAAAACCTGAGCCACATCATTGGCTAGCACGAATGGTTCGTCTCTGTACGCAAGATTGTTTAGATTCACTGTTGTCATTCCGTACATCTTGTCTACCTCAACCCCGCCTTTCAGATTGACCCATTTGCACCGAAACAAAGGGATCTTAAAAGAAGGTCCATAGTCAAGTTCCCATATCTCCTCTATGCAACCATAATATGTGTTCTTCTGCCCATTGTTGTTTGTTGCATCAATGCGAACACCACTGTTTTGGTTCGTGCTCTTTTTATCTTGGACACTCGTGTAAAATGTATTTCCATTTATCTCGTACCCTTGGAAAGTACATATAGTTGTAGATGGTGCCCTAGCCAACAAGTGTAACTCTTCATCAACCTTGTCTTTATTTTCAAGATGTGCTCGCAACCAACCGCCGAACGTGGCCATGTGTGTACGTACAATCCAGTTGTCAGACTTCCCCGCGTGTAGAGAGCGTACAAAATTCTTGTGTTCATCGATATACGGGGCCACCAAGGTAGAACTTTGTAGAACTGTATAGTGTGCTTCAGTGAAAGAATGTCCATCCATACAAATTTTTGTTTTCTTTCCTAGTGTGCCTTTTCCACTAAGTCTACCCTCATGTGGTGATTGTGGAACACCTATCGGCTTAAGGTAATGAATAAAGTCAACACAGAACTCAATGACCTCCTCGTTACCGTAGCCGTTGGAGATGCTTCCTTCTGGCCTAGCACGGTTATGCACATATTTCTTTAAGACTGCCATGAACCTCTCAAATGGGAACATATTGTGCAGAAATACAGGACCGAGAACTTGAATCTCTTCGACTAGGTGAACCAGGAGATGCGTCATAACATCGAAGAAGGATGGAGTGAACACCAACTCAAAACTGACAAGACACTGGACCACATCATTTTGCAACCCTGGTAGAATCGCCGGATCGATTACCTTTTGAGATATTGCATTGAGGAATGCACAAAGCTTCACAATGGGTACTCGAACATTTTCCGGTAGTAGCCCCTCAGTGCAATCGGAAGCAATTGCGTCATAATCACGTGGCAATCATGAGACTTTAGGTTCTGAAATTTTTGGAGTCTCACATTTACTATCCTCTTTATATTCGACGAGAACCCAGCCGTGACCTTGATACTGCTCAGGCATTCAAAGAATATTACTTTCTCTTGTTTGGTAAGAGCGTAGCTGGCAGGACCTTCGTAGTGTTCGGGACTTAGGCCGTCTCGTTCTTTCACACGTTTCTGGTCCTCCCGTGCTTCCTCTGTATCTTTTTTCTTCCCGTACACGCCCAAGTAGCCTAGCAGGTTCACGCAAACATTCTTCGTCACGTGCATCACGTCGATAGCAGATCTAACCTCTAGGACCTTCCAATATGGTAGCTCCCAAAATATAGATTTTTTCTTCCACATGGGTGTGTGCCCGTTAGCGTCTTTCGGAACCTGTTGTCCTCCAGGACCCTTTCCAAAGATTACTTTTAGATCCTTGACCATATCAAATATTTCTTCACCAGTACGGTTGACAGGCCTCCTACTGTGATCAGCCTCACCTTTAAAATGCTTGCCTTTCTTCCTTGCGGTATGCCTGATCGGAAGAAATCGACGATGCCCCAGATACACACACTTCTTACATTTATCCAAATATAAACATTCAGTCTCACCCAAACAGTGTGTGCATGCATTGTACCCCTTGGTCGACTGCCGTGAGAGGTTAGCAAGAGCAGACCAATCGTTAATTGTTACAAAAAGCAGAGCTCGTAGGTCAAATTCCTCATGTTTGTGCTCATCCCACACCCGTACACCTTCTTCCCGCCACAACTGTAAAAGTTCTTCAAATAATGGCCTGAGGTACACATCAAGGTCGTCGCCGGGTTGCTTCGGGCCTTGGATGAGCAATGGCATCATAATGAACTTTCGCTTCATGCACAACCAAGGAGGAAGGTTATAAATACATAGAGTCACAGGCCATGTGCTATGACTGCTGCTCTGCTCCCCAAACGGATTGAAACCGTCTGTACTTAGACCAAACCTTAAGTTCCTTGCGTCATCTTCAAATTCCGGGAACTCTCTCTCAATTTTTCTCCACTGCGACCCATCAGCGGGGTGTCTACACATCGCGTCTTTCTTACGGTCCTCTTTGTGCCATCGCAATAACTTGGCATGCTCTTTATTCGCGAACAGGCGTTTCAACCGTGGTATTATAGGAGCATACCACATCACCTTGGCAGGAACCCTCTTCCGGGGACGCTCACCCTCAACTTCACCAGGGTCATCTCGTCTGATCTTATACCGCAATGCAGTGCATACTGGACATGCATCCAAATTCTCATACTCACCGCGGTAGAGGATGCAGTCATTAGGGCAGGCATGTATCTTATGCACGTCTAATCCTAGAGGGCACACAACCTTCTTTGCTTCGTACGTGTTGTCGGGCAACTCGTTGACCTTTGGAAGCATCTTCCTAAGGATCTGCAGCAACTTTCCAAATCCCTTGTCAGTCACACCACACTCTGCCTTCCACTGCAGTAATTCCAGTGTGGTACCCAGCTTTTTCTGACCATCTTCGCAACTTGGATACAACAATTTCTTGTGATCCTCTAACATCTGGTCGAACTTCAACCTCTCCTTTTCAGTTCCGCACTCTCTCTTTGCATCAGCAATGGCCCTACCAAGATCGTCAGTGGGTTCATCTGGTGCCTCTTCAGCTTCAGCTTCCCCCGTTGCAGAATCTCCGTACTCCGGGAACATAGGATAGTTGTCATCATCTTCCTCTTCTTCATTGTCTTCCATCATAACACCTTTTTCTCCGTGCTTCGTCCAACAATTATAGCTGGGCATGAAACCATGCCGAATAAGATGACTTTGAAGGGTTCTCACGTTTGGGTGATCTGTCTTATTCTGACAGTTGACACAAGGACAACACATGAAACCATTCGTACTGTGGGCCTGGGCTTTCTCTAGAAATTTCCTCAAACCTATCATGTACTCGGCAGTGCGTCGGTCACCATACATCCATTGTCGGTCCATCTGCATTATATAATGAACTACATCAATAACCATTACAGAACATCGACAAATAAACACTGAACATGCACGGTATCAATTAATTACAAATGAAATGAGAGAAAAATTAACCTTGATCGAAAAGAAGAATAAACTTCTTTAAGTGTACATCAAATCAATTCGTGAACTCTCTCGGGCATTTCATCAAACACCTTGCATGCATACAAAAAAAACAGACTAGCACACACCCCCTCCTTCCATTTAAAAAAAAATGCCTCCAATGGTTTTGGGAGGGGGCTGCTGATGATCAGTATATATAGGCAACCCCCCCATTTGTCCCGGTTTCAGTCACAAACCGGGACAGCATATAGCCCATTTGTCCCGGTTTGAGACTGAAACTGGGACAGATGGAGGTTTTTTCATTTTTTTTATTTTCTTTTTCTGTTTTCTGTTTTAAATAACTTTTGCAAACTTTGGATTTTGGAAAAACTATGAATATGAAAAATGTTTGAATTTGACTAACTAATACAAAACCATTTTCTGTTCTCTGTTTTAAATAACTTTTGCAAACTTTGAAATTTGAAAACACTTTTGCAAACTTTAGATATATTTCGGTCAATACAAGAGAACACGCGCACACAGAATATTTGACAAATGGAATACATAGATAGTCTACTCATCAACGACATTAAGATGATCATTTTCCGTATTATAGCCGCGTAGACTATACCACTTCCGTGCAATCTCGAAGCCAAGGCGAGCGTCTAAAGCAGCATATACGACTTGATCGTAGCTCAATGGAACGTTGCCCCATCCGAAAATTAGGTCTTTTTGTAACGTGTCTTCCTTGTCGTCGTCCGTGTACTTCCTCTTCTTGTATTTCTTCTTCTTCTCAAGATTTGTCCCAATGACCGCATTAGAGAGAGCATATAGACTAGGAGTAAAATTGCCGGTAGGGTTTCGGCGATCCCTCTGCAGGTCGACCGTGGACCAAATAATAATTCCGTAGGAGGCTAGCATCTTCATGTCATTATGGATTGCCACGCCGTAGAATTTGATTGTCTCGTCACCTAAGAAATCCACGAGGACCTGTGGCACCCGATCAGCTTTGCAAATTTGGAAGACAAGAGTCTCGGTCGCCACCGAGAGTTGAAGGACGGCGGCGCGCTGTGGAGTATCCTTCCGTCGAGGGTCGGTGAACTCGCAATCGAGTCCAACGGCTTTGATCGGAGCGGCGTCGAGGAAGTTGGTCTTCACGTCGCCGATCCACTTCTCCACGCGCCATGCACGAAGGGTGACCCACACCTTGAACCGCATGCCTTCCTTCTCGTAGCCGTAAAACTCATCGGACCGAGGCACGAGTGGCTCCATAGGAAATGGTGTACGTGGACGGAGAAAAGAGAGGAGAGATGGCCGGAGAAATGGTGTGTGGAGGAGTCGTACTGTGCATTGCATTTTATAGCGCCGGAGAGGAAGATGAATCGCCGGCGGAGGGCAGAGGAATCGCCGGCGGCGCCGTATTTCCGCTCGTCTTCCGTGCGCGTCGAAAAAACGCGGCGGTGGCGCGTGCGTGTAACTGAAACCAGGACATTTGTCCCGGTTCGTGACTGGAACCGGGACAAATGAGTGTCGCCTGAACTGCTCGGCGGGTGCTACCTCATTTGTCCCGGTTCGTGGCTGGAACCGGGACAAATGAGTGTCGCCTGAACTGCTCAGGGCGTTTTAAGCCCCATCGGTCCCGGTTTGCAATACGACCGGGACAAATGGGGTTTCGGAGTTTGGTCCTTTGGCCTGTTTTCTACTAGTGCACTAGGGGGCGAGGTGGGGCGGCCGCCCCCCCCCCCCTCAACTTTTGCTAATTTTATTACTATATGTATTCGCTAGGTATCTACGGTCCATATACGTGAAAGGGAGGGATAAAAAAACAAAAAAAAACCAGGCAGAACGAGCAGTTACTAGTAGTCGAACGCAGGTGGTCGCACAAGTCACGACTCACGACCGTGGTCGATGCCTCTCTTGATCCCCAATCCCAGCTCTGCTCCTCTCATTCTCGATCCGTTGCCAGCCGGGCCGCCCCTCGTTGCTCCCTGCTCGATCCGCCGCCCTGGTGCCACCGCCGTTCCATGCCTCGTTGTTCCCTGCTCTCTGCTCGTTGCTCCCTGCTCAATCCAATCCTAGGTTCGTAATCCCATCCTTTCCTACCCTATTCGTATTGGTTTTGTAAGGTTTCTTCTTGAGCAAGGTCTAGCTTTTCGTGGGCATGATGAGTCCATCATTCCATCAACCGAGCACAAATACAACTTAATGGTATGACACTATCCTATGAAAGCTAATAATTGTAGGATACATGTGCTCACAAATTTTTCGTATGTTGTAGGTGTATCTTACATATTGGGATATCATATGGTGGCTGCCAATTGTTCAACTCAAGTGACATGAGTCCATGTTAGTATGTTACTAGTTTTTAAGTTGTTTTTAGGTTACTTTTATGTCATTGTTAGTTGTACTGATGAGTTATGGAATTGAATATGTTTGAACCTTTTTTGTGTTGAATACACTTGTTTTTGCCTAAATTTTGTGAGCTTTAATATTGTGAGGCTTCGACTTATTTACATTGTTCCTTCCATACAATTAGGGATTACGTGTGTTGTAAAAAAAATCCCCGGTGGCACACCTTTTACTGTTCGCACCCCCCCCCCCCCCCCCCCCGTCTCAATTCCTGGCTCCGCCACTGCCGGTGGCCACCTTGGCGATCTGCATCCTAAGGTCGGGGGCATTTGGGGGCTCTCACGGTGGAGGAGGATGGTGAGGTTGCGTATCAAGACCAAGCAAATGAGGTACCCAGGGAGAACTATTGGGCGTTGTGCTCCACACCGGCACCCACATCTAAGACGATGGCAAACCCGGTATATATGCATGATAGCCCATCAGGCCTTTTGGGCCTAGGAAGAATTTAATCCGCCATTATTTGTGTAAACCTAATATTGTTGGGAGAGGACTTAGAGGTTGTTAGGGTTTACGTGGAGGAAAAACTATATAGTAATACAAATAGGGTGTAAATACAACTAACTTTCAAAATTTGACATGGCAGTTTAATCTCGCTTGAAGGGCATTGCATTTTTTCACTCGATACAACTCAAAATTCAGAGATATATGCATAAAGAAAAACACTTCTTGATCGGTTCAAAAAAATACTCTTTATTTCAAAGTTCAAAGATAACAGTAATGGAACTTAGACGGGCACGATGGTTCGATGAAAGATGTAGACATATTCTACATCATGTTGTACCTATTCATCGGTGGATTGAACATGCGGAGTAGCTATAAGGTGCAGGTCAAACCTTCTGCCTATAGTTATCCCATGTTTCTCAGACATGTCCAACGCTACGCCTGTCCCAGCGGGATGCAGCCAGTCAAAGTGGTACAGAAGATTTGCCAAACCAATTTCAACGGTTGATATGCCGAATAATATACCCGGGCACTGCCTTCGTCCAGCTCCAAATGGAGTGAATTCAAAGTGTGTCCCATAGTAATCGATGTTGTTGTCCTCAAACCTCTCAGGTTTAAATTCATTGGGACTTACCCAATATTGTGGATCTCGAGAGATGGCAAAGACATTGGTACTAACATTGGTGCCTTTGGGTATGTCATAACCCATGATGTGACAATCCTCTCTAGTCTTTCTAGGAACGAGTAGTGGAGCAGGAGGATGTGTTCGAAGGGCTTCCTTGATAACCATTTGCATGAAGGGCAGTTTGCCGATGTCGGCACTGTTGATGACACCTTTGTCCGGGCCCAACACTTGTCGAACCTCAGACTGTACCTTAGCCATAGTTGTAGGGCTATTGAAAAGCTCTGACATAGCCCACCCTAGAAGTGTCGCCGAGGTATCCGTGCCAGCTGCAAATAGCTCCTGAAAGCAATATATGATTGTGTGTTATATATAGGACCACTATACATATATATATATATATATAACTGCACCGAGAAATAGTAAAAGAATTATATATACTCTTTGGACAGGGACGGATTACTCACAAGCAGGATAGCGCCGATAAGTTCCGTGGTTACCGGGAATGACAGGGCGTCTTCCTTCTGGATCCTCAACAGTGCCTCCAGCATGTCCTCGTTATCCGTGCAGCTGCTGGCACCACCCTTTCGCTCCCGGATGATATCTGAAATGATGTGCTGGATGTTGCCCATCATCTTCTTTATCTCACGCTCGCTGTTGCTGAACCACCGCAGCAATCGCGAGGAAGGGAAGAGGTCAATGAGGGCGAAGCCGCTCATGAGCTCGAGTACCTTTTTGAAAACAAACAATTACTAGATAGTAGCTAGAGGAGATTAAAGAGAGTTTCTATATGTACAGGCAGCAATCACATCGGGGGATAACCTTTTCCGTTGCGTGGAGGAACGCCTCCTGCTGGCTGCACCTGTCGCTGAACATGGCCCGCGACGAGATATTGTTGCTGAGCACTGAGAACTTTTGGGTTAGGTTGACGACGGCGCCCTCCCGTGCGGACGCGGAAATGGAGTGAAGGAGCTTTCCCGCCTCGTCGGCCCTGATGCTCTCGAGGCGCTTCACCTGCTTGCCGGTCAGCAGCCCCGCCACGCAGGCCTTGCGCAGCTGCCGCCAGCGCTCGCCGTACGGAGCGGAGCTGAAGCCGATGCCTCCGGAGCTGAAGATATCCAGCGTCACGGTGCGCGCCCTGTCCGCGAACAGCAGGTCATGCGTCTTCATCACCAGGGCCGCCGCCTCGGCGCTGGAGACCACAACCGTGGGTAGCTCCCCTAGCCGCAGGAACATCACCGGCCCGTGCCGCCGAGACAGCTCCGCCAGAGTACGGTGCGGGAGGGCGCCGGTGAGGTGGTGGAGGCTGCCGATGACTGGGAGAGTCCATGGCCCGGGAGGCAGCTGCTGCTTCCGCTTTGCCTTGCTTCTGCGACGACTAGCAGAAAAGGCGGTGAGGAACACGGCGGCAAGGGCTACGAGGACGCACAGATTGAACACGTCCATGCCTAAGTTGGATAGACTAACTTTCAAAGCAACTACGTACACCTATATATGAGGCCAACCTCTTGGCTCTTCCACATTCTTCGTGGGCGTAGGCGTACCCTACTTATATAGTACTAGTAGTACTACTTCGCGCGTACGCCCTGTTGGGTTAATCCAACCTATCGTGATGTTTCATTTTTCAAAGTATATATTGGGTCGGCTTCGCGCATGCATGACGGAGCTCAGTCCGAGACTAGCTCGATCCAACTCGGTGCAGCTCGCGAGCCACACGGGGTGTTGGGTCACAATGGCTAACAATGAGCAAAAAATAGCAATAAAAGATGATAGGACACAATGATCTCAGGGAAAAGTCTGTTTTCTATTACTGTTTTGTTGCCGCAAAGTAGTTTGGTTGTGTTGTGTGCAGTTCCACGTTCGGTGTTGACACCGCTAGTGCGTCCTACCAAAGTCAGCCACCAACAACTCCAGAAGTGAGTCCGATTAAACCTTGGTTTCATACGGGGGAAAACATACTTCTGTACTCATCATAATGGAGTCTCCCAACGAACGTTTGTTCTACTAGTGTTGCCCTGTATTCTACTAGTGTACGTAAGTCTCGTAATTACTCTGGAGCTTCCCTTCATTGGTGTGACTAATTATATTATGTATTATTGTTGTTGGATTGTTATGGTGTATGCATTGTTCATCGTGTCACTTCTTTGTGCTTAATATTGGTAGGCGCATGGAGACAACGCAAGGTTCTAAAATGAGCAAGTGGCTAGATTGTTCACAATAGTGTTAACACATGGGAAGCGTCTAGGAAAGTGCCAATGTTACTCTTGAGCTGCCTCGAACAATATGGGAGCAATAACAACTAGTTTATGTTTTATGGCGCCGCTAGTAGCATGTGATAAGCTGCATTGACGATATGTATGTTTGTTGTTATATGCTCGGTACTATATACTATAAGGGAAAAGGCTATATTAACCTTCGGTCGACATAATAAAGATTCATGATTATGTCAGAAGATTTTGATTCCACGAGATTGATTATGCTTAACCACACCGGCCCACATGCGAGGCATCTAGGAAAGTGGTGTTATTACTCCGAAGCTGCCTCGAACAATGTGGGAGTAATTACATCTATATATTATTATTTGGATGCAGTAACATATGACAAGCTGCATCGTCGTTCTGTTCGTTTTTCGGTAAACTAGCAAAGTGGTCCTCACAAATGTGCTAACTTCTTATGTCTATTTAATATGTTTAAGAACTTTAGTTATGATTTCATATACATTAAATAGAAGGAAGAACTATAAATCATAGAATTCTATAATTATTTTAAATACTATGATGGAGCAACATCCCGACTGTGCATAAATTAGTGCTCAGGCTCAAGAATTTGGTTAGCTCCGCCGGCGCCACCAAATTGATAAATGTCACCGGTGTGTAACCTTTGAATATATGATAGAGGAGATATTCTTACATCCAAAAATCATCATGTCATGCTATCACACCTTTTTCAACAATGTTTAATTTTTAAAATTCATCATTCTCTTCGTGCCATCCCCTATTATTCATACTGTGTGAACACATTTTTTATTTTGTAACAATGACTACAAAACCTTTTTTCTCACAAAAATAACTAAATAGACTTTGATCGCACATAGTTTCATGTAGCATACTTAAGTTGAAAAAAAATACTTGGATGGTACATAGTTTTAGAATTTTAAACCGTTACCATCATACATCAAATCATCTCACAAATAATATTTTTGTTTGAACCACAAAACTCTAGCGAGCAGGTTAATACGGCTTCTAGCAGCATCCCGATACGATCCATTATTTAGATCAATTATTTTATTCCCATGTTTTTATTCTCTCCCTATTAAACTAACAATTGAACCAAATAATCATACACTCCGCTCACTTGTATACTTATCGTGGCATGAAACAATATTGTTTGGTAACTCCATTTTCCATAATTTTCTATACATGTATGCAAATTCCAACGAAGTCTCATATTAAATTTTATAAATAAGAAACCAAATAACGTTTATAGCAAGAACGCAAAGCTATTTGAGCAAATAGTGTACTTAATCACAACATAGGAAAACCATATGAGCTCATTAGAAAGAGTTGTTTTTCATACGGTTATACCCAAAGATTTTTTATTTCCAATTGAGTTTGATTGATAGAAATACTTTCTTAGATTTATAGTTGTAAGAAGTAAAAGAAATATAGATCTATAGAAAAATTGTAAGAAGAAGCAATTTATAATGACATTGGAATTATTTTTAATAAAAAAGGTACAAGATCAATTCTGGTAAAAGCAAATATTACTGGTGACATGAACAACCTATTTGATTGGTATTCATTGGTCATCTTTATCCTTCTAATTATACAATCATTAGATTATGTTTGATGTCACGTGGAAGCACACCCTTAAAATCTTTCACATGTGATCATTTTAAGTCATATTATTAAACTTTTTGCACTTTAGGGTAGGTCTTTCGTCTGGTACAATCATCGTCATATATTAACCATGATTTTGTTACGTACAACTAAGATAATATCATTTATTCAAAACACAATTGTGATCATATGTTGGTTTTGATCTTTATGAATAGCTAGTCATATTTTTTACAATATACTAATAAAATAGGGTATGCTAGATTAATGACCAGGTTTGTTTTTTTCGAGAACTTGTACGTCTATCGTTCTCTACCATATTTTTTCTCACATGGTTTTAAAGTGGAATTATTTTTATGAAATATCTATTTCGATTATGATTATGCATTACAAAGTAGAAGCCTCTTCAACTTTTACAATGACCGCCTAGTTTTTTTTGCTTATCAGGCAGTGGCGTGCATGAAATTAATGGTCGTCAAATCATTCATCTAAGTCTATTTTAGGTCTATCGTGTTAGCGTGTTCTCCATTAAAGTGTCTTGGAGTTAAGATAATATCCTATAGTATGAAAGCCTATTGGCCCGCCTAATATTTTATGTTTTCTATGGGTCAACCCTTATCAGTGGTGGTGCATCTAATTCGAATAATTTTCCTAAGTTTATTTTAGGTATTCATGCTAGTGTCTTCGCAATGACACTGTCTTTTGATTGATATGTTGCATTACCTTAAAATAGCTTATTGAATCTGTCGGGTTATGACTCCCGGGAATCGGGGGTAGTCACTTCCTAAAGTGTAGTTCGAGAGGGGATTGAACGCGGAGGTCTAAACCTTCAAGTGGCTCCGTGACGTTGCTCGCCGGATCCGAAGAAGACGCACACTCGACCAAGGAAAACATCGTCCTTTACCCAGGTTCACGGCCCTCGTGAGGAGGTAACTCCGCTACTCCTGTCTGTCTGTATTATATGTGGGAGGTTATAGTACAATTGAGTTTGCCGGAAGCCCCCTTGAGGCAGTTCTTGCCTGGGGAGGGAAGCGATGATCTTCTTCCTCCTCCAGCCAGAGGCTAACCTAAGCAGAGCTGCTAGGGTTTACAAGTGTGTTTTGCACGCAAAGAGCCGACCCTTGCTACGGTGGAGGTCTTCTCTCTTTTATAGGCGCCTCAGGCCTTCTTCTTCGGCTTGGCCTTCAAGGTGGCTCCCACTTGCCAGTGGCGGGGCGGAGCACGAGTCCACCGCGCTCCATTCGTCCATGGACTCGGTCCATTGTTGATAAAGGTGGCGCCGTGGCCGACAGGCGGCCGACCGCGCTTGTACCACCCGCAGAGCGGGCAGTCTCTAAGGTGGAGCCCATGATGACGATCTCTGTTGGAGGGTTGCGCCGTCCACCTGCTTTATCGTCAGAGTAGAAGGTCCTCACAGCTGTGCAGCAGGCGGAGCAGCTTTGTTGACCGCTTTAGCGCAAGTGACGGCGACGGGGGTGTGAGCGCCTCTGTACGAGCGTGGCAGAGGTCACATGCGCTCTGTCGGGATTCCTTGGTGACGACGTTTCCCTCCAGGCCTCAGGGGAGATTCCTGACGGGCTTCACTCAGGCGGGTTGGTTCCTTGACGGGGAGGATCCCCTGAGGCGAGGGGTCCCTTGAGGCCCTCGAGGGGAATCGCCTCTCGAGGGTCCCGTCAGGCGGTGACGCCTAGTCCTTAGTCGTTTCGTCCGTCTGGCCCGCGAGCGAGGCCTGGGGGGAATGGGCTCTTAATACCCCAGTTCCCACTGGGCCGACAGTAGCCCCCGGGCCCATGATGGGCACGACTGAGCCCATGGGCTTAGGCGAAGCGTCGTGGGCCCTTAGTGCCCAGCCGGCCCGAGCCACGCAGCACTCGGACGACTAACGGCTTTGCACGATCTGGGGCATGGGTCGTGGGGGGTCCCACCACGTCCCGGTAACTGCTCTTGGAGGGGACATAAAGCCTGAGCGCTGCGGCAGGGAGCCGTTACCGTTTCCAACTCCTCGTAGAAAATTCCGCTCCACAGAGCTCTCCGCCTCCGCGCTCTCCTGTGAGTTCCTGTTCTCCAACTCCTTCCAACCTCCGCCCCCGGGACGATGAGTCCTCTCAAGAGCAAGGGCAAGGCCGCCGCGGGGTCTTCCTCCCAGGCGGAAGCCACGGAGACCGTGATGGGCGCGGCGCTGCTCGGCGTGCGCGTCAACGAGAAAGCGCTCTCCAAGGTCCGATACCTGGTGGCGGACCAGACGAACGAGCACGGCGCCACCTCTTTGAAGCCTGCGACGCACGGGAAGCGCTCGCGGGAATTTTTCCCTGTCTTCCAGCCCTGCCTGGCCGCGGGACTGGTGCCGCCCTTTTCTCCATTCCTGGAGGCGGTGCTGGCGTTCTACCAGGTGCAGCAGCTGCACCTGCACCCCAACTCCATCCTCATCCTCGCCGTATTCGCCTACCTCTGCGAGGCGTACCTGGGCCTGAAGCCCACGGTGGGGCTGTTCCGGTGCTTCTACGCGCTCCGGAACACGGCGAAGAACGAGCGCTCCGGGTGCGTCTCGTTCCGCATCGTCGACAGCGAGGGCAAGGCCATCACGTCCGTGACGAAGAAAGTAGACGACTTCCGCCAGAAGTGGTTCTTCGTCGGGGTGGGCGTCCCTGCGCCTTCCTCGAGGTCCCGGACGAGCCTCCGGTGAAGAACTCCCACTGGGGCAAGGCTATCTTTGACGGCGCCAAGAACGCGAGCCTGATGGGGCGCCTGAGCTTCCTTCGCGAGGAGGGCCTCACATGGCAGATGGTCGTGGCGGACTTTGTGACCCGCCGCATCGCGCCCCTCCAAGCTCACTCGGTCCCCATGTGGATGTACTAGGGGCCGAACGACAAGATGCGGCTCCACGTTGAGGACAACGACAAGGACGTCGTCGACAACATCCTCTCCGCGCTCTTCGTCAACCCCTCCGTGCTCCCTGCGAACGAGGTCCGCGCGGCGCTCCGGCCCCTTCACCAGTACAACCTGACGGAGCGCATGGCCCGCCTGGAGGAGATGCCTTCGTTCTCCCCGATAGGCCCGGCGGACTCTGATGTGCCGCTGCCGGCCCCGCGAGGAGCGGAGGGAGCCAATTCTCCCTCGGCCTCCGGAGCTGGCCTAGGTGAGGAGGAAACCGCAGTCGGGGAGGTCTCCTCTTCTAGGGCTGGGCCTTTTACTGGCGAGATTCGCGATATCTCGTCAGGCGACGAAGACGCCTTCGTGGTGGTGCCCTCACGCCCCATGGAGGAGGAAGCTGAGGAAGGGGAGGCCTCAGGTGCGGAGGACTCTCCGGGGAGGCGCGGCCTTCGCACCAAGGCCGTCGTGGACCACGCAAGGGCGAGGCCCTCTGACGTCCCTTCCAAGAGGAAAGCGGAGGCGCCCCTCGCGAGGCCTGCTGCCAAGCCCTTTCCTTCCTGGCGCTCGTCAGGCCTCGCGTGGGTCGATGCTGGCGCTCCCCCTCCAGGGTGAGTTTATACGTTGTAGGGTCGTTTACCCTCCTGGTTTCTATTTCCATCTCATCCTTTGCTGAAGTTTCCCTTGCGCTCTTGAAAGCGGATCTGCGCCTGCTAAGCGCCGCCGTCTCCGCAAGGCGTCCGAGGTGAAAACCGCCATGGCAGGGGCCGTGGCTGACGAGGCTGCAAGGCCTGAGGGGACGGCCCCAACGGCCCCCCTTGAGGAGACGCCTCAAGTAGAAGAGACGGCGCCCCTCGCGGGGGCGGCTGGTCCACCTGGGAAGGAGAGCACCGTAGGCCCAGACGCCCCTGCTGCGTCGCGCGAGTCTCCGTCGGTGGGGGGCTCGGAGGCGAGGACTCCTGCGCCGCCTCGTGCCGCCACTCCTCCTCGCGCGGCTACTCCTCCGCGCGAGGCCACTCCGCCTCGCACGGCTACGTCTTCGCACGAGGCCACTCCGCCCCGCGAGCCGACGCCGCCGCGCGTGTCGACGCCTCCGGGTGCGCCTGCTGCAGCGCCAACGCCCAACGCCTCTGCGCAGCCCGCGGCGGAGGCCTTCGAGGTGCCGGCAGGCGTGGGCGCGTCTGCCGAGGATGATTCCTTCTCCCCTCGCCGCCAGGCTGGAGGCGAGGAGCGCCTCGCGGTCGCAGGGTCTGAAGGGGGTGCGGGCGCGGGCTCTGGCGGGGCTCCAGCCAGCCCCCTTGTCCTTCCCGCGACCGGACCTGCGGGACTCGACGCCGAGGCCGGCACTTCTGCGAGCCGAGTCCTGGTGCTCCGCGGCTGGGACTGGAGCACGGGGCGTCGTGAGGCCGCCTTTGGCCTCGTGAGGGAGTCCCTGGAGGGCTTGAAGGCGCACCTCGCCCTTGGGGACATATGGCTCGCTCAGCAGCAGAAGGAGCTGGCGAAATCGTGGGAGTCCTTCCACGCGGCGGTCGAGATGCGACGGCAGGAAGACTTGGCGCTGCAGGCCGCCCGCGAGGAAGCCACCCTCTTCGCCAAGGAGACTCGTGAGGCGGCCATTCGCGACGCCGCAGAGCTGCTCCAACCCCTCCAGGCGGAACACGACGCCGCGGCGAAGCTCCTGCGCGAGGTCGGGGCGGAACGCGAGGCGATGGAGGGCTCGTTGGCGCAGAAGCGCCGCGAGCTGGGCCAGCTAGAGGCTCAGCTGCTCTCCACCCATCAGGCCGCATCGGCTGCTCTGGAGAAGGACCGCAAGGCCTTTGCCGAGCGCGAGCAGCTGCTGGTCCTCAAGGAGAAGGAGCTGCAGTAGCGCCTCCAGGCGGAGAAGGACCTGGCTGCTCAACGCGAGGCCCTCGAGGAGCGAGAGGGCGAGCTGGCCCAGGCGACCTAGAAATACGAGGACAACGTCGCTGCCTAGAAGGTGGCTTACGAGCGCTTCGAGCGGCGCTTCGCCGAGAAGAAAAAGGAGGCCGAAGACGCCCTCGCGGAGCGCAAGAAGCAGTTCTGCAGGTCCACTTCCCAAAAGTACCGCGATATGGCCCAGGCGCAGGAGGACCGCTTCAAGGCCAAGCACGCCGCGGACGCTCGAAAGATCGCCGAGCTCGAGAAGGCCAACTCCAACCCTGGAAGCCCGTCTTACTCGCGCTAAGGACGGTCGCCGCCGGGCGGAGGAGGCTCGCACCGAGGCTGTCCACAACCTCAACTCCCTGGCTAAGGACGTAGAGGAGCAAGTGGCCCCGGCGATGCAGCGGGCGGCGGAGGCCTCGGACTCCGCCAACGCGGCTCGGGCACTCACGAAGCAGCGCGAGCGCATGTTCGAGGCGCTGGTCGCTCGTGGCAACGAGCTGGCTTCGCAGCTGGGAGCAGATGCGCCGCACACCGACGTCCGGGGCCGCGGCGACGTTGCCATGTACTTGGTCTACTTCGAGCAGCTCTTCGCATCGCTTGAGGGTCCCGTCGCCGAGCTTCGGGAGATGATCGAGGACGAGAGTCGACAGCTCTTGGGGGTGGTGGTGGACCGCATCTTCACCAACCTCAAGCTTCTCACGCTAGACTTCGACCTGGGTTCCGTGACCGAGGCCGCCCAAGGCGAGGACGCTCAGCGTGTCTCAAGCTCCCTCCGCGAGCAGGTGGACGCCTTCTGCAACTGCTTCAGGCGCGCGGAGGCTGCGCCGGAGGACAGCGAGGAGGAGGCCTGCTCAGCCGAGGGTGACGAGGCCGCCGCGGAAGAGGTCCAAGACGGTGCTGCTTCTCACTGAACCATCCTCTATTGCGCCTGCGAGCGTTTGTATTTGCACCAGCAGTGCGCTTTTAGGCATCTCAAGACTTTTGGCTTGTAATATACTTTTAATTGCTGTTTAAATTCGATCTCGTTTGCCTCTCTTGAGGTCTCTTTGGACTCATCTTCATGTCTATTTGTTCTCTGCGTCGTTAGGTCCCATCTCTTCGTGCCATGACTCCGGCACCTCGGTCCGCAGGAGCAATGACTCCGCAAGGCCAAGGGGGGAGTTTAGGCCTAGGAGAGGTAAGAGCCTTGAGTCGCGATGCTCAAGTGCCCCCTTAGACGTGCGAGTAGTCCATGAAGCGTAAGGGAAAGCGAAGTCACTCGAGGGGCAGAGACGCGCGCTAGGGAGAGAAAAACGCTCTTAAAGCGTGGGTGCGAGACTTAGCTTCTCGAGGTTTTTGCTCTGTGAAGGTTTTTCGCTTGGCGAGGTTGGCCACTTGAGGGGTCGCTCCTGGGGGGGCATTTCGCCTGGCGAGGTTGCCCACTTGAGGGGTCGCTCGCGGAGAGGCTCTTCGCCTGGCGAGGTTGCCCACTTGAGGGGTCGCTCCTGGAGAGGCTCTTCGCCTGGCGAGGTTGCCCAGTTGAGGGGTCGCTTACGAATGTTCCTTCAGGCTCGCGGGGGAATTCTTCCCTGCAGGTATTAGAGGGCGAACCCAAACGCTAGAACACGGATCAAGGGATCGTGCGCGCTTATAGGTCCCCTCAGGCGTTCCTTGCGAGGAGAGTAAGTACCAAGGTCCTCTGTAGAGATGGCTTGTTTGTGGGGAATTGCCCTCCAGCCAGAGCTCGGACTCTTGGATTTTGCAGTGCTGCTGGTGTGTCATTTGAGGCACTGGCACCATACTCAGCCCCCGCTTGCGAGGTACGCATGTGGAGAGATATAAGCGCACACTTCAACAATAGTAATGTGTAAATAAAAACCTCCCAAAAACGTTTTTTAAGCGGCGCCGAGGCGCTAAGTTCTCTTTGGAACGATATTGATCAGTCATTATGCTTGGGGTTGCCAAGTTAATGCTCTGACCATGTCGAGGCATGGGGACCACCTGTTGGTGGCTGAGACTCTCAACGGCCTGAGGTGGCTCGTTTTAACTGAGAGCTCGGAGGGTTTTTCCCTCGAGTGAAGCCTTTGGGGCTTTGGAGGTTTAAGCCGTTGGCGTTTTAACCTCTGGAGACAAGAATGCTTGGAGGTTGAGCCGTAAGCTGCCTCATCCGCTAGGAGTCTCGACGTGACAATGATCACGTGCGTGGCAATGACCACGGTTGCATTTGTTCCCTTAGGAGACAAAGCATTTGTTTGAGGTTTAAGCCTTTTGGCGTTTTAACCTCTAGAATCGACATTGCTTGGAGGTTGAGCCGTAAGCTGCCTCTTCCGCTTTGTTTTCTCGACGTGACAATGATCACGGGTGTGGCAATGACCACTTTGGCATTTGTTCCTTTAGGAGACAAAGCTTTATTTTTGGAGGTTTAAGCCTTTCGGCGTTTTAACCTCTAGAGACGAAAAATGCTTAGAGGTTGAGCCGTAGGCTGCCTCGTCCGCTTGACGTCTCGACGTGACAATGATCACATGCGTGACAATAATCACTTTTTTTTTACTTGTTCCTGGCGGATACAAAGGTTTGCGAGGTTTAAGCCTTGAGCTTTTGACCTTGAGGGACAAAAAGGTGCTTGGAGGTTTAGTCGTGGGCTGCCTCTTTCGCTAAATGCCCTGACGTGATGATGATCACGGGTAGAACTTGCGTAGATTCATGATGTTCCACGGATTCTTGACGGGGACGTCGTCTTCCGTCTCGAGGCAAGCCGCGCCAGGCCTGGCGATGTGGGTGACCCTGTAGGGACCTTCCCACATCGAGGACAGCTTGTGGAGGCCTTCCCTGGAGAGGATTCGCCTGAGGATGAGATCGCCTGCCTCCAGGGTGCGCGAGCGCACATTGCGGCTGTGGTAGCGCCTCAGGGACTGTTGGTACTTGGCCGCCCGTAGAGCGGCGCGGCGTCTTAGCCCTTCAAGGAGCAGCAGGTCGTCGTTGTGGAGATCCTCTTGCTGGTCCTCATTAAAGGCCAGGACCCGTGGGGATCCATGCTTTATCTCTGCGGGGAGGATTGCTTCGGCTCCATAGACGAGTGCGAACGGCGTTTCCGCGGTGGGCTTGGGTGGCGTGGTACGGATGGACCAAAGCACCGAGGGTAGCTCATTGATCCAGCCCTTGCCGTGGCCCTTGAGGATATCGAAGGTCTTGGTCTTCAAGCCTTTGAGGACCTCTGCGTTCGCGCGCTCAGCCTGTTCGTTGCTTTGCGAATGGGCGACTGAGGCGAAGCAAAGCTTGATGCCCATTTTCTGGCAGTAGGCTCTGAAGATGCCGCTTGTGAATTGCGAGCCATTTTCGGTGATGATGCGGTTAGGCACTCCGAAGCGGCAGACTAGGCCTCTGATGAATTTCACCGCCGCGCCTGCTGTGATTGTATGCGTCGCCTCCACTTAAGGCCTTTTTGTGAACTTGTCGATGGCCACGAAGAGGTAGCGATATCCACCTTGCGCCATTGGGAAATGTCCCAGGATGTCCAACCCCCAGACCGCAAACGGCCACGAGAGCGGAATGGTTTGTAGGCCCAGCGCTGGTTGGTGGATTTGCTTGGCGTGGAATTGGCCGGCTTCACAAGCTTGAATGATGTCCGTTGCATCTTGAAGCGCTTGAGGCCAGTAGAAGCCGCTCCTGAAGACTTTCCCTGCGAGGGTGCGGGCACACGAATGGTGGCCGCATTCCCCGCTGTGGATGTCCTTAATCAACATTTTTCCTTCTTCAGGAGGGACACACTTGGGCGCGATGCCGTTTGGGCGCTTGCGGTAGAGATTTCCTTCGTGGATTTGGTATGATTTTGCTTGGCGGGCAATTCGCTCCGCTTCGACATCTTCCTCGGTAAGGATCCCTTTTTGGAGGTAGTCTTTAATCTTGTTGATTCATCCTGCCTCTTGGTGCACCACTGTGAGCAACAGACGCTCCCCTGTTGGGGGCCCGCAGCCTGGGGCTCCGCTTTCAGGTGGTGGCCGGAGCGTTTCGTCTGTGCTGGTGGGCAGGGCCACGAGAGGCTGCTTTATGGATGCCTTGACGAGCCTCTCTTCAAAGACACCTGGCAGCTGGGCTTGCCTCTTTGATGCGCGCTTGGCGATGTCATCAGCCTCTTCTTTCTCCTTTCTTGGGATGTGCATGAGCTCCATTCCCCTGAAGTTCTTCTCCAGCCTACGGACCTCTTCAAGGTATGCGGCCATGTGGTCGTCCTTGGCCTTGTAGCTTTTGTTGGGGAAGTTGACGAGCAGCTGGGAGTCGCCCTTGATGAGTATATGCTTGACGCCTAGGGCGATTGCGGCGCGTAGTCCAGCAAGCAACTCTTCATACTCGACGATGTTCTTGGATATCTTGTCGATTCCGAAGCACAGCTGGACTGCATAATACAACTTGTCGCCTTTTGCTGAGGTCAAGACTACACCTGCCCCACCGTGGCGACAAGCGAAAGCTCCGTCGAACTTCATGGTCCAGTAACTGGGCATTGCTGCTCCAGAGGACTCGTGCTCTTCTTCCCAGGGCTCTTCAGGGGTTGGATCAGTCCATTCGGCGACGAAGTCTGCCAGCGCTCTTCCTTTGATTACCCTTGTGGTATCGAAGCGTAAATTGAATGGCTGTAGCTCGATGTTCCATCTCGCGACACGATCTGTTGCATTTGGGTTGCACAGAATTTTCTCCAGGGGGAAAGAGGTTACCACCGTGATGGGGTGCCCCTGGAAGTAGTTCCGCAGCTTTCTTGAGTCGATGAGGAGTGCGAGGAGAAGCTTCTGCTGCATCGGGTACCACTCGCGAGCATCACGCAGTACTGTGCTGACGAAGTAAACTGGATGCTCGACGAGGGTAGTTCCTGTTTCCTTGGCGTCTTTCGCCTGAGGTGGCCCAGCTTGGCCCTCGACGGGGTTGGCTTCGAGGGGCTTGTCCTGGGCCTCGAGGATATTGGCCTCGAGGGGCTTGGCCTCGAGGGACTTGGCCTCAAGGGACTTGTCCTCAAGGGACTTGGCCTCGAGGGACGTGGCCTCAAGGGACTTGGCCTCATAGCGTTCCTCCTGGGCCTCAAGTGTGTTAGCCTTTTGAGGCTCCTCGGTCCCTTCGGCATAAGCCTCTTGCAGCAGTTGACTCGGGGCGGTCTCCTCTCGAGGCTTTGGGCCTGGCGTGGGTCTTGTGATGACCGCCCCTTCTTCGAGCTCTTTATCAGGAGGCTTTTTCTTTGGAGTGGTTGCACTCTTCTTGTTAAGTACAAGTTCCTCTCTTTCCACCACAAGGACAACACTGGCTGTTTGTGGGGTAGCTGACAAGTACAGCTTTAGGTGCTCGCTAGGCCTTGGGGGAACCATTACAGGTGGGCTGGCCAAGTACTTCTTCAAGTCCTCAAATGCTTTTTCAGCTTCAGGGGTCCACTTGAAGGTGCCCGTCCTTTTCATGATCTTGAAAAACGGCAGGGATCTTTCGCCGAACTTGGAGATGAATCGACCCAAGCTGGCCATGCAGCCCGCCAGGCGTTGCATGTCCTTGAGCCTGCGTGGAGGTTGCATGCCTTCTATGGCCTTAATTTTGTCTGTGTTCGCCTCTATGCCCCGATGAGACACGAGGAAGCCCAGCAATTTGCCCGAAGGTACTCCAAAGACGCACTTGGCGGGGTTGAGCTTGATGTTCACCTTGCACAGGCTGGCGAAGGTTTCTTCCAGGTTTCCGAGCAGAGTATTTCCTTCTCGTGACTTCACGACGATGTCATCGACATACGCTTCAGCGTTTCGCCCCATTTGCCCGCCAAGGGCTATCCTCATTAACCTCTGGAAAGTGGCTCCGGCAAATTTTAGGCCGAAGGGCATGCAGACGTAGCAATACACACCGCATGGGGTGAGGAAAGCCGTCTTCTCCTCATCCTCTTTAGCCATCTTAATCTGATGGTAACCAGAGAAGGCATCGAGGAAACAGAGGAGGTCGCAGCCTGCCGTGGAGTCCACGATCTGGTCAATTCTGGGCATGGGGTAAGGGTCCTTGGGGCAGGCCTTGTTTACGTCGGTGTAGTCGATGCAGAGGCGGCCTCCGCCGGCGGGTTTTGGTACTACCACGCCGTTGGAGAGCCAAGTGGGGTGCGCGACTTCGCGGATGGCTTTTGCCGCTTTGAGCTTCTCGACCTCCTTGACGATGAATGCTTGCTTCTCGGGGGCTTGTTTTCTTGCTTTTTGCTTGACGGGGCGCGCGTTTGGGCACACGGCCAAGTGGTGCTCGATCACCTCCCTCGGTACACCAGACATATCTGACGGTGTCCATGCGAACATGTCAGAGTTTGCCTGGAGGAAGGCGACGAGCGCGCTTTCCTATTTGGGAGGCAACGCGGCGCCAATGGTGACGCTAGCCCCCGAGCCTTCAGCCCCCGAGCTACCTGAGCTTAGAGAGATCTTCTTTGTAGCAGCTGCCTCCTAGGAGAATAACTGCTTCTTCTTCTTGGGCCTCTTGAGAGGCTCTTGGTCCTCGTCTGCGGGGAAGGCCATGGCGGCAGTCTTGTAGGCCGTCTCCACAGCGCGCGTAGCGTCCAGGACATGCCCACGTATGGTGATCGTGCCGGCGCTGCCGGGGATTTTGACCATGTTGTATGCATGGTGCGTGACGGCCATGAACTTCGCGAGCGCGCGGTAGCCGAGGATGGCGTTGTACGGCAGGCCGATGTGCGCAACATCGAAGTCGATGTGCTCGGTGTGGTAATTTTCCTCGCTCCCGAAGGTGACGGCAAGCCTGACCTGGCCTAGAGGCTTGATTCAGGCCTGCTCCGCCGTCGATGAGCGTCTTGGAGACAGCCACATTGTCGATGGTGGGGGTGCAGACCAGCGGGAGGGTTCCAACAGTCTTGGTGGACTTGGGGTGGTCCTGAGCGTCGAAGGCGATGGTGTACTGCGACCACTTGAGGGGCCTAGAGGGTTTCGTGCTTGGGAGGGCCGCGTTGAGCTCGCGGGCGAACTGCTTGAACTGGTTGTTCGACTTTGGCGCCTGCGCCCCCCTAGGATGCAGGCGATGGCGCCCCTCGGGGCTTGGTAGCCGCCAAATTTCCTCGTCAAGGAGGTTGCCGTTCTTTTCTGCTGCGTTGGCTCGATTTCCAGATGGTTTCTGGTAGCCGCCCTTGCGCCCGCCTCCGCGGTAGCCACGGCCTCGACCGCGGCCGCCGCTGTCTTCTGCTTGCTCGCGCTCCTTGCTCAACCTTTTGAGGACGTAGCAGGATTCCGTAGAGTGGCCGCGCCTGTTGTGGTAGATGCAGAATGGGCGGTGATCATCTTTTCTTTCTCCAGCCTCGGGGGAGTCCCTGCGGGTGCCTTTTGTGTCCGGCTCTGCCGCGAGAACTACGGTGGCCTTGCGCTTGGGCTCCTCCTTCTTCTTCTGGCTCTTGGACCCCTCAGTGTGATCGTCCCCTCTCGAGGACATTTTCACGAAGAGGAGTCCCTCTTCAGCCTTGGCGCACTTGTCCGCCATGTCGAACAGCTTGACCACAGAGGTGAGCTTGTCGTGGATGCCCAGTTTCTCAAGCATCCTGCTGTTGGTGACGCCCTCGCGGAAGGCGGCGATGACTTGAGTGTCGGGGATGTTCGGGATCTTGTTGCGCACTTGGCTGAAGCGCTGGATGTACTTGCGGAGCGTTTCGTCCTTCCTCTGCACCACAGCGCGCAGATCGTTGTGGGTGAGGGTGCGCTCGTACGTCCCCTTGAAGTTGGAGACGAACTGCTTGCAGAGCTCCTCCCAGGAGTTCACAGAGTCCCCCGGGAGGTTCAGGAATCACGACAGCGCAGAGTCGCGTAGCGCGTGGGAGAACCAGTTGGCCATGACCTTGCCGTCTCCTCCCGCAGCTTGGATGGAGGTGGTGTAGAGCTGCAGGAACTCGACGGGGTTGCTGGAGCCGTCGTAGCCCTTGGGAAGAGCCGGCCTGAACTTCTGCGGCCAGACCACGCGGCGCAGGAAGCGCGTGAACGCCATGCAGCCCGAGGTGTACGTAGCGACCACGTGATGAAGCGCGCCGCGGTTCTACTGTCCCGTCTGGCCAAGCTCCTCCACGAGCCTGTTCTGGCGGTCTCGCTGGAGCTCCATCCCCACACGGGCGTCGGGCGCGGTGCGCTGCACGATCATGCAATCGCGCGAAGAGGTCGCGTGCGAAGCTGCCCTCTGTGCCGCGGCCGGCGCAGTCCCTGGAGGTGGCGAAGGCGCATTTGTTGCGACCATGCCCACGAGGGAGGGGTGCGCGTTGGACTGCGACGGAGCGGGGCGCGTCGTGGCGATGCCGACGAGGTGGTTGAGGCGTTGAAGCCACTGCTCGTGAGCCTCAGCGGTGGGCTGGTAGCGGAGCAGCTCCTGCGCCATGAGCAGCGCGGTGTGTGGCGCGGGGTCGGTTCTCCCCGGGCCCGAGCCGCTCGGGCGCTGTGTCGGGTGCGACGACTGCGCGTCCTCCTGGTGCTCGGCGTCGTGCTCCGGCGCCTCCACGTGAGGGCCAGAAGGGACATGCTCCTCTTGGCGGGGTCGGCCCCGCCTTGCGCGGGTGGTCGCACGGGTGGCCGCGGCGCCTGGGGGCGCGCGTGTTCCCGCGGGCGCACGTCGACTGACTCGAGCGGTGCGGGTGGCGCGCGTGTTCACCATGGCGCGGAGACGAACTCGAAGGTTGTTGACGCGCCTCAATCCCCTACCTGGCGCGCCAAATGTCGGGTTATGACTCCCGGGAATCGGGGGTAGTCACTTCCTGAAGTGTAGTTCGAGAGGGGATTGAATGCGGAGGTCTTAACCTTCAAGTGGCTCCGCGACGTTGCTCGCCGGACCCGAAGAAGACGCACACTCGACCAAGGAAAACATCGTCCTTTACCCAGGTTCCCGGCCCTCGTGAGGACGTAAGACCGCTACTCCTGCCTGTCTGTATTATATGTGGGAGGTTACAGTACAATTGAGTTTGCCGGAAGCCCCCTTGAGGCAGTTCTTGCCTGGGGAGGGAAGCGATGATCTTCTTGCTTCTCCAGCCAGAGGCTAACCTAACCAGAGCTGCTAGGGTTTACAAGGGTGTTTTGCACGCAAAGAGCCGACCCTTGCTACGATGGAGGTCTTCTCTCTTTTATAGGCACCTCGGGCCTTCTTCTTCGGCTTGGCCTATAAGGTGGCTCCCACTTGCCAGTGGCGGGGCGGAGCACGAGTCAACCGCGCTCCATTCGTCCATGGACTCGGTCCATTGTTGATAAAGGTGGCGACGTGGCCGACAGGCGTCCGACCGCACTTGTACCGCCCGCAGAGCGGGCAGTCTCTGTGGTGGAGCCCACGATGACGATCTCCGTTGGAGGGTTGCGCCGTCCACCTGCTTTATCGTCAGAGTAGAAGGTCCTCACAGCTGTGCAGCAGGCGGAGCAGCTTTGTTGACCGCTTTAGCGCCAGTGACGGCGACGGGGGTGTGAGCGCCTCTGCACGAGCGTGGCAGAGGTCACATGCGCTCTGTCGGGATTCCTTGGTGACGATGTTTCCCTCCAGGCCTGAGGGGAGATTCCTGCCGGGCTTCCCTCAGGCGGGTTGGATCCTTGACGGGGAGGATCCCCTGAGGCGAGAAGTCCCTTGAGGCCCTCGCTCCCTCTTCAGGCACTCAAGGGGAATCGCCTCTCGAGGGTACCGTCAGGCGGTGACGCCTAATCCTTACTCGTTTCGTCCGTCTGGCCCGTGAGCGAGGCCTGGGGGGAATGGGCTCTTGATACCCCAGTTCCCACTGGGCGGCCGACAGAATCCGCCTAATTAAATAGGATTGCAATTTTAATTGGGAGAGTCGTCGCCATGTGAATATTGATAATTTTGTTATTTTGGATAATCCTCGACTGAAGTCATTCATATACGCCATGATGTAAGTATGTGTTTATATGGTGGATGATTCTCGACAGATATCTTGTGGTTAACTTTTTATTCTCCATCACACATATGACTATACACCATATTCTAGGTCTGGTATCGCAGCTTTCTTTTTATTGAAAGAAAAAGAGCAAAAGAGTCACCTATTGTGGTACGCTAGAGCGGGTACGATCAGATTTTTCTTTTGATTTTTCTAAATCGGGAACAACTGTAAATAGAAATAAAATAAAAGAAACAGAGTCCGGCTGCATTTGTACGGGAAGCTAGCTGAATTGATTTCCAGAATTTTCAAAACTGCTCGGCTCGGTCGGTAAACTTTTTATTGATTCGGCAAATCAGCCGGCTAGCTCTTGTTTTTTCTGGCTCTGATGGTAGATGACGTGGTAGTTTTTTTTTTCTAGTTGGCCCACCTATTCACTCAAACAATTGTCACGTTAAATCTCCCGTATCCATAGATTGTGTCAAACTGTTACGTAACACTTACTCTCTAGTTAAATTCGAGTTTGCGAAGTGAGCCTATCTCATCTGGTTTGGTTTCTTGTGGTGGAAACAGTCCACCCAGGTTTAAGTCACACACATGGCATGGGTGCTCGTATTATACTGGATTTTTCAGGATTTAACCGGCGATATGCTTTCAGTGGTAAGTGACGTGGCCGTGAACAGCAAGTCGCCCGTGATGACATCGTCAACGTCAAAATATGCCGGACCAGTCTCTCAGAGGTGTTCATAAGGGTAAGGTTTACGTGTGTGCGGTCATAGTTGTGTCTGTACGTGTGTGTTTGTAAGTACTGTGTATCTCAAGAAAAAAGTGGTGTTTCAAAATTAAAACCTCTGTATTGTGCTTTTAGTACATAATAACTAGTAAGGTGGCCCTCGCAAATGCGAGGGCATTCTTTATAGTGTATTGAATGTTTTCATGAATTAAAGTTGTTGTTTATTTTTGTTTCAGAAAGACGAAAATAGAAATCATTGGATTATATATTTATCGTCAATATTAAGGTACAAATAGGCTTTTATTCTGAATGGCATCATCTCAAATCTCAACCCAAAAAATTGTCATGAAGAACACAATAACATAAGATTGCCTCTCCCATATTTCAGAGCCTTTATTTGTTGTTCAGGCTGAATAGAGCTTGGCAGAGATTGAACCAAGGTATTCATGTCAACATATCTCGGCACAAATATTAATATAGAATTTAGCAAGTTTTAATTTAGTGTTAGTATGTAGATTATATTCACCATAGGTTTTTGGATGGACACTTTGCCGCGGATGATGAATGGCTTGAGGTGCCGGCGTTAATGGAAGTCCGCGGTCACCCTCTTCCAATAGGCATTGCCCTTTTGCGCGGCGCCGACAATGGTGTTCGCGCTCGATGCGAGCCAAGACCGGCAAAGTCACTTGTCTTCAGCGTTCGTGTAGCCCGCGGTCCTCTTCGATATCGTCTTGGCCGCGGCGGTGCCGGAAGCAGGAACCTCGGCGTCCGGATCGTCAACCTCCTCCTCCTCCTCTCCTTGGCCATCGTTGAACATGGCCGTGGGACGACCGATGTCGTTCCATGGTCGAAAAGGGGATGGCCGTCGATGTCGACTGCCTCGACGTGGGTGGGCTGGGTGCCCCCATGGATGAAGCCAAGCATGATGTTCTCGTCTTGCTCGGCATAGTACGCCTGCGACAAAATTGACGTTACGTCGACCACACGCATAATGAACGAATGTGCGAGAAAATCAAGAATGGCCTTACCGGATCGTCCGGGCTTAGGGCGGAATTTTCGCCGAACAAGGCGTGGGCATTCATGGAGCTGGTCGGAAGACCTTCACGGCTTCGTTTGCGCGCCTGTGGGGCAGAGTCCACGAGCACAGACGTGTGGTTGAGGTCGATTTGCGACGGTGATGTGCCTCCCAACATGGTCAGTGGGGACATCGTCAGCGCGTGTTGAACCGGCGCTGCGGCCTTCGGCGTCACGGGAGAGTGAGGCGCCACGGTAAGAAGAAGAGCGCGAGGTCACGGAGATGCATGCTGGCCGGTTTCACACGATTTCATCCTTGTCCGTATGGTTAGTGTTCCTTTGTTTCTCTAGTCTGTCTCTCTTGTTTTTTGTTGTCGAGCTTTTTAAGGGTTCTTTGTGCTTGAGTTTACATTCTTGGCGAACCTCGCCATGATTCGTGCAGGCTTTTGTTTTCTGCATTGACTATCGAGACGTGTCCAATGACGAGGTGTATATGGCGAGGTGAATTAGAGAAGATTAAAACTAATCAAATATACCTTCTGACCAACAGCTAAAGGCGTGGGTGCCTTCATTTGGTAAGACGAGATTAATTCACGAAACACCGAAATCAGGTGCTTAGCTGAACTGCTCTGCGTCGGATGAATAGACGCGAACAAATACACATAGATGTGACCATGATAGAATAGAATATTTATATCCCATATAGATTATATGCTCACAATCTATATGTCCTGACTTTATCGCCTGTGTCTTCTATGAGCATAATCAAAAGACTTGATTGCCACAGCACACGTTGCCACGACCTGCTTAGTCTATTTTCTTTTTTATTTTTACTTACGTACGGAATCTTAAACATAGTATACACATAGCTGAGATGAGTCCTGAATTTTTTTAAACTCGGGGCGGCCGCCCCGCTAGAGCCACCTAGGACCGGCCCTGCAGTCAGGGGCTGTATGCTCTCGCCTGATGCCCTGATGTTCACGACAGTGAGATTTTTTGCCGTGTGTACAACACGGCAAAGCTCAGTATACACGGGAGCGCGCGCCTTGTTTTCCTGTAGTGGTAAATTGCCTAAGAACTTGTCGAAATCATTGTCATTTCATTGCTATTAAAGTTTTGCAAGATACGCTGAACCACAAGCGTGCGTTGGAAAAAAATATGCTCATAGTAGTTACGATTGTAAATACAAATGACGTAAAAATAGTAAAATATTGGAATTGTTGGGATAAGAAATAGTTCAAATTTTGGAAGTTGTTTTCTGGTTGAATTACATATATTATTTTGAACAAACTGAAAATAAAAAAGGTAAAACAATGAAAAATCGAATTGTAGTGAGGCGGTACAAATTTGAGATAAATTAACAGAGAGACAAGGTTTTGCTGCTGTAAAAGTAAAACACGGGCAGCCAGCTTTGTGATGTTTCTTGCTAGCTCCTTTTATTATTCTGAGCACGTGTGCCCTCCCACTAGCGGATCGTGATCCGCGTTACAGCTGAATGAGAGCGGCAAACTCACATTGCTGATGGAAGCATGGTGAGAGCGGCAAACTCCCGCAGGAAAGCGCCTGCGTGCGCCGGCTTGAGACAGAGGGACAAAACATTGACGCCGGCCTTGCCTTTGCACGGCGGGCACACAACGCAGGGCAACGCCATTATCTTCTCCGCATGCCACATAACCCGCGCCATCCTTCCGCCGCCATAGTCGGTCCCCTCGAACCCAAGGTTCCTCAAGCTGGACATAGTGAGTGTGTTGTACGGTGCAGCTGGGGGCTGCTGCTGCTGCGGCTCCATATCTTGACCGCCGGCAACGCCGCCGCCGTCCTTGACGAACAGGTGATCCGGAGCCTTCTCCTTGGTGAGCTGGATGAGCTTGATCAAGTCTTGGAGGTTACTTGTGGCCACCGTAGCAATCTTGGACTGGACCAGCTGCACAATGGCGCAGTTCCCATAGTAGCCGCGCTTGGCACCAACGAGCTTGCGCACGTTGTTGGTGAAGGCCAGCAGCGCGGGTTCGTCGTCGGTTTGGACGGAGCCACCGGCCATGTCGACGAGCGCGCGGGTTCGGCACCGCCACAGCACGGCGGCCACGACCTCGAACGCGGTGCACGTGCAGCCGCGCTCCTCGTGCTCGGCTTTGATACGACTGATCAAGCTGGACGGCACCGTGACGTCGAGATAAGCCATTTCCTCCGTCTCGAAGCCCATCTGAGACGTGAGCGCGGTGGACGTGGCCGCCGGGAGGCACGGGAGCGACCCCTGGAACCGGACCGGCACAACGGAGGGCGCCGGCATCCCGCGGGCGAGCTCGCCGACGGCCTGCAGGAACTGCGCCATCCCGGCCGCGTCAGCAAGGATGTGGTTCCAAGTCACCCCGACCACGAACCCGCCGCACGAGAACTGCGTCACCTGCATCAACAACAGCGGGTCGCTGAGGCGGCACAGCTCCCCAGGGTAACTCACGGCGAGGTCCTTGAGAAGCAGCGGCGACGACAGTGTGGCTTGGTCCAGGGCGCAGTTAGCCGACGCACCCACGAAGGACACGCCCTCCCCGGTGCATGCTATGTGGAGCACCCCGTCGGCGGCCGCCACCAGCCGGCCTGCCACAGGGGAGTAGTGCACTAGAGCTTGTGAGAGAGCCTTCTTGATTGCACCGACGGGGTCGCCCATTGGTTGGTCGAAGACCAGGAGGAGCGTCGCCGGAATAGGAAGCAACAACTTATCGAAAGAGGAGAGGCCGATGACGCCCCCTGTCGCCGCCGTTTCTAGCCCCCCTGATGCAGGCTCCACCACAACTCGGCTAGACCTTGTCACTACAACCTCGCTCATGGTGTCTCGATCGATCGACTGGGTGACTCCTTGATGATCAGGCTCTTCATTCCCGTCTGGACTCACGCTATATATATAAGAAAAGATAACACATCCTCGGCCTTCATATTGATATTTGATACTCGTAGCTAGCTGAATGGCATGTGGGGACATTTAATGCACATAAATATTCAGCCGAGTTGCCCATCAGACGCGCCACTCCAATTATATATTTTTCCTTTTTCGCCTCCATCATCACATAGTACCTTCTTTTCTCTGGTTTATTCTCAAACCAAAGCATCCTCCATTTTCAACGTGACGATCGAGGAAATAGAAAAATAAAAGCGACCATTCACAAACCATCTCGGAGGCGATCGAGAGGCGTTTTCGAGCCAGGTCCCTCCCGACTCCCGTCGGCGAGTTCGCCGGTTCGTCTCGGCTCCGACGGCCCTTGTGGCGTGTAGGACCGTGCCTATCTGTTGGTGGGTGGGGTATTAGTCCCTCCCTTCTATAAATTATGGACAGGTTTTCTGGTGGAGTTCATGGCGGCGGCACTTCAGAAACAAAGTTCCTCCATCTCCTTCTCCGTCGAGGCAGATATGTGGGATCTGTCGAGGATGGTGTGGGGATTTGGGGTTTGTTTCTTCGGCCATGTGGAGACGTGGCGACAGCTGGTATGTCGTTTCAGCTCCATGGGGAGGTAGCGACGGCACTTTTGGGGCGGAGTGTGGCTAGATCCAGTGAGGGGGACGACACTTCGCTCAAAAGGATTTCCAACAGCGACAGGCTTGGTCCGCGACTTGTGGTGGAAGGATCTGGCCACCCTCTTGGCGGAGTGGATTGGTCCCCACACTAGTAGAAAACAACCTAACAGTCCCGGTTTGTAAGAGCCTTTTGTCCCGGTTTAAAAACCGGGACTGCGGAATCGGGACTAAAGGCCAACCCCTTTAGTCGCGGTCTCGTCTGCAACCGGGACAAATAGCATCCACGTGGGCTCGCAGGCGACCTGATCAGGCGATGACCTTTTATCCCGGTATTTATTACAAATCGAGACTAAAAGTTAGAGAGGTTTAGGTTTTAGTTTTTTTATTTTGTTTTCTGTTTTATTTATGATTTACGCTATTATTCGTACGGTGCAATTATACATATCGATGTAAGCATACAAGCATACATAATATAACGAGTGTCTTCCGAACATATATAACATTTGATCATATGTACACACGAGTCATACGAACATATATATACATTCGATCATATATACATATGAGTGTCTTCCGAACACTAGAATTACATTATGTATCAAATAGAAGGTTGATATGACCTCCTATATCACTTTGACGGGATTTTTTTATGGTATTCTCCCATTGGGTTTATGACCTCGTCAAGCAAAAAACCAGCAATTTCCTCTTGAATTTCTCTTATGCGTTGCTTTGCTGGGAGTTGTGACCGTGATGCCACATTCTGTATCAAATAGAAGGTTGATATGAATATATAAATTGTCTTTAACAAAGTAAAACTCTGAATATATATATATATATATATTAATGATGAACGTACATGTGGAGAAGTCAGCGCACTGACACACGTGCGCACATACTCGCAAACTAAGTATCCACATAGATTAGTCGCCAGTGGCTGTTTCTCGCACTTTGCGAAAATAGAGTTGAATCAAATAATAATGAAACATGACAATCTGATATGAAAACTTGAATTAAAATGAGTACTATACTTACGGTGATTTGTTTAAAGGTCAGCTCCGATTTGAAATGTCCACACTCAGATCTTGTGAACCGCTTCCATACCCTACAAATAAAATGAATAAAGAATATATTAATAACTAGAACACAGGAAAATAAAGAGGCGGATATAGTGTAATAACGATTGAAATTACCTTTGGAACATATCAGTAATGCTTGCGTAATACTCCAAGATATGCGCTATTGAGTCCTCGATCTCAACTATGCCACGGTCAATGTGAATGTTGAAGAGAATCCAGTGGTAGCTGCACACGTTCATCAATATTTAGTCAGAGCGAAAATTAATGTGTACAAGACAGTAATTAAGAACACTCTCACCTGAAGTTGTAAGGAAACAAAATAATATCTTTATAATTTTGTTGCTCCAATGCATTGAACAAGTTGTTCTCCGTTTCCTCCGGTTTCTGTTCTAGGTTATGTACATTAACTCGATCCGGGTCAACGAACCCAACTTGATAATTAGGCATCCTCTTACATTCGAGAATCTTCTTTCTGCATAATAGCATATGAACAAATGTATGTAGTGAGACTTAATTAGCTAGAGACTTAATTAATAATAGAAATAAATTAATCACTTACAGACAATAGCCACTCATGATACATTTGTCGAGGGCATCCATATTGAATAACTGCCATAATTCATCAAATTCAATATGGATTGTCTGTTCTCTAATGAAGTAATGCTCTTCTTTATATGTAAGAGACATCATTGTTTGACCGTCTTTTGTGTGCTCCATGTACCACTAATGTAATTCTCGCATCCTTGGAGGTAGCAGTGCCAACTCCGCCTCTGTGGCCAGTTCATTCCCCATGACAAACTGCCTTGCCAGGGGAGCCATGCCGGCTGCAACTAGGCCTAGCATTTCATTTTTCGTCAGACCAGGAATTTTTTCATATCCTTCTGGTAACCCAGTTGGGGATGCCACCTTCAACGGAACGATCGATTGTTTTTTCTGTTGTCCAAGCTGAGCAATGTCGGCTCTCTGCTGCCTCTTATTCTCTGTGGGACGACCCTTGAGGAGCGGTGACACTTTCTCCTTAGTAGGTGGAGTCGGGCACTCCCGCTTTACTCCAATGTACTGAGTGGGTGGCGCCGAAGATTGAGTCCGCAGATGCAGCGTGGAAGATGTGGAAGCCTTAGTCGCAGATGATGGAGCCTTATGCGTAGATGAGGGAGCCTTAGGCGTAGATGAGGGAGCCTTAGGCGCAGATCGAGGCGGCGATGGTTGAGGTGGAGGTGAGGGAGCCTTAGACGCAGATCAAGGCGGCGATGGTTGAGGTGGAGGTGAGGGAGCCTTAGACGCAGATCGAGGCGACGATGGTTGAGGTGGAGGTGAGTGAGAATTAGACGCAGATCGAGGCGCCGATGGTTGAGGTGGAGGTGAGGGAGACTTAGACGCAGATCGAGGCGGCGATGGTTGAGGTAGAGGTGAGGGAGCCTTAGACGCTAATTGAGGCGGCGATGGTTCAGGTGGAGGTGAGGGAGCCTTGGGCGGCGTTAATCGACGTGGAGGTGAGGGAGCCTTTGGTGGCGATGGTCGAGGTGAAGGTGAGGGAGTATTAGGTGGCGATGATCGACGTGGAGGTGAGGGAGCCTTAGGCGGCGATGATCGACGTAGACGTGATGGAGCTCAGGCCGCAATGATCGATGTGAAGGTGAGGAGCCTTAGTCCTTTGCTTCGAGACTAGAAATATGATGTATTTATTTTTCCATAAAATAATTCCATGGAAGACTTCTCCTAGGGTCGACTCTCCTTCAGGGCCAGCGAAGTCAATCTCCAATGTCTCACATCCGGATAGAATTTCATCCACCCCGACACGAGCATACCCAGCTGGAATCTCGAGGCCATGCCAACGCGCTGCAGGATCAACTTTCACAGCAAAGCCGAGGGCCACCTTCATGGATATATTCTTCATTGGCTGGTGTAGCTCACAATCAGTCTTCTCTTTGATATTGTTCACGGGGTAGCGCTCCATTGGTGGCACATCAACATGTGCATCATCATCGCTGTCATGCAACGTCGTGGAAGCCATGCTGCTTCTCCGGCAGTCGGGTGCGTATTCTATGTACATGTGTTCTCCCTATGGACGGCTTGATATTTGCTCCTGCATCTGAGAATACATCGCAAAGAGCTGCTCGTTCTTTGCCTCCACATTCTTCAGCCGGTCTGCCGCCTGCTGCTCCCTCCTCTTATGTGCTCTTGCTCGGCTTCTATAAGTGTTTATGTTCTCATGAAAGCCTATCTTCCAAGTAACACCGCCATATCCTCATACGTGTCCTCCGTGCTCAGGATTTTTGAGTGCCTTTGTCAGTTCGTCGTTATCTCTATCGGGAACAAAATTTCCCGCCTCCACCTCGGCTACTGCTGTTTGAAGATCTTTGAGGGGGGTCAACACTGCTCTTTTCGTCGGATCACAAAGAATCAACTCCCATGTTTCTATTGGCTAAAAAGAGAGTATTTGAGGGGGGAAAAGAGCAAAATTTCGGGTTGGCTCGTGGTAGAGAGAGAATTCAATGGAGTTAATGGAGGGGAAAGGAGGTGGGTGATGAATTTATTGTTCCGGTCCCAGGTTACCGCTGGCGAACAAGGATGCAACTCGCCAGCGCCGCATCTGGACCGCTGGCGAACAAGCTATTAGTTCGCTAGCGGTAGTTGCCACTATCGCCGACCCAGCCAGGATACAAACGCCACACTGCCTCTGGCGGGGACATTTCTGTGTTCACCAGCACTATGATATCTACCGCTGGCGAACAAGAACCGCGTTCGCCAGCGGTGTTCTTCGGCGACAGCCCTGCCCAGCGCAGAGAGAGCGCTGGCGAGCAGGTTTCGTTGTCCGCCAGCGGTAGCTGTTTTACCGCTGGCTGTGACGGCTATGCGTTCGCCAGCGGTAAGAGCGCTGGCGGTCGTTTTTTCTTGCTCGCCAGTGATATCCTGGTGGCTATAAGCCTTTTCCTACTAGTGTCTGTTTCAGCACATGAATCGAATTTTAACATCAACTTTCGACTAGAGGCTTAACTTATACACAACTTTGCAATAAAAATAAGATACAAAGGAATTGCTACAGAGGTAGGCATGTTCCTTGACACAAGCAAAACAAATTAAAATAACAGGGAATAAAGTGGGTTGTCTCTCATAAGCGCTTTTGTTTAACGCCTTTGAACTAGGCACAAAGTGAAACTCAAGTATTATCAAGCGATGAAGCATCAACATTATAAGCACGAGTAGCTCTTCGTTTGTTTCTCTTACCTTTGTTTATAGGGAACGTTTGCCAACTTCCAGGGGAAATAGTGAAGCCCATAGTTCCTTTTCCTACATCAATCTTCGCTCCCAAAAGTTTCAACAGGGATCTTCCAATAGTAATTTGTCATGTTCCTGCACATTCAATGACATGGTAATCAGTGGATACAGTTCTTCCCAAGAGTGTTATATATACTCCCTCAACTACCCCAGTGGGTTGTATAATAGTATTATCGGTAAGGGTTACTTCTTCTCCCCCTTCAATAGTTCCCCAAGTATTTAAAGATGCATGAATGTATTTAGGCATGAGACAAAACTCAGACATAATGTCACAACAGGCAAGAAAATCTTTATTACAATTTGTCACTTTCAAGGTAGGGAGCCACAATGATGGTTCAGAGTTTATTGAACATAATCAATTTTTTCACGAATCTTATTGTACCCATCTTTTAAGAAAAAATTCTTTTTTCAAGGGTATTTAGTCTAGTATGAATATTACCAATACTTGTACTACATTTATTAGCTGAAGAAGAGGACATAATTAATTTCTTTATTGCATTGAAAGCTTGATCTCCATCACATTGAAGGAAATCTCCTCCCACTACAACATCTAAAGCATACCTATAGCAAAGAACAAGCCCAAAATAAAAGCTACTAAGAAGCAAACTTAAAGTCATTTCCGGTTCAGTTTCACCATAAGTTTGAGAAATTCTAGACCAAGCTTTGTCGTGGTATCGGCATAATTGATAGGAGACGGGGGTCCTCTAGCCTACGTATGGATTGTGGGGAAGAAGGTTGGTGTCGTCGAGGACGGGATTGAACACGGCGAGTTTACCCAGCTTCGGATCCCACAGCGGTGGCGAGATCCTACGTGCTGCTATAATTCACTATGAGGCAATAGCCGTGAACAGGTTTCAATGGGTATGATGCGTATTGAAGCGTCTGCCTTAAAGGCTCCCTGGTGGCCGGCTTATATAGGCGGCCAGACCCCAGGGTACAAGGAAAGTACTTGTCCGGCAAGTAAACAGAGTCCTAGACCTAGCCGGCTTAGTTGCCGCCTTCCGTCTTGGGCTTGGTGGCTTGATGGCCTTCGGCCTTCCGCCTTCCTTGGACCGTTCGCCTACTTCCTTGTACGTCAGCTATCTGGGCCGCCCGGCAGGCTTCGGCCTTACCACCCTTGTGCCACCCTGAACTAGCCGGATTGATCCATGTTGGTTATACCCCTAGTTGATATATCCCCAACATTAGCCCCCAAAAAGGTTGAAGTTCTCCAGGCGCCGGCTTCTTCTTGATTCTTCATCTGCCAAAGTTGGCGGCTGCAGGACTTGAACCATTCTGAAAATCAACGAGGCATGCGTGTCTTGATACTGACACGCGGCCGCCTTTTTCCAACATGGTAAAAGACGGCGGCTCTGCAATCTTTGCCGAGCATTCTTCTTGACGGTTTCCACCTAGCCGGCTCACGACCGTTTGAAAACGGCCTAGGCGGGAATCTTGCCATGATCACAAATTGCGGGAAAATAGGAGGCGTGGAGATCGTGCAATCGTGCGCTGCAACGGATGCAGGACACGTGTCCCACTAAAAGCACCGTTGCACAGGGAGCAACGCCTGGCCCTATAAATAGGTAGCAAAACGGTCCATTTTCACCACCCTGCCTTTGCTCTCCGTGCCCTCTTGCCCTTCCACTTCTCCGCTTCTTGCTTCCAAGCGAACTCCGGCGAGCTCATCTCCTCCGACGACCTCTGCGCGCGGCGATGTCCACCGGCCAGAATCTTTCCACGGCGTCGAGCGGTCCGGCGACCGAAACCGCGCCCGCGACGGTGATGGGCAGCGCGGTACCTCGTCCCGCAACGGCGGCGACGGGCAATGTCGCCACCGTCGCCCCTCGGATTTCTATCGCGCGCGCGCCAGCGGCGGGCCCCTCGGCTCCTCTACCGACCACCGCGGCGACAACGGCGGCGGGCGCCCCCGTCGACGAGGAAGAGGAAGCGGCGGACCTCGGGTCCCGCTACTGGCTTCCTTCCATAGTCGACGAAAGACGCCCTCCAAGACTTGGAGGCCGTCGGCTACCTCCCCACTCGGGAAGATTGCCGGTCGAGGGCCGCCTACGGAGACGTCATCCCGGCTCCGAGAGCCGGGGAGCGGGTAATCCTCACCTCCCATCTAGTTAGGGGAATGGCGCTTCCGCCTTCCGCCTTCTTTAGCGAGGTTCTAGATCACTATGGGCTCCAGCCCCACAACATAGCACCCAATAGCATATTAGTCCTAGCTGGCTTCACAACTCTGTTCGAAGGCTACCTAGGTATTAGGCCTAGTTTAGACTTCTTCAGATATTGCTTCCGTTGCCGGTGACAGACGGTGCCAGACGGCGGGTTGGCAACCTGCGTCAGCGTCACCTTCAACTGCCGCCAGGGCCGCCAATGGTATCCCAAGATACCATACCTTGAATCCGTCAAGGGCTGGACCTCCACTTTTTTCTACTGCCAAGATATGGCAGCTCCGGGCCGCCAATTTGGCATCCCGGAATTCGTCAACGCGCCACCTATGCCCCGGCCATGCTGGGACGAGGCGGTGCCCAAGCTGGCGGAGGAACTCCGCCTTTTCAAAGGCGGATTGAATTCCTCACACGGACGATGGCTCCCCCTCAGCTGGATGGGGTCGACACCGTCATCTGCTGGCTCGGCCGGCAGATCCTCCCCCTGCGGTACAGCCCAAACAAAATGTGTCAGTATTCGCCTACTGCCACGGCCTCTCTGCGTGTAAGCGAAGAGAGGTTGCCGACCTGGCGTTCCGGCTCCGCAGCCTCGTCAAGGCGGGGTTGGTGAAGGCGGTGGAGGGCGTGCCCATGCACACCCACGACAACCCTCCCCTCGAGGTAGAAATCTTGTTCCTTGCCCCTTGTTGATAGCTTCGCCGGCTAAGCTTGAGGTCCATTAAACTTGTCTTCTTTTTCAGCTCTCCGACTTGGGGGAGGATGACCTGGCTCCCGACTTCTACGAGTCGGAAGCCGGGAAGACGAAGAAGCGCAAGGCATCCGGCGCCGCTTCCTCTACGGTAATTGCCGAGAGGAAGAAACGGATCGCATCGGCTACCGAGCCGGCTCTCGCCAACCTTGGCGAGAACGAGGGGATTAACATCCCCCGAAGGTACTCAACTCTGCCTTTAATAGACGACAAACTTCTTCATATTACTGGCACCCAATTGACTGTGCTAGATTTTTATTGACAGGGAAAGGGTCGCAACTTCCCGGTTGACGACCAGGCTTCTTGGCAAGGGTAAGCGGCCCCAAGGCAGCTCGCCGGCTACCGTGCCGCCAACTCCTCAGCTCCAAGCCGGCAGCTTTATGGGCGACGCTCGTCGTCAGCCCCCGGCTCCGGCTTCTGGCGCTCCGCCAAGGGCACCTTCCTCCGACCGCGCGCCTAAAACTCCCCTACTTCTGGCTGAGGCTACGGCAGATGAAGCCGCTCAATCGCGCGCCGCCAAGGAAGGGTTGATGGAGTCGACTGCCGGCGGGTCCCAGAGGGCAGCCCCGACTGCGGGAGGCAGCAAGGTCAGGGACCCTTGGTCCACCTTTAAGGAGGCCAAGGAGTCAACTTTGGCTTTTGCCAACTTCGCCTCGCAGGCCTTCGCCGACTTGGAGGGCGACCTGTCTGTAAGTTTTTACCACTCCGGCATATACATAGTCTTTCCCCCGAGCACTTAGATGGCAAGTCAATAATAAAAGAAATTTGACTGCCGGCTTAGTGGTTATTCGACAATATGTTTTATGCCTTTGTTTTGTCCTACAGGGCCTTGTGTCCGCCAACGTCGAGCTTGTCTTGTCCCGAGTCGAGATAAACCGGCGCTGCCGCGTCCTGAAGAAGGAGTGCGAGGCTAAGGACCTGCGGATTGCCGAGTTGGAGGCGGCCCGCAAAAAAGATGAAGGTAGGGTTGATCCTTTTCGCCTTCAGCTATATTTTCGACTTATGTTGCCGTCAATCATTTAGTTAGCGAATCCATATTTGTAGAACTGCTAGACCGCGCCCAGGATATACTGAAGGCGTCCACTGATATGCAAGCTCTTATGAATGAAGCTTCTGATTTGGCGGCCGCCAACTTGGAGTTGAAGGAGGCTCACCAGAAGGAGATGGAGGCCCAGCAGCTCAAATTTGCGCAGGAATCTAGCCAGCTGGTGAGTTAGAAAGCATGCGCAAGAAGTTGGCGGAGGCGGAGAAGACGGCTGCCGAGGAAATCTCCAAGCAGACTTCTCGCGCCCAAACTGCTGAGGATGCGCTGGCAACTCATATGATTGAGTTGTCCGCTTTCCATAACTCGGCCCTTGGTAATTTCTCACTCCTTATTTGACGTTGCCATTTTGCTTAGCCTGAGCCAAACTAATGGCTTCATTTTTGATACAGTTCCCGCCGGTTTAGGCGATGACAAGGTTGTCAGCCCCCGCCTGGATCGCCTTGCGCGTCTAGGTGAACTGATCACCGAGACTTTGGCGGCATCCAAGCGGTTTGCCGCCAAGTTCTTCACCTCCTCCGGCAGCCAGGAACCAACCGAGTTCAGCGACGTGCCCACTATCTTGGAGCAGGCGACCAAACTGCACAAGAGCTCGCTGAAGTCGGCGGCGCGGGGTGGTGCCAAGACCGCACTTGGGTTATTCATGGCGCACTACCCCGAGGCGGAGATAGAAGCCGTCACCGAAGGCATGCCGTCTACATATGAAGACGGCAGCGAGGTTGAGCCGGCCGCTGTTCTGGACAGCGTTGCCGGCTACGCCACGCGTGTTGCCGATATGGTGGACACTTCAATCTTCTACCAGCGCCATCCTGTGCCTGGCGGAGAGGAATCTGGAGCTGCCGGCGCGGCCGAGGCGGAGGGGAGTGATAGTTCCGGGGCTGAAGTTGTCAGCCCCCAAGCCTGATGTAGACGCTCCCCCGAGCCATATCTTTCTGTCCTTGCCTTCTTTTAGACTTATTTGTCGGCCCCTGAAACTATGCAACATTGACTTGTAATATTTGTGTATACTTTTGTTGCTGCTTTGCTAGGCGGAAACTGGCTGGCAAGTTTTATTTTGTCTTTATTTATATGGCCCGCCTAATTTTACCCTGACTTATATGTTTGACTTTTTGTATGTTGACGAAACCTCAGCCGGTAACTTTAGCTGAAACAAGCAGGGCTAAACCATGCGTTTAGAATCAGAGACCAAAGCCAACATGTTGGTGTCAAAGACATACTACTAGGCGAACCACATATAAGTAATCAGAGGTAAAGGAATTAGGCGGCGCAAAAAAGTTTATTTTTGCTTTGGGTTGACTCGAAAGCTGCAAGTATCTACCAGTTTGAACCTTTGCACGGAGCTAGAAAATAGGTTACTTAGATACATAGGGGAAATATAATTGCAAGAAAAGACAAAAGATGGCATGCTTCTCAACACAGATGAGGAACCATAGACTTTTATTTCATAATCATATTTAACTTATTACAATTATAAATTGCTAAGTGTAGAAAGGACGTAGCTGCTCAATATTCCAAGGCCGTCTTGTTTGCTCGAACGGATCGTCAATGCCTTTTTTGCGCTTGGTTCCCCTTTTTCCTGCCGCCTTCTTGCGCATTTTCGTTTCGTCTTCGTCACGGATGTCGGCCAGGTAGTAGGAACCATTGAGCAGCACCTTTGTGACTATAAACGGTCCTTCCCATGGCGGGGATAACTTGTGCAAGTCTTTTCTGTCTTGAATTAGGCGGAGAACCAGGTCACCTGTTTTGAAGCTTCGTTTCCGCACTCTCCGGCTATGATAGCGGTGAAGTTGTTGCTGGTACAAGGTGGAGTGATGGAGAGCGACGTCTCTTTCTTCGTCTAGCAGGTCTAGGCTATCCTGTCTTGCACCTTCTACGTCTTGCTCGATGTAGGCTTGAACTCTTGGGGAATCGTATTTCATGTCGGTAGGTAGCACCGCCTCAGCGCCATATAGTAAGATAAAGGAGTGTAGCCGGTAGACCTGTTTGGCGTTGTGCGCAAACTCCATAGTACCGACTGTAACTCATCTGCCCAAGCGCCGGCTACCCTGTGTAATAGAGCTTCGAGACGAGGCTTAAGTCCTGATAAGACTAGGCCGTTTGTACGCTCTACTTGTCCATTGGATTGAGGGTGTGACACGGATGCCAAATCAAGCCGGATACCCAGATCGCTGCAGTATTCTTCTATGTCGCCTTGAGACAGGTTGCTGCCATTATCAGTGATAATGCTGTGTGGAACTCCAAACCGAGAGATAATTCCCCAGAGGAAATTGGTGGTTGTTCGTGCGTCAAGTTTGCTGATCGGTTTAGCCTCGACCCATTTGGTGAACTTGTCGACAGCGACCAATAGGTGGGTGTACCCACCACGCGCCTTTTTGAAGGGACCCACCATGTCTAAGCCCCAGACCGCGAACGGCCAGGTGATTGGAATCGTCCTCATTTCCTGTGCCGGCAAGTGAGGTTGACGAGCGTACAACTAGCAGCCTTTGCATGTCTTTACGATGTTCTCGGCACCTTCTTTGGCGGTAAGCTAGTAGAAACCTTGGCGGAAAGCTTTGGATACAATGGACCTAGCGGAAGCATGATGCCCGCAGGTGCCAATATGTATGTCCTTCAGAATTTCCCGGCCTTCTTCCGGCTGTATGCACCGCTGATAGATGCCGCACGTGCTTCGCTTATATAGCTCGCCTTTTATTATCGTGAATGCCTTGGCTCGCCTTATGATATGCCTTTTTAGCACCTCATCGTCCTCCGGCAGCTTTCTGTCGATTAGAAAATCGAGATATGGGACTGTCCAATCCGACTGTGTCAAGTAGACAGCGAGACTTGCCGCTTCTACCGGTTCTTCTGCATCGGGGTCCATCAGATCGGCGCCTTTAATGGATGGCTTGTGCAAATGTTCCAGGAAAATATCTTTTGGTACTTTTTTGCGTTCCGATCCTAGTCTTGCAAGTGTGTCTGCCGCCTCGTTCTCAGCTCTTGGAACATGCCGGACTTCATAGCCCGCGAAGTTTTTTGCGAATTCGTCAACTTTGGCTCTGTAAGCCGCCATTGTTGCGCTTTTCGCATCCCATGTTCCGCTTACTTGCTGCGCGACCAGATCTGAGTCGCCATAACAGAGGATTCTTTTGACGCCTAGGTCGTTTGCCACGTGTTACCCATGAAGCAAAGCTTCGTACTCGGCAACGTTGTTGGTTGCTGTGAAGCGGATTTGCAACACGTAGCTAAGCTTGTCACCTTTAGGCGTGCGTAGAACGACTCCAGCCCCTGAGTCTTTGAGCATCTTTGATCCGTCAAAGTTCATGACCCAATATTCTGATTCGGGGAGCGTCGTTTCCTCCATGGCCTCTGTCCAGTCGGCGACAAAATCTGCAAGCGCTTGAGACTTAATGGCGGTGCGTGGTTTATAGACTATATCAAAGGCGGCAAGCTCGATGCCCCATTTGGCAACTCGACCTGTTGCCTCTGCATTGTTGATTATGTCTCCCAACGGTGCCTTGCTGACTACTGTCACTGTGTGTTCCTGGAAGTAGTGCCTAAGCTTTCTGGCGGCGAAGAATACACTATAAGCCAGCTTTTGGTAATGCGGATACCTCTGCTTGGAGGCGGAGAATACTTCACTGATGAAGTAGACCGGTCGTTGCTCACACGTCGCGGCTTCGTTCTCCTTTCTTTCCACAGCCAAGACAACGCTGACAACCGCTTCTGCTGCTGCGATGTACAGCAGCATTGGTTCCTGTGATCGAGGTGCTGCCAATATCGGAGCGGATATGAGGGCCTCCTTAAGTTGTTGTAAGGCGGCATCTGCCTCTTTTGTCCACTCAAAGTTGTCGGATTTCTTCAATAGCCGGTAGAGAGGCTGTAGCGCACCTGCTCTTAAAATAAGGCAGATACCTGTGTATAGTGCAAATCCCTGGATCGATTCATTTGCACACACAGTTTACGATGTAATATCACAACAAAGGTCAATTTTATTACATCGATGATCCAGAATTACAAAATATTTGATACAAGTTGCATAGCATAAAGCTAGCATTGAAAAGTACACAGCGGAAATAGAATAGCAGTGAGTCTCTATAACTTTCATGCTGCCACAGGCGAAAACATGTTGGTTGTAGACTCGAAACCTTTACGAAACCTCACTCGTCATCTGATCAAATCTGCAATAAGAAAAATATTGCAACAACGTGGGTCAGATTCCATTAAAAATGGAGTCTGGCAAGTGACACTATGGTGGACACTTAAGGCGGTAACTCTAAAGCCTATATGAATATTTGGCTGGTGGAGCTCAAGGCTATTTTGCATAAAGCCAATTTTTCCTAACTCTTTCGAAAACACTTTTCTTGAAATCCAGACGAGTATGGCATGAAAACCATAAATCTCATCTTCCCTTGTTCACCCATCAAATTTTATTTCTGAAGTTGGAATGGTGGAATCCTCCGTTGACGTCCTTGATCAGCTGCTCAAAATTGTCCGTAACCGGGGACACGGCTAAGTACTTAGTTTTACACTCTGCAGAGGTTGTGCACTTTCACCATTGTACCCATTCAACCCAAGGTATCCTTTACACACCATTTGTGATAAGGAAAGGAGAGAATGAGACGAGATCTTTCAGAAGCATTTTCCCTCTCCATACTGGCTTGGCCCGTTCCACCTAACATCCCCCTACATCTGCTTGTCAAGCCGGAGAGAGTCCACGCAACATAATTGATCAAGCCAGAGCCCATATGGCAATGGCTGCACTGGAAGCAATCGTCACTCGGAGTTCTTCAGATTCCTCTGTTCCTGGGTGGCCGTTCTCAAGTGTACATACTCTTTAGGAACCATAGAAATGGACCGAGTAGCCACTCAACATAAACCATCCGACCAATTACCACCCAGGTGTTTCATTCTTAACTTAGTAGAATTTAGATTTTCACAAAACAACATTTGCATAGCATCAATAATTCTACTAAGTATTGCATAGGTACCTAGACACAGGTATAAGGGATTCTACACAGGTTTAGCATAGCAATACATGCATTTAAAAATACACTAAGTAATGCATAAAAATAGGAAGTTTATGAGGTGTGCCACTTGCCTTTGAATGTTGTCGTTGTTCACAAACTCTTTTCAACAACGAACGTTTGCTCTCCGTTTAATCTAAACAATATAAGCAAACAACAATACAACAATCAACAGCAAGCCAAACTCACCATGCATACAAACACATACTAGATGAATAAATAAGTTTTATAAAACTTTCTAAGGAAAATATGTTTATGCATGATGTGCAAAATATTCCTAAGGCTAGAAATACTTTTTCATGCCATGAAAATCTTTTAAGTTAATGCAAGGCAAATAGGTTGTTCAAGAATGACTAAGGACTAAGGTCTTAAGTTGGATAAAAATACTTTGTTTTATATCCTCTTTAAACAAGCACTCTAATGGCTTAGCCATGATGTGCAAAATACTTAGAGAAAAATACTAAGTCATTTGTTCAAGATGATCAACAATTATTATCAACTCTTTGTAAATTGGACATTCACTATAGTGAGAGAGACAGACACCCGGCCAGCCACTTAAATTGTGGAACAGGTCTCATGTACGTGGACATGTAAGGTTTGTTTCCAGGCCGCTTCATCCCACTATGCTGCTAGGATCCAACAACTTCAAGATGATAACATCATGATCAAAATTTGTTTAAGTCTAAAAGACAAGATTAGGAAAGAGGGAAAAGATAGAAAGAAAGATGTAGTTGTCCTCCAGGCTTCATCTCCAGACTTGTAACTTTCTTCTGGATGATATCTTGATTGAGCTCTTGGTAGTCTTGATGAATCTTCAGACTTGATGATTCTTGTATCCTCGAGGCTGGTCTTGGATTTACTTAGTCTTCATGAAGTCTAACAGAAGAAGAAGGGAGAAAGAAGAAAGAGGGAGAAAGACTTAGAAATATTTCTGGTTGGTCTTCATGAACTTCTTCTTGATATTTCTTCTAAGGGCTTCCACTCCTTGGAGATTCTTCTGGAGTCTTGTTTTTGGCTAAGTCCTTCATTGGTCTTCTAGCTCCATCTTGAAATTTACTAAGTGTCTAAGTGTATAGCACTATTCCCAAACTACTAAGTTTGAAAATAATCCTAACTTAGAGAGAATGGAGAGGAGTTTTCCTTGGGGAAAATATAACTATAAAATATGCTATGCATGAAATGCAATTTTAAATCACAAGCAACATAACACTAATTTTGTGAAGTTTATAAAATATGCCTAAAGTTATAATTGCAATTTAATTAGTTTGCAAAACATAATAAAAGGAAACATATAGATTAAAGTTTTAGGTGATTTATATTTATATCACAATTTTCTTTATAGATGGTGCTAATAGCCAGAGGTGGTTTAATTATATTTAATGCAATTTGATTTAATCAAAAAATATTGTTTCTATTAAAAGTTATTTCAAAATTAGTCAAACAATTCAAATTAAACACATAACCATGAAATCATTCAAAAATTGCTCAAAAATATTTTATAGCAGTGGCATTAATTTACAAATATTCCAAAGTTTCTAAAACATTTTTATTTGCAATTTTTGGATATTTAGATTTAAAGTTATTACAAATATACTCAAATTCACCATTTGAAATTTGAATATTTTATACTAAGTCAAATTTGAATTTTGTCTGATCCAAATTATTCTACACATCCAGAGCTTTCCAAATATATAAAAATTATTAAATTTGGAGTTGTGGTTAAAAAGTTGTGAGAGATCTAAGTGACAGGGGTGTTTCTGCAAAACTGCCGATTAAATTTAATTAATAAAATTGTTTTCCACGTGGCAGCTGACTGGGCAGTGACGTGGTGCTGATGTGGCTAGCTGACGTGGATAAGTTATAGATCTGGGCCGTCAGATCTGGATCTGACGGTCCAGATCAGATCGTACCGCTTCGTTTTAAAGGATCTATTTACAACCGTACGATGAAGATCGGATGGCTCACCGTGCTCGTCCAGAAGCTGGCGGCGCTTCTCACCGGAGTTAGGAGCTGACGGCGGCGCGGGCTCCGGTGTGGATGTTCCGGTCGTCGCCGTGCCTCCCCGGATGCGTAGAGGCCAGCTCCGGGCACGGCGCAGCACGGCGAAGGCGATGGGGAGGTCGGTTGGTGGCGGGGGAGATCCGGTGCTCGATTCACTCCTCGCCGGAGTTGCGGTGGCGGCGGCCATCCCCTGTCGACGACGGGGACGGCGTTCTGGCGCACGAGAGCAACACGACCCAGTTAGAAAAAGATGCGCAGGGGGAAAATAAGGAGAAAGAGAGCAGTGGGAGGGCTCGGGAGGTCTCGTACTCGCCGGAATCTGCAGAGGACGGCGGCGGAGGAGGCGAACTCCGGCGAGCTCGTGCGGCGGCCTGGCGGCGTCCTTGGGCTAGGGTTTTTGGGGCAAAAGATGCGGAGGTGTCCGGGGATTATATAGGGGGCTTCGGAGATCGTATCCCGCACGAATCGGAGAGGATTTGGACTCCGATTCGATCTCCAAAATCTGTGCTCGTTCGGTTAGAGGTAGGAGATGATCTGCTGACGCCAGCATGACGTCAGCCGATATTTTCTTTTCTGATTTTATTTCTTTAATTCATATCTTTTGATTTAAATGTCCAAATGATGTCAAATTAATTTCTAAAAATTTGTAAAAATAATATCTTGCTGTTAAATCAGTTGTGAGTATGTTTTGAATATTTTTGAAAATTAGTATTTTGAAATATTGCTTTATTACAAATTTGACACTTAAGGTCAAATTTGAATTTCTATCTCATTTAAATTTTCCTTTGGCTAAAATAAATTTGTAAAAATACCCACATTTCAATATGTTTGAATTTAAGTTATTTAAACTCATTTTTAATTTCTAAATTCATTTTTGGCTCTGGTATAATTATTAATGACATAATACAACTATATGAAAATGGAAAAGATAATGTATCCCTTTTTAATTGAAGATAATTTGTGCAACATTTTATTTTATGCATTTGAAACTTCATAACAACTTTGGACAAGACCTTTATTTTAATTTTATTTTTATTTAGAATCTATTAATCATTTCATGTTTTGAAAACCAGATGAAATTCATATAAGCAAATGAAATGTTTATTTGGCTAATTCATTAATTTAAATTCTATGAAGTTGTAAAGTTATACACTATAGGTTTATAATTTCCAAACTATATTTTGAACTTAGTTAAAGGAATGAAAACCATTTAGTAATTATATTCTATTTTGAATAATCTTATATTTATGAATAGATATGGCTAAGTGATTTAATTCAAATACAACTATTTACTTAAAATAAAATGAATTGTAGTTTGTAACATTTTTGTCAAATTATATTTTAAGGTTTTGAATTACATGGAATAATAAAATGTTTTAAACTGTGACATTGGAAATATTAAACTTTGAAGTCTTTTATAGTTGGTTTTCTCATACATTTAATATTGTATTTTAATAAAAGGAAAAGTTTTAAATTTTAGTGATTTTTGAACATCATAAAATGTTGGGATGTTACAGAGGCATTGCCTTTTCCCCTAGGCGGCTTATGAAACGACTGACGGCTGCCGTCGATCCGGCTAGGCGTTGCACGTCCTTCAGACAGGTGGGTCTGGATATGTTTTGGATGGCCTTGATCTTCTCCGGATTAACCTCGATCCCTCGTTCTGAGACGATAAAACCGAGCAGTTTGCCGCCTGGAACGCCGAAAACGCACTTGGCGGGATTGAGTTTCATCTGATACCTCCGGAGATTCTGAAACGTTTCTTCCAAATCCTCTAGGAGATCTGCCTTCTTTTTTGACATCACCGCGATGTCGTCTACGTAGACGTGAACATTGCGGCCGATTTGTTCGTGCAGGCAATTTTGCATACAGCGCTGGTATGTTGCCCCTGCATTCTTCAGGCCAAAAGGCATTGTAATGTAGCAGAAAGTCCCGTATGGAGTGGTGAAAGATGTTTTCAGCTGATCTGACTCTCTCATCTTGATTTGGTGGTATCCTGAGTAGGCGTCCAGAAAACAAAGCAGCTCGGAGCCTGCTGTGGAGTCTACGACTTGGTCAATTCTAGGCAGCGCAAAGGGATCCTTTGGGCAGCACTTGTTAACACCGGTATAGTCAATACACATCCTCAGCTCTTTATTCTTCTTTGGAACAAGTACAGGATTTGCCACCCAATCGGTGTGTACAAATTCTTTTATGAAATTGGCGGCCTTCAGCCTATTTATCTCCTTTCCTATAGCCTTGCGTCTCTCATCTCCAAAGCGTCTTGTTGCTTGCTTCACCGGCTTGGATCCTTTTATGACGTTGAGTGAGTGCTCGGCACGTTCCCTCGGTACACCAGGCATGTCGGAAGGCGACCATGCAAAGATGTCACGATTCTCACGGAGGAACTCGACGAGCGCGCCTTACTATTTGCTGTCAAGGTTGGAGCCGATGACGACTTGCTTAGACTTGTCGCCTGGGATGAGGTCCGCCTTTTTGGTGTCTTCTGAAGCTTCAAAGGTCTTCTTGACATCAATCTTTGGCTTGGGCATGGAGTTGTCTGAATCCGCCCTGAGCAGCGCGAGTTCTTCCTTGTGGATGACGGCTTCTGTGAAGGCGGCCATGCCACGCTCGCACTCCTTGGCTTTCTTGAAGTTGTCGTAAATCGTGATGGTTCCGTTCACCCCCGGCATTTTAAGCTTGCTTTATATGTAGCACGGCCTTGCCATGAACTTGGCGAAAGCCGGTCGTCCGAAGATTGCATGATAGGCGCTTTTGAAGGGGACAACTTCGAACCGGAGGAACTCTGAGCGGTAGTTCTCTTTTGGTCCGAAAGTTACCTTCAGCCTAATGCTCCCCATTGACTTTGCTTGCCTGCCGGGTACTATGCCATGAAAAGTGAGGTTGCTGTGGTCCAGCTGATCCTATGAAAGGTTCATGCGGCTTAGTGTGTCATAGTACAGGATGTTGAGGCTGCTGCCGCCATCCATAAGTACCTTTGTGAGCCTGAAGTTGTCGACAATGGGATTGACGACAAGGGCGTACCTGCCTGGGTGAGGAACGTGATCAGGGTGGTCGGACCGGTCCCAAGTGATCGTTGCTTCCGACCAGTTCAAGTACTGAGGGACGTCCGGCATTGTCGCGTTGAGTTCGCGCATTTCCGCCTTATCCGCCTTAGCCGAAGGCGTGCCGACAAAGCACACAAGAGACTCTTTGACCTTCGGATATGGCTTCTTTTTCTTGGCGGCTGCGTCATCTTCGCTTGAGATAGACATGTCGTCGTCATCCTCATCCTCCTTGTTGTCTTTCTTGTCGTTCTTCTTTGACTTCTTTGACTTCCAGCCGACTGTGGGGTCCTTTTTGAAGTCGTCCATGAAACGGCACTCGCCAAGCATATGGTTGACCTTGCCCAGTGAGGCGTGGATGGGACATGGCAAAAGCTTTGTCTGTTCATAAGTGATTCGCGCCGCCTTAGGCCTTGAGCCGGCGTCGCGACCATCTTTCTTATTCTTCCACTTCTTTTTGTCGGCGTTCCCTTGGAATGCTACGGCTACCTCATTGGAAGGTCCGGCTTTGTCATCTGCCGCCTGCTTGCGCTTGTTGTTCCGCTTTGGTATGATGTTGACGTCTGGGTCATCGTCCCGGGCGTTGTCATCCGCCGCCGCGTATTGGGCGGCCAGGTTGAGCATCTCACCAAGGTCCGTGATTTGCTCGAGGACGAGCCTATGATGGAGCAATGACTTCTTCTGTAGGCCCGTGTAGAACGCGTGGATAGCCTGTGCGTCCGAAACACCATGACAGTTGGCTTTTTCGGATATCCAACGGCTGACAAAATCTGTCATGGTTTCGTCCGGCTTTTGGATACAGCGCTGTAAATCCGTGTAGGTATTTGGACGCGTGTATGTTCCTTCGAAGTGCTGGGAGAAGACCTTTTTCATGTCGTACCAGCTATGGATGGACTTTTCAGGAAGGTTGTCGATCCAAGCTCTTGCCGTGCCTTCCAACATGAGAGGTAGGTAGCGGATGGCAATATAGTTACTCCCGCCGGCAATTTCTATGGCCATGGCGTAGTCGGATAGCCATGAGTCCGGCTTAACGAGGCCGTTGTACCTAGAACAATTTTTTGACACTGATGTCATGTCCTTAGGGAACGGCTCTCTGCGGATGGCGTCACCGAAGCACTTTGGTCCAGAGTATAGCGGCTCCTTTCCTCTTGCTATGTCTTGTAGGCGGTGTCGTGCGTCTTTTGGATCGAGCTGCCGTGCGCCTCTGTTTGCGTCTGGCTCGTCCTGCGCTGCCCGGCTTATGCTGCGCATGGGTCCTTCTGCCTCCTCTCTCTTCTTGCTGCCGGTGCTACGCTGCGGAGACCGGCTTCAACCTCTCCTGGGGGGTTCGTTGCCGACATCTTTCCTAGGCGGTGGCCTGTTGTTCCGGCTACCGCCGTTGTCGCGTCTTGGCTGGGATGGAGGTGGCAGGAATCCTCTGCTTCCTGTCCTTGAATTCTCGTCCCGCCTTGGCTTTTGCGGTGGCGGCTTCTTTGGAGGTGGCGTTGTCTTCCTTTTTTCGCCATGGCTACTGGAGCCAGACGGGCCTTCGGGGTCGGCGCCAGGTGCAGCTTTGCACTTTCCCGACTTAGACTCTAGGTCTCCCCCGCGAGCATCCGCCATGTGGCCGTAGGAATCAGCGCGAGCTTGTTGTTCTAGGGCCTTGCTCACGAAGTGTCTTGCATTGGCCAGCTTTTCTTCCGCCGTGTAAGTGTGTCGTCCAGGGTATCTAGCGCGGCGGCCGCGTTGAGGACAGGGGTGCAGAAGACAACATCTCCCCTTCTGTCCACGCGCTGTGGTGCCGTACGCCAGTCGAACCCTAGATCTTGAGCCGCTGTCGTCGCTTGCGTTGGTGGCTCTTTTCCACGGCGGTTTTTTGATGACCTTTTATCCTCGAAGAGTTGCCGGCTTGTTTTGTCCGACATCTTCTCCTGTTCTTTCTCGATCTTCTTCACAAGGCTCTCAACGTGCTCCTCTCTTTTTCGCAGGAAGTCAGAGTGCTTAAGCATGTTAAGCCTAAGCTCTTCCACTTCGTCGAGTGGGGTGTCTTTATTCACCGGAGTATTCATGATCTCGTCTACTTCTTTGATGACGGAGAGCAAATCCGTGGGTTTACTGCTGCCGCCTTTCTCGAGGCCAGTTTTCTTCTTTGCGCGCACCTTGTTGGAACTTTCAATGAGTTGGCCGGCAGTGGTGTCGCCGGCATCTTCCGCCGGCTTGTTTTGCGCCTCCGAAGTAACTGGGGTTGTCTCGTGACCGACAACAACCATCATAGCCAGCTTGTCAGGCATGTCAGTATCCGCTGTGCCCTCTGAAGGAGCCGGATTACACTGGAAAAGCGGGTTTTGATCTTCTCTTCGAAGAGACTAGCATCATCATCAGAGTCAGAGTCTACGTTGACTTGAACGGTAGATCTGGATCCGGCATCTGACATCGCATCCTCCTGTAAAGCAGGGAGGATTGACTCAGGATCGTTGTTTTCCGGCTGGGAGTCTGATCCCAGTCCGACAACTACGACGAAGTGGAAATCAGATTCGGCCGACTCCTGGGAGAACGCGGATTCAGATCTATCCTGTCGGTCGACTGCTTGGTCGAAGGGTTGGTGGGTGGGGTTGTAGAAACGTGGTAGGCCGTACGCCTCTGGCGTATACCCGATGAAGACGTCGATCCCTCCGATCGGTATGATTGCGCATCCGATAAGGTAGTCGTCTGCCGGGAGCCAGGACTATCCGAGTTGACGTAGTTGTGGCCGCCATACCTTGTGACGCGACCGACGGCGATCTGCTTGCCCAAGCCGCCAAGTGTTCCCGCCTGGAACGTGACGCCAGGAACCTTATTCCCCACGGTGGGCGCCAACTGTCGTGGTATCGGCATAATTGATAGGAGACGGGGGTCCTCTAGCCTACGTATGGATTGTGGGTAAGAAGGTTGGTGTCGTCGAGGACGGGATTGAACACGGCGAGTTTACCCAGCTTCGGATCCCACAGCGGTGGCGAGATTCTACGTGCTGCTATAATTCACTATGAGGCAATAACCGTGAACAGGTTACAATGGGTATGATGCGTATTGAAGCGTCTGCCTTAAAGACTCCCTGGTGGCCGGATTATATAGGCGGCCAGACCCCAGGGTACAAGGAAAGTACTTGTCTGGCAAGTAAACAGAGTCCTAGACCTAGCCGGCTTAGTTGCCGCCTTCCGTCTTGGGCTTGGTGGCTTGATGGGCTTCGGCCTTTCGCCTTCCTTGGACCGTCTGCCTACTTCCTTGTACGTCAGCTATCTGGGCCGCCCGGCAGGCTTCGGCCTTACCACCCTTGGGCCACCCTGGACTAGCCGGATTGATCCATGTTGGTTATACCCCTAGTTGATATATCCCCAACAAGCTTCTCCAAAAGTTTCCTCATTCCCTTGTTTAAAAGTGCAGATTAATTCTTCGGGTGACACAGTAACATGGAATATACCAGAAATGATGATTAGATACACTAATTTTTTAAATTGTTTTATGATAGAGGTGATGCAAAAAAAGACAAACCGAAGTAACAAAACAAGGAAAAATAATGACTAAACCGAAATAAGCAAAGCAACAAAACTGAAAATAAATAGCAAACTGAAATATAAAAAGTAATGCAGGTAACTAATTTTTTTGTATTTTTGATATTAAGCAAACAAGACAGTAATAAAAATAAACTAAGCAAGACAATAACAAAATAAAAAGATTGGAAGTGCGAAAACTTCTCTCGTAGTGAATCTTCGAGTCCCCGACAATGGCACCAGAAATTTGTTTGATGCACATGGTGGGTGTGTTGTTGGGAGACCCTAAGAGGAAGGTGTGAAGTAGTTGAAGGGGATCGCAGGCAGAAAACAAAAAAATTCCTATCGACGATATCCTTAAACTAGCCAAGATCTATACTATGCAGATATAGAAATACGGCGGAGATCGGAATACATATCCTCGTAGACCGAATAGTGGGGATTACGCTCCCACACAAGCGTTGACGACGAAGACGACGTAGCCGACCTCTAGGTCGCAAAGAACTCGGCGCGACGAAGACGACGAAGATGACCTCGAGGTCGGGTGGAGGAAGCCGACCTCCCAGCACCACTAGCGTGGCACCTCGCAGAGCGTCACACACATACGGTGGAGACGACGGCCTCCGAAACTCCAGTCCAGGACGAGCAGCGGAAAACTTAGACCGGAACACCAGCAGCGCGACAGCGGGCTATAGTGGAGAGATCGCCTCATCCTCCTTGACACAACTCCGACAAAGGGAATCATGAAATCGAGGAGAAAATAAGAGAATTAATTGGTTGAATTAAAAGGCCAGGGGTGCCCCTTCTTATATAGACTCCCGGGAGGAGCCAACCTTGTCAGCTAGGCAATGTGGGACGATCCCCATTGCCTGGTGCGGCTAGGGCCAATGCGCCGGCCCTAGGTGGGCCCCATTTGGCCCACCTAGGCCGTCCAAGCCTCCCCACCGAATTCCCTTGAGGGTTCCCCCCCCCCCCCATGGGTCTTCTTTCCACCAGAAGGCCCATTTAAGAAAATCAGCATAAATAAATTCGAAAATAAATATATAAATCATATTTAAACATTAATTACACTAATTAATATCAAACTTATTTTATATAATTTATTCTAGCTCCGAAAACTATTTCGTCGCTGCTCGATCTCCATAGGATGGCTAAAGTGTGGGGCCGATGGACGCTGGTGGATCTGGTGAGGGTTAGCGAGCTGAGAAGCTCACACAGGAAGTAACTTCAAGAAAGACCCAAAAATGCCTAAGTCCGGAAAGGAAACAACAAGTAGGCTCAAGAACACCGAAAGACACATCCGAACATCTCCAAACCGCAAGCAAATGCACGAAGGCACACACACACACAATATACCCAGGTTCGGGGCCCTCGTGAGGAGGTAAGACCCCTACTCCTGCCCTTCCTCTCAATATAGGTATGTCACAAGATCTACAACTTGCTCCTTGAGCTGTTTCGGTGATGAACTAGATGAACTAGAGAGCGAGAGAGGGAGCTACCTTTTGAATTATTTAGTTAGGTCTCGAGAAAACAGATGCTGCGAGAAATGAAAAATGCTCTAGGAGTAAATGAGACTATAGTTTTGGCACCCAAGTTCGTCGTCCTTCCACAGGGGGGGTTATGGCGTCGGGAGGGCCGAAAACCCTAATCCGGCTTGGTCCCACAGGTCAGGCCAACGGTTATGTCGACACCGGCTAGTGCGACCTAGTCGCCGAGCTATCCGGCATAGGCATGTTGTCATCATGCCGGCAAGTACCGCAGGAGCCGTCCGGGATCATCATTGTCCCCTTGTTAGAGACAAGACATGTCTTCGCCCATGCCTAGTAGCCTTTTCCGGGTTGCCGGCCTTGGCATGTCCGATCTTGTCGCAGCGTCGTCGTACCGGCTGACACGCCCCCGTGTCAGGCGGGAGGTGACTATGATGCCGTGTCAGGAGTGATATGATTTCCCCCGTGTCAGGCGGAAAGTCTGCACCTGCTCCTTGACCTCCGCCCGACATGCCCCATGTCGGTTTCTCACTCCGGTAGCTCCACACAATATCCCTGCATAACGGAGACAAATAGCCAGATCCGAGATAGGTGAGCCGGTTAGACTTACTTCGGGATGCCTAGCCGGGCGACCCGGGTTCTCCTCTACCCGGGACCATGCCAGCCGACCCCGACATATCTCCATGCCGGATGACCCTTCCGGCAAACACCGGGTTCCACTTAGAATCCGGGTAGCCACACAAGAGAAGTATCTCTAGGCCCAGTTTCACGAAGATGTCTTAGGCTCTCACCAAAGACATCTTCGAGAAACTGGTTCTTAGAGGAACTCTCTGCAGATGCTTATCCCGCCTTTGGGGTCTAGGGGTCTATTTATAGTCTCCCCAGATGGCCCTTGCAGTCTCCAAGAGACACTCTGGCCCTGACAACCACCCAACGGTCAAGTTGCCCCTTCAGCGTACCAAAGGAGTAAAGGAGATATGCCCTAGAGGCAATTAATAAAGTGTATTCTTTATCATATCTCGTTTGTTCATAATAGGTTTTTGTGTCATGCTAGAACCGTATTAAGCGGAAACATTAATGCGGGTGTGATACGTGAACAACCAGGTCCCTAGTAGCCTCTACTAAGACTAGTTTCGTTGCGCGATTGATGATCGAGGTTTCCCGGTCATGGGGCATGGTGCCGGTCGGCAATGAGAGTCATATCACTAGAGAGTGATGTGATGGACATACCCAGATTTGGAGAACGTAGTCGTTACGCCTTTGACCGTGAGATCAACTCTTATTGATATTCCCGGAAGATACTTTGATTGCACCAAACGTCGTATCTTATTTAGTATGACAATAGCGGTGATACTTTTGGGTATTGGAAAGGAGTATTGAGACGAGGGTTCAAGAGAGGGATTTGCCAGTCCGCGTAGCAGGATAGATACTCTCGGGCCCACTCGGTGAGATCATGTCTAATGAGCTTGCAAGCATGTGACTAGGTCACGGAGACATGAGATCATGAACGAGTAGAAGATAGCATCGTCGGTAACGAGGTCGGGATTAGGTATGGAGATATCTATGGAACGACACTCGGACGTGCAAAGTATCGCTATGGCAAAAGGTCTAAGACTTCACGTTCAGGTTTGATAGATGAAAGTCATTCGTTATATCTCAGGGATTAATTCATGGGGTCCAGGCCTACGGGTTAGTCGTTGATCATACCTGATATTATATCGAACCGCTAGGGTAACACACTTAAGGGGTTTCGACAAGACAACCGGAAAGGAAGGAGATCACCGGGAGCGTCCCGGGAGAGGTCCGATGGAGATCGGGCAGCGCCGAAAGAGTTTTCGGAGCTAGGAAATATTATATATATTATGTTTGATATTAATTAGTGTTATTAATATGCAAATATGATTTTATATATTTATTTTCGAATTTATTAAGGCAGATTTCCCTAAATGGGCCTTCCGGACGAAAGAAGGCCCAAGAGGGGGGGAACCCCCTTGGGAATTCGGTGGGAGCTTAGGGGCCGGCCTAGGTGGGCCACAAGGGGCCCACCAGGGGGCCGGCGCACCCCCTTGGCCGAACCAGGCTATGTGGGGATAGTCCCACATTGCCTGGTTGGCAAGGTAGGCTCCCCTTGGGAGCCTATATAAGAAGGGGCACCCCCAGCCTTTTAATTCACAAATTAATTCCCGATTTCTCTCTCGATCTCGTGGTTCCCAAGTCGGAGCCGCGTCGAGCAAGAGGATCCGGGGATCTCCTCCACCATAGCCCGCTGCCGCGCTGCTGGTGTTCCGGTCCAAGTCTTCCGCTGCTCGTCCTGGACTGGAGCTTCGGAGGCGTCATCTCCACCGTACGTGTGCGACTCCCTGCGAGGTGCTGCGCTAGCGGTACTCGGAGGCCTGCTTCCTCTACACGACCTTGAGGTCGGCTTCGTCGGTCTGCATCGACAACGTTTGTGCGGGAACGTAATCCCCGCTTTCGGTCTACAAGGGTACGTATTCCGATCTCCGTTCGTACTACTATATCTGCATAGAATAGATCTTGGCTAGTTTAAGGATATCGTTGCTAGGAAAATTATTGTTTTCTGCACACGATCCCCTTCAGTGGTATCAGAGCCGATCTATCGTAAGATATAGTTGTACGCTGTTAGAACCCGTGCTCTGCACGGGGGCACCGTTCCTGTTATTTGCTACCCTCTAGCGTGCACTTGTGTATTCCAGCGGCATTGAGTTGATGAAGCGGCCCGGACCGACTTTACGCGTACGCTTACGCGAGACTGGTTCCACTACTGACATACGGCTTGTACCGTATCTGTGGCTGGCGGGTGACAGTTTCTCTCTCTTTAGTTGGTCTTCGCATTTTCAATGGAGGGCCCGAAAGGGATGCTTAAACATGCAATTATTGGATCGTTGTTGTGGTCATAAGATTCGTAGGTATGAAGCGGTTCTATTTACGAAAGCCCCAAGCCACGTAAAATATGCAAAAGATAAAGTAGAAGCGTCTAACTTTATTTTTCAGGTGCTATGTGATATGGTCAAGGTAGGTTTATTAAATTGTTTATAAGCTGCGGGCGCCAAGAAGACCATGGCGCGATGGACTATATCACATTGCATTACATTTGATGTTTTGTGTGCATCTTATTTTTTTGTGATTGTGTGTTACACGGCGGTAGCTGAATAAGATGATCCCTTCAAAATACCACTAGTGTTCTCCCTCCAACGCGCACCACCAATAAAGTTCTACGTTATGAGGCAGGCCGTGATGATCGGGTGTCAGACATATCTTCGTTCGCATACGGTGGGTGTAAGCCATGTTGCACAAGCGTCAGCATGGAGGTCTTTGGTGGCGAGCCTAGCATACTCAGAAGTATGGCCTCGGAACAGGAAGACCGAAAGGTCGAGCACGAGTCACAAAAATGATGTGACGGACGATTTTGTCTACTCTTGAAGTTGTGCCGCCGGCTTTGATGATGAGGGGTGGTGCAATGGATGGGGGTCGTGTAATCGCTTTAAACGACCAGGAGGGATGTTCGTTTGAGTGGGAGTTATGTTAGTTATTTTCTAAAAAAAACTATAACTCAAAATTATTATGAACAAAGTCTTATGTTGTTGCAAATTCCATTGTAGATATCTCGCCCCTCGTTTAACCTAGGCATGTTCCTTGAGAAAGAAAAGCTTAAGACCAATGGGTCAAACTTCATGGCCTGGTTCCGCAACCTGAGGATCCTCCTCACTCCCCATAGGGTGGCCTACATCATTGAGGCCGCCATAGGTGACCCTCCTGTAGATGATGCCTCTGAGGATGAGAAGAAGGTCTTCCAGACCCGATCGGAGGATTCTGCCTTTGTCCAGAGTGGCATGCTCTACGCCATGGAAGCCGACCTGCAGAAGCGCTTTGAGAAGATGAGCGCCTTTGAGATCATCTCGGATCTTAAGGCTGTCTTTGCGCCGCAGGCTAAGGCTGAGAGATATGAGGCTTCTGAGCTTTTCTTCTCAGCCAAGATGGAAGAGCATAGCAGTGTGAGCAAGCATGTAGTCAAGATGTCTGGCTACGTTCAACGCCTGAATGCTCTGGAGTGCAAGATTCCCGATGAGCTGGCGATTGACAGGGTGTTGCAATCGTTGCCACCAAGCTACAAAGGCTTCGTCATGAACTACAACATGCAGGGCATGGCTAAGTCCCTGGGTGAAGTGTTCGTGATGCTCAAGACTGCTGAGGTAGAAATTAAGAAGGAGCACGCGCTGTTGATGGTCAACAAGACCGTTGATTTCAAGAAGTCCGGTGGCAAGGGAAAGCAGAGCTGGAAGTCCCGGAGGGAGGCAAAGTTGGCTGCCAAGCCCAGGACTAACAGGTCTGGTCCCAGAGCTAGCGTGGAGTGTTTCTACTGCAAGGGGAAGGGTCACTGGAAGCGCAACTGCCCCAAGTATCTGGAGGATAGGAAGTCTGGCAAGACGGTCGACAAAGAGAAAGGTATATTTGATATACATGTTATAGATGTGTACCTTACATCCGCCCGGAGCAATACGTGGGTATTTGATACTGGTTCTGTTGCTCATATATGTAACTCTCAGGAGGAGTTACGGAATAGAAGGCGGCATGCGCGTCGGCAACGGATCGAGAGTCGACGTGGTGGTTGTCGGCACGCTCCCTCTGCATCTACCATCGGGATTAGTTTTGGTTTTAAATAAATGTTATTTTGTGCCATCCTTGAGTGTAAACATTATAAGTGGGTCTTGCCTGTTACAAGATGGTTATTCATTTAAATCAGTGTCAAGCAATTGTGCTATTTATATGAATGATATCTTTTATGTTGATGCTCCCGAGAGTAATGGTTTATTCTTGTTGAATCTCGATCGTAGTACTCACATCCATAACATAGAGGCCAAACGAATTAAGTGTAGTAACGATACCGCCATGTTTTTGTGGCATTGTCGTCTTGGTCATATTGGTATAAAGCGCATGAAGCGACTCCACTCTGATGGACTCTTGGACTCGTTGGATTTCGGATCCCTCGATACATGCGAACCATGCCTCATGGGCAAAATGACCAGGACACCGTTCAAAGGTTTCGTTGAACGGGCGTCGGATTTGTTGGGGATCATACATACAGACGTATGTGGACCAATGAGCGTTTCGACACGCAATGGTTATCGTTACTTCGTCACCTTCACTGATGACTTGAGTAGATACGGTTATATCTATTTGATGAAACACAAGTCTGAAACGTTTGAAAAGTTCAAAGAATTCCAGAGTGAAGTTGAGAATCAGCTTAATAGGAAAATCAAGCATCTCCGATCCGATCGCGGTGGAGAGTACTTGAGTTTTGAGTTTGGCACACATCTGAAAAGTTGTGGCATAGTGCCCCAACTTACGCCAGCTGGAACGCCACAGCGTAACGGTGTGTCCGAGCGACGTAATCGTACTCTACTGGATAGTGTCCGATCTATGATGTCTCTTACCGATCTGCCAGTGTCCTTCTGGGGTTATGCGTTAGAAACAACCGCATTCATTTTAAATAGGGCTCCGTCCAAGTCCGTTGAAACGACGCCGTATGAATTATGGTATGGCCAAAAGCCTAAGTTGTTGTTCCTGAAGGTTTGGGGTTGTGAGGCGTACGTTAAGAAACTACAGCCCGACAAACTCGAACCGAAGTCGGAGAAAGTCGTCTTTGTAGGATATCCGCGGGAAACCGTTGGGTACACCTTCTACAACCAAGCTGAGGGCAAAACTTTTGTCGCGAAGACCGGTGCCTTTCTAGAGAAGGAGTTTCTCGCGAAAGGAGTAAGTGGGAGGAAGGTAGACCTCGATGAAATCGTTGATCCTGAACTCGAGATTCCGAGTGGCGCAACGGAAGCAATTCCGGAAACGTCCTCCGTGGAAGGAGTGGGAGAAACTGTCGAGGAAGATGTTCTACCTCGTAGGTCTGGTAGATCTCGGATCCCACCAGAATGGTATGGCAACATGGTTTGCACCGTCATGCTAGTCGAGCAAGACGAACCTACGAACTACAAGGAGGCGATGGAGAGTCTAGAGTCCGAGAAATGTCTTGAAGCCATGAAATCCAAAATAGGATCCATGTATGATAACAAAGTGTGGACTTTGGTGGATATTCCCGAAGGGCGCAAGGCCGTCGAGAATAAGTGGATCTTTAAGAAGAAGACTGATGCTGATGGTAATGTGACCGTCTATAAAGCTCGGCTTGTCGCAAAGGGTTTCCGACAAGTTCATGGAATTGACTACGATGAAACTTTTTCACCGGTAGCGATGCTTAAGTCTATTCGGATTTTGTTAGCGGTAGCTGCCTACTATGATTATGAAATCTGGCAGATGGACGTCAAAACGGCCTTTCTAAATGGAAACATTGAGGAAGAGTTGTACATGGTGCAACCGGAAGGTTTTGTCGATCCAGGAAGTGCTAACAAGGTATGCAAGCTTCAGCGATCCATCTATGGATTGAAGCAAGCATCTCGGAGCTGGAATCTTCGCTTTGATGAGGTAATCAAAGGTTTTGGATTTATCCAGAATGTGGAAGAGACCTGTATTTACAAGAAAATGAGTGGGAGCTCGGTTGTGTTCTTAGCACTGTATGTTGACGACATATTGCTAATAGGGAATGATGTGGAACTTCTGAATAGCGTGAAGGAATATTTAAACAGTAAGTTTTCCATGAAGGACTTAGGAGAAGTTGCGTATGTTTTAGGCATAAAAATCTATCGTGATAGATCAAGGCGCCTATTAGCACTAAGTCAGAGTACTTATCTTGATAAAATATTGAAGCGTTTTCATATGGAGAAGGCAAAGAAGGGTTCTCTGCCGGTTATCAAGAATAAGATATTGCGTAAGGCGCAGTGTCCGGTGACGGAACTGGGTAAGGCCGAAATGACGAAACATCCTTATGCTTCAGCCATAGGATCGATCATGTATGCAATGTTGAGTACTAGACCAGATGTGGCATTAGCTCTAAGTTTGACAAGCCGGTTCCAGAGTAATCCTGGAATGCCGCATTGGGTAGCTGTTAAGAGCATTCTTAAGTATCTCAATAAGACAAAGGAAATGTTCCTTGTGTATGGTGGCTGCGATGAGGAACTTGGCGTAACGGGTTACGTAGATGCAAGTTTCTGCTCAGACCCCGATGACTGTAAGTCACAGACAGGTTACGTGTTCAAGGTGAATGGAGGCGCCGTGTGCTGGAGAAGTGGGAAGCAACCCATAGTCGCACAATCTACAATGGAGTCGGAGTACATTGCTGCCTGCGAGGCCGCGAATGAAGCTGTGTGGCTGAGGAAGTTCGTCATCGAACTTGGAGTGTTCCCGAGCGTGCAAGACCCCGTGGTCCTCTTCTGCGACAATACGGGTGCCATTGCGAACGCCAAGGAGCCAAGGTCTCACTCCACCGCCAAACACATTCTACGACGCTTCCACGTGATACGTCAGTACGTACAAGGAGGCGATGTGAAAATTTGCAAAGTGCATACGGATCTGAATGTGGCAGATCCGCTGACGAAGCCTCTCCCGCTTGATAAGCATGGACAGCACCAATTAGCTATGGGTGTTAGGCTTTTACCAAGTTGTAATCTAGATTAAGTTGTACTCTAGTGCAAGTGGGAGACTGAAGGAGATATGCCCTAGAGGCAATTAATAAAGTGTATTCTTTATCATATCTCGTTTGTTCATAATAGGTTTTTGTGTCATGCTAGAACCGTACTAAGCGGAAACATTAATGCGGGTGTGATACGTGAACAACCAGGTCCCTAGTAGCCACTACTAAGACTAGTTTCGTTGCGCGATTGATGATCGAGGTTTCCCGGTCATGGGGCATGGTGCCGGTCGGCAATGAGAGTCATATCACTGGAGAGTGATGTGATGGACATACCCAGATTTGGAGAACGTAGTCGTTACGCCTTTGACCGTGAGATCAACTCTTATTGATATTCCCGGAAGATACTTTGATTGCACCAAACGTCGTATCTTATTTAGTATGACAATAACGGTGATACTTTTGGGTATTGGAAAGGAGTATTGAGACGAGGGTTCAAGAGCGGGATTTGCCAGTCCGCGTAGCAGGATAGATACTCTCGGGCCCACTCGGTGAGATCATGTCTAATGAGCTTGCAAGCATGTGACTAGGTCACGGAGACATGAGATCATGAACGAGTAGAAGCTAGCATCGTCGGTAACGAGGTCGGGATTAGGTATGGAGATATCTATGGAACGACACTCGGACGTGCTAAGTATCGCTACGGCAAAAGGTCTAAGACTTCACGTTCAGGTTTGATAGATGAAAGTCATTCGTTATATCTCAGGGATTAATTCATGGGGTCCAGGCCTACGGGTTAGTCGTTGATCATTGAGGAGTCTTGATCATACCTTATATTATATCGAACCGCTAGGGTAACACACTTAAGGGGTTTCGACAAGACAACCGGAAAGGAAGGAGATCACCTGGAGCGTCCCGGGAGAGGTCCGATGGAGATCGGGCAGCGCCGAAAGAGTTTCGGAGCTAGGAAATATTATATATATTATGTTTGATATTAATTAGTGTTATTAATATGCAAATATGATTTTATATATTTATTTTCGAATTTATTAAGGCAGATTTCCCTAAATGGGCCTTCCGGACGAAAGAAGACCCAAGAGGGGGGGAACCCCCTTGGGAATTCGGTGGGAGCTTAGGGGCCGGCCTAGGTGGGCCACAAGGGGCCCACCAGGGGGCCGGCGCACCCCCTTGGCCGAACCAGGCTATGTGGGGATAGTCCCACATTGCCTGGCTGGCAAGGTAGGCTCCCCTTGGGAGCCTATATAAGAAGGGGCACCCCCAGCCTTTTAATTCACCAATTAATTCCCGATTTCTCTCTCGATCTCGTGGTTCCCAAGTCGGAGCCGCGCCGAGCAAGAGGATCCGGGGATCTCCTCCACCATAGCCCGCTGCCGCGCTGCTGGTGTTCCGGTCCAAGTCTTCCGCTGCTCGTCCTGGACTGGAGCTTCGGAGGCGTCGTCTCCACCGTACGTGTGCGACTCCCTGCGAGGTGCTGCGCTAGCGGTACTCGGAGGCCTGCTTCCTCTACACGACCTTGAGGTCGGCTTCGTCGGTCTGCATCGACAACGTTTGTGCGGGAACGTAATCCCCGCTTTCGGTCTACAAGGGTACGTATTCCGATCTCCGTTCGTACTACTATATCTGCATAGAATAGATCTTGGCTAGTTTAAGGATATCGTTGCTAGGAAAATTATTGTTTTCTGCACACGATCCCCTTCAAGGAGAGCCCTTAGCACTCCCAAAAGGTCATTCCCTGTAGCCATACTGTTGATCTGTACCGGGTTCTGCCCTACCCCGGGGGCAGCCCCCCGACACTAGTCCCCAAAGCTGATGTTGCACAGCGGCATAAGGTGAAGTGCAGCACCAGGTTCAAAAGAGATAAACCAAGAGCCCAAAGTTAACTTCTGTTTCTGCCACCGGGATGCTCTTTCCCGACATGACCCTTCCGAGATCGACCGAGCCGGATAACCTATCTCGGAGAAATTGACTTAGCACACTTTGGATAATATCCCTTAGTCAAAACGGTGACACGCGTTCCGCGCCACATGCCGGACATGCTCTGTCTGCTAGGCGGACCCACCCGAGGTCTCGTACTCTCGTCAAGTCAGAGAGGTACTCGAGTGGCTTTACTTTTTGGCTTGCCGCTTTGGTTCCTGCGCGGGCATCCGCACCGGATCCGCACGCCGACCGTTGCATCCCTGTGGCCCTTGATGCGGCAGATCGTACGCCTCTGGGTGTGGGGACGTGTGCCCATTGCCACAGCACGATCCCGCCCACGATTTTGGACATCGTGGACGGGAAATCAGGCAACCGCCCACGGTGTTTCCCGTTAAATAGGGGATGCAAGGAGATACCTCCTCTTCTTCCCCACACCTCCAATCCGCGCCTACGCACACCGAGCCCTTCGCCGCCGCCGGAGAGCACCGTCAGGGCGCCCGACGCCGCCGATCGAGCCCGCCGCCGTCGCCATCGGTCCTCGCATGTCCCACGCCGCGGCAACTCCATCTTCTCCAGTACGTTCGTTCATTCCTCCCCTAGATTGCCGCACGCCCGTGGCGGTTCTTGCTTTTCCACGGTTCATCATGAACCGCCGCGGATCGAGCGCGGTGGCGCGCTGTAGACGTTGCTACCGCGCGTATTGTAGTATCTCTCGCAATTGCAGACCAAAAACAAAGGTTTGGGTCATGCCAATGGACTAACTGTTGGTGCGGACGCTTTGTTTCTCAACCAGTCTTTAGAACCCTAACCTTGCTCCCATTAACTTCCATTTATTTTTCTCCGTTAGATCCATCCGATAGGATCCCGGTAACTAGAAGTAGTTTTAGCCCGAGTTCCTCTCACTTACGACATGCTGATCCGACTAACAGGCCATTCCGACTGGAGATTAGCTCCGACATGTCGTCTGAGGCCGCCGAAATGGCCGACGAAAGTGTTTGGGGATGCTGGGATGGCTCAGAGGCCAGCCAGTGGGATCTCGACTGGTTGTACCGGACGCACCGGATTCTCGCCCAACTCGAAAGTCGACTTCCAATAGGCGAGGTCGAACCAGCGCCGCAACCAGGCGAGCGAGTAGTGTTCGTCACTCATTTCGAGTGTGGATTCAGCCTTCCGGCCAGTCCGTTCACATGCACAATGTCCTAACTGTTCTCGCGGAGGATCTGACGACTGATGACCTTTTGCGGACCTTCATCAGCCGCCGAGTTTGTCCTCTCCAAACCCGGCTACATAAGATGTGCTTCATCAGCGGGTTGTACGACCCAACCCGGACCAGCATCTACAGGTTGGACGAACCCGCTGTTTATTGTCGCTTCCGAGCTATCGCTCAAACAAAAATGACCGAGGAGTGGAAGTGGGGACTGGTCCCGTCCACCCGGAAACATCGAGCGGACGCGGTGCGCGCATGTGCTTTTACCGACATCCGTGCTATGCCGGCTGCCGTGTGATACCGACATCCTTGTCCTAACCTTCTCCTTCCCATTGCAGTTGTTCGTACAGCAAGTCGAAGAGGACGAGGTGCACGCCGACAACAACTTCGCGGCTGACTTGCCGGAGCCCAAGGAGATGCCTCCGGAGGATCCCTACGGCGAGGATCATCTCTCGATACCTCTTGCCCGTGCTCCTGCCCCGGGTAAGCCTTCAGCTCAAGATGCTATCTGAGTTGAATCTGATGAAGATGATGACAACGACTGTCGAATACTCGATGTAATTGATGATCGTCCTATCAACTTTGCCCTGCCAGTGGTTCTGGCTCCCGCCGCTACGACCAGGCGCGCCGAGATCCGCAAGCGTTTCGCGTCCGAGACCGCGCACGCCGGGAGCTCGGGCGCTGCTGCCAAGAGGTCCAAGACCAGCAAGCGGCTGGCTGACAAGCCTGCCCGGGCGAGAAGAGGCCCCCCGGCTGTGTCCACCGGGTAAGTCACCGCTCATCCGGCTTGGTCTATCCGGACTTTGCCCGTGATATCTTTTGACTTGTCTTCTACTCTTGAAGGGCGGCCGTCGTCATCCCGGAATCCGTCGGATCCCGCCCACTGGGTAGGGACTCCGCGTCTCCTAGCCCAACTCGGGCTGCGCCGTCAACGCCACGCCGCTCAGTGGGGGATGCCGACCAACAGGCTCCGGGCCCCGTCCAGGCGGACGCACGCGACGCGTCCGACTTGGACGTCAGAGCGGGCACTCGGGTCGCGGGCGCGCAACCCGCGGCCACCGAGACATCTAGCGTGCAACCTGCGCCCCCCCCCCCCCCCCCCCCCCGAGACAACCTTCATCCCGGAGCCGCCACCATGGCCACCATCTCCTGTTCTTGATGAGATCGTGGTAAGCCCGCCGCGCCAAGTCGTGCCCTGGTCAACGACGCGACTTGTTCCGCGTAAGTCGCCGCCACCGAAGCAGCCCCCTGCCAAGACTACCCGGCAGCCGGATTCCCAAACCGGGAAGCAGCGCAGCCAGCCTCCCAGCCAGAAGTCGACGCCGGCCAAGTCCAGCGCTTACCCGAGATCCTTGACCCAGGACTTGGTTTTGGCTAAGACTCCCTCTGCTTCGGGTAAGCACTCCGGCTTGCCCCCGCCTTCTGCCGATGTCCCCACCGCTGCTCTGCAAGCTCTGCGAGCCTCTGTAAGCGTAGTTGTCCCTACAGGATCTCGGGGACCTGTCCCGCTGGGCGTGGCGACCGTTGCCGGCTTGAGCACGGTCGACGAGTACAACGCGGCATGGATTGCCGCCGACGCCACCGAGATCCCGGGAGACCTACACGCTGCTGGCTCTAGCCGTAGCGTGCATTGCATGCATGCGCTCATGGTGGCGGTCTTGGAAGCTACGCGGGTAGTGGATGTAAGTCTTCCAACTCTACTATCTCCAGTCCCCGAGATTTGTGCTTAGTGATCGAGACTCAACCTAGTAGTAGATCATTAAGTGCGAATCTTTAAAAAAAATCCAATTTCTAGTCCCCGAGATCTGTCCTTGGGGACCAAAACTCCACCGAGTAGTAGGACCTCGAGTGCAGATCTTGAAAAATTTCCAATCTCCAGTCCCCAAGATCCGTCCTTGGGGACCAAAACTCCACCGAGTAGTAGGTCCTCGAGTGTGGATCTTGAAATAAATTCTCACCATGTCTTGTCCAACCGAAGTCCCCGAGACTGATGTCGGATTCATTATTTTTTTAGGAGTGCACCAAGAAACGTAGAAGCATCTTCCACACACTACCCGCCGACTTCGGCCAAGCCAAGAAGTCGGAGGAGCGGCTGCAGCAGGAGCGGGACTACGCACACAATATCACCGTAGACCATAAGTATGCGCTGACCGAAGCGCAGTCTGAGATCTCGCGGCTGAACGCCGAGCTGGAGAAGGCCAAGTCCGCTGCCGATGACCTGAAGAAAGGCTTCGTCGACGCCAGCAAGAAACAGAAGCAGACCTTGGACCGATCCGAGGGGCGTGCCCACGTGGTCGAGACCGAGTTGGCCCTTCTGTGGTCCAGACAGGATGTCTGGCTGACCGAGCTCACCGGTATCAACCGGGATATGAGCTGTAAGTGTCCCCGACTTCCCCCCTTCGTCTTTCTATATTCCGACATCGCCTTATGGCTTGTCCATGTGACAGTTCTTCTCTCTCAAGGGCATATCGAGCACTCCCGAGAAGCCGCCAATCTTGCGATCGCCACCCCGCGGGAGAAAAGGGCAGGGAAAGGTCCGGCTTATGACGCGTGGGATGTCGACACCACCTGATTGCGCTGAAGGCCCGGATAGTCCCACTCCGGACCATCGGTACCGGACCTCTCAGCGCGGCCGTCCATGCGCATGGAGCGTTATGGCCAGGTGCTGCCACGACGCCCTCGGTCACCGACTTGACTGCTGCTCTTCAGGATGCCGGAAGTCGGCTGGAGGCCTGGAAACGGTCATCTGCTCGTGCTGATGTCGACCAAGTCCTGCAGCACGTACTGAGCTGGTACGAGGGTCTCGATCTGGAGGTGATCAAGACGTTGCGCACCATATCGCCGTGGTACATTGATCCTGCCAAGATCAAGCTACGGCAAGAGACGGCGCACCGGCTTGCGAGCTGGGCAGATCCCGACTCCTTCATCACGAGTCTCGTCGAGTCTGATTCGGAGTCAGACTATGGTGATGACGGTGGTGATGTTGATGCCGGCGCAGACGCCGAGACGTCGGAAGCCGGTGCCGGGGAGGAAGTCGGCAAAACTGCAGTGGCCACCTAAACCGTTATCGACGAAGGTGCCGCCGACTCCTAGCCGCCCCTGATCACGCCACCCGAGAAGGTTGCCTTTGCGCCCACTGCTGCTGCTGATGCCGAGAAGATCGCGGCTGAGCCAAACGCCCCCGACAACGTCGCGAAGCCGACATCTCCCACTGCGCCTTAAGCGACTCGGGCCTGGCCCGGCATCTACTCTGCCTTTTGCATGAAAACCTTCACCCCCGGAATGCCGGGTGCAGATGTAATATATACATTTAAGTAGAGTACTATGCTATCTCGGTTGACTTTTGTTTTAATTATTAGCACCTTATGTCGGTTTATTTCGCAACGAGTCCCCGGGTTCATTTTCTTGTTTACCATAGTTAGGTGATTTCTGCTCTTGTCTACCATCCAGGCGTTCGACAGTCGAGTCACGAAACCCCGTTTACAGCATACAGTACTTACAAATATCCGAGTTCGAGTTTGAAATTATCCGACATAACAAGTATAATAACAAACCGGGTTAGTAAGACACATATGCCGAAAAAACTTCCAAATCAAGTCCCCAAGTTTGTTTTCATGTTCACCACATTCGATGCTCTTTGCTCTTGACTACCATTTCGGCGTTCGTCAGTCGAGTCACAAGATTATTTCACATGGCATACAGTAGTTTGGCTCTGAAACCGGGTTGAGAGTGTTTCCGGCATACGACAAAGATAAATAAATACAAGGCAGTCCCCGAGTTCCTCTCTAGGTTGCCGACATGCATATAATAGGTAAATAACAAGATACTATTGAGACAAAAAGGCATTACTCGGGTTCCTCCCGAAGATGCCGACATGCACTTGAACAAGCACAACCGTACATTGAGCGAGGCAGTCCCCGAGTAACTTCTCGGGGTGCCGACATTTCATTCGTAAGAGACCGAGATACATACACTGCGCCCTTTATGTGTAAAAGGGACGGAGTAGTGCTACATTCCATGGCCGTTTGGTCTCCTCACCGGCTTTATCCATTACACCTTTTCTAGCCTCTTGTGCATCTACAAGGTAATAAGAATCGTTGTTCAATGTGTAAAAGGGACGGAGTAGGGCTACATTCCATGGCCGTTTGGTCTCCTCACCGGCTTTATCCATTACACCTTTTCTAGCCTCTTGTGCATCTACAAGGTAATAAGAATCGTTGTTCAATGATTTGCTTACAACAATAGGCCCCTCCCACGGAGGTGACAGCTTATGCATTCCGACGGTGCGTTGTATCAGCCTCAGCACCAGATCTCCTACCTGGAATACTCGGGGATGCACCTTCCGGCTATGATAGCGTCGGAGGTTCTGCTGATAGATTGCGGACCGAGACAATGCCAATTCTCTTGCTTCTTCGAGCAAATCGACATCTTTCTCTCGGGCTTATTTTGCCTCGGTCTCGGTGAACATTGTCACTCTTGGTGCGTCATACTTGATGTCGGTTGGTAGTACTGCATCTGCACCATACACCATGAAGAATGGTGTATATTCGGTGGATCTGTTTAGTGTGGTCCGGAGACCCCATAGCACTGTCGGTATCTCCTCTATCCAGCATCCTAGAGTTCTCAACAACGGTTCGATCAAACGAGCTTTGATGCCGGCCAACACCAAGGCATTTGCTCTCTCGACTTGCCCATTTGCTTCTGGATGAGCCACCGAGGCTACGTCAAGTCAGATTCTCTTCTCCGCACAGAACCGAGCGAATTCCCCCACAACAAAGTTGGTGCCATTATCCGTGATGATGCTGTGCGAGTAGCCATATCTCAGGATGATGTCCTTCAAAAATGACACCGAGGTGTGCCCATCACATTTCCGGATTGGCTTGACTTCTATCCACTTGGTGAACTTGTCCACCATCACCAGCAGGTGTGTCATGTTGCCTCGTGCCGGTTTGAACTGCCCCACCATGTCCAAGCACCATACAACAAATGGCCAAGTGATAGGAATGGTCTTCAATGCTGATGCCGGCATATGTATCTTGTGGGCAAATCTCTGGCATCCTCCACACTTCCGGACAATGTCTTCTGCTTGCTGCAAAGCTGTGAGCCAATAAAACCCATGCCGGAATACTTTTGCAACCAATGCCCGTGATGAGGCATGGTGCAACACTCTCCCTGATGTATCTCCAGCAGCATCTCTTGTCCTTCTTTCGGCTCCACGCATCTCTGAAGCACTTCGGTGACACTTCTTTTGTACAGCTCTTGATTGATGATGGTGTATGCCTTGGATCTTCTCAGCACTTGTCTGGCCTCCACCTCATTCTCCGGAAGGGTACCCTCCGATATGTATGCCATGATGGGCGATGCCCAACTTGGGACTGGCCGTACAGGGAACACGGGGGCATATACATCCATTGGCTCAGCCGACATCACCTCTTCTTGTATGCCATGTCGAGTCCCCGAGTTCAGCAGTGCAGTCCCCGGGTTCAGTGAAGTGCTCCCGACTTCTACCTCCATAGGCACGGCTTCAGATCCGGAATCCTTGGGGATAAAGATGGACTCCGACTGGGTGAGGATTGAATAGACGGCTTCCTCAGATGCTCCAGAGCGTTGCCGGGTGGGATGGCATCCCAAGATGACCCAACTTGAACAACACATATGCTGCTTCATTTTCTCCTCTTGGTACGTGCTTGAACTCGCAGCCTTCAAAAAATCCGGATATTTTTTGCACATGGAACGGATATAAGGCCATGTTGGCGTCAATTGCGTCCCAGTTCCCGACACCTGCTGCACCACCAAGTCGGAATCACCAAAGCACTCTATCCGACAGATACCAATTTCCTTGGCGACATTGAGCCCATGCACCAGTGCTTCATACTCGGCCACATTGTTAGATGCCCGGAAGTGAATTTACAGCACATATTTCAGCACATCTTGATTTGGTGAGGACCACTCCGGCAGCCAATCCCATCTTTGCCTTGGAACCATCGAAATGCATCTTCCAAAAATTGAAGTCGGGAAGTGGGGGTTCATACTGCATCTCGGCCCAGTCCACGAAGAAGTCCGGCAGCGCCTGTGACTTAATGGCGTCTCGTCACTCGTATGTGGGAGCATACGGAGACAATTGGATGGCCCATTTGGCAACTCGGCCGCTTGCATCTTTGCAGCCAATGATCTCGGCCAGTGGAGCTTCGCACGCTACAGTGATCGGGTGCTCTTGGAAGTAGTGCTTGAGCTTGGTAACGGCCAAGTACACCCCATATGCCATCTTCTGGTAGTGCGGGTAGTTCTTCTTGGAGGTGGAAATGACCTCGCTCAGATAGTACACCGGTCTCTGCACCAACTTTTCCCCTTCTTCTCTTTCTACCACTATGGTTACACTCACTACTCGGTTTGTGGCTGCGATGTAGAGCAACATGGGTTCCTTGGGAAATGGGGATGCCAACACTGGTGCTGTTGAGAGCATCTTCTTCAAATCATTGAACGCCGCATCAGCTTGCGGGGTCCATACAAAAGTTTTGCTCTTTTTCATCAACTGATACAAGGGCAAGACTTTCTCCCCTAGTCGGCTCACAAACCGACTTAGCGATGCCAGGCAACCAGTGAAATTTTGCACATCTTTGAGACGTGTCGGCAGCTTCATGCTTTCTATCGCACGTATCTTGCCCGGATTGACCTCAATTCCCCGACTTGATATCAGGAAACCGAGTAACTTGCCTCCCGGGACACCGAATGTACATTTATCCGGGTTCAATTTCATCCGGAATTTTCTTAAGTTTTTGAATGTTTCTTTCAGATCATCAATCATAGTAGATTTTTCTTTTGTTTTTATGACTATGTCATCGACATAGATCTCGGCATTCCGGCCTATCTGGTCATGCAAGCATTTTTGCATACATCTCTGGTATGTAGCACCAGCATTTCTCAAACCAAAGTCATGACACGATAGCAATAAGCCCCGCGTACGGGAAATAAAAGCAGTTTTCAATTGATCATCCGGGTTCAAAGGTATCTGGTGGAAACCAGAATAAGCATCTAAAAAAGTCAAAAGCTCACACCCGGCAGTGTAATCGATCACTTGATCTATCCGGGGGAGTGGAAACGGATCTTTCGGGCATGCCTTGTTGAGCCTGGTGAAGTCGATGCACATGCGCAACACCTTGAGCGGGAGGGGATCATCTTTCTTCTTCTCAACAAGGACCAGATTCGATATCCAATCCGGATGCAGCACTTCCATCATGAACCCGGCAGCTAGCAGTACTGCGAGATGCTCCATGATTGCAGCTCTTCTCTCGTCCGAGAGGCGCCTAGTCGGTTGCTTCACCGGCTTCGCATCAGGCCTGACGAATAATGTGTGCTCATCCAACTCCCTCGGAACGCCTTGCAGGTCATCATTAGACCACGCAAAAGCATTTCGATTCTCACGGAGGAAGTCGACGAGCTCGCCTTCCTATTTGCTGTCCAGGTTGCTGCCAATGATGACCCGGCGCTCCGGGTTGGTCTGGTCGATTTCCACCTTCGTGGTCTCCCTTGGTGCCTAGAATGAGGCATTCTGATCCGGGTTCACCATCCCGGGCATGCCAAGCTGTGACGTCTTGGCCAGCGCGACACCTGCTGGATCCTCTTCTTCTCTTCAGCAATGACCAGGGACTCGGCTAAGGACGAGCCAGCATATGCGCAATCAATGGAGCACTTGTGGTCTCCCGAGATGGTGATCACCCCGTTTGGACCCAGTATCTTCATCTTCAGGTAGCCCATGTGAGTGGAGACCATGAATTTGGCTAGTGGAGGTATGCCGATCAGCGCATGATACGGGCTCTCGAGATCCACGACCTCGAACTCCAACCTCTTGGTATGGCAGT